>CAVLEF010000003.1:8202500-9402500 GCA_963661955.1 Leptosia nina | reverse complement strand
ACTAAGAAAATAAAAGAGGATGACGAAGACAAGAAAACTTTGTCTGATCAGGTAGCCGAAGGAAAATATGGATTAATACAGAACGAATTATTTCCAAAGTCGCCAAAGCGGCCGGGTATTTTGAGCTATGAGCCTAACGCAGAGACTAGATCAAAAGATAACCTACAAAACTTGGGCGGTCTTAAGAAAGATGAAATATGGCTAGCTGAAGATCATTTGTTAGTTATCAAAGGAGGCTCGTTCCCTGAACGTACCAACGAGCCAGAGCAAAAAGTATGGCCACCAATAGACAACTACGAGGCGCCTAGAAGGCAAGTAAAATTACCAAACAAACCGAATATTCCCCCGCCCTTTCCCGTACGTCTCTCCGACGACGGACCGCTCGTCTTCCTTACGCCTAACGGCAGTGTCCCTGCGTCCATTTTCCCTTCCTTCCCTACGGGAGAAGGCGAAAGCCCTTTACCGCCACCGCCATTCTTTTATGCACCAGGAGCGTTCGACCCCTCGGGTGATAATCAGAGAAACGCTACTGCCGGGGGAGCGCCGTTGCCAGGTCCTCCGTTCCCATTCCTACCCGGGAATGCGAGCGAAGGTGCATTCCCATTTCCCGCATCCATGAACGGCTCTTTTCCAGAAGGTTTTCCTCCGGGCGCCGCCTTTCTACCACCACCGAGCAACCAGTCCGACCTGTACGACGAAGACGACCCTTCGATATATTATCCGCCGCCATACAATTTTTCTTATCGCAATGACTATAAGGGTAACGTACCAGCGGGACCTCTAGTACCAGGAATCATACTTCCACCGCCTCCAGACTTCTTCGCTCCGCTCGAAGAAGCGACGACGGAAGAAATCAAAACTACACCAAACCCACCAACTTCGACTTACACAAGGACTAAGAGTAGTTCAAAGCGTCCATCGCCGACGCCTGTAACGTACAGAGGAAAGTATAAGACGAGACTAACAACCACGGAACTCCCAAAAACAACAGAGGTGCCGACGACTTTAACAACACAGTCTAACACAGAAGTTCCAACAACAACTAAGTATAGAAAGACACAACGCGTTATACCAAATCGCCACCCAGTCAAAGTGTATCACCCCGAAGTGGAAATTATTACGAGACCAAATACTGAAAAGCCTGTATACAAGACGCGGACAAAACTCACTTCAAAACCGCTCTCTGTGTCCGTTCTATATGACTATCCCGACATTTATGAAAACAAACCAGCAACAACACAGAAACCATATAGCGCTTATAATGTACCAGAAAAGGCGATAGACGACCATGTAAATGACATATCATCTACTGCAGTACCGCTGAGAGCATATTACACCAACGTGCATAACGATGATATCCCTACAACTAAGTTACAGCCTGTTTATAGCAGAAAACCGAATGAAAATGCCGTGGCATCGTTTTACTTTTTCGATGAACAACCGAAGGCCAAAGCACCCGAAAGTAATGTCGATGGAAGATATTATTACCAGACGGTACCGAGTCAAGCCTCATATGTGCCAAAGCAAAACGCTAATCAACAAACTCAATACCAACCGGGAGTCGACGTCGCTTACGGTTCATTCGATCAAGCGGATGCTTTCTTCTTATTCCCACAGAAGCAAGGTCCTAGAACGCTCACCCAAGAATACTTTAGTATACAGAAGCCTCGACCACAACCATCATATGTACCGCAACCGAAACCGAGACCAGAATCGTTCTATCAGCAGATCGCTGATATACAGCAGACGATAGACTTCTTCACAACAAAGAGGCCTAAAGCGCACGCGCATCGACCTCATACCACAAAACAAAAGCCAATTACGTCACGGCCTGTCTATCAGTATAGTTACGAAACGAAACCGAGGCCGGAAAAATTGACATTCCGAGCGCCAAAACTTGACCCTGAACCTTTCCGTCCAATGGTGAGCTACAGTAAGCCGTTTAACGTGGATAATGAATTTAATGCAATCAGTTCATCCGCGTCACCAGGCTACCAACAATACTTAGTTGAAAACGTGCAAGTCACGACGGAGAGCCCTACATCTTCTAGATATTATCCAAAAACAAAGGTAAGAGATGAGGACTATGAAGATGCGGCAGTAAAAGAAGCGCTACCAGTAAACAATAGAAACCATATTCCCGTACAAACCGGTAAGCCTGTTCACCAAGTTAATCGATATCCTAGCACAACAGCGAACCCAATAAGCAGTGGGTATTACACAAAGCATGACGAACGATACATTGATGACATAACTAAGAGCACTTTCGACATTTTTGGACAGAAGCTTGAGGACAGCAATAGAGACGTCAACGGATTGGCTGTAACGCCTCCACTTGAAACGGTGAAAACGCCTATAGACAACAATATTAATCTGCAATACGAGTATGAAATCGTCGAATCGCAGAGCCCCAATCCGCCATCGTTGCACGGCGACACAATCGTTAACCACAGGCACCCACGGCCGCCTATCAACCCAGACAGCGAACCCGTACACCCATCGCACGCAAGCGCTGACCTAGTCCAGCCACAAAACCCCCAAAATCCTCCATCTTTAGCCAGCGACACGATTGTCAATGACAGATATCCTAGACCACAGATTAGTCCGGACAGCGACTTTATCCCCATTCCAAATCCAAACTACAGAAGAGCACAGCAGTACAGAGAACAACCGCAAGAGCCTCAGTATACTGGTGAACAGTACGACCTGAATAGGCCATCGTTGGTTGGGGACACGGACGTCAACTACAGGAGGCCGTTACCCCCTATCAATCCTGATGCGGAATGGATAGGGGCGGTCAACTCGGCGGGTGAAGGCCAGCCGGGGTCTCTGGTGAGGTATCGACTCCCCGGGGAAGGGGCCCACGTGTACTTCCTGACACCGCAAGCGGCTCAGGCTGCGCGGGAGAGGTACAGGTCCCCAGGTTACGGACGGTGAAACCAAAGCTCTAGTCTGAACGACGTCGACGTCAGTGTAAATATATAATAAAGCGCAAATGTGATTTATAGGTGTCCTAAGTAGTTTAAGGTTGAAGAGACTAGCGGTCAACCGCAATGCCATATTATTAATGTGTTAAACGATGCGTTTCGCGGACATTAGCGAACCAAACGGACATTGTATTATTGAAACTATTTATTAAATTATTGTTAAGTGACCGGTGCAAGCGTAGCTATAGTTAATTTATTTGTTTGTCAGTATTTTCGATAAACTCTCGTGTGTTGTGAAATGCGTGTGATGCAAATTGTTGTAAATGTAATGCGACGAGAATGACTGTTATTGTAAGTTGTTATTTTTAATATAGTGGAATGTGTGAACATTGAAGACTACGAATTAAATTAATAAAAATTATAATACATGGACGATTTTTTATTTCTTAATATCCTCTAGAACTGATTAGTCCAGTAGATAGTGAAGTAAATGGACAAGCATTACAGAAACCTTATAGAATGCTTTCAGTGAAATATGACCGTGAGCTAATTGATTATGTCGAAAGATTACAGCCGGTCATAATTGCTTAAAACGCTTGGCAAAAACGGAATAAAAATAGGACTCATTATAGCATTTCAAGTAATAGATTATGCTGCTTTAGAGAAACTCAAGCAATTAGGGATAATGTATGATTTAAAATTTAAATGCGCATAATTAACTAAGCAACAATTGCATTACTTTAAAATTATTATTTAAATATAAAAAGAAAAATTATTAACCAAAAAATTCAATGAAATGTAAAATAAAATGATTATCTGTCACGGATAAATGATTCAAAAATTCGAAAGGCGTACGCCTCAACGCAATACCAGTGACGCCACAAATCGTACTTTAGTGTTTATTTAAAAAACTAGATGGCGCTGTACTAAAGCAGAACAAATATCGCCCGATAGTACAATTTTACAATGTTGTTGACATATCATATTCAACGGCGCTGCAAAAACACTGCTAATATGAATGGATTATATTATCATAGTAATAAATGATTCTTACCTGTATCGGGTTCCGAAGTCTGCGGTGCGTCCTGTAGCGGGTGACTATGCAGCCGTAGGTAGACCTGTATCGCGACGCGTGCGCATCTGAAGTAGAAGGGATGCGCTCGTAACACGTCCTCCAATCTGAGCAACCCGACGTACGACCGCAGCGTCATCTTTCTCATACAGTATGAGTGGAAGTCGAATTGGTCTTCCATGATCTCTGAGAAATGCTGGAAAACACAATATGACAGGGTTTTAGATCTGTAGTTTCAAACAAGATAATGTCACTAAGTATAACATTCTTCTGTTCTTTTCATTGGTGGTTTTATTAAAATTAGTGCATCAAGCTGATTGGTCTTCAATGCTATGTCACAACCAAAAATAATTATTTTGCGATTATTAATTAATATAAAAAAATAATTAATCGCCAAAATACTTTTATACATTAGGCATTTTCTTACCCTGTCTACTTCGTGAGCTTTTTTTAGTGCTTCGCCCCATTGCTGTAGGCGCTGATATGCAGCCGCTGCTTCCGTCTGGAACCACATGCATTGCATTTCGTTTAGATTCTCTGTGGCTGGGACACCTGGAATGGATATCAATATAGATATTATAATGACTCTTTAACTTTACGAAGTACATACAGTCTAACATTGTATGATGAAGCATAAAAGAAATAGCCAACGATAGAATGTCAGACAACCCGGTAGAATGATAGACACCAGATTCAATGAAACCCAGTGCTTTAATAAAATTAAGGAAAAAAATGTTGTTTGATTGTTTGATTTGTCTATTCAACTATTATAAAGATTAAAATAAATAAGATAAAAATTATTATATTGTAAACTATAAAGAAATAGTGTTTCGCGTGGCGTCAATTATTTAATTTGGTGAAAAATTAAATAATACAGGTTTTTTAATAGATTATTATGAAGAATGAACAAAGAAGTCAACGCTTTGTATACCTATAAGTTAGGTACATAAGAATTATTTTTACTATTATTAGCTTAAATACATGTAAGTCTTACTAAATAAATTATACTAAATATATGTATTTTGACTACTAACAAATAGTGGATGTAAATTACCTTCTCTAGTGAACTTAGCGCACATATCCTCAGCGCGCTTGACGTGTCCAGCCCGTAGCATGTAACGCGCGCATTTGCTGTTCACGTAGCGATCAGCAGTGTCCATCGCTTGAGCTTCTTCGAGCCACTGGTATGCTGATATCGGGTCACCGGCGTGCTGTTTAACATTAGAAAATCAAATAAGCTATTTACTGCACCTACTTGTGTGTTTTATATCTAGTTGTTCAGACACATTTCACTTCAAGACATGTTCTTTTGTGTCCTGTTCAAAAAACAATGTATATTTTTATTACGTTACAAACACAGACTTTCTCACAAGTAAGTATTGTCTTTAGTTTAAGCGAGTAGTACATTTGTAAAAGAAACACGTTTAGCGTTTGAAAATGGGTTCATAAGTACCTTATTTTTAATTTATTTCAGCTACGACCCAACGTTTCGGATGATGCTTTGCATCAGCCATGGTAAGATCGTTCGAAAAATTAATTAAATAGTATATAAGCCATACTGGTGGAACAGAGAAAGTAACAGTCACGTTATCATAATATATTGCAAGAAAAAAAATTACCAAATGTCCAAAACAGAAGTTGATTGTATCTCAATTAAACCTTATATAGTAGAAAATGTTCAACTGCTTTGAAGTAAATAATATTACTATGGGTTATTAAGAATTATGTAAAACAAACCTTATATATCCTTCCCTTAACAATAAACAGTTCTATTAGTGTAGGCGTGTGTTCTATCGCAGCATCAATGTAATGTAAGGCCTTTTGCGTGTCCTTTTTGAAGTCAAAGTGCTGAGCTGCAAAATAGTAGGCCCATAGCAATGCACTCGCTGGCTGCTTCACCTCATCTGGGTCATTACTAAATGTGCCAAGCTTAGATAGGTTGTCTATATATTGTAATATTAATTTCTCTATTGTGTCTGCTTTATTTTGGTCCGCGTATAACGATCTGAAATATTAATAATAAAAATTAGTTATAAAATGCTTAATAAGATTAACAATTGACGAAGTCTGTAACTCAGTTCCGTCCTAGAGACCTTCGTGTCTCAGGACGAGAAAGGGTTGACTTGCTGAATGGTGTTTACCCCAGACATATAGCATATCGGCAAAATCCGCTGTCGACCTATTTTGGCTTTTGATATTCGGAAATACACAGAATGAAAGCGAAACGTAATTTAACTTCACTGCTTTTTTATCCGTAGCGGAGGTTCGAAACCCAGACGTAATTTCGACATTCCTACCACCCTTTCAATAACGAGATTTCCAAACAACAAACTGTTAGATCTGCTGGGGATCGAACCCACCCCATTGATTATTAGCATAAATTGCTACCATGAGACCAACGAGTCTGTCAAACCCATGCTGGGTTTGAGTCCAAAATACTAAACTAGTTTTTGACACATGTATGTACATATACAATTTTCTGACCTCAAGTCAACATGCAGTGGTGGGATACCCTTGTGCAAGCCATGACGTAAATATTCATCCACCAATGTTGTAAACACACCAGGACACTCAGCTTCAGTCAATTGTAAGCGCCTTGGTGCAATCGACTTTGGAAACTCTGCCCTGGAAATTCATGAACACATTTTAGGAGAAGGACCTGACAGACAGTGGCGCATAAAAAAGGGAAACTAAACTATTGCCTGATCACTATTGTGATAAATACTAGACATACATATAAAAAAAATCTGTATTACCATATAAATCATAGTGAGTTTGTAGCAATCATAACCCTTCCTAAAAATGGAATTTTGTAATTCATATCTCACAATTAAATTAAACGGACACTTCTCTCTAGAAATTACATATAATTTTTATTAATTATTAAAAAAATGAAATAAAAAGATGAGGAGAGACAAGCTTTAGGTTCACTTCAGAAATTAATATCTTAGCACTATAACATTCTATTAAAAATAGATCTTAATAGTTTTTTAACTTACTTATATAAATTATAGAAGTCTACTTTCTGATCGGGAGTATTCAGTCTTCTAGCTTCTATTAGCTTCTGGTAGTACATCACATTCTCTGGATTTCTCTTTAATAACCCTTCATAAACAGACTCTGCATCTTTAAACCTGAAAATATTTTTATATAATGTGAGAAATTACACAGAATGTTATTCTAGTAGATAAAACTATCAGTAAGGCCCTTTTGAACTATGGTCAGGATAAATATATATTTCAGCAATTTACATAATCATTTTGATAACAGAATATTTATGTAATATTTGTACCAGAGTATATTAGAACAGGAAATACTTCCCATTTCCTATACCCTATGTTAAGTACCACCTTAATGATAGTATGTAAGAATCATTTTGATCCCAGAACATCAAAAGGGTACATAATGCTATAATCTACTTAATAATACTATATTCCAAAGTTTTAAACTTAACTATTGAATTGATTAGGATAACTTAAAATTACCGGTTGTTAAAAATAATAACTAAACAAAAAATACACACCTCTCCAATTTCAAGTAATATTCACCACATGTCTCCTTCACTGACAATTTATCCAATATTTGTGTTTGGAACTTCAATAAATGAGCGAGAGCCCTATCATACTGCCCAGACTCTGCCAACACCATATTCTGATAGAGCAAAAGCTCTGAATGCTCATAATCATACGGACCCTTCATTTGGTTGGTTCTAAATGCATCGAGTATGCTATTTGCCATTTCATAGTCACCCAGTAAATGATAGCTCATAGCAAAACCTATCCAAGAAGCTCGTTGAGTCGGTCTTAGCATAAACAATTGGTAGCGAGTATCCTGAAAGCATGAAACAAATTGTATATTAACACTTTTCATTGATAAGAAAGAAAAAAAAATTTAACATACAACAAAAGAGACAAAGTATTTTACAGTTGCCCTACTGATTACAAAAACTATTAATATTGATTGACTCTTAATATTGTAAGAAAGAATAGCCAGAAGAATGAAGTCCCGTATATAACGCATGTGGACAACAAGTCGCTTAGTCTGTTTTACTATGATTTTTTTTTAACCAGCAATCTTCAATCAGTTCCTATCTAATTAAGAAAATAAAATGACTACCCAGGATTTAAATGCAATACTAAAACGAGGCATTTAAGCAAAGAAAAAACTGTTTACACTTTACAGTTTTGTGTAGCTAGTTTTTGAATAGTTTCAAGCTTGCTATCCTATAAATTTAATTTTCAAGAAATAAAGGATATTTGAAGCTTTTTATTTTTAAAGCTTACCTTATAGCATAATTGAATAGGTTTAATTTAAATTTATTAAAATGAAGAACTTACTTTGTACCCCTCTAAATCTCTCATTTGTATTTGTAACAGAGAGAGATCACGGAGTATCTGAATATTTTCCTTCTCCCATTTAAGAGCATTGCGGTAACACTTAATTGCCTCATCATACTTCTTATCAGAACGCTGAAGTAACCCATACACATGCCAACAGACAGGTGACTTTAAATCATTACGAAGACCTCTCCGCACATATTCATATGCTTCTTCTTTCCGACCCAGGCAGTTTAATGTCAAACCCTTCATGGCCAATGTCTCTGAAATATATTCATATTATTTGTGAACTCTTGAATATGGTAAACAAATATAAAAAGTATTGTCATTTTAATTACCTCCATGCTCAGCAAATTTTGGATTAGATAATATCTGTTTAGCAAACTTCAGGCCATTTTTATATTGTTTATGCTCGTAGCAACGCTGAAAAAAAATATTCAACAATATTTTAACCTATATTTAGGCGTAGGTCTATAGAATTGTAGTATATTGGTGTATAAAGTAGTAAGTACAGTCGCGTTAATTACGTAAATATAAAATGGGTCACTTACAAACCATAATATGGTATAGTATTCGAGCGGCTTACATTGTATCACTATTTATTTAGAGCCTCTTAACCATTTTTTATAGAGAAAATATCTAAATGACAAGCAGCATACAATCAAAATTTGTTTACTTACGAGAATTCTTTTAAATAAAGCATTTTCTTTAGGTGGCAGAGGATTACTGGGTGGCATTATATTGTAAATATGTGAAGTTTCCTTCAAATAATTCACAATTAAATTGAAATATTACTAAAAACCTCGTGGAAACCAAAGAAGTCGATGATGGATTCTGGCTGTTGTCTATGATCCGCAGATTGAGTACATAGACTGCAAGAGGAAGTTTTTTGTTTATATGATCGGGAAGCTAGGTCATTGACAAAAGAATAGGTAATATCAATATAAAACGTGACTGCGTTATTGTGGTGATATGAAACCTTTTTACTCATTCATCAAAAAACTCACCGCCACTCCTTTTATAGCCAAGTTTCACATTCTTTATATACTTTTAGTGCGCTACATACTTTTCCTTGTAAGAGCAGGTTCCTCCACACCCCAAGCATTTTTATCATTTAAATATTGATTAACGTCATCATAACCCTTTCCAAGTTTTTGTTTTACATACGATTTAAACTTATTTATTTAGAGTGCTTGCACATCGCTGGGGATTTTGTTAAAGTATCGTATGCAGTTACCTTGAAAAGAACTACTTTTATGAAGCCTTTTGTTTGGTTGACACATATTTTGTCCTTAGTACGTGTATTGTACTGATGAAAGCTGCCGTTTGTTTTGAAAGTATCTACAATTTTCCTCACATACAAAACATTTCATAGATATATTGACTTGCCAGCGTTAGAATATTCAATGCCTTAAACTTATATCGAACAGACTCTCGTGGGGAAATACCCCAAATCGCTCGAACAGCCCGTATCTGACAAACAAATATGGTTTGAATATCGGCTGCATTGCCCCACAAAAGGATACCTACTATATAGTATTCTTTTGTAAAAAAAGTATTTCTCTTTAAAAATCAAACTTTTTGTTCGATGTTTATAATTGTGGAATTTTAACGTGAACACCAATTGTCACACAAATACTGAAAAATATGCATGTAATGAAAATTTAGATTCATAAGGATTTTTCCACTTATAGACTAGGTTCCAAGTCATAAAATTTATAAAAAATGACATCAAAGTTGTTCTTGTCTATGAATGGGTCATTGGCATTTTGACAATTATCTTTTGTCATAAATCATTATTTTTTCAATTTACTGAAGTAGGTATTAGAGTCAAAAGTCAAAACTCATTTAAGTGTAGTTTAAATTTTATTATTTCCAATGAAATATAGACTATTAAAGGTTTGGTATACGTGTTAGCAATTCCTGTAGACCGCACGTCTAGTATTTTATTATTCAATTGTGAACAGGATAATATGGGCTTGGAAAACATGCGTCGTTGGCCGATGTATATCGTATTCGCCGTATGTTTTTTACTTACCCTTTCACTATTCAATAGTTGGAGTATGGAGACCGAATTACGAAACAAGTTAGCCGAGTTAAGTATTCAGTTGCAAGAATGTTCAAAACAGCAGACAACATGCATGGAAGATTCGCTGCGACATATACAACAGCGCGATAGTTTCAACACGAAAATAAACGAGTTAGAAAATCAAAAAATACAATTAACAAATGATTTATCGGAGTACAAGGAGAAAGCGTCGAAATCTGACAATAAAGTAAACCGGACCTTGGTTGATGTTGAATTGTGTAAAACAGAATTACAATCATTACAAAACCTTCAACTGAGTAAGTCCGCAACTTTAGAAACTTTGCGTCTAGAAAAAGAGACGTTGACAAGTCAGTTAGATGAACGTAAACAAAAGATTGAAGAATTAGAGAAGGAGATTTCAAGGCTTAAGTCATCCTTGACCACAAAAAGTGCTCCAAATCCCCCTGCACCATCCAAAGTGACCCCAGCTGCACAGCCACCTAAGTTAAGTTCATCTCTTAATGCCCTCCATCCTGTCAATGAACCAGTCCTCGAAGACAATAATGCAAAGGAGGAAATTGAAGACACAAATGCCTTACTTGATGGTAATGATTTTGATCAACCATTGTAATACTTTTAAACATATAGATAAAAGTTGTTAAAATATGTTGAAACTACTTTTTGCTCAAATGCAAATATAATGATAGTTATATAAATCATTATATCATATTCAATTGAATGCAATAATGAAAGACTTGTTGCAAAGGTAAATGTTATCAGCCATCAAGATAAAGTGGTGCTTGATAAAATATATTTTAAGGATTGGAGACATTGATAAAACATTTGAGATTGATCTGAGATTATAATAATTGTATTTAAGCAAACATGTCTTCTTCTGAATATCCAGTTCTAAGACATTTTATAATTCAGTGCCATTTTAAACGGCATGATAACAACAGCATAAATCAGCCCGATTCTCTTAAATAAAGGTTAATTAAACATCATAGTATTAGATTTAGACAAATTATTTCTGATTTTCTTATTTTAGTTCACCATCTTACATTTTATTATTGTCAAATTACTACAAATTCAAAACATTCACATATTTATAATTGTTTAAAAATTCAAAGCTGTAAAATAGTATTGCAACAAACAAGTTCTTTATCTACAAGCAATTTAATATAGCTGTTATATTTCTATGTATTTTTAATTTGCCTTTATCTAGTAAAAGTAATGTATTTATGAAAAGGTCAACAACAGATATAAGCAGTTGTCATTAAAATTATTCAAAGATTCATCATTAAATATCTATTTCATGTATTTGATGTTAAAATTCTCTTTCACTGAAACATCACAAAAACAGTAAAGTTTTCATGAAAGAAAGATTACCAGTGAGACCTAGTTTTAGTTTCAAGTGATTTATGGTCAAATTTCTCTTTTTAGAGCTTTTTTTATGAAACCTAGGTGAAAAGGATATCAAATTTGGCATTACAGAAGTTATTTTAATTATTGTTAAGATTTATTAGGTAATGTGTCTCAAAAGTATGAGTATTATTTTTTGATATTATTGTAATATTGCCATGATGGTGCCAGAAATATAGATCTGAAAAAAACATGCCTATTTTATTCATATTAACATACAGCCTATACGTATTATGTCAAGCTAAAACTTATCAAGATAATATCCGTAAAAAAACAAAGTTTAGTGTACTTATTTATTCCGTGGAAATTCTTAACAAAAATATCTCATATAATTATTTCATACATAAAAACTTAAATATTACAAGCCTATTTACTGAGGTAGGCACCCTACCAAATAACTTAAAAGTAAAACTCCTTACTAGAAAATTAAAAGATATTCATTGTAACATATACAGTAAAAAGCGTGTAAATTTAGTTAAGTTGAAAATTTCAATCAACTTACATAATCCACTAATCTGTAACAGTAACAAAAAAAACAGTTTTTTCGGTGGTCATGAGTTGGGAGTAAAACTGTAATTGTTTTAATAAAGCCATTTTGTTCAAAAGTAATCCTATCTAACAACACTTATAGTATTTAAATTTAATTTCTTATTCTAGAATATCAGATATATAACAACATTGTTTGTTGTAAGTTGGCAAAATAAAAATAGAATGAAAAATTCAAAGATAATATGAATAAGAGCAATGCTTGAATGATAATAGAATAACAATATATTGTTCCATTACAATATTTCAATCAGTCATCTTCAAACCATAAAAATATAAGTCCATAAAATATATAAATTCAATCCTTAATTTCAAAGTACAGATTCCTGCTGTTGTGACAAGGACAAATGTTAAAAAAAAACAGTGTAAATTAGAATGCTTCCTCTTTACCCACTTCATTAAATTCAGCCAAGAGATTTCTTCTACAATTACTTTTATTGCTATAACAAATCATCCACACAATAAACTCTCCCACATTCAGTGGGTCTTCTGAATAACTTATCTGCAACTTACATTTCCTTTCCCACTTGACACTGTCTGATACACTTCGCGTGCGTGTAAATTCCACATAACCATTGCATTCCACAGCTAGCTTAGATAACTGAGCATTAAGTATTTCATGAGATTTGTCAGAGTCACTGCTTGTTGATGGCAAACAGTCTCCTTGTCCACACTCTAGGTTAGTTGGAGTTAAGGGTTCATGCTTTCTGTGTTTAATCCCATCACCTTTATTATTAAGTTCAAAATGAGGTTTTATTTCTCTAGAGCTATTAAGTTGTGTATTATCTTCAAAGTCCATGTATTCTGTTATATCATGCTTGGACCTTTTCTTATCTGTGCCATCGAACTCGTCGTCAGGTTTACAACCTGGAGCCCAATCTGGGCTTTTATTTGGGGATTGCACTAATCTCCGTTTACAATGCTGTTGTGGGACTTCAGAACATATTGTGCTTTCAAAAGAATCACTTTTTCTGCAAGAGTACATATGATGTATTATCTAATTAGTGATAAGAAATATTTGTTCTTAGACTTAATTAACAAAATTTAAAAGACTAACATTCATAGTTGTTTTGATAAGATTTTTGTTGCTGAGTATTCAACATAATAACTACTGTACATATCTAATTAATTTAAAATGGTCCTTTTCATAGTTAACATACCTTGGAGACCGGTTCTGCCTAATCTTGGATATGCTATCAACTGATGTTAAATTATGTTTTGAATATTCCACATGATTTAGAAAAAAGCTGTTGACTTTTTTCCTTGTTCTTATTATTCTACCAAACCATTTTAGGGTCACATCATCTGATAGATAAAGTCCAAGTTTCTGTCTATCATTATCAACTATTTGTTTGTACCAATTGATGAAATTTTTAGCATTTTGTTGTTTATTTGTGGAATTGGTTTTGCCTAATAATGGCACCAATTTAATGTGGAATTTGCTTGTCCTCTTTTTGGGAGTTTTAGGTGAAATCGACATCTTTACCTAAAATTTGAGACAACACAAGTGTTAATAAAGAAAATGTCTAGAATTTCAACAGTTATACTACTGTGATTAAGATTGAAGCAATACAAAAAAAAACCAATACATATTGTTTTTAAAACTAAGCATATTGTTTTCCCTTGAATGCAAAGTTTGCTCTAAATATAGTTTGTAGCTCTAATTCAAATTTTTAGACCATTTCTGTGTTACTACATACGTACTATGTAATACCATATTATAATAATGTATAAGTTATGTGTATATACATTTTTTCTTACTTAATTTTTAGATAAAACTTCAGCAACTTCTTGTGCACTTTTCGCGTTGTTCGCTGCTTGTAATCTTAAATGAGAGAGCCTCTTCTTGCTTTCCTCAATGTAAGCTTTTACTGAGATATTTATTTCTAACAACTCCTTGTGAAGTGACGAAACGTTTTTAAAAGTTATATTTAAATTTTCTGAAAGGAATATTTAAAATGTTGACATTGTATTAAAACAAAAGAACTTAAGTTTCCAATTTCAAACTGGTTTTACTTACCAACTTGACGAGCAGCTTCCGAAGCTAAATAATCCCTAGTGCAATCACCATCTATTGAATTCATTTTACTTATTGCTTATATCATAAGCAATTCAATGCTTATAAAAAATCGCATATATTTCTTGCTTAACTTAATATTTCCGATATTGTGATTAATGGTTATAATTCGCTTCGAGTTCATGTTCTCCTAACTGAAACTAATGTCAATTCTTTTCCGTCAATAATTCTGAGTCAATTGTCAGTGTAATTTGAGTTAGATAATTATTTATATAATCTGTTATATGAATTATGGCTTATAGATTAAAAAATAAATGGTTAAAATATGTGTAAAATGCAATTCAATCAGTGAGATTCAAAGTATCTTAAACGAAATTAAGATTAAATTTTCGTTAATACACGCATATTGAATAATTTCTCCGCCCCCTCGGAACCATAGACGATGTTTTAATTACAAGAATCAGCATTGGATAGCGGAATGAACAGAATAGCCGCGCTTCTCTGGGAGTGGTAATGTCTCGAACCAATCTACTGCGTTCGTGTGATCATTGACATCATCCATTGGTCTATCCTTTGTCAACCAATCATTGAAAAACCAGTGAGGAATACCCAATGTAAGTTTACATTTTATTTGTAGAATTTATTAAGTGATCACAAGAAGTCGAAATTATTCGGACAAACTTTGATTTTTACACTTTCCAAACTATGATGATGTCGAAAATATATTTTTTAAGCAGCCATTTTGTTTAAGTCGCAAATGATTTACTTAATTCCTACAAAGTTATGGATTATCCCGAAATTCGTCCCGAAAAATTAGTGATAGTTTCCTATGGTAAGATTTGCCTACCCGGATAATGGTTTTGGTGGAGTTTGTATAAACTTTTTATCAAGGTTATGTTTTAATTGACAGTGAGTTTAGTTAAGACATCATTCCTTGTTAAATTTTAATACCGGAAGAATGTACTAGAAATTAACTGTAAAGATATATAGAAGGAAATTTGTTTTATGACTTATGTAAACTTACAAAGTTTTTAGTTGAAGTACTATTCTGGTACAATTTTTTTGAAGTTTTATAAGTACATATATACTTGGGTGCATTACTTATTCTTTTCCTTATACTTAAATAGAGGAAAACCTCAGTAATATTGGCATGTAGCAACTTAAAGTAATAATTTAACATTTCAGCTAACCAATATGGAGCATGCTCAGATCCAGACATCTGATGGCACTCAAGTGGTTACTTTGAACGGTCAACAACTACAAGTACTTCAGATGAATAGTTCTCCACATATGGTACAGGGCCCTAATGGACAGCAGATCATGGTCCACACTGTACCTTCTGGAGCACCAGCTATACAGGTAAACAATGATGATCTTATTTCATCGGTAACTTATCAGAATTTTTCTTTTATATTTTTACCTACAACATTATAAAACTTTTTGTGATCTACTAATTGTGTGCCAAGATGATATAATGATTGATCAAAATGCCTGATATGATTTATTCTTGGCTTGACTATTTAAAAGAGAGAGCAATAAGTTATATGTATAATTGGTGATTATAATAACAGTTAAACATTAGTAAATATACTTACAGACACTATATTTTAAACACTTAACTTAATTTATTTTAAGGTCTTAAAGTATAAAAAATAAATTTTGTATCTTTTTGTGCACGCATTCAGATTGGAGCTCCGCAAATACAGGCTATGGTATATATATATATATTATTTTAATAATTTAAAAGTGTTGAATTCTCTGAATATTATCTCCAGTAATAGTGAAATAATCTCATAATTATTATTGTTTTCTATAGATATGCTTGTAAATTAGTTGCATGTAAATATACTATAAACTAATTAACAAGCAATTCGCACAGCTTGAAGGAGAGCTGTGTAAACCAAGTGCCAAGAATATTTACGCTTTTAAAATTATTCATAACTAAGTAACTAGTACTTACAAATCTTTTGCAACAGGTTGCTGCACCAAATGGTCAACAGATTCAAGGCCTGCAAGTTGTTCCACTATCAAGTATTCAGGGTAAGCTCGCTTGTTTAAAGAAACTTTATACTGCCTATGATAATAAATACACTTGAAACATAGTGAACAAGATTAAAAATATCTTACTAGTAGGATAATACTATTTCACTTTCCTCTCAAACTTTTCAGGTGCAAACAACAATGTACAAACAATGCAGCTTGTTCAGACACCAGATGGACAGACATTTCTGTACCAACCGACACAAACCATAGATCAGCACCAAGTTATTCATCAACCTGCTGGTAAGAGCTTGATTTACATAAGTCTTAGTTTTTAATTATATTCAGCCTCTGGGCATAGTTCCAATAAGAAAAGTATTATTATTACCAATATGTAATCTTGAGAATATGTTGGAAAGAAATGAAGCAGCTTTATACATTGGTTACTTTTTTAAATTTCAGTATTAAATTTTGGAAACCTTGTCCAAGTAGCTCAACCGCAACAGATTGTCAATCAACCCAACATTGTTATGGTAAGTAGAAAATAAAATAAAAATCATAATTTAAGAGAATCTTAGTTACAACAGTTTTCAACACACACAATATTTGTTACATCATTGAAAAACAGAAGTTTAGACTACCTTCTAACTATGTAAAGATATTGAATTTCAATATTTCTTCATTATCCTTACTAATATTATAAATACGAACGTAACTCTGTCTGTCTGTCTGTTACTCTTTCACACCAAAACTACTGAACGGATTATCAGAACACGTGGTCCTAGACCCTGAGAAGGGACTTTTTATTGCGAAAAGGTTGTAGGAGGTTAAAACGGGGGAATGGAAGTGGGTGGGAGTTAAAGTAGGAGTGATGTGAGATGAGAGTGTTGCGGCAAAGTAGCACTTACAACATAGATTGGCTGCGATAAATGCGCAATTACATAAATTAATAAACAGCCTAAATAATTGAAAATTATACCCCAAGTCACTATTCCACAACGAGGTCGCGGGCACAGCTAGTTATAAATATAACCACAAAATGTATACATTACAGATGGTAAATGGTAACAATAGCGGAGCGACAGCCACAACAGAGGGTGCAGCAGTAGCCAGCACAAACTGCGCCGGATCAGACGAGGAGCCCTTGTTGTACGTAAACGCAAGACAGTACAAGCGGATATTAAAACGTAGAGCGGCGAGGGCGAAACTACATGAACAAGGGCGGATACCTAAAGAGAGACCGGTCAGTACAACCACTGAGACATCAGACAGTTATCACTTGAGCCTCATTATACCGATGGAATGTCTATACAAATCACGACGAATTTATTGCTTGTAATTCGAGAGAAAATTTTGTTTCTGTGTCAAAATGTACAATTATTGATAATTTAATTTAATTAATATTAATAAAGTGTTTTCTTGAATGTGTACTATTCGCGTAAACTACAGACTATAACATCAATATTTCAATTTACAGAAATACCTTCACGAATCTCGGCACAGGCACGCTATGAATAGGATAAGGGGAGAAGGGGGCAGATTTAACTCTGGCAGTAGGAGGTAATTTGAAAAGTTCTTATATTTTGCTATATTCTTAAATTTTTGTTAAACCAGCTTAAGTATGTCAAATGTGCTTTGTCGTGAATTCGGACCCTGGGAAACTTTTGGAAACTGGGAAATTGATAACTTTTTGCCACTAATAAGAGTGCTCCCTTTCCTGCTATTAAATAAACATTGACCTGTTAAAAGAACTTATTCCTTCTGTGCATAGGGCATAGGAAGAATTATAATAGTGCGGGATAGAGGGTGGAATTTGTTATATATCTAGAAACTAGGTTGTGTTTTTTTGTGTCCATTTTTAAAAAATCCCACAATTAAACGTCAAGTTCCTTAACGTCACTATTGAGACTTTTTATCAATAGAACGGAATTTCATAGAGATCTTGTTTAGTAATATGTAAAATGATATAATTTTCAGGAATATGGAGACGCAAGCGGAAGACCCGGCAAAGCACGGCATTGATGACGTGAAGCCAGATGTCTCTATCACTATCATACAGGTACATTAATTTATAAGGACTGTTGTTTCTTGTTACATGAATATTTATAAGCTTAATTTTTAAGATTTTTTACTTGTATAAAGCCATTTATATCATGTCTATATATTAAAGCTTAGTTTTGTAGACTTTTAAATAAAAAAAAAAAATAATATGTTCAAAGACAACAATATTTAGCCCAATAAGTAATACCTAAGGAACTTTTAAATTATTAAAACAAATGCCTCCATTTTTGAGAACACATTAAAGGATAAAGAGTTAAAAATACTTATTCTTTAAAAATTATGTACTTGTTATATTCGTAGTACATACCAAGGTAACTTTTTACTAGCAAAGAATTATAATTTCAGAACGAAGAAATAGACGAACAAACAAACCAATGGCGAAGGCTCGCGCCACACCCGATGCAGTCTGCGTAGCGACAATACAAAACAGTGTTAACTAACAAAATAACTATATTGTGATAACAGTGTTAAGCGTTACTAAAGGAGACGTAACGACATAAGTTGTATATTAAGGTCATTCGATAATGATGGTCATAGATACAAATTCTCAGCTTATCGTCTGATGGGTCGTTGACTTTTTTTAATTTAACTGACTACTCGAACAGAAAAATCATGAATCATTTTAAAATCAATTACTGTTTGGCTTTTGCCACGTTTAGATATGATAAAGATCATGCTAAGGGCGACGTCCAGATTTGTTGTTGACGAAATCGGGCTAACGATGTCGCCTCAATTATTATTTTAAATAGAGACGTGAATCACAAGCATTTATAACTTTAATCCATACATTATTTATACTTATTATAAAATACCACGTCAAGATATTTCTAGAAGTAATTTTTCGAGTTGTGTATGCTATGAAGCACTTTTAAAATTGTGATTCAAATGAGAAACTGCCAAAAACAATAAAATTAGGCTCTATAAATAAATATAGTTAAACATGCCTTCATATCAAATGATACTGTACTGTATACTATAGGTATTGTAATTAACAATTGTAAATGTGTATATATTTAACTAAAGTTAGATCGTTATCAAAGATTTACCTACACTTGTTTTCCTGACTTAAAATTTAATCTTGAATATTTAGTTTTATAAAAAGAATCAAACATACAGGTAAATCACACAAATTAGTTTGTTTATGTTAAAAATCATTGTTTTTATCTAGTTGTAAGAATCAGGCTATCACAATTATGTTTGTACATATTTTCATATTAATAATGGTACGTGTGTTTTTATCAGGGAGTACAAAATATACTTATTTGCACAGTACTAGTATTCGTTTTCATTGAAAAAGTGTATAATAAGTGACAAATATTTATTTAAAAATTCTACAAAATGTGAACAACCAAAAATATCAGGTAGGTTAATGACAACTTGGCAAAAAGGTTAAGTATATCTTAAGTCTAAACTTAAACTGTGCCTATAAACAACTGATACCTTTATAAGATCTAAAGAATGCACATTTTATATTAATTTACAGATATCAGTGTATATTTAGCTTAAATATATTAGTTTATGTAAATTAATATCTAACAATATCAGTAATTATATTGCACATTTCATTACAAAACAGTTATTCTAATGTATACTTAGAATGAACGCTCTCTTTGTTCGACTGATCGCGTAGTTCTAGTAGGGTACAGAAGTCTGGCCAAGTCTTTTACTGCAAACAGACACATAAATATGTCTACCCGTGTTCTATTTGGAAGTCTTACTTATGTATATAACGAAAACCGTATTTAAAAGTCCACATATATGAACTTAACCGCGTCTTCTAGTCAGTTTGGAAATTAGTTTGCTTTATCGCATTTTCACGAACTCTTTGTATCTCGGTCTTGATTGCAGAAATGAGAGGTAAAGCTGGATCATCACTTGGCAGCCTGCCTTGTGCGCTCATGAGCGCTGTGTTTACAACCGGAGCCGCTGGTGATCTAGATGGCAAAACCTAGAAAAAAGGATGACCTATATTAAAATATACACTTAATTTTCAAGTAACACTAACTACACAGTGAGTTACTTTATATTTATAGCAAGATGTCAGGTTTTAGCTATTGGGATGTATCTGAACACACATAAATGAGAAATGTACATAAATGATTAATTGCTCTATAAAAATTGCTTCTAAACTTATTGTTATAAAAACATTTAGATACAGCTGTTGTTGTTGGTCCCCAAGCGCAAGTGGGTACGCGGCTGGCGCGTTCTGTTGGACGGGTAAACGATGTGCGCGGGCGCATGCTGTCTGTTGTGGTAAGTCCACGTCTGAAAACAAAAATATAAGACCGTTCAAAGAAATCTTATACATATAATCTAAGTTATCGTATCTTTCGGTTTAAATAAAAAAAGAATGGAAACGTAATTCTATATAGATACATATCATTACTTAATCCTGGTTTTTAAACTTACCCTGCCCCGGCAGAGCGACCTCGTAGGGTGTCAAGTGCCGTGTAAGGAGAGCCCGGGAGGCGAACATTGTCGTTGCGAGCTTCACTCACGCGCACGTCGGCTATAAATTAAGAATTATCCTCCAATATATTCTTATTTTTACCGTTACTTATCCAATAGCATACCTAAAACTGTGATAGAGACTTAGCTAAATTTACGAAAAGTATTTTAAATTAATCTTTATGGATGAAATTATTTAGATAAAAATAAAATTTTATTTAATTGAATAATTCCAATAACTTAAAATTGTGTTTTATTATTATTTGATCAATTCGAACATTATATCGCACGCTTAGTATTAGAGTGAACTAACTCAAAATTTTTTGTAAAATTAGATAAATGCACTGACATTACTATAATAACGCCATCATCAGTTTTATACGATTTGCCAAAAAAGTGTTTTTTTTTATTAGGTCACTATACATATGTATACTGTACATATTATGTTCGTAGAATAAATGCCTGTGAATGAGGTCGCGGACTGTGACTAGTGTTTCAGTGCAGAATAAAAATTAACAACATTTAATTACGAAATAAATGTAAAACGACTGACTTCCGTCTCATACCTGGTTGTTTTTCTTTACTATCTTCTCTCTCAACGGTGAATGTGTCGTTAGAAGGACTCGAACCTGCACTACCGAAGAGTGTGAAGGCGTCATCCATCAGCTCATTAAAACGTTGCCTCATTCGTGATGACGTCGGTTCTTTGCGAGAACTTAATGATTTCATGGGGCTTGGTGGTTTTGATGCTGGAAAATCAAGTTAAGTCGACAGCTACACCTTTAATCTTAAAACTTTTTATTAAAATGTAACTCTGAGCTTCAAAGATTTGAATAAAAGGGTGCTATTGCAGAAAGTTATTAACAATATTCATACCATCCTTAATTCTCTGACAGTGAAGATCCCAGACAAGCGGTCCAATCACTCCTGGATCCTTGTCTATACTGCCCAAACGGACCAGCTGTGACGCCATCTGTCTTCTAGGAATTGTATCCTTGATTTGCTCTTTCGGACTGGACACTGGAGTATCTATGTCTAAATGGCGTACGGATACGGGTTCGAGTATTCGTGATAGCGGCTCTACGATGTTTCCTCTGTTATTGAAACAAAACAAAACAATAATATTGTTTATAGTAAGAACATAGTAACTGATGACTCCTACTGACCTGGGAAACGTTGTAACGGATGGCATAGAGAGATACGAAGTCGGAGTTTGCGGCGCAGATGGCTGACCGCTATCCGAGCTTTCTACACCAGCTGCTTCTAGCAGACTGTCAGTTGTTCCTACTGGAAGACTCTTGCAATATATAAGAATATTAAAAGAAGGTAAGGTTTTTAAACTCAATAATACTTCGATTGTGCGCGATTTACCTAACTTCAATGTATCTAACATTTATAGTTATAACAGTATCGGGTAAAAAAAATATAAATGTTTGACAAACCTCGTCTCTTCTGCGGCATTTTGAGGGCATGTGGTTTCTTCTGTCGTCTCCTAATTGCCACCACGTCTGATACACTAGATGACGAAGTCGATGTGCTAAAACACGTAAACATTGTTTTGAAAGACACTGCTATACTATTTTTAATGCAAAGTAATCTTACCTTGAAGCACTATTTTTTCTATAGATCGGTAGAAGCGCGCTACTGGGTCTTGTACGACTTGGAGATACTACACTAATAAGCTGGAAAGAAAGTGAAGTACGATGTTAGTTAAGGTTTTATCGCACTTTCTAGTTCTAGTTCGTCCCGTTAAAGATAAAAAGTATCGCATAGCTCACTAGCTAATAGAAGTTATTAATTACCATATTTATGTCGTCATCAATTATAAATGTTTGGTACCTTCCCGTTATTTTCATCTTTTTCCCTTGTATGACTGCGTTCTAACTCTCGCATCATCTCGTTTCTATAAGCTCGTAGTGACGCTGCTGACTTGATTGACTTTTTCCTGAAAAAAAGGTATTGCCAAACTTAAATGCAACGGGAACGATTGAAAACTATTTTTGACATGTACTCAAACACTTTTTGTGAAATTTACTTTCAAATTACTATTAAAGATTTGTAAATAAAACATATCTTAAGCTATTTCTTATTTAGCAATAGTTCAAGTTTCATATAATAAGTCAAGTTCTAAGGTAAATTTAATTCAAATATAGGTAATATAATTAGGCATTATTATGACTAAATGCTCACCGATGTGCAAAACACAGCAAGACAAATATAATGATTAGAAGAAGCACAGCGATAGTAGAACCAACAGCGAGAGCCCACAGTTCAGTACCATGAATGGAAGTGCTTGGTGCTTCGCCCTCCAGTCCTTCGGCCGCTCGGAGATACGCTGCTAATTTTGAATATTTTAAGCCAAATAAACATTTTTCAAAAGTTAGCCTACCCCATTTGTTGAGTTTCTACTATATTAAATTATTATATACAAACTTACGTTCAGCCTTAGTCGTTACAACAGCTCCTAATTCCTTCGCAACCTCAGCGTCTCTCACTAGACGCATGTCTTTCGCTGCTACAGCAGCGGGAACGGCCCTCCCACCAACTAACACCACGTAGACTATTTGCACAGTACCTGTTTCAGCTGACTGAAATTAAACTCTGTTTCTAGTGATCACAAGTAACGTGAGTAATTTTCAAAATTATATGAAAGGTATTAAAACTTAAATTAGTGGTAAAGTTTTAGAAATACCTTTGATAATTTAGGATCTACTTTAAAATACTATTTCGTTAAGTTAGCTTTCGTTAATCCATTAACTTACCTCAGTAATATTCTGTATATGTACGTGTACAGGCGGTTGTTGTTCGGGCTTTATAATTTCTCGCTTAAATAATATTGTTTCATTGCTTTTATCATCCAGCGGTTCAATCTCCTCTCTATTTATATCCATGTCTTCGGCTTCATTGGTATCTCTTTTTCTTATAACCACTGGCGTGGCCAAAATCCATCCTATGCCATCTGATTTAGTTGGTTCCATTTCTAATCTTAAAGATTCCATACTATTGACTAAGAACATTTCTTTCTCGTTATGATGAACTACTGTAGATAAACTTTGTACTGTGGTGTGTACTTCTTCAATGTTTACCATGGAGCTCTGTATTTCTGTATCATCGGTGTTAATTGGACTAATTTCATTATCTTTGTTGACTATAAATGAATGTACGTCGTGTTTCTTTCTAGATGTTGTGGCATCTAGAGACTTTATAATACCGAGATGGCGTTCCTGTTGCCTAAAAATAAATTGTCTCTTGATTATATTCACCATTCACTAATCATAATCAGAATAATTATACCCAGAACGTTTAAGCTTAAGATCACTAGGTAAAATAAAACTGGTTTTACTTTATGTCACTTACCTTAAGAACGCCTTTTGATATAACCTGGCCAAGCGCAACTGCAGGCTATCTGGCGTAGCTCCCTGAATGACGGTGAGGAGCCAGTACCTTCGATCTTCAGGGATGTCGGGCTCCAAACCTTCTGGTGTCACGCCACAATTGAGAACACATTCACCTGTGTTCTTGTCCGTCACCGCCTGAACCGATACTCTGTTATTAACGGATGCTTACCTTATCGACTTTTATTTATTAACAACTTGATAATGTGGTTTGTTAAAAGTATTTGGTGCTATATTATAAGATGATATTAAGATACTATAAATTCGTATTGTAAGATTACACTTAGCAGGTTCTTCCATAAGTTTAGCGTAAATAAAGTACGATTAATTTTATCCTTAGACACTAAAATTGATTTTATCGGAGTCATCGCTTTTGTTACTTTTAAATTATTGATCATTGTTGACATAATATTTCATTGATTTTGGTTTTGAATCTAGCCTATGCTAAAGAGCAGTGTTAAAATCTTTATTGAAGAAACAACAAGGCTTGAAAATATTGAAGTATCGGAATAACTTTCGACAACTGAAATTGCAAGGCAATTTAATGAAAGCGACAAATCATTTCGGCTATTTCTCACCTACAACTGTCCGATTAAAAATGAACCGTTTTAATCCTATGATATTATGATAAAAGACCTGCGGTGGGTACGAGTCCAGATAAACAGTTGCGAGAACGGTTGTCGTCCGTACAACAGGAGTACTGGGTACTGGCGCAGGCGCAGATAGATCTGGCGGCGGTGGACCATCGCCTGAACCGGTCCAGAAGAAGTCTTCCAGTCGCGGTGTGTGTGCATGCTGGTCGGATGATAGTAGCATATAGACTGGAAAAATAAAATGTATGTTTTTTATATAAGAAAAGATCTTGAACGAGGATAGGATAGCCACATGTATGGTTTGACAAATATGTCATTATTTGTGTAGCGCCTACACTGTTGCCATTATTATACTAATAACTCTGTAGGTATCACTAACAAGGAATTGCATGTATATTCTTACAATGCAGATACTGCATTTGAAGGTCGTTAACGTCATTGATTTTCAGTGGATGCTACTGTTATAGCATTTTAACAATTTTAACGACATCTGAACAAACATCGGAATACATCGCGTGACTTCCCAAATAACGGCACTTACAGTTTACTGTCTTCCCTTATATTCCTGAAATTGCGTGAGGGACAAGCAGACGTTTGTATAGCTAGAGAATTTATTTTTATTATGCATGATATAAAGGTATCCGACGTTGGCAACAAAAATTGAGCGTAACACCCTTATACTGCCTAGGTATTCTTTTATTTCATTCATCAAACTTTTTTAACTATATATATCTAGAAGAAAAATGTCTTAAACCTTTGCACTTTTTTGTATTTCTATCAGATCATAAAACATCTGTAGGATGTTGTCTGGATAATGTTTATACCTTATAATAAAATAGGCTGACTGCAATAATGCGATGCCTGCCATTGCCAATAAGAAAAAGAAATGGCGGGCTTTAACAAGTTTAGATTTACGTAAACCGCTATTCGCTCATCAATTACGACCAAGTACAGTGGAGTCACTCCGTACCATCCTTTAAGCTTTGTTGGAAAATTATCGTTTTCCTTTAATCTATAAATTGCACTATAGACTTATTCAACCTGCTATAGAAACGACGTATAGTTGTAATAGGATTTCAATTAGATATATACGTTACACATAAGTTCTAGTATTTATTTAATTTTGTAGTAGACTAGAATAAAGACATCGAAATTAAAAATAAATAAATTATATCTTTTTTTTGTACCCTGTTCGATATTTTGGTTTCTAAATAAAAAATACTTAAAGAAAAGTTTACACCCTCTGACAAATTTAAAATTAAACACATTAATAGACAGCAGCGATGTTAAAATACATTGATTTACGTATTGTATTGCATTACATTCTGCCCATAACCGTGTTTCTCACAATAATGGTAAATATCCATATAAATACTACAATTTGACCACTGGCTCTTTTGTTGTAAACGGAAGGACGACAAACGCACCGTCGCTTGCGCATCCAACCGTAGTTAGTGGCATAGGATTAATGGATTCTTGCCTAATTTTCAATTAAATTTGTCGTTTGATTCTTCCAATAGGACCTGGATTAAGTACTAACCAAAGTGACTCTTGTTAAAATTAATTAGTTAATTAAATGAACTGAACAAAGAAGTATCAAGGCTATCAAATTCAGAAATTAAATTTATATTCTTATTTGGAGAAAAAATCATGATATCCCTAATGAGTAGGTACTAAATTCAACAACAACATACCGAAAAATAAATATAAATAATAAATTATTAGTAATATCTTAAATATACTTACCGTGGTTATCATTATCGTAACTTGTAGTAGACAGTGGGGTAACAAAAATGTAAAGTATTGTAATAAAAAAAGAATAATATAAATTCATATCGCTACTCGGAGCAAATCGTTCACTTCTAATTAATCAAATTCATGTTGAAAACTACATTGATAAGATTTTACGTGCCTAAAACAGAGCGTTTATTTAACTATTTTACAGGTATTCTATTAATTCACTGCATTACTGTAGAAACGTCCGTATTGTGTTCGTCTTTTGAATTTGAATTGTTTGTGTTGCTAGGCAACAATTTTGAATAACGCGCGCAAGGTAAACGTCAACAGAATGCAGAGTTACATTGTCAAACTGGCTGTCAAGACAACGCAGTCTTTAAGGCATAGCTTGTAAACTCTACAATTGCCACAGCTAAAACGCCTGATCAAATTATGAATGTAATAAGACCGACTATATCATAATACTAAAAGCTTGGACAATGTTTATTAATCTATTAAAGTATTAAACAATGCATTGATTGTTTTATTCAAAACACTTAATTTAATATGAAGATAATATACAATACAATAAAAATATATTTTTTTAATATAATGCATACAGTTGAATGTGTTTATAATATTTATTGACTAATGTAGCTTTTTGTTAAATGAACAACACACAGCACGGACGTTATATAATTGTTTTTATTTTTAAATTTCGTATTATTTGCTTACGTCAACTTTATGCTAAAAGCTAGGTGAAGTTTTAATATTAAATGGCAACTCCGTTACTTCGGCCGCCATTTGAAATTCTGGGATTGCAGCGCCATTCGTCATTCGTAAGAGTTCGTCGTTTCCGTTCGACGGGCTTCGCGCGACGTGTTCGGGTGTGTGCGAAAGTATGAAGTGAAATCGTACAAAAAGTGTGTGAAATGTTTAGTGCTAGTTCTTTCTGTGCTTTAAATTCAAAATGAGTGCGAACGGATAATCTTTTTTTGCATCTTTCGACCAAAAACTTTGTACATTCGCGGTACACGTAACATTTCGTATGAACTGTTTCAAAATGGCTGTGTTTTGAAGGACCCTTTGTTTGCTTTCGTGTGCTTATCCAGCATGATATTGGAATCGTACAGACAGAGATATATCTTTGCAAGGTGAGGAAATTATCTGACTGCAATTTAAAGTGTGAAAATTGAGTGGAAGATTACTGGTTCTCACGGAATCTCGGCGTCACATATTGCTTTCTACTGAGCAATATTAACCGCTCACTGGCTACGTGTGAGTTTCTAAAAGCATTTTACTCAATTTTTGTAATTTAAATGAAACATTTAAATTACAAACAGAGCCATAGCAGTTGCTTGTTGCAATAGAATCATTCCATCACATGCTAGGCCAAAATCATATGTTTAACTTTGTTGTCTATGATTTATGTAAATAAATAATCATAACCTTTTCGTTCTAATTGGAATATCAACTTTTGCTTTTCATGTATTAATATGGCTCAATTTAACATTTAATTTATGACTATTTTGAAGATAGGGCAATTTATTTCATACTTTATCACAAAATTAAAAACTCAGGCACTGTTTGTTTAAACGGTAAATTTATCTTATTTCGTTTATGGACTTGGTAAATGAGGATAACCTTAATAACATTTTTATCTACAGTCTTACTCAAGTTTAAATAACAATTGCAATTATTATAGCTATAGATGGAAATAATAAATTATTTATATTTTTCCCAACAAAATCCTTTAAAATATGTTTAGTTATTAAAGTTTTCAGGTGGTAGGTATACTTTTGTAAAATTTTTGGTTTTTGAATTTACTGCACATTTAATATACCCAGTAAAAAAAAACATTCTTATTGTAATTTAGTTTTTGCAAACATTTTAACTAATAAGAACTTTAATTTCAATGTACTTAAGTATCTAAGCATTTCATGATCTAAATAACCCTATGATAATTATATTAAGTTTTAAAATTAATAAAACCATTTTACTATGGCAACAATACAAAGATTTATAAGACCATAAATATCCTTCCATATAGAAGTCTTGAGGTTTGATTAGAAAATATTTACATTTTCTAATTATACCTGAATCGTAATGAATTTAATAAAACCTAGATTACATTTATTTACATTTCCTTTACCTCATTCTGGCCAGAGGACATTGTTTGAATGTATGTTGTTATTTACAGTACATAATTGATATATATATCATATTTCTTTAGAAAACATTTATTCTGGCAAACAATTTAAAAGGGTTATACTAATTACATATGTACATAAATTACTTTTGGTGAGTTTTTACAAGAGTATTTTTTCATTTTGTAGCTATTCTATGAAGTTTTCTTCTCAAATAGTATTTTCATTGTGTTGATATACCTATTATGATTGAGTAATCTGAGACATAGCCCGGTCAATAGTTCGTTCAAAGGATAATCGATTTCCTGAGAACCGATGAACTAAATACAATATAGTTGCAACATCGTGCGTGCGCGCAGATACAATGCCAAGCCGTTATGCGTTTCGACTAACGGTGCCCGCGACATTTCACGAGCGCTTCGACTTGGCACGACCTCAACACTCCACTCTGATCTCATGCCTGAATTGAGATCTTCTTAGCTTGTCCTTGCTTGGGTACTGCTCTATACTCCTTTCATTTATTCTTCTTCTTTTGTTCATTATAGATTCTAGAAACAAGAGGCATTGAAAAGTTAAAACCGTTACATTGAACTATGCTTGCTACAATTGTTATAATAATAAATGGCAATAAATTGTAGCGTATTTATCCTCTCTTACTAACTGCAAGAAATTTTAATTTACCATCAATATTCTTCATCGTTAATTAACATGCTCAGTTCACAACAAGTCTTTTGGCATTGTCCCAATACATATCTTAGTGAAAAAACTGTTATATTGTTTCCCCTGGTGGGGCACAGAGCGAACACATGTCTGTGTCCGTTTCACTGATGCTTTTTATTTACAAGCAAGTAGTTGATGAGACTTCTGTGCCCTGCTTGGCTGAAACAGTTTACTGTTTCCCCGGGATTCGAACCCAGGGCCCCTCGCGCTACAACGCAATGCTAGGCAACACATTTAGCTACAGAGGCAGACATATCTTAGTAATATGAGATAATTTGAAACAAATTTTACATTAATTGAAAATACAAATATACACAACATTCACTTCATAGTTCATCTTCTGTATCTAATTCAGATCTTAACAATATAATGCCAAACGACAGCAACTAAAGTAAGCAATTACAAGTACATCAAACTTGCAAGTACTCTATTTCTGTACTTAGCCTGATCATATTTTTCCAGGACTGTTGATCTGTTATTTACAGTAGCATGCTCCTGTTCTGTCAACGGAATAGAGTTTTACTTTAACACAATGCCTATATCTTCACATTTTAGCTTTTGTGATTCAACTAAATAAATATGTGATTAGTGGTTAATAAGCCGTCGTGTTGTGTTTTCGATAAATTATTTTGCAGTTCCCTTAAACTCCCTTATTTTTTGACTTGACAATGATGCTAGCAATCCATTGACTCAAAATTCGGACCCAGCACTTGTGGATAAATTTAATGCTAGGCAATGAGTACAACTGAGTAGCGGAGGCGGTCATGAAGTGAACATTAGGCGTTAGGCTAAACTTTCTCCGCTCTGGTCGTGATGTTAATTGACCAGTGTAGCATAGATAAGGTATCTCGATCTAACCTGCGCATTTGCCCGCTCGTGACACCCACGCAGTTTCGTTTAGAAAGTCGATAGCCGCCATCATAATGTTAGGCCTTCGTCCCTGAACCCACGACGTGCTGAACTTTTGAACAAGTACATTTTATTAGAGCAAAATCGATCCTATTTCAGTGCCTTTGACGCTGTTTTCTACTGTACGTAATCCGGAATTTTATCATTATTGATAGCATATCTAACTATGTATATCAATTTTTTCGTTATTTTAAAGTGTTATACTCACATGCTTAAAGAAAATAGGATTTCTATAAGCCCCCAAGTAGTGCTTCTTCAGAGTTCAGACCGATGACCGTTTGTGTTTAGCCGTGAACTACCTAGTGGACATGAGAGTGTAAAGAGCTGATTTGTATATGTTTTTAATTTATCGTGGAAATTCTCGCTCCAGCCCTCGGTCGGTGAAGCACCTCAGTTCGCATCTCCGGGAAACATAAAAAATATTGCTTCGCTCGGGAAACAAAAGAGGCAACCTGCCCGCTGGCTATCAATTAAACCGATTAGTGAGCGGACATAGTTATATTTCTGCTCCGTTTTGCACGAAATGTTTTTTTTATTTACGTTAGATAAAAGTGTGCAAACGTGTTTTACTACTGAGAAGTAATTTCTTTAAGATGTAGGTTACTTGTATGATACTAACGGTTTTCAATAACAAAATAAATCACTGCAATTACTTAATTGAACCCCGAATGATTCACTCGCCTCCTCTTGGCAGACAAGCAAAGCGTATGTCTACAAACATATGGCTTGCAAGCCACGTAACAATCTCGTTTATTTGCGTGCGTCACTAGGGGCGTTTGTGGAAACATAACGTTCTTAGAATCCACTTTTTATAGCCTTGAATGTATTACACTAGGTACTGTTAATAGTGAAATTGATAAACCCGCATTTGTATAATGGTTATACCTGGCTTGGGATGTTAGGTTTTCGTGGAAAACGAAAGGAAAATAGTTATACGCTGTACAACGTCAATATATACGAATCTGTTTGTACGAATCGAATTTGTTTTTCATTACAACGTGGACACGGAATTAAACCACCATAATGGTATTACCACGACCGAGCCTCTATTTATAGAGTTAGCTGAAACAACACATAATAGAATCCTACATCTTTATCTTCAATTTTGTTACCTATAAGTTTAAGATGTATGCAGATTAAAATGTAACTTTTATATCAAAAAGGGACACGGTCTCTTTGCCTGCCCCAGCTATTTTTAAAGACATACAGAACGGTGTATGTCGTACATTATATTATTTCTAATCAGATGCGGAAACCTTACGCGGTGGAATGTTTTCTATTTTTAGACGCCTCGTTATAACACTGAAGTTTCTGAAACATTCACAGTACACGACGTAGACTTAGTACACGACTGTAAAATTATTATGTATTGCAGGGTATAAGTATTTTTTTAACTTAATAGATGTTACTCTCAATGGCCTGTTATTAAATAAATACGGTTCGAAATATTTATTATTTGTAAGATAATATTTATCTATACTAAAAGTGTACCGAGAATTGTGAGAGAGATGTTACGTATAAATGTAAATATGTGTAAATGTATCTTTGAGTACATAAATCTACGTATAGTTCAAATAATTTAAACTTATAGCGCTATTGCTTCCATCTATGCCTTATTAAAATGGGATAGCCGATGGGGAAAACAAAATTATTTAAAAAGGAGACATGCCTAACACAAATAGCTTCTGTGAGCGCATGAAAGCGCCATTTTTATGATGCTTTCTACGAAATTACGTGGATCGAAGAAGCCTCGCGAATATTCAAATTGGCCGACGCGACTTCTTATTGCGTGTCGTTAATTCGGGGCACGGTTCTTGGGGTAATTTCGTAGTGACGTTCGAATTATGCGAACCGACGAATACATCAGAACTGTGTTAAGATATGACATGATAAATAATTAAGAATTAAAAATATTTTCATGTAAAATACTGTCTGTAGTTTACGCGAGTAGTACACGTTTATCTAAAACGCTTTAACGGTATAAAACCCCGTGACCACGGCTGCTGCAAAGCACCCGAAACGTCAGGCCGTTGTTAAAAGAATTTTTAAATAAGTTCAACTAATATATATTGCGTTTTAAATAGTTAAAGTGTTTTATTTAAATCGTTTTATGTAAATATCGGTGTATGAGTACACTCACAAGCACTCGTTTAAAATTTTAAGGAGTTACATTTTACATTTATTTTAACATAGGGGCGTAAAGGGTACTTTGAAACACAAAACTGAATTATAAAATCAAATCAAAATATCTTATATTTTATTCTATCTTGAGTATTATTTTTACGGGAGTAAAGAAACTACTTTTAACATTCTGATCATCCCTAACCACGGCTATTCTTGTTCTAAGCGCTTTAACCTTTTGTAAGGGAAATAATTGTTGTATGTACTATAACGACGTGTATAAAAAGCCTAACACGTAAATTTTCCATAACGTAGTTTGCTAAAGTAGAGCACTAATTTATCAAAGATTTCAGTAACGTCCCGTAGCGCTGTTATCTACGTTCTACATTGTGTTCTAAACTAAGGCTATAAGGACTTTAATAAGTTATAAAAACAAGTTTAATCTTCGACTTTGTATAGTATTATTGAATTTACTTTGTATCTTGATTATTTAGGCAGTTAGCTAGTGACCGCCAAGCCAAATCAGATTATTTTCATGTTATCGTAATTATTATATTACCTTTTTATCGAGCATAACAGTCCATCACTTGCTAGTTTTTCATAGATTCTTCTCGTAAATACGAATAACGTTGTTTATCTGTACAGGGAATGCATGTCATGTACCCGGAGCAGTCTCAGTATTGCAACAGTCAGCGCACAAGCACGCAGCAAGACATCAAGCCGGCTCTGTCGCCGGCCCAGCCAGCCAAGAAACGCCGCGTGCTAAGCCCAGCCGCAATACACGCCAGCCATCAGGCTAGACCGGACGATTCGCTTTATAAGGTGAGTCTTACTTGATATTGGCAGAATTGTATGGTGTTTAGATATAACACAAATGCACTCTTAATATATGTAGTAAGTGAAAATGTGTTCAAAATCCTACGAAACGGTTTACTATACAAGATGACCAACTTGCGTTACTGCTACCAGTTCCTGCTCCTCAAGCTCCCACCCTTACTTTAGCCATAAACACGGCGAGCGCTAAATCGAATTTTTCTCTTATGATTGTCCTTATTGAACGCATGTATATATTATGAACGAATTCTTTCTCTGCTCCGTAAAAATATCTTTCGCGTACTAAAGAAATATCTCGCAACATTTGGCTGAACTAATTAGGCGTTTTTTAGACAAAGAATCGCCTTTTCAGTTTATTTATGACACTGAGAAAGCGTGTCTTATAAAATAGACACATAACACACACAGTATATAAGACTTTCCCCTCATTAATATGAGATGGGGTAAATACAAAATAGAAACTCTTCCTCCAGAGTTAAATTATGTTATGACAAAAATAGTACAAGACAGAATCTTCAAGAGACTCGCTTCGGTAAAACTGCAATACCATTCGAGAATAGTGGCATTGCGAACGAGCGGTAACGGTCACAGTCCCGCGTGACCTCTCGGTTCGTTTGGATAATCGGTGCCGTTCAGGTCGAGTCAATTGACGTCCTCCACTCACTCGCCACAGTTAATGGGATTCCGGACGACCTCAGGCTCCACCTAATTGGAGATAATCGATGTCCGCTCTCAAGATGCCACGCTCCTTGATGTAGTGCTGATGCACTAGGCTGTTATTCTAATGGAATTACACCCAGGTTATTTCGAAGTGAGGGTAGTTGGTAGGAATTAAAGAGTTAACACATGATCGTTTAAACGTGCGTCAGGGGTGGTCATAAGGGTTTGAAAGTAAATACGCTAAACGTGACCGAGGGAGGACTGATTTATTATTATGTTTTATGATAGAGGTGGACAGACAAGCATGGGGTTCTCTTGGTGTACCTAAGGTGAGATACTTCAGTTAACATCGTCTATTCAAGGTGCGCTGTCAACTTACTTTGGTTTTGGATATTCGGAAATGCGGACGGTGATTCGTGACTTGGACTGAATTTCGATATGCCTACCATCCACTTAATACCCCGATTTCTAGACTTATTTATAAGGTTTTCTGAAATATGTTGAAAAAACTCCATAGGGATCTTACCCATGACCCATGACTATAAGTCATACATTGCTAACATTATGTCCATTATTTAAGGTGTGATGGCCTGTTTAAACTGGAAAATAATAGTCTTCTTTATAGTGTAGTGCGTCTTTAAAAGAGTCAAAAGTTATGTTATAGACTCTTATAATTCTATAAGTAGAGTATATATTGTGTACCGTGGTGTAAGTTAAAGGATGTATTTCAGATTATCTTTGAACTGATTGAAATAAGCAGTTCTGGAATATCGTTTCCGATTTTGGGATAGGTACATAACATATAAGAGATTAGGCAGTTCTTCCGGCATACTGCCTGTTTATCGATCGTCGGGGTCAAAGCAATAGCAAGTCGTGCAGAAATAGTTTTCGGATCGAATTTAAGCATTGGTGCATCTGTCTCGCGCTGGTACCGTTAACCAGCATCTGGGCCAGTTTTGAAAGTAATGCGGGGTCTCGTTACACGCCAACCGAATTGCTGTCTTCTGCCTACATGGCTTTTGTTTTCAGTCGTAGGGTCTAAGCGCTATTAGTTGCGCTGGTGAATTTATGCCTTCATAAGCGATTTGTGAAATGATGGATGACTCACCCTAACAGCAATTGCGCAATACGGATTTTATTTTATTACTTTTTTTTACATGCATCTCATATTTAAAAATTAAGTTGCTCTTATCGATCTCTGTCATACTCTGTAAATTATTTACAAGTTATTTTACCACTGATCTAGCAAGCCGCCTTGCGTACAGTATCAAATACATATTACATGCAATCGATACTATACAAATGCTTCTATATTGCGTCACAGATGTCAGGTGGACATTTTTATATTTTATTCACGCAACCACTGTAAACAGGTCCATTACAAAACTACGAACACGTGATCGCGGCCGAAAGACTGATTGACGGTCAAAATCATACTGGTTTTAAATTAATACTAGATGGAAAAGTTTCCCTGGTTTAAATGTTAAAACTGCGACAGCTACACGAAATAGGAATACCTCTGGATGATAATTTCGTCCTACTAAAAACAGTTCCTAGGAATAAATTTCCGTGATAAATTTACCATGTGTCTTAATACGACATGAGCTGCTTTAAACAGTTTACGCAACATTTTGTCACGTGTCACGGGACTCGTGCCTCGTGTCGGGATAACGTGACGTTTTTGCCAGTTTCAGCCGACAAACAACAACGGAGCACAAAATTTTTCACAACGAGCAAGGTCGCAACACATTTAAAATCATGAAATTCTGTCGTCTAAACTACAAATATAAATCCCGAGGACCAGGAAAAAGATATATTTGAATATCACGTCACGCTCGTTTTCACGTATAGTCTCGCTGCGCAGTATGAAATTGTGTGCTTTAAAAAATTAACTAGCTCCGCGCGACTTATAACGATGTTATAAACGTATTATTCGAGTGTTTGTCGCGAATGTAACTCTATCGCAATCAGCGGTAGGTGTAAATTAGTTTGGGACGAAGAATGACGCAACGTTGTTTACGCCCAGCGAAGTGGCGACGTATCGCTTGTGATATGCACGTCGCGAAGCCGCAGCTCTTGTGCCAAATTTGGCTCCACTTTACGTCTAGCGAGAACCGCATTGACATGTCCCCCTTTACCGTTTACTCGCTTTTTGAAAGGTTCCATCTAAATGAGTCGACTCTGCTTATAGGAGCGTGTCGTTGTGCAATTCCCAGTATTTAGGTTGACTTCCATCTCTAATTGTTACAATGTTACATCTAGATCAGATATTACGCAACGTTTGATTTTAATCTCAGATTGAATTGTATTTGTCGTTACCAACACCATCGCTACTTCAGTTTAAGGCGGGTTCTACAAATCGTACTTGACTCACACGTTATAATTTAAAATAGTGTCGATCACCTTTAAAAAGAAGTGGAAGTGGTTTCAAGGTTTAGGCTTTAAAACTGCATATTGCGATTAAGTTTGATTAAATAGTGTCTCGCATAATATCAAGACTTTAGCAGACAAGTAAAACAACTAATCCTTAGTTAGATTCGATCAAGGTCTGTTCTTTGTCAACACATTTAATATGGTCGATATGCTTTTTATAGAACTAGGCCGTAATAGTGTTAATTACGTTATTAAGATAACGTATTTCTTTACTCGTGAGTCACAAATTTTGTAGGAAATTAAAGTCTACCTCATCTATGGAAGAGTTTGAATGAAATTTGGTAACATTCAAAATTGCTTCTCAATGAAGCATGAACGAAGGCCAGTTTCAAAGAAGTCGTGACTGTCTGTCACAATTATGTTTTGTTTATCAGATATTTGACTCTGCGGAAGTTCTCCAGAATACTTAAAAGCACAAGGTAATTCTCAAGATCAAGTGCACCACTATTAGAGCCTTCAGTGAGCACTTTAATCTTAAGATATATGTGTATATCCGTTTTTATTATTAAACAGTAGTTTTAAAATAGCAATCATGTCTTAGCTGAAGAAGCAACGACTATTAGAATGTTGTATTATTTTTAATAACCATGTGAATCTGTAATTGTAATCTCGTAATTTTCAGCGAAACGCCTCGTGGAAACGATCAAACCGGGCTCGCAGAATATTGCAGAGCATATAAAATTATAACCGTGTGCCATAATTTCGTATCGTATGCAATGAAGATTTCGTGATGCGCAAATTGGCAAGAGCGGACCATGCAGGTCAGTCACCCTGTCCCCTGCCGCCCGCGCATCATTACGTAACTGCGCTGTTGCCACACTGACAATGCCATACTCTTCACTTGTTATTTGCGCCTGGTACCTCTTGGCTCTATCTGCGAATTTTCGCTAAGTTGACACGATACATTTTGAGCCCTATGCCGTAGCGGGAAGGTGGAAAATCGCTCTTCCTTTACTCGCTTGTTGTTTTTCGCGTACTCTTTTATTGAAATCAAAAGGAAACCAAGCAACTGGCAAGAAATGAAGTTGCGAAAGTTTAGCTTTTTGTTTACTTACGAAGAAATCAGTGCGAGCAGTTCTATGTTTTTGCCTTTATTTTTATTACATTATTTTTCGTTATATTTCACGAAATTTTGAGTCAAAACTTCTAACTTTGTCTGTTATATTTCGGCTTGTTTCCACTATTACGCGTCAACCAGCCAGGTCTTGGCTTGACGTCGCTATAATTAGGGCGTGTGCTGCTCTAGTTATACAACTAACTTCGTGATAAATCGCTTAATTATTGGGCAGAACGTTTTGGCAACGTTGTGGTCTCCCGCATAGATGGGTTCGTAACTAAGAAGAGTAGTTTATGAGCCCTATAGAATTCTTATATCTAATCTTATCCAGCCTCACTTTAGTCTAGAACTAGATAGGCAGGTATTTATCTTGTATAAGATCAAAAAATCTTTATTGTTTCCATATACACGGTGCAGAATCGAAAGTCCCTAGTCCCCACACTAGGGCAAGCCTGTGTCGTGGGTGACTAGTCTCTTCCAGGTTACAATAAGTAAAAATATCTAAGCTAACTTATGTCTACTTACAATTAGTGTCTATTTAGGTGAATTTTTGCATGTTGTGTTTGTTAGTGTATGTATGAAGTGAGAGGGTGTTACGTATGTTGATAAAATATAGGTATGTAACAGAATAAGTGTGATAGATGGATAATGTAAGTTTACAATGCTAACGAAATAAACTTATTACAATTATTTACTATACATAAATGACTAACGAAATTAACCAATTTACAATTTATCAATTACAATCAGAAGAGATGTGTTATTATTTCTGGTCGAACAGCATCGCTTTTAGCAATGGATTTGTAAAACTTTTCGAACCGGACCGGAGCTCGCCGAGTTTCGTACATTTGTCACACTGATTAATCACTGTAAACTTTCACTGTTATGCTCTATGGGACAGCTCGTGTTTACACAGCTTGACTGTGATTAAGCTTGGTAGATTTCGTTTCGAATAAACAATTATTCTTTTTGACATTACTTTTCTCGGAAATTACACAGCGAATCCTGTCTTACTTACATACGATTCCGTTATATATATATTTCTATTTATATATCTTTTCTATATTGGTTTCTGATTAGCCACAAAACAGCTCGATCAATTTTGCCTCAACTGGACTATTTTCTTGGAGACAATATTCAGTACAGATATAATTAACATAAGACTTTGCTTACTATATGGAGGCTACATATAATGGCATATGGAGCTATTAAATCTCTTCTCTCTGCCATTGCATATATCTATATGAAATGTGTAAAACACACACTTGACATTTGCTCGAGAGTTTGAAGCGTCGAGTTAATGAAGCTAATGATATAGTTACCTTCAAGAGAGACAGACATTGTTAAGTAGTGCTTGTAAAGTGAGCCCTTTTAACTGACTGGGGTTGCCTCTACGGCGGGTTTGTTTCATAATAGTCTCGTATACGTGTGTCGTACAAATTAGAATGCGTGCTATCTTTATTCGTGTGTTGTTTCCGCTTCTATTTTCACACGGGTAAAACCCACCAAATATTACACGGTTTAGAAGTTAAAATTTATTTATTTAAAAATAAATAGACATTGTATCAAGCATTGAACGACGTTTATTTGAGAAAAGTGATTTGACTAGTTTAAATAAAACACTTTAACGGTTTAAAACGCGATATATTAGTTAAACTTATTTTAAAATTAATTTAACGTTCGGCCCGACGTTTCGGATGCTTTGCAGCAGCCGTGGTCACGGGAGATAAATACCAACACCAAGTTCTACGAAACTTTATTCTTAATTGTTGTCTCATGAGGTGCACGCCTAATATAACAAAAAGTAATATTCAAAGCCAAAATAGGTCGAGAGCACATCTTATGAGGTTATATTATGGCTGTGATAATTCACCTTCTGTAAAATGAACCCTACGCTGTCGAACTCTTGAATATTCTAATTTGGCTTGGCTATTTGGATATCCAGGACGGACGTAAATGTGATTAAACTTCACGCCTTTGATTTCCAGACGAAGTCGAACATATTTCAGAAATACTATAAAGTGATTAGAAACATGTTGAATCCGAAATACCACGACCCGTTGATTATTACCATTCATTGTGACAGTTAGACTAAAGAACCCGTCATAATACTATTTTTGTTGTAAGACACACTGGTAACATTGCGGGAGAGACTAGTAATAATAAGTATATACATTATAAATTAACATAGTTATATTAAGAGGATGTACCCGAGATCGTGAGTTATTAAAATTGACTAGCTATTAACTTGTACGTTATTCAGACCACCGGAAAGTTCCTTCATGTTTCCAGATATTGTACTAACCTGAATTGTTTACGTACTGCGAGATAGATAATAAATCTATCTGCGATGTTTCTAGAGAGGCGTACAGCCGGCACATAGCGGCATCACATATTATATAATAAACAATTATTTATTACTTGTGGAATGTTGTGTTAATTACAATGGGAAATATTGTAATATATATTGTCTGTAGATTGTTTTGAAAGCGTATACTCTCGTTAATTAGTGAGTCCTTTTGTTGTGAGTCCTCTTTTATCATTTTAACATAACAAATAGCTTCCCTTCACCAAATATATGACATTATTATATAGCTGGGATAATAGTAAAAAAAATATAAAACTCATACGCTATACACCTAAAACTTTCCAAAAAGATTAGTAAATGTTGTTCGAAACATGCAATCGGATTAAATACCTTTGTGGAAGTAGGTAATAGATGTTTCTACAGCAATTAAATATAATTGCGCAGGAAGTGAATATGTATCGGGATATACTCGTGTTCCTTGACGCAGGATCTAAGCCGGATAATTATTGCTGTGAAGAACCCACGCGACGCTTACAGGGAAAACTGTCAGTGCTGTGATACTTTTAATGTTTTTATTGTCGAAGAGACCTCACTGCACATTTTATTTAACAAGCTGCGTCAGCGACCTGTCCATATAATAGTTATTTTGGCCATTCAATTTTGTTTTTGTACAACTTTACTGCTTCATCTTCCTGCTGTTGAGCCGATTATAGCCTACCTCGATAAATACTCTAACATACAAAAAGAAGTCTGAGTAGTTCCTGAGATTATCGTGTTCAAACAAATAAACTCTTCAGCTTTATACATACATATATTAGTATAGATGATTCGGATATAGAATATTTAGAATAGTATGTTTCGTTTTAGCAATTAAATTCGTATCGTAATTAATGAACGTACTACTAATGGTTTTTTACTAAACAATTTAAATAGTAATTTGCGTAGAGGGAACTGCTGATATAGTTAATCAGCATTTCCCAATTTAATTAATGAAAACATTATTTAGTCATTAACTTCGGGAAACTACCTAGATAAATCTTATTACTATATATTAAATCTTGTAGAAACATAAGATTTATCTTCGTGGGTATTTAACTCAACCTGTCATATAAGTCCATTCCATCTGTACGAGATTCACCAAGGCATACTGCTCTTAAAGTAAAAGCTGAATGTTAAATGTATGACAAGCATCGTGATGTACGCTATCACGAGTGATCGTACTGACGCTAGCCGGCTCCATCTCGTCATGTCAACCTTCACGGTTAGTACATTCATTTGTATTCACCACTGACAAGCGCTGTCCATTGTGTGGCTGTGTACCGTTCTGTAGTTATCTTCAGGTGAAAGCCGAGCGTTGAACGCGTGGGCGGATTGGTATTTGACGACACTTGGTGTTATGGGTTCCTTGGTTAATATGTTAAAAACACGATAAATAATTACTACGAGGACCATGCCCGGTTAATTAGAACCTCGCACTTACTGCAATCTAAGGTTTACTGTTGTACAAAATTTCTCTATTGTTTGAGATATGTATATTAAATAAAACATGTCCGCTCCTGTACATATACAATAGTAATTTTATAATGATTACAATGAATTCCTCCATTCGCCTACGTCTGTACAGTAATTTCTATCTAATTATAAACATTGTTATCTAAGTTTACCATGATATGATCCAACTTACGTAATATGATATATATATTTTTTTACTTTTCATATTAGATTTTTTCTGTTTATTTTTCGTTTTTGCTTTAGAGATCAAACCAAGTGGTAGCACGTTACCTACGATATGTGTAGTGATGAGTGTTATTGTTGTTGCTAAGTTAATTTCGATTCAGTTTACTAAGTGGCCGATGACGCACGGCGAGGTCGACTCGGCTGCATTGACGAGTGCATTGCACCCTAGGACTTGAATGTTTGCCTAGTTGTGTCTATTGATAACAGCGATATATTATATATAGGGTCGTTTCACAAAAACGTGACAGATTAAGACATTTTTAAAATTATAATTTCAAAAAACTTAAAGGCAAGTTATAATCTTCTTGCATATTACACAAGACAGCGAGAATTCTACCCCGTTGCATCATATCTCCCTAAGAATGTTTTTAACGAACAATGCTATCTAGATTGTAGAGACTGCTTTGAAACGCAACTTTCATGATTTTGTACCAAAACATTTCCAGCTACAAACGCTACTCTAGTGCTTCCGTCGAAAAGTATTTGCTTTTCCGCCGCCCTCGCAGGGGTGATGCAATGGCTGAGGAAATTCCCGCCAAGTGAACAATGTAAACCCCTCGAAGCAAATCCCCTTCAAAAATGTCTTCGCGACTACGAAAATGTCTGGGATATTGCATGCTCCATAATGTTTGGGTGCAGAACATATTTTGAGGGTGGAATGCTATTACCAAACTTACAGACTTATAATAAAAATAAATGGTAGGCGTTAACTAAAATTACTTTGTATAAGTAACAGACAGTCTCGTTATTACTATAAAAATGAAATAATTTTAACGATTTACAAGCAACCTGAAGTAGAGAAAGTTGCTGAACATAAACGTTACGAGACGGTTCTTGTTAATATTATTACAACGTTTCCCTTTCGAAGTAAAATGTTTTTCCTAACTGTTCGCTACATCACTGTGATTTCAAAACGATTCCATTACAGTCATGTGCGACAACGTGAGGTGACTGAATTAATTAAGTAATCGCAAACGATTCTGATCTTTATCGTTCTAACTTACAGGCGTTTCTGGCGTGCCGTTGCTAAACAGTTGGCTATCACAGCTTCGATAGCATTGATTGCTTACTCGAGGTACATATTGAGTGCATCGAATAAGGTGAATGTGGGTGATAATATTGTCTCTGTGGTTATCGTGATCGAATACAGTTCGATCATAATCGGCCATGTTAATCAGAAGTAGGCTTTGCAACCATTTTGTAGTAACGACAATGACGATTTTGAAAAAGATTTTAAAATACGTAGGTGTAAGCTATCATTTTTCTCGTTACTTGATCAGTTATTTGATTTATTTTTTTAGATGGTCTAAGTTGTTAAATTTAAAGCAACTAGTCAGTATCGTTTTTGTTACTTAACTGAGTTATTTGATTTGGGCTGAATTGTAGATAAAAAAAAATGTTACATTGCATTTTTGCATTGTACCTGTCTCCACATTTATTGTTAACTAGCGGCCCTGTCCCGGCTTCCCACGGGTAGACATAAATAAGTACAGATATTAATATTTCTATATATATAGACATATAGCCTTCCTCGATAAATGCTCTAACCAACACAAAAAAATACCCGAAGCCGCAGTTCCTGAGATTAGCGCGTTCAAACGAACAAACAAACTCTTCAGCCTATAAAAGTATAGGTATGTCTTCACAGAGTTTCAAAATCCAAATAATAAGCCTTTGCGCCATGAGGGTGTCCAATAATGGACTAAACTGAGAAATCTTGTTTATAATGTCTAAAACAAAATTAATAAAACACTTAACGGTTTTAAAGTCGAAACGCATTAGTTATCAGGTTTTCAACGCTGCTAAGAATCTGAAACATCGGGTCATAGTTAAAATAAGTCGCATTTTAAACAGTTAAAATTTTCAATGTATCCTACTGGGGTGAACGCAGACAATGTTTAGATTTAAAACAATTCTCCATTGTTCAATAAATTGAAAAAAGGAAAACTGATCTTACTGCGTCTTAAAGTATTATTGCGATAGGACATCCGACCGCATTGCGCACGCGCGTGACGTTTTTCCTTTAATGGCCTATCGCGTGTCCTTATGCTTGTTCCATTTGTGGGACATGGAAAAGGTTAAATGTATTGCGGTTAATTTAGTATCGACATTAGAACAGGCGTGTCTATCATAAACATATATCGTCCGTTACTCAAATGTTGGAATATATTTTTTGTATATCGAAATTCGATAACTTGAATTAAATAAATATTTTTTGAAACAAGTATTAATAGACAAGCGTAAATAAACGACAATAAGCTGATAACTATGTAGTCATAATATTACGTTATTATGCATCCTTTTTTTTCATATATTTATATTAATAGAGAAGTTCTTAATCACGGGGAAACATAATATTATAACGTTTCGGTAGTGCAGTATGACTGATCAGCAAAACAGATTTTAAAATGTCTCTTGCCCAAACATAAGAAAGGGATAAGAAGTTCAGTTCAGTCGCATTCAAATTTAAAATTGTATCTCCGTATCTTTGAAATTGAGGATTATGGCACTATTTTTCCATTTCATATTTGATCTACATACAATAACAAGTATGACGCGTTACGTGAGTTTACTTTGCCCGTGTTAACACGAGCGTCGGTTATAAGTAGCCAGTGCAATAAAGTCGATTTTTCTCATGTTTCAGGTAAACAATTTGTGCAAACACCTGCCTGAAGCAATCGAGGTCAGTAAACAGGCGCGAGTCCGTCTGGACCCGATAATAATGTTTATTTGATTATTTGTTTTTTTATTTATTTATGGATGGAGGAGAACCGCAAGGTTTGACTTCTAGGGGTTTCGGCAGGGTTGGCATTGAGAACGAATTGAAAGGGCCCTCTCTATTTTCAATAGAACTTCTAATGTGAGTAAATGATTAAAATAATATGAAATGACTATGTCTTAACGCGCGGTTGGGCATACCTATAACCATAGGTAATATGTTATTTAACATAAAAACATATTATATCATCTAATTCTCACTTTAATAACTCGAAATATAGTACCTACTAGTTGTTGTGGACATGTTTTTATATACTTATAAATATGATTTTACTCGTTTTTACACTGTGAGTTTTTTTATTCCTAAGGCAGCTAAAAAGCATAATAGCATTGCTTGTGCAGAGTGACCTTGAGATTTTCCTTGATGACATTTTGTGGTCCTATTTGAATACATTTACACGTAATTTTAAACTATGTTGTTGAATTACAAATGTAATGTACAAAATGTAGTTGTTTATTGAAAAACGATCAAGATTTGCCAGCCATGAAAACAAATTCGCGGAAGGTAAGCGAAATCAGGAAATTAATTTATTAATTGAAAACGTGTTCGCTCAACCACTCTTTCTATATCCTGTTTAATTACGTTTATTTCTCTCAGAAGTAGATCAAAGAATTGTTGTTTGTTCGAAATCGAATGAGAGACAGATTAAAGGGCTCTTACAGTCGATTCTTGGAACTATTGTTTTTAAACCTTTACTTACATAACGAACTTTGTGAAATTCTCCTTATCAAAAGTTAGAATTAAACATTCTAACTTTTGATAAGGAGCTACATAAATGCTAGTTAAATTAGGATTCTGAAACAATTAATTAAATTGAATCGCCTTTACAGTTATAAAGATACATACCTACTGTCAAAAACTCTGTACTTGTACTTTTTAACTATAAAAATTTACAAGAATTACGCAAGCAGTTATAAATTTTACATAATTAATTTTCTTTTTCTAACATTTCTATGTATTACTAATGTAGCTCGGCTACAAGGTCTGTCAATTTTATTACTTCGGTAGCGCACCTGCAGGGACATGCAGGTGGTCGCAGTGACCATAATGGGCAAGCTGCTTACGTTATTATGAGGGTTCAAACGGTTCTAATAATATCAAATATGCATTATATGAAGTTAAAACGTATTATAGTTAGATATTTAGTTACTTATTTTTGTTCAAATAATATTATGGTGTATCTTGACTAATATTGATCTAAAATTTTATTCAAATAACCATGTGCTTACAAATATGGCTTCCAAGAATGTAAGTAGTGAATTTTATGATCCGCGATCGAAAAGATTTTCTATTAAGTTTGATACAATACAGTAGATTTTCTTTTACGGAATAATTGAAGTGTAATAAAATTAGAAATGAAAATAAGTTAAATAATTTAATATGTTGTCCCATTACTAATTTCCCGGCATTTCTTTATATACATATACACGATGGTACTAAATAGATAGGTTCGATAAAGTAGGTTTTAAGCACTAAATCTAGGCATGAATAGCTCATTAGCGTGTGTGAATATGTGTGGATAATGACGTTTGTTTCACAATGATCTCTTTGTGTCGCTCTGGGAATTGGGAAACGCCGTGCCAGTTGATTCAGCGAATAAATAGAGATAGATAGCTAGATGCTAGCAAGTCTTAAGTATATGTTCGACATCTAGATTGTTTTAAGTGTTATATATGTACATTTATTCAACAATATTTTTTTTTTGTACATACATTAAAATTTTAAAACTATGTTTATAATATATTTTAATTTTATGAAGTTCGTCACTTAGGAATAACTACTAATTCGTTAAACCTCTATGCGTCGAAGTGTCTAGTAAAATATAATCTGTACTAAAGAAGGATCTCTTAAATACTTACTAAAATTGGAAACATAAAACCACATTAGGAAATCTGTCTACGCCTCTTAAACAAAATAACTTCGCTTTATCTCGATGGCCATAGCAACGAAGCAGCTATTGACCTCTTGTGACGGCCATTAGAGTTTAAACATCACCCACGCTCTGCTGTCTTGTTAAATTAGAGATTAGACTGCGTTCCCGACTTTATCATACTTTTTGTGTCATTTTCGTCATAGAATATTAAAAGTTAAATGTTCTTGATTTGCCCTTTTTAGCTTCTTAACACGACTCTATATCGATGGGATAATTAAAAAAACAAAAATAAAAGAAAACATTTAATTACACCACACGTTCGGATGCAACGCATTTTATCCAATACTAGTTGTGTCTGCGACTTCGTCCGCGTGGAATAGTTATTTTGGGCATCCAAATATGTTTTGCAAACCTCCTCTTCGTCTTTATAGATTTAAGCTTTTACCCACGACTTCTTGGCGTCCTGTCGCTCGCATCCCGTCTTTCTTGCTAACTTGCATCTTGAAAGATAGACATATAGTGTCGCGGACATTTTTTTACACCACTCAAAGAGGAATCATTCCTTCGTTTTCGCAGCGCATCGAGAACCCACAATGATGAATAATTTCCTCCGTTTTTATTTTCCTATTTCCCGCTGTTGTTTTGCTCCTATTAGTCACAATACCATGTTTTATAACCAACATAAAAATAATTTTTCAATGCGAACCAGTAGTTCCTGAGATTAGCGCGTCCAAGAAACAAACTCTTCAGTTTTATATATTAATATTGGTAGATTATACAGAGTTTCCAACGTCTATCAAGACGAGCACGTCGCCATTCCATTAAAGTAAATCTAACAGCGTTTTAATATAAATTGTCAGTAATCATCAAGCCACGCGCAAATAGAAACTAATTTTTCCACTTGAACGAACGGCTGACAAGAAAATAGCCGCGCACATGTTTCGCCGGTTCAATGAAAGTGGAAAGGAGGGAGGGGAGAGTGGGGAAGAGAACGTGACGTCAGAGCCCGCCGTCCTGGGCCACCCCTTCTCGAAATAGATGCCTGTGCCCGGGACACGCTCAATGGCGACGCCTTTCAAGGAGCTATGATTGATATTGACGGTAGACTTTCGACTTTGGTGTGTACCTCTGTAAATGGAATATCAACTCCGGCCGTGGCCGTGATACATTTTCGCTAGAAGTATTGGATAAAACCTCTTTGAAAATCTTTGATGGTCTCAGTGCCTTCTTTTCGTGACCAATCTTGAAAGTCTAGAAACGGCATTAGCTCGGCATGAAGACTATACTAGCCTCCTACTGCCATCCTATATTAGACAAAGTATAGTTATGTATTCTGTTATCACTTGCTGTTGTAAGGTCGGAAAAGCATTATTTTACTACTACATTTCTCATCCTACATTTTTAAGAAAGTTTTTATTTGTCACTTATTTGCATTCTAGAATTTTTTCATCAACTTTATCATTTTAGTAGGTGTCCACTGCCTAAGCGATGTTTTATAGAATGGACAATCGTTCACATCAAAACATGTAAGTGTGTTTCAAATACACTACGTCTCTATGAGGTATAAAAAATAAAAATGGACGCCTCGCCTGGTATCGTAGTGTTGTTTAACATGAGAAATGAAACCAGTTATTACATACCTTGAAACAGGTGACAGAATTTCGAAGTTAACGATTTTACTTTTTTTATTGTTATTGAATAAACAAATTGCGAAAATCAATACAGCTAATGATCTAGTAATAATTATAATTGTATAATAAATATTACAGTCTGGAATCTTGATCTTTGATACAAGGACACTTTGTTTTCATAGCCAGTTGTATTTCGAATAACAATTAATTATATCACTGAAAGTAAATGTTTAAGACTCTAAAAGTCTCCTAAAAGATGATATTGAACCAAAACCTCTTCATTAAAAGCGCTCGAGAACGAACTCGCGAAAAAAACAAAGATTATAATGTATTGTACAAAGAAAAATCGGATTTATTTCAATACTCAGCTGAGCCTCATTAACGAATCTCGTTCAGTCCCGAAACCATTTAAATAAATGGTCCTTAAAATAATGACGTTGAATTTTCACTTTTGAATTTTTTTTTAATCTTCCAAGCGTTTTGAGACTCGCAAATTGAGGTTTGCAATTGCGATATTGTTTTCGTGGGGTGCTTTTAATTACTAAAAGAAAGAGAAGTTCTTAATATGCTTTTTCACGCCTAAATAGTTTGGTTATAATTACATTTTTTTTTTAATGCCTTTAACTTTAAGTGTAATTTTGTCATGTGTAACAACATTACAACATAATTTATTGAATCCGTTTGCCTTTTAATAGTATAACCGTGTCGCTCTTCATACAATAGCTTGTTGGCAACGTTACAAACACTTTCTATTCCCGAAATGTTCTGTTGTCTTCTGGTTCCCATTGTCTTCGTCGACAATTGCTTCTAAGTATTGATCGTTAAAATTCAAAACGAGAACGTAAACAAAACCGAACGCGACTGCGTATTGTGATATTAGCATATTTAGCATATAAATAAATCCGTTTCTTTTTTCGCACCTTCATCCATTTTCCATCGGCACGCTCACCCGGCCATGCATGTTTTATTTGGCGCCCGGCTGTGATCGATTTTGCAATTTTAAAATATGACGTCAATAGGGGGTCCGGTGTGCTTATGAATTTTTAATATCGTGTAATGTTTGCTTTTATTGAATTCGATAAGCACATCGCGAGATATTTCTCCAGCTTAATACTTTTCACTGGCAGATCAGAAAATTCCGTTAAGCAACTGCCTTCTTCTATTGTCGTACCCTGATATTTTTTATCCGTTCCTCGGTACGGAAACTTTGTTCATCCCTGTCATGTTACATACAACAAACAAAGGCGCCACTAAAGTTGCTCTCGTCTGAACTATGACATAAAGTACCCTCGCATAGTTTTGTTACGCCCCCATGATCACGAAAATTGAACTACCTAAGTTAATACGGCATTGTGTGGTCTGTGGGGCTATTTTGGGACGTACAAATTTAACCATTGAATATTCATAAGTATAGCATGCTGCACATTTACTAAATTGACGCCTATAAAGTAACATTTTTGATATTTAAAGAAATTATAGTGTCGATAATACTGATATTTACAAAATTCTGACTGTAGTTTTACTTGAGCATTGTAATGATGACTTCCGACTGAATCTATCTTAAGTTTATTTCCTTTTTATTGCCATAATTTTTTATATCTTTCTGCGAGGTTGTTACTGTTGTCCTATGAAGTCGAGAATTTTTAGCACGACCAATTGCTAGTTAAAAGTCGCTTGTTAACAAGTTATTGAGGCAAAGGTGAAACCGGAGAGTAGCCTCGTGCCGAGATGTCTTGGGCAATGTTTCGTGTTTCCGTTCTCAATGGTTGCTGCCACAGTGTGTATATAGCGCACAGTAGAGAAATGTCTTCTCTCTTCTGGTCAGGCTATTCACAACAATTGTTTTAAATTCAGTAATACTTTGCACTTAAAACTAGCAAAGGCACGTACATTTACTATTTTTTGGCACTAGACAATAAAGGCAGGTTAAAGGCTTTGGTGATGATGTTTTCACGTCGTTAAAGTCGCATGGTTTGGCTACTATTTTTAATTATACTGTGGATGTCAGCTTCTAGACTCAAAATACATTTCCTTGAGCTGTAAAACTGGATTTTTTTGTTGATGTCTTGCTAATTTATATACCGCAATACATATCGGTTATAAAGAAACTTAAAAGGGGACAGTACCACACAATTTTACCTATAAAGGATGTTTAATTAAGTCCTATCAAAGGCGATACCAATAAATAATAAATACTGATAACTGCATTATCACTATACACATACTTGAATTCCAACGAAATATCAACTTAATAGCCGATAGATACGTGGTAGTTTATATTTCAATTCTTCTATATTATTTAAATCCAGCCCAAAACAGCCTCATAAAGTAAGGGGTTTGAATCCTGATAAAAATCACGATTTTATTTTACTAGTGATATTAAAAGTTTATTGTAACAGGCACTGGGTTGATCTATCACTGCCTTATATAGGGAAATAGAATATTAGATTTTCATAATTTATTTATTTTCTACGTAAAACTAAGGATACATATGTATTTTGAGAATGTTATGTCAAATGTATGTATCTTTGGGAAAATCTATAAGAAGTGTAGAGTACAGTATACTATGGGTTATATTGATTAAAGAACTAAGTAAAAATAGAATTATTCTAAACATAATACATTACGTAAGGAATTTAAAAGACAGTCGCTTGACTCTTCTATAGCGATATATTTTATCTGTGGACGCCGCAAATCCCCTCTTGAGGCTCTATATTGTATGTTACTCTGTAGAATGTCCGCCCATTGATATTCTACTATTTCTCTAGTATATCTGCAGTCGAAGGGTGAATGTCGCTTTTCATTGCTCGCCGACGTCCTTATTGCCATAGCTATAAGGTTCAATTGTAATAACACCAGTTTCAATGTGCGCATTCATTGAATCGAGGTTGGGGTGTCCACGATTTGATGCCGGATTTTATTAAAAATCATGGGTACTAAAAATGTAATGTTAAAAACTACAATTTCACGAATTAGCAAATATTAATAAATGTTGTTCATAGTTTACACGAAAGGTACACTTTCAATTTAAATAAATAACGCTTAAAAACGCGAAATTATTTTTAAAGCAAGTACATAATATAATATGCTTATGCTATCTTGCTATCTTGATGTATATAAATTCTCTTCAATCTAAATATATAGTATTTTAGTATTGCTCAAAAACCGCTTTCTATAAGACAAAAGATATGTTATCTTAGTTATTGTTAGTTGAGCATATATAGCTATTTGAAGACGTAATAAGGGCAAGGTTATTTAAAGTAGTGTCTTGAAAGTCACCATTATAACGTCAACTTGTAGTTAATAGATTATTAATGAATTTATTAATGCGACTAAATAATGTACCATGATGTGTTTCATTCTTATTCGTATTCTTTTTTAATATTTTGTTTATAAACTATGATACCTGATACTTCAATTATTAATACTCAACTATCTTTTCTACATTGCTATAGATAGTAGAAACTATATACCTCAAGACCTTTATCAACGTTAGTCCACTTTAGCGCCCAATAAAAAGTCTAAATCTATCGCAGAAAACCCTCGCAATGGAGGTCGTCTGGGCCTGGGGGTTTTGAAAAGCGAAGCGAATGCGGACCCTAATGGGCGTGTTATCGACGCAGCCGGCGGGGTTCGGGGTGCGGGGTGACACTGGAGCACGACCGACCTTGGCCGTGACTCCCCGGGTCCCCGGCCACGCATCGGCTCCAAATTGATTTTAGCCCCCAGCCTCCTTGCGAATGCGTGGCGGCCGTTTTTTTATGCGCGCCTCTCCCTCCCTACGTCGAACGTGACGGTGCATCGTAATATTTTCGACGTTTCGTTGAAGTAACTGTAGTAAGGCAGCGGGAGGAGAAATTTGAATGTTGAAGTAATAAGAAGTATATTTATATTCTGTTTGGACTTGGATATGATTTGCTTGCGCAGTGTAAACATTTCTCTCATTATTCATTGATAATATTTGTGATAATATATCATATTAGGTTGCAACTGCATCCGATACTGTGAATTTTGTTGTTTGTGCCGATAACGCTCATGTAAACGATAGCTCATGATAAATAAGTGATAAATATGCCGGTACAAGTGAAATAGTTTCTTCAAACTCTGATTGCAACTACCTATTTCATTAAACTGTTGGCTTTTAAAATTATATATAAATATCGCTATCTAACTCACTGAACGTATTCAGATAAACGCAACTTCGATTTCTTTTCTAAGCACGTAAAACCACAGTGTTTTAATTTCAGCTGGAAAAGGATCAGACACTGTTTTACATATAGAATATTATATTTAGATATTTTTTTTTAATTAAAGAGGTGGACACACATGGCATGGAGTTCACTTGATGATAGGTGATACCCCAGCATCTAACCAAGATGCGCTCTCGACCTATTTGGATATTTGGAAAATTCACAGACTGAAACTGTGATGCGAAAACAGATCTGTGGATGGTTCGTGGCCCGGGTGGAATTTGTATATTCCTATCACCCATTTTATTTCCAGTCGAAATCCAGCATGTTTAGACAAATTAGAAACATGTTGGACCTGGTGGGGATCGAACCCACGACCCGTTGATCATTATCCACACAACGAGCCCTTCAAAATATTATATTTGTTGAGTGTTTTCAGCTCAAAATCTCCATTTAACATTGCTGTTCCAGTCTGATTTATCCTTTCGTATATCTTGACCTACATTATTAATTAAAACATTTTATAATTGTTAACGCTTCGCCATTTATTACGGTTGAGGTCGTTTTTGTTGAAATAGCGTTTAGTTTGCTCGGTGGCAACATTACTCTGTGCGGGACGTGATCCTATTAACATTCACTTAATGCAATTACATACGTTTGAAAATATTATTAATCACGTTTTCATTGCGTTGCTTTTTTGTAATTAATTACTATTATTGCACAATTATGTTACTACTACTAAGTATTCAATGATACAATTATATGGGCTTATGGAAGTTAGTATATCATCACAGAAATCTAGTCGAAAGTGCACTTAAATTCAAATGTGCAGCGAAATGGGGACGTGGCTACTTCGTTTTTTTTTCTTATTATCCGTCTATTCTGGCTTACGGGTACCTCAATATTACAGGCAACAAAACAAGTTACCCACTTCAATCTCTAGTTATATCTGTGGTACTCCACAAATGATACTTAGTCTTAAAACGGGTTCGTACGTAAGATATAGCATACCCATGTTAATCTATAGATCATAAATTTAAGTCTTAACATTATGGTCTTAATGCATCTAAGTATAAATGTATACTATACCTAAGACACAGTATGTCGTTTGAACGGAACGCCGTGGAGGCTAGTTCAAATCCCGCCTGTGTCATACTTTTTATTCTATACACTATAGTCAATATAATTCTTTCCTCTTCCACGATACTTTGCATGCACAGACAGACCATTTCCTCCCAACTCGAAGCACAAAAAATAAAACTCAACGCATAAGTGAAGACAAATTCTGGGAACTCTTTCCAGCGCAGTGTATAAAAAGAGATGTAAGTTAACATCGAAATAGACTGCACGATGTCGATGCTGGAGGCCGACGGGAATAGTTTGGGAACTAATAATAGTTTTGCTTCGTGTTTCTTCTGTCCGCACCTCCGTTAGCGCACGAACTCCAAATAGTTTGCCCGCAATGCATGTTATTGGAATAGCAAGTATAAGTTTCTACTAATGTTTTGCGCCAAATTTTGTTAGATATATTGTATGTTTGTTACTCTCCGTTTAAAGGATTTAAAAACGTAAGCATCCGAAATATCAGGTCGTTGTTAAAACGAGTTAATTGATTTTTTTTCAGTTTTCACTTTAATCGCGTTTTGGTTTCAGTCTGTCGATTTTCGAATGTACCTAGGAACCTCATGCTGGCCTGTCCTTCTCCATCATAAAAATATCACAAAGCTGTTTCACGCCGGATACCAATGTTTGCTATTATCACGCTTTATCGCAGCCTTGCCTGGCCGGACTTGGAACCGGTTGCAGCGAGGTTGCTGCACCAAGTCAACCAGACCCCTCCCCGTACCCAGTCGGCCTACAACATCATGACAGATAGCGATCAAGTTACGCTGGTCACGCGCACCGAGCGATCTCACGTCAGTTCTGGCTACGCGATCACGCAGTTGCGTGTACTTACTTGGTCTCGACGTTTTTTAAATTTCGAATTCTGGTTTCGGGGTATTTGGTAGAGGTCAACGTAACCTCGCTGTTCGGCTTGGTACCTCTGCATCCTTGCTCTCCATTTACTTTGGTTACTTTAATATTGTGGCAATACAATACGCCTTACCCGTATTGGCCATTTGTCACTATTTAGTTAGGACTAGCTGTGTCGGCGACTTCGTCCGCGTAGAATAGTTATTTTGGGTACCCAAAATTTATAAAAATTTACATACCTCCTCTTCATCTTTATAAATTTATGCTGTTACTCACGATGTCGATCGCGGCTCGTCGTTCTTGCGAGTGATTCTTAAAAGATGGCGATATAGTGTCGCGGACATTTTTTTAGATTATTTAAAGAGGAATCATCCTTTCATACATAATTTTTGGGTATCTTGAACCGTTGTCGCAGTTACCCATCGGAAACACACGGAGATGAATAATTTTCCCCGTTTTCTATACATTTCCCGTTGTTTCTTCGCTCCTGTTAGTCATAGCGCGATATTTTATAGCCTATAACATTCCTCTATAACTGCTCTATATTTTTTCAATTCAAACCAAAAGTTTCTGAGACTAGCGCGTTCAATAAAACTCTTCAGCTTTTATATTAGTAAAATTCGTTTCTTATTTTGTAAATAATACCTTAATATATTTCTTACCTGTAGTACATACAATATTTTTTAAATTATTAAAATGAATATTTAAAATCATTGATACTTCAGACTGACACCAAAAACTGGATGGACTCTTTTGAAATACTCTCATCAGTATGACTGGACACCTCTCCGAATGAAATGTCGGGTTGATCGGTTTGTTGTGGCGAGAATTCTATAGAAATTTACGCTCGTAAATAAAATAGATGTCTAATATTTTTTTCTACTGATAGGTCTCTCTGCGTGAATTCATCTTGTTTTTGTTTATCGGCCTGTCAAAACTAGCGACCTTCGTTTCCTCTCACCGATTGTGCGCACTAATGACTCCGACAAAAACGTGCCTCCACGAAATAATGATTGGCATTTATATGTGATTATCATGCAATTTCATTGAATTAGCGTGTTTCTAATGTGATTAACGGCCTAGTGCTTACGACGGGTGACGCGGCTACGACACACTTCAGGTGAAAACGGCGCAATGAACGCATAGCTCATGTATCTTTTCTTCTAATAATATCATATAGAGTACCAAGATTTTTCAAAAGTCAAAGGGACTTTTGAAAATTCTTGGTGATTTTGATCAATTCCAAAAATTACCTTCTTTGTTCTTATTTGCTATTTATGACTTGATTTTTCTAATCGCCTGTATGAATTTGACATATTTCTTTTCCAACGAAAAGATAAAACATATTTTACCTCAACGTAATATTAAACTTTGTGTGTAAGTTAAATTTTTCTAAGAAACTGTCATTAGAAGTTGCCCCCAGCTTAACATTAAAAACGAGAGGTTCTGTGTCTCTTCCATGTCCCCATGCCCCATTTAGAGATAGGTTTTACACACACATTCACAAAATATAAACTTTATTATTTACGTAATTCGAAGAACACTAAGTAAGGGGCTAATCTCAAGCAGTTCCCTCGATTTGTTTGCGACTTACCATATTACTACTTGTATTTTTACCTTTCGATAACAGCACCCAATCAAACCTACACGTACTCGAAGACCCCATATCCACTGAGAGGCTCTTACGTTTGATCCTAACAAGATCTCCAACCAGTCCGATGTAATTTGAATATCTACAACTCTTTGATGTAATTATAGCGAGGGTTTCGTTTGATATTTTTTGATATCCTTTGAATTATACGCTCTGCATGAATGAAGGTGTGGGACCTTGTAGATAATTTGATTGAAGACTAATTGCGTCCCTGTACCCATTAGCTCCTAAAAATCTCGACAAGAATGGTTCATATGAAATTGGCTACCTATCCCGAGACCCAAATTAATGTTCTTTAGATGTATATTTAAAGTCCCAACTCTGAAACCATAATAAACAACTTTCGCAGCGAGCTAAATAATAACAAATGGCTAATAAAATACGCGATATTCGTCCGACGGGAATCCGATGGTAATTTTACTAACGCTCTGTAAACAGAATGGACCAGACTAATTTATGGCTTAATTTCGGCGGAGTTTGGCGAAAAACACCTTGTTTACTTCGCATTACTTTGCTCTTTGAGCTATCGGCGTTTTATATTAGAGCGGTGATTGCTGCGGTATCTAGTTAGCAGCTTAATAAATGTTACGTTGTCAGACCTTATCGGAAAACCTATGTTTTCATCGGCATTATGGAAATGGGAAATTTTCTGTGGACTGTCCTGAGCAGACGTGTAGTAATGAAACTGTTTTTCGATCACTATATTGTATGGTATTACATATTATGTAAGTTGCTTAAAATACTTTAATCATGGTAGAGGAGAACATTAACAACTCTCCGATGGTAGATTATATATATCTATATGGACGCTATAATGGTAAAACGATTTTTAAATAATGTTTATGTGTTCGTAGTTTTTCGTTTGCGTTTTTAATCTTTAAACACATTAAGTGAACTATAAATATACTGATGCGAAGCAGTGGTGGCCTTGATATTTTAGTTTCTCGGCATAACAAGTATTAAGGGGACATTTAAATTTGGTCCAATCTCGAAAACACGCCTCGTATGTTTACTAATGAATTCGTAATGTGTGTGACAAATTAGTGGATTGTCCGTCAGTGTTTAATATAGTCTAGACATTGTATGGATAATACGTATATTATATTCTTAATTCTCATATTTGCATTGTTACTTCAGTGCAGCTGAATTTTTTTTTCAGACAGTAGGCAGTCATATCAAAGCGTTCAACTGCGGCTGTAGTTTAAGGCGTAGACTCTTCGCCTTTTTATATTCAATTGTTTTTCGTCCCAAACTAGGGTTACTCCATCCAAAATTCTAGGTAAATAATATTAACGAGGAATCTTTAACTCATTCATTCAAATAAAGATGTTATTAATGCTACCAACAAGCACAAGATGTGATGTATGGTTCTTAGTACCTTAAAATTATTAGTATTAACCGGTGGCTTCGACTACAATCACCCATATAATTAACATACATATGTAAAATATATGCATATTACGCGTATCTATTAATCTTCTTATTTAGTACTCGCAAAACGTCGTGTATCGTTACTGTGCAATATTGTTCATCGTACAATACACTCGTTATTTTTTGTTATACTTATTTAACAACATTTATGACGTGTGTGATCGATGGTGTTCCGACCTTGAATGACGCGATAAGTTCAAGGCTTAGCGCTGTGGAAATCGCTTTGTACTTTATTGCCCATTGTCGTTCGAAGGGTTTCGTATCTACGGTGGAAAAAGAGATGGATAATTCTAGAATAGTATATCTCTAATCTATTGCAAATGGTTTCAATAAGAATCATTTATTATCTTTTTTTCTTTGAGTAGATAATAATTAAACAATTTGTTTAAAACTTCATTAATTGTCTAAATAAATTAATTCTTTTAAATAAAAACTTTAAGTTTAAAAGCGATATATTAGTTAAACTCATTTTCAAATAAGTTTAACTAATATATCGCTTTTAAACGTTAAAGTGTTTTATTTAAATTGTACTACTCGTAAATATAGACAGTATTTAAATTAATTGCTACTTTTAGACATTTTCCTTCATTCAGTTCTCTTCATCCTTATCTTTCTAAGTAGAGCAACTGTTTCAAATTATAACAAGTAATTTAAAAAAAAATCAAGAATGTGTTGTTAGTGTAAAAGTGTTAATATCTTATGAACTATTGCAATGTATTTGTAATAAGATTGTAAGGGAACAACTTACAAAAATGATCACTAAAATTAAAACTTGACATAAGATTACTTCGCAAAGTTATCGCATGAGAACAATCTTGAGATTCTTGTTTTTTTTCGCATTGAACTACATGAATATATCGCAGCGGTCATTACCTCTTTTTTTTTGTTTGCTCATAAATAATTAATTAACATACGCAACGTTGTCGTCACTAAGCAATGCTCGACAAGGGAGTTCGATAAGTTTTTACTTTAACATATTTTGCGGCTTCATTACTCGTAGAACAAATTTATTTTGTCCTTCTCTATCGCCTTCTCTGTGACTCTAAAAATCCTCTACCCATTCGATAAATAAATATAACTGTATATTCTGCTAAGAAGACTTAAACGTAAAAATATTGAAATTTCGTTTGGGCTTCCGTCGACTTTTGAATGCCTATAGCCGCAAAAATAGGTCAAAACTTCTTGTTTAGATATTAAAGACTAGGGTATTTTATCTTCTATCAAGTGAAAGGTTCACTTCTCTGTCATAGAAAAAGAGATCGCAGGCACTACTGTCATTTGTCAATATTTTAACAATACTTTGAGTGTAGATTTATTATGATTAAAAGAATCATAGAACATTAGTAACAAGAAGACATAATAATAATTTAAGATTTGAAATCTAACATACATTAAAATAAGACAAATTAATTTAGTAAACAACAAGTAACGCTTAGTAATGTAACCGCAAATGTTAAACATTCTGTACAATATGTAGTGGTCTTCAAGTGAGATTTTAATTTCACTCTACCGTGGAAATGACTGGAGCATTAGAAGAAAACCTCGCACAAAGGAAGTTTGATATTATTAAAGTAGTAAATGTTAGATGGTGGATGATTATGAGCACACATTGGAAAAGTCTTGTCTCAGATTGGAATCAAATTGCGTGCGTGCCTTGGACTAATTACGCAAACTCCACCGAGTTATTTGAGTTTAATTTGCCCGTGGACGTACGAAATTGGTTTTATTTTTATCTAACTCTGCGTGCAATTACGGTGTCTATATTCATGTACTTTGGAAGTACACGAAACTAGATTGTTCATAACTAGGCTTTGTTTTTCGGTTGTCCGCGGAACTTTTGTAAGTTATATAGGAATTATCGGTATATGTTTCTCTATATTGAATATTTGAATTATGTGTAGATAACTCTAGATATGGTAAGAATGATGTGAGGGTAAAATTTCTTTGATTTGAAAAAAATCGACGATGAGGTGTAGGACTCGGTAGCTCAATTGGTTAGAGGAACAGCATCGGCATCGTCAGTGTTCCGTACACTGACGATGCCGATTCCCAGGACTTGAACAGAGTCCTGCCAATTTATTTTTGATTTTTAATCTATATGTTTTTCTTCTTAGTAGTGTTTAAATAGCCTAGAAATCTGTTTTATTCACAAATAACATAGCTTGAAAAGTTAAAGGATATTTGTATTAACATTTTGTTTTTATTAAAATCTCAAATCAAAACTTGTGTCAAATCAAAAATGTATTCATAACTGCGACAGTTTACAGGAGCTTTTATTATGCCATTGTTAAATATGGAGTACTTTCCTCATTATTCAAGTCGTTTACAAGATTACAGTAAACAAGCCAAGGAAAGGAGCTTGGCTTCGGGAATGAGTCATTTGGCGACGTACACTTTCTATTTGGCAAAGGAAATTATACAGTTTATAGTGTTTTAGGGGATCCTATAGGTATAGGGGACCTGGTCTTGTTTATGCGAAACTGCTCTGCCAAGAGGGGAAGCGGTATTATACTTTAGCACGAATATAGCTACTATAAATCGTTCCCCAGCTTCTTTATATGTCATACGTAATATCCGCTTTCAGTTCTTATCGGATATCAAAAAAAAATATTTATTAATGAGAATTGAGGACAATATTGAGTATTATTTTCCTACAATCCTAGCTAATACCTATGTAGACATGTCCCTTTAGATAACAATACACATAAATAATACATTTCACTTTGAACTTGTTTAAAGCTGTTTTATTTAACATAATAAGGATTATTCGGGTACTTGATGAGTGCTAGATTGGCTCTCAAACGGGATTAACTTTCCGTAGATATACTCGTTTAGCTGATAGTGTAAATAAAAATAAGCGTTTGATCATTTGCCACAGAATTCGTTCGTACTTAATAAATCGTGGATTTCTTAAATTTATAGACACTGAAAGTTGAAACTGGTCTAGATGAATGGGCAGCCAGTTGGCATCGTTAGCCATTGCCAAATTAATGAGTTACTGTATTGACTACTGTACTTCCGGAGCTAACCAGATTAGAATAGATTGGCTTCGAACTGAACATGGGTGACTCATATGACAAATTTGACTATGTATTTCATTTTAAAAATAATAGCTATAAATGAGACGTACAGTTAACTTAAAATAAATTAATAATACATTTTAATGAATTGTGTAAGACTTTAACGGCTTCTCGATCTAATTTCGATCGAGAAGCTAACATCTCCTGATGATGCCGTCCGCTCTTGATGCCGAATCGTCTAGAAGTTCTCCTCGCTTACGTCGGCTGAACAGCCGGAAGAACCATATATACATTCAAATAATATTCAACTAATCTTTCTAAAAATCATTCTATCACAGTTCATTCGTTCGTTGCTTGGTGATAGACAGAGGAACAGCGGACTGATAGGCAGTCTTCGTTACTTGAAATTCAAATTTGTTTTTGCCACAATATTATGAATAGATATTTACATGTTACTTGCACATACCTATTCCAAATTTATACTTGAAAGCGTTGTCAAACTCGTATGTAAAACGAATCGAATAAACATTTCTAATTTGAATGCATTTGTTGTTTCAGGTAATTGGAAATACATTACGTTGCGCATTAATATTTTCTCTCTGCGAGAGGTAATCAAGTTGTTTCTGTGTATTATTTTTGTTTTCTACTGAACAAGATTGTAACTTAGTTTAGTCAAGGATAAAAACAATTCAATACTGTCTATAGTTTACGCGAGTAGTTAGTAGCGTATAGTTTACACATTTAAATAAAATACTTTAACGGTTTGTAACGCGATATATTAATTAAATTTATCTGAAAATGATTTTTAATTTCGGCCCGACATTTCGGATGCCTTGCAGCAGCTGTGGTCACGGGGATTAACTAATATATCGCGTTTTAAACCGTTAAAATGTTTTATTTAAATAAAAATAATTTTCTAACACACCAGATAGAGTACCCCACTATTCTGAATAGAGAAATTTAATCAGTTTTATTAATTTATATGTTATGTAACCAGATGAAATTCAATATGGAAAAGTTATATATTATTCATATTGTTAGCTTTTACTCAATCCTAAGTTTTAATGACTATAAGTAGTCATATTTAGTTATTATAACATGAATTTAAATATTCCAAAGATGGTTTTAAATTATCGGGTTTCAGCAATTATCTGGCATTGTAAACGATTTCATGTATGCTTAGATCTTTATTACATTATTTCCTATAGGCTTCAATCTACACAGTAGATACGCACTGAGAGTCAGTGAGACTCACTGATACAGAGTTTGCACCTGCCTGTTTAAATGCGCGTCATCGTGACTGGGCTAATTAAAAAAAAACAAACTAAGAATAACTATACAATTACACCATTCAATGCGCCTCAGCCAAACAGGTTCCTATTGAGATCCGTTTCCACGGCGTGTTTTGTTTGCAAACTGCGCGTGCTTTTCTTTTCTCACATCCTGGCGGGCATTGTGGACGTTTTTATGGCTCGCCGTATCGGCGATAACAATGCCACATTTTCCTCATATGCAATAATTAGTAATTCATTACCGGCTATACACGGAGTTCTGTAAGTTTACGCTGTGCGTGTTCTACAATCCGAGACAAAAGCGAAACGCCGTTTCCAACGGACTCGGTCACTCAAGAGCAGTGTCGTTATGCGTATTGAAATTTGACCAATGAACAGTGTGAAATACGCGCTTCCTACCAGTACAAAATACCTACGCGTATAGGACAATACATATAGCCTCTAGTAAAGAGTTCTATAGGTCGTATAATATTAAAATTAAATTACATTCTTTTCTTTTAATATTAAATTACTTTATTTTAATTCAATGTTGTTTAAATTATCTGCTATGCAAAAATAAACCATTACACTAGTAGTTTTGTGATTCAAACGAGGGTTTAGACATTACATATTGATTTAAATAAAACACTTAACGCTTTAAAACGCGATATATTATGAGTTATACTTGTTTGAAAATGATTTTTCGGCCGGACGTTTTCGATGCTTTGCAGCAGCCGTGGTCACGGGGAGACAGCATTACATATAGGTTTTTTTGATTCAACATAACCATTTAAAAGCAAGTTATAAGACAGTGTGTATATCTAACCTATGTCCATGGTCAGCGCTTGATAGTATCGATCGCTTCGATTGGGTAACTGTTTCAAACCACGTTAATATTCCATGTGCAAGTGACCGCATATCGTGCTACATATTTATTAATGATGCTTAGTATTAAGCTTATGTAACGCTTTCATTATTTTTTCGTAGTTGCCGCTTATTGCTCTATCTCTATGGGTCTAATTGTAACCGTGTAACCGGGGTTCTTTAAATACTACCTAATGTACATTATATTTCTATATTGCCCTTTCGAGGGTCAAATCTCTCTGGCCTTGCAATAATGAAGGCTTTCTTAATCGAACGGAATTTTAATAAACCTGATGCAAAAATTGACTATATTAGACGGTTTCGTTGAAATAATGATAGCAATGTATGGCGAATAATCAACCGGCCGTTGATGCGGTTCCAATATTTTTCTAATAAATCTATAAATTTTCTGAAATATGTCGGACTTCGTCTGGAAATCTGGGTAAGTGATAGGAATATCAAAATTACGTCTAGGTCACGAATCGCCATCCAAAGATGAAAAGCCGTCAAGTTAAATCGTGATTCGATTTCAGTCCGTGGATTTCAAATTATCTAAAGCCAAAATCTTGTTTAGAATTTTTCTTTCGCCATATATGTACTTTAGAATAAAATTAAACAACCACGGCCTATCGATTATTATATGAACTATTTGCTATATAGCATGCACGAGTTGACGCTGAATTTTCCGTTACGTCGCTCTACCGGCTTCAAAACTCCCGAAAAAGCATCGAGCGAGTAACTGGTTTTGTCATTTGCCACAAACCTCGTTTCGACGTACCACTTAAAACGAGATTGTATATATTTGTTTTTTTATTTAATTAACGACAACATTCACTTTGCCCGACTTCGCTCATGATTCTATAGATTAACGATCAATTATTTTTGTGTTGGTTTCGTTTTGGGTATTCCTTCATTAGAAAGAAAGCCTTGAGACCTTAGTCGTGTTTACTTTAGCGTATTTTGTAGTTTCTAAAGCACCAGAATTCATTTCTTATGTAAACACTACATTGACAGACATTATTTTTCTTATGTAACGGAACTTAATGATTCATACATATATATAATATTATATATATGTAACATATTGTATGTAAAGATTAAAAGAAAATTTTACACAACACACTAAGTACATATTATTTTACAATCTTAAAGCGTAAAGCGTATATTATAACTTGCGTGAAGGTTTTACAATATGCAGTGACTGATATGAAAGATTTATACAAAATATTTAAATTCGCTTTTGTTCACAGAAATTTTGTGCCTGAACTAATTACGCGGTGTTTGTGCTTGAGTACTGTGTAGTAAATTGAGAACATATAGGATATTGTTAAGGGTTAAAAAGCTGTTTTGATTTATTTATTTTTTCCCACTGAGAATCAGTTATTGTTATTATAATTATGTAATAACAATAACTGATTCGGAATTGGGTTTGTTGTGAACGAAAATACTGGGGTTGATTCTATAAGAGATTGTCTTTCCTATGTTTCACATGCTCACCTTTAGATCGGGTATGTACTTATGTATGGGTGTGTTTTATACAACAGATCTCACAACCGAAAGGTTATTGCGAGGAGTTAATTTTTAAGCATTTCATTTCATAAAAATATTATTACACTTACACACATACGTATTTTTTGGCTATTGACTTGGAACGCGCCTATGAATGAGATTTCATTGTCGACTTGACAGTTTTGCTTGTCTGTATGGTGGTGCGTCCTAATGTTTGAAGAGTAGAAATCATGGAGAAAGTTTACAGCGTTACAAATGCAAAAATCGTCTTCGCTCTAGTGCTGAAAAAGTTTTACAACTATCCCTAGCCAGGCTCCTTTGTTCGGCTCGCTCTTTGTGAATTTTGTACGTTTTCGCCTCTGAAAATACACCTTGTTTTATAACTGGTATATTTTTGTGTCGAGCACCCCTCGTCGACGTTTCACTTTTGAAAAACAATGCTCGACTTTATTTAATAATAAAGTTTTGGTCATTATGTTGTGAAATGGGAGTGCCGTTTCGCTGACGACCGTTTCAAGAACGCTAATTGTTTGCTTAATTTATTTTTATAAGCGTTTCGACACTCGCGAAATTGAGTGTAACTTTAAACTGGTCACTTGGATTTTTGCTGAAATAGCTACATTTTAACATCAATTCAATTGATTCAATGTACAAATATGTATTCCTTTTAAATATATTAATTTATGTATGGGTTGAACCGCCAATAAAAAATTGCTACATTTATTATTGACTCATCTGATATAGGCATCGTCTTATTTTGTCAGTTCAATTTATCACTTAGTTATCAGGTTGCAGTAAAACAATATAAAACAGATTGATGCGTTTTTTTGCTTTAGCAAGCAATTTTTTAATGATTTTAATTTTTTTTCCAGTATAACAATAATAACAAGCAGTTACATTCCTGAAGGACTACCTTAAATATCAAATCAAGTGTAATTTAGAGCGAAATATTCTCTATTAACGCTACGCGCCCATAAATGTCCCATCTTGCAAGAAATAGCGTGTCATAAAAACATATTTGTAGCTCGTTTGTTAGACAAATGTGCTATATACCGTTATCCTTTGTGTACGTAATGTTTACTATCGTGATAACAATTGTGTGCTTAGATAAATGCGATGCCAACAGATATGCTCTATTCAAATTATCTGCGAATATATGTGTGTTGTACTTGGTCTGGGCATTACGTAATGATTCTGGGTATTACTGAAATAACACAATTAGGTATTTTAATTTCCGAATAATCATCACCAAAAGTGGATGACAGTGCATTAAGTTTCACCTCCTTTAAAATGAACCCTGTTGGTCTGTCCTCCATCAGTAAAAAACAGGTTTAAAGATTCTATTGTCATAAAAATGGTTCACTTAATATAACAAACATAATGTACTGAAAGTGCGTACGTCACTGATATATTTGTATTTTTTTATTTCTTTAAGTACTAACATTTAGACATAATATAATTCAGTATCGCTATTTAGGAAATTGTATGATGATTATGTATATTTTACATACCCCATCTTTTCGAAGTCAAGTCAGATGTGCAACACTGCTCGCCTGATAACCCCCCGAAGCAACAATGTCGGGCGGAGCACAAAGTGCGTTGCACACTTGAGTAAAAACAAGAAATCCTCGTGAACCAAGTACAAGAATCCGTACACCCTGGGTCTCCCTAAGGGACTGCGCCATCACGATAAGCGCAATTACCATAATGACTGTTGTCAAGCCAGTTCTTAGGCCGGTAAGGAAATCAGTCGGTACCCCGCTTTCGTGTCACCGTTCCGTCAATTAATCAGCCGGCGGTCATTAGCTGAGATCAAACGCACCTACGAGATGTAGCGATTAAATTGTTTGTTAGAAATTCGCTCTATATTCCGCTGTCTTTGATGATTTCCCTCGTGCGGTTGGCACCGGTTGTCGAAAGTTCGCAACCGGGTAGTTAAGTGGATGTCAATGAACCCTGTAACCAAATTACTTCTCCGTGTTTCAGTTTATTATGTAGTAAAAAATTCAAATATTTGATACCTAATTCTAGGTTTAAAACGCGTAAAATATAATAATTCGCTCGAGTACTTGATATATATATATAGTTGGTACTACAGTCTCGGTGACTGGCAAAATGCCGTGCATGCAAACGGAACTTATATTTTACAATATCACTTTCGAATATTTAATAATATAGGTCTATCTAGATTTTTTATAAATAATAAAGATATAATAATTAAATAAATAAGACTACACCACTGAATTACTACTAATTCTAGAAGCGAAGATATAAGTAGCAGAATAATTTATTTATACAAGGCTTACCAACTACACATACATAATTCAAATTACAAGATCTATTTCTAATAATAATTATTACTACTTAGAACTTCTTTTGAACAGACTCTACTCTGGTTATATATTTCTTGTAAAACGGATGCCAAACTACTGAATTATATTCGAGGACAGATCTTACTAAACAATTAAACAATCATTTTAAGCATAGAGTTGATTTAAAATCTTTAGTGTTTCGAAATATAAAACCAAGCATTTTTAAACCCTTTTTTACAACGTTATCTATATGTTTGTCAAATTCTAAATGGTTATCTATTAATATACTAGGTCTTTACCGCATCGTCTTCATTAATTTTATTATTGTCTATCAAATAAGCAGATTTAAATTTAATGTGTTTACGAGAAATTTTCAAAAGGTTGCATTTATCTACGTTCATGTCCATATAATTATTTTTATACCACATCAAAATGATTCGAATTAATTGCGATTAAATAATCAAAACAATAGCTCATTATTCGCACTATGTTAATCGCACGGTACGCACAAGGCGAGTTGAAAAACGCAAAATTGTGACGCAAAATAATATTGTTGTAATACAATGTTAGTACAGTTGATACACAGACGAGAATATTGTAATTTATCGACTGCTATTGTTAGTGTATTCACCCATTAAGGTCGCACGTGATTTTTGGCCTTAGGAGCGCTTGCGTAAGAAAATTAAGATTTTATGATAACGATATCTTTTCTGAACGCTATGCAGCCAAGAACGTGTAAGGCTTTTAAAGTTGTAACTACAAGGGACTTACATGTAGTGAAATATTAACATACGAATAAAAAATAACTTGTGTGTAACTAAGACCTACAGACAACAATTTAAGTAACACCCTCCCTTCATGGATATTGGTAACATTCACATTTTGCCATACCTTGCACGTCTACTGATAATATGCTTTATAGATTTGGTGCAATTACCTACGAATAAAGTTGCCACATACCTTCCTATTTCAAATATATATTATTTGAAACTAGCGACCCACCCCGGCATCGCTCGGGTGCAATGCTGATACTAAATACACTACAGAAACCTTCTCTTGAATCACTGTATCTATTAAATAAAAATCATATCAAAATCCGTTGCGTACTTTTAAAGATAAGCGCAAATAGGGACAGAAGAAGCGACGTGATAAGAAGGCATGTGTCAACTTTATTCATAAGTACCAAAATCTATAAAGCTATGTATGCGAGTGTAACTTAATAAGTATTGTGGGATTGTATGACATGTTTTAAAACATGGAGATTGTCAAGCCGTGTCGCCGTTAAACGATTCAATGAAACGGCGAACCATTAAATGAAAACAATTGAACTCCACTCAAATCATTGCACCGCGAGGCGGGATAAATCCACCGTTGTGCGTCATTGGCTGCCAATTGCAGTGGAACTATTACTTCGTGTTTATTTATTTAATTGATATTATTATCTTGGTCTAATAGTAGCAATGTATGGCTAATAAATAAATCAACGGGTCGTGGGTTCGCTCCCCATAGGTTACAGCATGTTTCTAATCAATTTGGAATCCTACCACTGACTGATTTATCCATAAATTGGTGGTAGTAATATCAAAAATATTCAGTTCAGTCACGAACCACCATCCCTAGATGAGAAAAGTCTTGAAGCGCATTCGCGTTTCGTGGATTTCAGTCAGTCGAAGCAAATCCAAAATAGATCGACAGCGAATCATATCAAGGTTTTATTTGCCTGGGATTTTTCACCATTCACCCAGTGAGTCCTATGCTTGTCGTTCGTTATTATTAAAGAAAATATTTTGAATACAAGGAAATCATCCATACGTAAATAGCAGGACCAAACCTAATACAACAAGACCAGTGTTCTATCTATTCGCCCATCTCAAGCAAAATATTCATTTATCAGGATTGAGATCTAAAATAACGAAGCGACACTAGATCGTTGCTAAATTAAAAGCTTTAAAAAAAGATAGACTATCAGATTTACTAAAACGTTTCTAGGGGATTAGTAATTTGCCTGCCTATCGATAGTTAATTTACTAGGCACATACTTACAAAGTTCATCCTACTTACAATATTTATATTAAAGTAGAATAAAGTGTAGTAAGCTTCGGACTTTAGAAGTTAACGAAACATTTACGTGAACACTGTCCACTAAATTGAAATTTATGTAACAAGTTGCATCGTTTGTTTCATACATATAAATTCCATTCAGTACTTTCACACCTGGATATTCTTGAATTATTTCGCAGCCAGCAGCCGTGTTTAGACAGAATGATGGATACACGATAGGCGAGTCTCTGGAGAAATTTGTAAACTCATCATGTACCAAATATCACTCGCCTAGTCTGAAGTTTATCATTTTTATTTAAGCAAATAGCTTTTCGTGTGTAGACATAGTAGTAGAGTCCCCAATTGGTTAACATATTTATAGTTTACGCCAGCAGTATAAATTTAAATGAAACACTTAACGGTTTAAAACTCGGATGTTTCGTATGCACAGGTTGCACGAATAGCAAGAAGTTAAAACGTATTGTAAATAAGTTAACTAATACATTTCGCGATTTAAACCGTCAAAAGTATTTTATTAAAATATATAAACCAATGTAAACGATATATGCTTTACGTAAGTATTACGTATACAACATAATTATATTAAATTGATATTAAATTTTGGTATATTATATTCTGGGTATTGCAAAGAAAACATATATCAATATAATTGTATTTTTTGTTATCTCATTAACAAACTTTAACGTTGAATGTTAATGTTAAGTTACATAACTACCGAGCACCATATACCTATACCTCATAAATGCATGCAACTTGTGTATGGCGGCGACGTCGATTGCATTTCTCATCGCTCCACAAAAAGGCATATTCAACGCGGGCGTAATGACATTCCATTTCCGTGGGCACGCACACATCTGCGAGTGAACACCATGACTGGATGCGGGTTCGTTTCCCGCCGGTAACGCAATTGGCAGGCAATCTCGCGCCGGCGCCGCGCAATTATCACCCCCCCAGTAATCCCTTCCTCCCCACCCCCACCACCTCGCAATCTCCGAGTCATCCGGGCCCTTCAAATGACTTGTCGTTCACGCAAATGTGTTTCTCATACGTATATAAGGCGCAATTGAATAATGTGGTGGTTCTTGGGTGCGATCTAAAATTAAGTTAAACCTCAATAACGCGATATATATTAGTTAAACTTCTTGTAAAATGTTAACAGTCTCCCCGTGACCACGGCTGCTGCAAAGCGTCGGGCCGAAGTTAAAAATAATTTTCAAATAAGTTTGACTAATATATGTATATTGCATTTTAAACGTCGAATTCCTTAAGTAAGTTTGCACGGAAAAGAAAGAGTTTACTTTGTTCCTTTTTACTCTCAAGCAAGTTTCTGTGTTGTAGTCGAGCAAAACATGTTATCTGGTCTCCTGGGATGTTGAAGCGAAGTTTTTTTTTGTTTTTATATACAGGATGATGATGTGATGAAAACCCTAGTAGCTTTGCGAAATGGCCGCGAAAGGTTTATACAATACAAGCATTTTATTTACCGGCCCCCCCTTTAATTCTAGTTTATTTAGCCTTTATAGTTTGTTTCACATTTAAATAAAATATTTAACGGCGGTAACGGCTGCGTATTCGAATCGTCGGGCTGTAGTTTAAACGTATTTTCAATAAATAAATTAATTAATTTCGCGTTTCAAACTGTTAAAATTATTTTATTTAAATGTGTTCTATTCGCTTAAACTAATTTCTCTATTATGCACTAAACAAAATACATACAAGGTATTCATACAGCATTTACTGTTAATTGAAACGAAAAACACTGTCGCCTTTATTACTTAATACTCTCTATAAAATATTCTTTTTTAACCTTATTCTGATTTCTAGTTATAAATCCTTAGTTTTTACGCCGTGATCCTTAGAAACTTAATATTGATGATAGGCAGCGAAAGCAATTTTCTCCGTGCTTTCGTTGCGTCCGGACACCAAATACACTGCGCAGTTATATCGTTATAGGTTTTCGATCAATGTTGCCGACGCTCAAATGAACACCAATTTCGGTGTCAATCTCGATATCGCTTCCACTCGAGGGGATCAATCCATATTGCGATGTACGGACAGCGACAAAGGTCGAGTAGAATTCGTCATAGTAGATACAAACATCATAGTTCTCGTGTGTTCTATTTTGTGATTCCATAGATATTATTGAGTCATCTCTTAGGCGAATATTAATTTAACTATTATTTGTCTAAAAATTATGTTAACAATTTTTGGGCTATGAAAATATAAATAAGTCATAAAAATTGCAGATAGGCTACTCTGCCTCTAGCGGCCTAAAATTATTTTAATCGTGTTTTTGTTGCTACTCGATTGTTTTTAATTTGCGCAAAATATGTGGCGAATCCACCTATTACATGTGAAACGTATGATATTAAATACTGGTACAATGTCGTCTTATTGTTTGAAAGCGTCGCCGTCTCCCAAATGCCCTGGCAAATGAGGCTGGTTTAACATTAAACGAAGAGAAAGTTTACTCCGAACACCCCATTACACTGTAGCAATACCTACGTTCAGTAAAGGTCGAAGGATAAAGGATTTATTCACTTGGATAAAGTTAAGCTAACTGGGACGCAATTTGATGTGACGCTTGTCTTCTCAATAATATTTTTAATCAATTTCCACATATTGCTAGTTTCCTACCTTCTTGGTAGTTCTCGCGTTGCTTATCGAGCGTGGGTATGTTTTGATACAGGTTTACAAATTTTTAAATTCAGCATGTGATTGTCAATATATCGTTGAGTTCGTAAAACCGTTCTTACGACTCGACCTCTAATGTGTTTGACTACATCTTGCACGAATCAAAAATAAACAAAATTGATCATTACTTACTCTTATTTTAGCCAAATTTTTCGGATTCATTAATGCTATAGATGGTATCGACCGGCTACATTGTATTCTTTATATCTTAGACAGTCTAATAGTAAAATATGTGGTTGTCTCTGTAGCTAAATGGTTTAACGTGTTGCCTATTATTGCGTTAAACACGCTAAAAGAGGTCCTGAGTTACGGATCTTGGGATAACAATATATTGTTTCGGTTGAACGGGGCACGGGAGCCTGATGAACTACTTGTAAATGAAACAGGATTTCATTTATAAAAGTTAGCGGTTAGTAATATTCCATTAATTATTAATCACATTCGCTTTTTATAACTAAGTTATTGTTTTAAACGTTAATACGTAATTCCAATTTATGTATCGGCTGTTAGATAATTAATGTTCTTGTAATTGAATTGCGTTCGTCCGTCAGTAAATATAACATTTATCCACGTTGCGGCCATTAAACGGTTGCGCAATGGACATGTGGGATGGCCGCATCTCCCGTTAACAGGACCAACGTGTTTCGATCACGTTTAGTTTCACGCCACCGTGCTTCTTAATAAATGTGGTGCAACTGCATATTATATTATTATATTCTGCGTCAAAGCGACAAATAGCTGCTATCAATTTTTCGACAGGCATAAAGTCTTTTCACACAAAACTTGTAAATGCCTAGACATTGAAGGACTGCCCCTGTGTCTGTGCGTAACATTTTAATTATAATTCCTTTTTAGGCTCACCTTAGTAAGCATATTTAGGTAGAATATTTCATATGAAATTTAATGTGCCAATTACCTATTTTATATACAGTATTAAAGTAATGATAGCATAAGACGTGGATTGTTTTTTATTATGATAATGCGAGTGATAAACTACTAACAAAACATATGAAATACATAAAAATTAAAAATATCCAAAACATAATGGATCGGCATCTTGTTTGGATTTTATACGGCCTGGCCTTTTTACCTTCTAACATCTGAGCCCCACGATTGTCTGTCCTCCTGCAATATAAAAATTTAATGAGTTTCAAGATTTTTGTTACTATGGCCAAAATCCTAATAAGTCAAACTACGTACAAAAACATTTTCATAATTTTTTAAAACTTTTCTTTCCTCACAATAGGGACAAGCTACCGTGAATGAGTATAAGAATGTATTTATAGCCAAGTAGTTAATACGAGCTTCTAACCCGATCACGTGTCACGCACTATCGCGGCTAAGATCGACGTCGCGTCACGTTGTGTGACGACAGCGAAATGTTTTAATTAAAGTTTTTTTACGCTCTCGTGTTGTGTGTCTCGCGGGTTATTTTCAGATAAGACAAAGTTCACTGTCTCATTGAATGCTCGCCATTTTATTTAAATAAATATCTATTTCAGATGAAAAAATTTCGACAACACAGGCGGGATTTGAACACACGACCACAGCGTATATTGTCATTTTTAAGAGTTCAATGGCAGGTATTTTATATTACATATTTACATGTTATACCCATTCTAAGTATTATAAGTACATGATATTGGCGATGTATTTAATTAATACATTGATTAATTTCATATACTTAGGAAAGCAATAACTCCTATCCAGTGATACAAGCAGACGAGGTTTAGAACCATATAGATTTATATATAAATATATATGTATAGCGTGAACATTAACTATTAGATATTTTATATGAGCAATTTTGATACTCCTATCTTAAATTGTATATTTGAACTGCCATTATAACAATTCATTTTTAACCGTTTTATTATTCTATTGCTTCAAAAACACCCAAACTAATTAGGAATTATAGTAGAAATTTTAATCTAAATTGGCTATTAAATTATTTACCATTGTTTTGTAACTTTTTTTTATATTTCGTACTTTCGTGAAACTTCTTTCAATACATAAGTCGCGGAATATAATTGTTTTTTTTTATTTACTATAGTCCAACAATTTGTTGGGGCATAGTAAATACATACAATGTTATTACATAAATTGTTTTTAGCCAAATTTAGATTTCGTACCATTTTTACATATATTCTCCCCTAATGTCACAAGTCACAACCCAGTACATATTGCACATCACCAAGACAGACAAGAAATAGACAGAGGTATTCGTTAAACGCAATTCGGCTACGATGATGGCGGTCATCAATCATCGATAATGGTTTTTGTGCACAGCAATAATGCATTACGTTCGGCCTATTTGAGGGAGCCGTTTCTTGCCGATATTGCCGGTGTGTTATTAGGTAGTTGCGAAGCACCATAACAGATGACACTGTAATGTAATTCCCATTACAGACGGATAAAAAACCCTTTTTTTTTTTTCATCTCACCAGTTTAAGAAATATATCCAAAACGAGTTTATAACTGTAAAACATTTATTCGTGGTATTGATTGTACCTTTTTAAACTGAACTCTGTTCTAGTGTCCGAATCACTAATTAGTGATTATTTTTTTATTGTGTCTTTGGTTGGTTAGCTCGCGAAAATTACTGCTATAATATTTGTCAGTAATCTTAACTGTAGGTAAAGTATGTTGAATGAAAATTTATATAGTGTTGAGTGAAATGGGACGAAATACACTTAAGTTATCTCCCCGCTGCAATAAACATAGGTTAAGTAAATTTGCTTGTCTTAAAATCATAGAAATTACTTTCACGTTGTTGTTCTTTGATAATATTTTAAAACTGGAATGCAGACAGGCAAAGTAAAACTACATATTGAAATAATTCGTTCGTCGTTTTTTTGCACTTTTGCGTCAGCGCCTCGTGTTTACCTAATATCAAATGTGCGACGATTTTGCGTTATTTACATGATAAATTGCAAATTGTTGACGTTTAATCCGTAGCTTTGCCAAGCTGTGGTGGCTCAAATATGCACTTGTCTAATTATAAGTGAAGGTCGTTTTAACGGACGCAAATAGAATTACGTTTTGTGCCTATTACACACACAATGCGACGGTATTTCGCTCGTTAAACTTGTTTCGTTCTTCGTCTTTACAGCAACGTAGAAATAAAAGATCAAAAGAATGAATCACCAAGAAAATTTGAATACATAATATGTTTGAGATAAACAGACATTTTTTTTTAACAACAGTGTTTTTATCTCCGATAGCTGGGCGTTTGGCCAAATAAAATAATATTACTTAACTTACTAACTATTGCTATTCAGTTGTAATAAAGGTCCGTTAGTGATAAGAATTTAAATTAAATCACGGATCCTGTTGTTTGTGCTCTAAGAACACAGTGTATGAACAAAATGCGAAATTACAATATTATTAAATCATTGATTTTGACTTTTTTACCAAGAAACTTGATTTTGTTACCAAGGCTTGCCTTACTAATTAAATACAATTTGAAAGCAAATTTTAAAGAATTATATTCGTTTTGCCAATCAATTCAAAGGTAATAACGATAATGATAAAAGTACTAGCTTTGCCATTTTTTCAAGAGCCACCCGAGTTCAATATTAAATATGAGTTGCCGACAGCGGCCGTAGTCGTTAATCTTGGGAAATTGGAATTTACAGCCAGATAAGAACGATTCGTGTCGCCCCTTCCACCTGCACACGCCGACGACGTAATTTCTATTAAACGAAATAGGAAAATGTTTTTTTCACTAGGCTCGAGAGGTGATGGAAAAATTCGCACTCTACTGATGTATGAAATGAGATATAAATAATGTTTGCTTATAAAAATTACAGATGTATGAAAAGAAGGCACGATAAATGTCCATTGAAGCATGTTTTCAGTTGATATTTTTACTTAAACGCTAAACCTATGCGTCATCTTGTATTGATTGGATCCGATTATTTCCTAAGCTTTTGTAAATTTTCGCATGTATTCAATAAAACCGATGTGAATTTTGTTATTCCGCCCATCTTATTGCCAGGTATGCTAAACGGAATCCGACATCTTTTGGATTCAATGGTAATCGAACCACGGCCACACCATTGAACCATGTTTTATATCTACTCACCTGATATATATCACGATAAATTACCTCTACTTTAAATATTCTAAAACGATCGAATTAAAATTAATTTGAGAGCATAAACAGCTGCGCTTTTAAAATGTATTTTTAGAAAACATTTACTTTTATAGGGGCGCATGGATAACGATAAATTAAGATGCGGGCCAGTAAATTAATAAGTAGCGGATAAGTTGGAATTGGTGAGAACTGTAATGTTAAAACTGTAAATTCATTTTAAGGGGGAAATTCTTAAATTTTAAAGAGGTAATTAGTGTGTGATGGGAGGTAATATTGTGTCGTTCTTATAAATAAATTTTGTGCGAAAGACATAATATTGCATTGATGGTACAATCGACTCTTGTTAATCCGAAACTAATCGGATTAACGCAATGGGGACTCGTAGAATATTACGAATTATCGGGTGTTTGAAATACGAAATGGTTTGAATGAATAAAAATAGAACTTTAGAATTATGTAGTGTTGATCAGTTTTTATTTATTAACTATAAAACTTTTAATCTGTTGCCAACGAAAGAGTATATACGAAAGAGAGTGGCTGTAACTAAATCATAACTAAACAAACTAATTATTCGTGCGGTGAGTGTCGACTAGGCCGATTAAAAAAAAACCGCTCTTTCTTTCTACAACTTAGTTTGTGTTTGTAGTGTTGGATGCCATTGAGTTCGAAATAACGCGTCGTTCTGTTATATAGCAAATAGTTTTTGGTTAAAATTACTAAATGCATAAAAAAATATTTATTTACTTCAAAATATATGTAGATTTTGTAGGGAACTTTGCGCGATAACTTTGCATTGTAGAGGTTTGAATTATAGCGAGTTCTCTCAGTTCTCAAGTGTAGTGAATTTTGATAATGTATATATGTACGTATGTGTGTGTATCCACAAACGTATAAAGCTATAAATGTTGCACTCTCCGATGCAATAAAATATATTGCACGTTTTACGATAGGTGGAGCTTACTATGTTGGTACATAGTATGTACATACAGACGTTACGTTATGTGGAGATGTACTTGAAATAGATATTGGTCATCAAGATAACGTTAGCATATTTGTTGGTAATAGTACTCGTAGGTAAAGGTTAGAAAAATAATAGATTCAATTTAAACACTGTTTCAAGTGTACCGTGTGTACACATTTAAATAACACTTTTAACGGCATAAAACGCGATATATATTAGTTAAACTTATTCGAAAATTATGTTTAACTACGGCCCGACGTTTCAGGTGCTTTGCAACAGTTTGTTTTGCAGCAGATTGTATTTATAAATAATTAAAACACTTTAACGGTTTAAAGTGTTTTAATTAGATTCAATTTAATTTAAAACCACCAATCTATGTATAAAACAATGTAATCATCGACAGTACTGATAAAAAGAAATGTTAAAGTAAAAAATACATACACAATAATGACAAATATATCTTTCCAACATAAATTAGTTATCTACTTTGTACAAAAGTTGTAAAACAGTATCTCAATGCCCCCGATCCTATGAAACCCAATATTTAATCCAATTTTACTTCTTTACACACATCTTCATTTAACCCACTATTAAATGCCCCTACCGTCTAAGCTATTATAACTTCTGCTAGGTTTTATGTAATACTCGTAAATTGTGATATGTACCCCTTAGTAAGATACAGAAGGGACTTCTCTGTTTGAATATGACTCTTATGTTCTGAAGTTAGGTATTAATGCTTTTATATTTTATATTCAATGGTTTATTTTGCATTAAATTATATCAATAATATATATCTATTTCTTGTATTAATCTTTATATCATTTTAAACAGCTTGAATAAGTGATTATACAAAGAAGTAACTTAAGGAAATTGTTTATTGATTTGAATTACTTGTAGTAAAGTCACGCGCACGCATATCTTCGTTGACGTACAATAATAATTGCAGATACATTATCACCGGCACGTATAAGATAATTATTTATAAACAACCTTTCTACTATGAATGCTTGATTAGAACGTAGGCTTTAGAACTAGTAGTGGTACATTTGACAGGCCTGTTCTTTCAAATTTTTCGATTTTTCATTATTCTGACACGTGTTGCACTTCGTCTGGAAATCTGGATATTAAATCGGTGGTAGGAATTTAGAAACTCCGTCCAGATCACGAATCACCGTCCACAGATAAAAAAGTCGTGAAGCTTAGTCGAATTTCGGTTTCAGTCTGTGGATTTCCGAATATCGAAAGCCAAAATAGGTCGACTTGTTTAGATGCTATATATGGCTGGGTATATATAACCTACCATCAAGTGAAAACCCCATGCCATATCTGTCCCCCTCTATCATTAAAAAAAAATTCAACCTCATATTTTTAGGAATTTTCAATGTGCCCTATTACTGCCTCGTTGGTGTAGGTCTATTTACACTTGATTACTGGTCACGAGAAACCCGGTTTCAATTCTATACATTATACCATACGCAATATACGATTTGAACGTAATACTTGTCTGTCTATTTCTAAATTTCAAACGTATATAAAGTGTCTACAGCAGTTCGGAAGCCTCTGTGGTTAGACCGCCGTCGGGGTTGATAGTGGTTCTGATAACGCCGATACGAGTGCAATAGGCGATTTCCTTTTGCCACTTCATTTACATACCTAACACAAAATTGCACGTCAAAAATTTTATTGAACTAAATATTATTTATGATTACAGAAGTGTTGTTTGAATGTTAGTGTACTTTTTATTCTTGTTTTATAATTGTTTAAAGTAATTTTTCGGCGTGTCTGTAGTCTGAAGGCAGACATGAACGTCACCGAAACTGTTTACTTGCACCAAGTATAGCAATTTTATGTTATAATGTATTCATTTAGTTTAAGATCGTCAAATGCGAGTAATTATGTTTTAACGTGTACGTTGTAAAATGTCATAACTGTTACGAGTTAGTAAACAGCCCTAGAACTTGGCGTATTTACGAGACAACGCCCATCTCAAGGTTTCTTATTTACTATCGACTACATACGTTTAATGTGTCAGTATTTATTTTCATGGGCAGGTGGATTACACCACTAACGACCCAGCTTTGAAGCTTTAGCTTTATATTATATCGTTTAACGTGATAGTAAACATCTATCTATTCTCCCTTTAATAGCCTCTGTCTTGGACCATATATTATGTAGTTAACTTTTAAGTTTCGACTGGTCCCAAAAAATAATTGGTATGTTTGTTATATATACGTTGTACGATTATATTTTAGAAAACTACATGGAATTATAACCGCCGTTCCTCGTAGTTTATTACATCACGGTTGACATATTATTCTTATTCTTCAAAAAATCAATTTTAATTTTCAGTCTTTTAAACTATAAGTTTCAGCATGTAACATAAATTCTTTTAATCACACCGTCGCAAATACGACGAAATGAGACAATATTTAATTAAATGTTCACGAGAAAGCACAGACGTAAACATGACCTTTTTGTTTAATTTAAAATGGCTTAAGCGCAGATCCGCAATCACTGAAAGCGGAGGCGACGCCATTCGTAAAGCGGTTACGCTATGCGAAATGAAAAAATAAACTTATCGTCTTAGTTACGATATATACAGAAGTAGGTAGAGTACAATTAATGAAAATAACTATATCCTATTATGTAAAGATTAAAGTAAAGTTAGTAGTAAATTATTGTTTGAGTTAGTTAAACTAGTGAAATGGTCAAAAATAATTATCCCCATGTGCCTCATAAGGGTGTACAGGGCTTCTTTACATTTGAAACTTAATATAAACTTAGTTGTCCTAAATAAGTAGATTAGTATTACTTAGTTGTCCAAAATTAAAAACTACCTGGAATACCTTCCTTTTTTATTGAATTTCGTGTTTTTCACGTACAACATATATTTCAGGTACTTAGGTATTATTAAATCACATCGATAAATCATATGCCACGCTCGCGCCTTGCTATTTAGTAGACTGAAAAATCGTATTAAATGAAACCTGTGTGAGAAATGAAAGGGTTTGTATGGGGATGACTTCACTTGGGCTTCCCAGTGACTCATTGACGTTCCACTTCGACGTTTTCTTATTGTAGACTATCTGTCTGTGACGTCATTAAAATTTAGACAACGATTATTCTGCTGAATTAGCATCTTTTGAATCTAATAAGTTAGTTGACGCTTACACGTGTTGTGTAGTTGTGAAGGATCAATGCATATTTTTTTCAGGTCAAGCCATAATAGAATATTGCGTATTAATAATATTAAATGTATTAGTTTTTTTTAATGGCCTCATTGGTTATTACAAGTTGCCTGTATCGGAAGTTGAATACAAATTTTTTATCTACAAAATTCATTTTATACTTGTGATTAATAAAACTTACCAAATTACGTTAAGTTTATTAATTAATAAGGAAGATGCACAACATTTTAGTATGCATAATAATCGTAAAATTATTTCAAATCCAGACTCTTAATACAAAATGTTACCATTATCGAAAAAGCACAGTATAATACGCTTACGTGACTCAATTCTATTCTTGGCAACATTTTGACCGTTAAAGAGCACAAGTGGTATCGCGGACGTACTTAAAAATAGGCTCTCCGTATTATTTTGTTGCAATATGTATGAGTTTTACGTGATCTGTAGCGATTTATACTTCTAAAAGCTTTTTTCCACACCCACTACAGTCATAATTATAGTCTAATTATGTTATCCTCGCCATGTTATCACAACTGTTCTGACAAACCAAATTGGTTAAAAGCACAGTACCAGTCTTTTTTTTAAGAAGTTAAGTCAAACATGTTACAACAGCCATTCAAAGTGCGTTTAAAAGCGTATAGTAAAGAAATATATTAATTTTACATTGAAAAAAGTTTTCCTTGCGAGAAAATAGGCAAATTATACTCACGTATAAAATTTTATATCTTATAATTAGTATCAAACGTACATTATCATATAAAATTAAAAATCAAATAAGCTTAAAAGACACGAATCAGAAAACGAACCGGTAGTTTTAATGACGACTTTAAAGGTTTTAAACTTAATGTAACGAGTACATACTTATACCATCAAAGTGTGCAGGTATTCTTGGTGTATTAAAATTTTACGTATCTTTGGATATAAATAAACTATTAATACGGCTTCTAAATATGGTCATTTGATATTTAGTATGTAGGTATGTATTTGTAAATCTTAAGTATTATGAAACTTTATCTTGATTCGTGTCGCAAACTTGAAATTTACTTGTTTCTTTAAATAAACACTTTAATGTTTTTTAAACGCACAAATGACAACAATATAATTTTTAAGTTTTCAAATGGTGCGAAATGTATGAAATGAATATATGAATTGTAATAAATTGATATAAGAGAGTTGCGTCAAAAAGCAAACTAAACATAATACTCTCCAGGAGAGTTGTAACAGTTACAAATACATGTAATTAAGTTACTGGGTTTGTCACTATGACGTAACTCAATGTTGGAAGGTGGCTTAAAATGGCAAGTGAGTCAGCGACGGCCCACGTTGAGTGGTCGCGGTTATACCCTGTTTAATTTCGGCTCGCCATCCGCTTTTGGAACGATGCCCTTATGCCGTTTCTAAATTTGAGCATTTCACAGTGACGTTCCATTTAATTAGACTCCAGGATTGTTCTAAATCGCTTCTTTAATGCTGGGGATTACCCGCAATGTGTTGAATTTGAATTGCTTTGTAAATTTTCTAGTTTAAAAATACACAAATCAATGTAATATGCTTATTTATAAATCCTAATCTATCGTATTGTTTGTTACAGGTATGTATGTAGATATCAAGGCCTAGATGATATAAAAGTATAGCAACGTAAACGCATGAAATACAAGTAAGGTATTAAGAAAAAAAAAATCGGCGGAAAATTTCACATTTAAAACTCATATACACTCTACCACTAACGTACATTTATTACAAGTATATTAATTTGAATATAATGTTAGAGCTGTTAGTACCTGCTAAACGCAGTACAGGATAATTAGATATTAATATTATATAAAAGGCGCGAGAGCCAGTTGTCGGAGACACCTAGCCTGCGACAAGTGGGTCGTGTCAACGCGCGTGGTCCGTGTCTTGAGCGGAGCTGGGGAGGACGCGATTTTCTGATGTGATGATGATGGGCGATTTTTAAATAGTATAGTATTACTTCGCGGTAAGCTTAGCACAACATTGGAAAAATAATGAAATTATTAATTGAGAATCCCATGTGTCTTTAATGAAACTGTTTTATAAATTGGGATTGTGCGCTTTTATCGTTAAGTTGTATGGCAATCATGTTTATTATTTGTGGCTACAATCTGTGTCATCGCCGTCAATATCTTGCACCACTTACAGCTTACGCACTACGGGAGGTTGTCATGGCACTGCGCTACTGGCACTGTCTATCTGTCCGTGTCAGGTTATTACGGCATGTCTATGAAATGAATCTATAGATAGCGAAATATTCCGTAACACTCGGGTCTGAAATGCGCACAATACAATGTCAAAACAAGGTCTCGGAATAGACAACAAAGCACCCATTTTATTGCTTCCAAAATAATGACGTCCATTATAACGTTATTTTAAAAGGATAGATTTATTGACGTCCATTATAATAGTACTTAATAATTCTTGTATTTAAGCTTTTAGGTGTCGCTTGATGAAATTTACTCCCGTCAATCCAAAATAGTTGATGTTCGTGTCCGGTGTTTTGAGTATACAGAATTAAGGAACTCGGAAATGCAATTTTGTTTTCTATGAAATGTTTACTACGCTCGGCGCCGCCATTTTGACTTAAGCGAACGGGGCTTATTAATTATTTCCTTATTTAGTCACGTCATTGTCACTGCGGAAACGACAACTTGCATGCTATTACTGTATTAAGCAATTAAATAGTTTGTCTTTTTAATAAGATATTTGTTATCATGGAATTTTCATATGGAATTTCAAAATTTATTCCGATATTAAAATATTGCGTTTATTCAAAGAGGTATCTTGGGGTTCGCGTAATGAAAAAATATATATTACCTTAAAAAAAAGGTATGTAATGTTTTTTTTTGGTAAAAACTTTAGTCTTTTATGCATATAATTGTAAATAACGTATTTATGAATATTGTAAAATGCGGTTTTTCGATTACACGTAATTTTTCTACCAAAACGGGTTCGTCGAACTTATATGCGCACTTGAGGCTATAAAAGTAATGAATACGATTTAGCGTACATAAATAGTGTCGATGTAACTACTTAATTAATATTCGACAACTACTACATTGTGTTAAAAAAATCGTAAAATTTAAAACTGGTCTACTGCCGTTTGTCAAGAATAATCAATGAACCTATGACCCAGCTGGAATAAGACCTGCAAATCGGCGTAACGTACGTTTCCCTACCGGGCAGTGCAATGCATACCTACATAAAATTTAACTACTCGTACGAGATACATCTTAATTTATTTTACATGTAAGTGTAAAGATTTTGAGCTTAGGTGGCGTCGGTACGATTGCTGTAGTTAATAAAAGCCTTATTAATAAAACCAATGATTGAAAATAAGGTAGTGTCTGTATTTTACTCTATTATTACCAACGCTTACGTAAAACACAACATTAATTTTTTTTTTCAGTTTTTCAATAGTATTTCAGCTTAAGCGAATTACAGTACCGAGCCGCGATTATTATCTCCACTGTAGCACGATACAAAGCAGTTCGCAGGTCGCCCGCACGGCAGACAATATGCGTATTGTCGAGTGCTTTTAAAACACTATTTATAAAGAGATTTCATTTCGCGAACAATAGGGCGATGTCGAAAACAACGCGTGGATCTCGCGTGAAAGTCGCAGTGTACCGACACGGTTTCGCCGGTTCGTATTTCCATTGTTTCATCATTAAATGCATACAGATCAACGTTCGTCCGACTATATATATGCTGTTGTTGAATATCTATACTATAGCTGACCTAGCAACCGTTCTTTTGCCATATGAAACATTTCGACGAAATTTTTTTACCATAAAAACGGTTCTGGTGAGTTCCACTTAAAAGAAAGACATATATTGTCGCGGATATTTTTTTTGACTATTGAAAGAAGAATTATTCTATCATATATTATAGACTTATCGTATCTTGAACCATTTTCGCAGAGTACCGGCACTCCTATAATTAAGTTCCCCGTTTTTTTTTCACATTTTACGCTGTCTCTAACTCCTTCTAATAGCTTTCCTCGATAAATAGTCCAACCAACACAAAAAGAATTCAAACAAACAAACTCTTAAGCTTATTAATATTAGTAATGACTAAAGATATAAAACGGACATTGTATTCGCCTAAAAGTAACTACATTCGTTCAGTCAACACTGTCACTGTCCATGTTTTTTGTAGGCATAATATTTAAAATATTACTTTTAAATAGAACACTTTAACGGTTTAAAACGCGAACTATTAGTTAAACTTATTTGAAAATGACTTCTAACTTCGGCCCGACGTTTGGGATGCTTTGCAGCAGCCGTGGTTTGCGGCAGCACGGGGAGACGAAGTTAAAAATCATTTTCAAATAAGTTTCACTAATATATCGCGTTTTAACCCGTTAAAGTGTTTAAATACTGTTATAGTTTAATTGTGTACTAAAACACTAGGTTTCGCGTAAACTGTAGACAGTATTTAAAATATTACTTGTTTCGTATTTTTATGTAACAGTATGAATAACAACTACATACCTACTATAATGTTACAGAGATATATTCAAACTAAATTATGTAAGTCGCTTTTAGCATTTTCTTTGAACGGGTTCACTCTAATATACAGCAGTTTTCCCCATTAAAGTTTCACCACTTTCGGGGTCGGGTCACGCTGCAGCAGCTCTTTGAACTTTGTAGAAGCCTTCACGGGACACTTGACACGACAGACTCGAGATGTAAGCGAGGCCACGGCTATTAATCAATTTTTATCAACCGTGTAATGGAGTATACTACATAAGAGACGTTTACTGCGATATTTACATAAGAGCACATCATCCGTTCGCATATGAAAAACAAAAAGTTAAAAGAAATCTGATAATCTATATATAATCATATTTTTGTAACGAAAAGGCAATGCGAGGAGCGCAAGGAAATCATACTAGCAATGCTTTTAAATTATTTTTGAAAGTGATAACCGGAAAAAGTTTAAAGACACGTTATATTACTAATAATTAATTATTTATCAAGAAACGCGGAATAAGCGAACTTGTTTTTCAAGATCGTTGTTTCACAAATATGAAAACAGATGTCGCACTTCTCAATATGTACGGTTATTCTGAAACGCGCTATTACAATTTTCTGCCACGCTCTGTTCATATTCATTGCTCATAGTATTTTATTCTGCGTTTATTACTAGCTGCTCGCGATGTTTATCATTGTGGGGAGATTCCAAAACGCCATATCAATTGGAAATAGGGACGATAATATATGGCGCGAGTTTAATACTCGTTTCATGATAATTTCCAAGACATTTTTATTTTACTTCAATTTTTTATGCTGAAAGAGCTTTATCAATTTTGATAAAATTTAGGTAGACATAGACCTTTCATCCAAAAACGCTTTTTTTTTATATTTCACGCGCATTTGTTTGTCATTCATTGATTTCAAACAGAACAAGTAGGTATTAGTGTCACTCACTAATTTGAAATAACACCTAGCTGCGTGGCGAGTAAAGATCTTTAAATATTATTATCTTGTTGTTTACATTAGCATACTTTATTTCTTAACAACCGAAGATTTTTTATGTTTTAAATCTTAATCGATTAACATTTAAGTAAACAACATTGCGTGTTATTCGCTTAGATGTTGTTATTGGGATGTATTTTTTATGAAAGTGTTTTTAAATTTTGCATATTATACTGACAGCGTTATCAATATACGTACTTGTTTTCTTTACCTCTTATGTATACCTACCTTCTTTTATTTATGTTTAATTTAAAATTTATTCACCTTGCAGTGTTTATAAAAGCTTTTTTTTATCAAATTGTTTCAATTGAAAAACACACATTTTTCGTAAAGCTTTGAGAATATAGAATAACTCCATATTTGCAGCCTCTTCGTTTTATCATGCCTAGTACAACGGATATAAAAATTTCATTCGAATTCAAGGCAACGTTGGCCTCTCTGCTTTACATTATTTACAACTGCAGCAGTTGCTGCTCTAGTTTGAATGGAACATTCCATATTTTCATTGAATACGGAAGTACATAAAGATTCTAAATAAAGTGCTTAATATCACTAGACCTCTTTCGAATTATTATTTTTTTTAAGGTATTTATAGATCTTAAATTATCTTCCCTTATCCTTGTTTCGTGTTTTCCTCGAACCACTATACAGACTGACTTTAATTACAATAAATCATTTTAGTATTGTATTTTAAAAATTATCATATACCTACTTATGAATGATGCTTAGGAGGTAGGCGTATACCATAGGGTTATTTTCAAGAGGAACTCATACATCAAAATTTCACACGGCCCAGTTATAGGCTGGGCTTCATTTAACGGTGTTTTCTAGTAGCCACCGAGTCATTAATCAAACCACCGATCTCCTGTACATGGTAATTAATGGGTTATTTGTGAGGTACACCGTCGTCGGACGTTATATGTAGCTGTTCATTTCTGTACTATATTTTAGAGAAAGCTATAAAAATTACATAGATTTGTTTCATGGTAGAACATCAATGCGTTCCTTAATAATTTCGTTTTGGCCCTTCCTCGAATAGATTAAAAGCTTTATACTTTAAAATATTCAAATACCTATAAGATGTTAGTACAACTGCTGAAATGAATACAGTTGCTCTTTTCTATGATAATTATCTAAGTAAAAACAACAGACTCACTTTCGACAACAAATTCATCATACATACATCCCACGTCCAACTTAAAAGGGCAACTTTGGAAAAAGCAAAATACGCGAACTAGCGAACTCCGTAAAAAGTTGCTCGTTCGAAATAAGTCTCGTTAGCTGCACGCTCTGTCTATGGTGGAGACTAGTTTGGAACCGGACTATGTCTACATGTAAGGTCATGGCACCCAGCATGGGAATTTATTGGGCCATATGCGAACGCGCGATTTCAACTCTTAATTATTCTATAACAAGGTTGTTTCTCGTATAATTTGAAGTGATGTCTTGGCACTAACTATATTTAGATGTTAGACGTATTTAAAACAAATCATTTAACAGCTTGCATTAAGAGAATTTTCATTATAAGTAAATAGCCAGTACAGTTATTTATTTCCTTTTTTTAATTATGACCAAATAGCAAAAACAGTTGATCTTAGTGAAATAAGATTTAGAAATTTGAAATATGATCTCAACGGTCCCATCAATGGATCGCAGGTTCGGTTCCCACCAAGTCTAACATGTTCCTAAAATCAATTTAAAATAATATTAAAAATGTTAGATATAAAATGAATCGCCGACAACTTTCCACCGATAAAAAACTCGTGAGTGTAATTCCATTTTCAGTCATCTTTCAGTGTTGTGGATTTCCGTATGTTTAAAGCAAAAATTGGTCGACAGCCCATTTCGTTTAGTTATAAATTGGCGGTTGTATGTCATCTTCCATAAAATTAACCCCAGCCTTGTCTATCCTCCTCTATTATAAAAAGTAACTACTTATAGTTTTCACGACTAGACCATGATTTTTTAGTATCTACGTAAAAAATGTTGTTTTTTGTCCTCTGTTAACTACAACAGGCGTGCATTTATTCGCTGGTTATTGTGTTAGCGGTTCTTTACATTGCTTTTATGCCGCGTACTCTCAATATTGGCGGAAAATTTCTGTCGATCGAACCTTTACGTGTAAATAAAACTATTAAATAGTTATATCCGGCCTATCGGCCATATATAAAATTCATACGAATTTAATTCCGCGCAGCCGTTACAAAATATATTTACGGAATAATAGAGTGTCTGCGTTGAATATCGGTTGTTTGCGTGAATTCTCGGAAATGAATATGCATTTTCTGTTTAAAATACGGACGGAGTCGTGCGAGTCAAAATGCGTGCTCTCCCGAATTTGGTGGAATCTGAATTGTGTGCGCTCAGTGCGCGTCCTTCAATTCTTGTATCGAAATAGGAGTAAATAGTATCAATAATAATTTCTTATAGTAAAACTGAAATAGCCTTCATTTTATTCGTTATCCATAGAACATAATATATTGTGAATATATGAGCCCATAGCTTAATTTGAAATCAAAGGACAAAATACAGTAAACAGATGGATTTTTTTTTGAAAAGACATTGCTTCAAAATTTCGTGTCATAGTAAAAATAATTTAAGTAAGTCATTTCGCGTATTAAATAGTATTTTCTCTTATAGTTCATTATAATATATTTTTTGATACGCTAACTATTTAGTAGCTTACATCATTGTTATCGTTTCAGGAAAAGTGGTGGAGTGAAGTCGGCAGTCGGTGGTGCCCTGGTGGCGAGCCGAGCCGCGCGTGCGATGCTGAGCGGTCTCCCCCCGCACCCGCGCACTGCCACAGAGCCTGTTGCAACGATAACACGTCAGTATACCATCGAGGTTCGTTCGACACTGGCTCTGTCCAACGTTTACCACCAGGCCATGTCGCTAACAACGCACCTTAGTCGATCCATTGATACGAGCACTTGCCATACTCTTACAGGATTTGGTCAACAGGCGGGCTTCGAACCCGCATCAATCCGTTTTCTATCTCTTACTTAAACATACTGAGAGGTTTTTAATCATGTTACTAAGCTCTCTCGCTTTCCAAATTTGAAATACATATAGTCCGTATTCATAAAATAGATTGACTCGTTTTTTTTTAATCTTTCGCTAGTCATGTGTCAATCCTGTAAGACGAATGGCAAGGTTTAATTTAAAGCTTTTAAACTATCATTTCATTAATGTCGACACGTACCATAAATCATTGAATATCTTATCACCGGCTACTAACTAGCTATTCTCGCTATGACTACTGAGTGAAGAGTTGTCTATTTCCTAATGCTTAGTATCGATGATTTTAATCTTAGCAATCACGTTACGGTCATGTTGGTGTTACCATTTGTTACGTATGAGGCCTAACGCTTTGTTTGTAATTTTTTTCTTGTGTGTCTGTAAATTTTATCTTGTATAGTTTTTAACGGTTTCCGTAAGCGCGGCTGTAATTTTCCACAAGGATCGCGAATATCCTCCACAATACGTTGGTATGGGAAAATCGTCAATCGACAATAGAATTGTTTGCAACAATGTTCGCTATTTACATATTTCTAATCAAATCGGTATATGTGTATTGTAAATTTGACTTACCTATGAGTAATTATTAACACAATGCAATTTATCGTTTACTATTGCTTGAGTATAGAATAGCAATATAAGTAAATAGCATTTTACAGTACCCTTAGTAAAGTTATTACAAATAGAAGTAACTAAAAAAGGGGCGTTACGAACTTTTACACAAAAACTTCTATAATCTTTAATAATAAAAAGTTAATTAGTTTTGTAATGCAAAACAAATTTTGTGTCAATATTTACGTCATTCTCTATATGTTAAACGTCCATATCAATCGTCCTTGTAATTAAGATGATATGGAAAAACTGTATATTTTTTAAAATGTTTCACACGATTTGATATGTATTCGATTGTATATCCTTTTTTTATAGATAGCAAAATTTTTAGAACGTCGCGTTGATATAACCAATCGGCGAACCTTACTATCGTAAGGAGTTGCAACACTGAATTTCCACGAGTATAATATTTACATCCACTTAATGCAGGCAACTGTCAGTAGTCATGTTAACGTTGACACTGAAATGAATGGACAGGGGTAGATAGCGCAGGAGTCGCTTATCGGGTGCCCGATAACAAAACCGTTAACCAATTTCTGTTTTAGTCTTTATTTGTGTAAAGTTGTATTTCTTCCCGCGGTTTCGTTTTTATGTTATTGACCATTCCTTATGATGAAGTCGCCTGTTGCGTTTCATGCGTTACAGATGGCGCTTTAATCAATACAAGTAAAAAGTTATATCTAAGCTAAAAACATTAATATACTTTCAAATTTTGAAATATGGAAATAATGTATACCAGAAATGACATTTGACTCATTGTATACAATATGAATTAACAAAGGTTGCCATTTTCCTAAAATTTTCTAGATCTTTTTTTATTGAAAACATCTTCTATACGAGTATACCGTAACTCTGTATAAATACGACAAACTTTATTTCGATATTTGAAGGGTTATATGGCTTCAATTATTAAAAATTACACACCAGTACTGCACTAGTTCCATTCAATTTCTCAACCCTTTTGAGTACTTTCAAACAAATTATTGTAATTAATAAATTATGATGAATTCAAAGAAATACTAGTATTACGAGAAGGCATTAATTACAGAAATACTTTAAGAAGTAAACAATTACGTTCTCACCGTTACTCGGCGCTGCTATATTATTATTTTGTACGCACAATGCACGGAATTCGGGGTGTGTAAGACCCCCGGCTACCTGGCTCCCCCACTTACAACCCCGACTCGTGAACAGCGTCATTTCAACCCTAAACGGCTACGATGCGCTTGCGCCGAACTTCTCGTTTCACGTGCAAATTTTTAAAAATAATGCTTTCTTTGCATTTTGTTGTGTGAATTTGTGTATATAGTGTGCAGTGTAATGTATATAGTGCAAAATGGATCTCTCTGTGCCGAGAATAAAATACGAAACGGAGGATTATTATGACGAGGAGTTTGATTTCGAAGAACTGTGAGTTGTGCTTAAGTGTTGTTTGGTTCTAAAGATTAATTTTCCTACATAGTTTGTAACCCGTAAATATCATCTAAGTTTTAAAATTACTTATAAATTATTTTACTAGGTTAAGTAAGGTAGTAAGTTTGATACGACAGGTAGACAGACGAACACAGATCTGCAGTGGCTTCAATAAAGTATTATGACTTTAAAACTACTAAACTAGCTTACATTGTTGAAGACCGAATTCATAAAACCCCTTTGTTAAGAGATTACGATAGTTCGCCTAGATAATCTCTACAATGGTTTACTAACTGTACTTTTAAAACAATATTCGTGTATTTAACGTGGTTGTGTCTCCAGATAACGGAAAAGGGAGTTAATTCTTCCAGGTTGTCTATTAAAATAACGTGGACGTGAATAATAAATCTAGATCTACGAATATACCAACAATGGATTTCAAATAACAATATAGGAACTTAAATGCTGCCTAGATTCCTCATGCCAAAAAGGTTATCTGGTTTTTAAGAATTCAGAAATGTAAAGAAAAAAATAACCTAAGTATAGTTTAGTATAGTGTAGTAATCCTGTAGTTAACGCGAGTGGTATAGTTGGCAAGTACCAACTTCTTTAGTCTAGGTAATTTTAAGATTGTATAAAGAGCTTTCGCCAACGAGTTACAACTTAACGTCTGCTTTTACGAAAATAGCAAATAGACAAAGTATTATTCTAGGAACACCAAAACCTTTGTAGATCTATACAAATCCATAAGTTTAGTTAGCTCCAATGGCACGCCAAAAAAAAACCTTTATATCATAAAACTAAATAGATTCACTTCTAGATGAAATTAGCTCGCCTTATCCCATTCAGCGTGGGTAATTCGTTAGCGAGGAGCTGAAAACACGAAAGTTTCGCCAGTCGGGAGTACGTGTTCACAACATTGAGATTGGATGGGGAATTGGGATCAAGTGGGATCCCTCGTGTACACGCTAACGTCGATCTGATGAGTTGAAAAACTTTGATGAGCTCGCTTTTTGTTCGGCACTTGGAGCGCTCCAGAAGTTTCCCACAAAGATATTTTAGTGAGATAGCGTTTTAATTCCGAAGTTAATTTAATTTTTTGGGCGGTTTTTGGATTTCACGAAAGTAGATTCAATTATCAACGAAATTGTGACTAGGCAACGTTATCTTGCATTGTAGTACAAGGTCCAGGTTTCGTATCCTAGGCACAGAGGGCCTAATGTTAGGTTACCCGTAAATATTGTCTGAGGCTTACAAGAGTTTAACACATATAAATAATGCAATGCTTAAAACGCGAAGTAAATCAGTTAATTTAATTTATTTTAAAAGTAGTTTTAGACCCTCCCCTTATATAATATATTTCGCGTTTGAAAAAAGGGTTTTTTATTTTAATAAATTACCCATATTAATAGTAAACCAGTAGGACCACCAATGCCTTGCTTTCGGATTAGGGATTTTGTAACTATAATATTTATTGACATTCATAAAATCGCAATGACTTGAACGTGTAACGATAATAGGTGTTTGAATGTGCCTATATCTGGATATTACAATCTCATATCACTATATTATACACGACGACGACACGTAATTATGAAAACAACCGGACATTGTTATTTGATAGATGATAATACTAAGATTTGATTATCTGTATGAACAATTTACTATATTGTTATTGCAAATAAGGTACAGGTATTATAATAACGACTACTACTGTGTATTTGTTTGGAGCTGTGGATGTCCAAAGTCAAAATAGTTCGACAGCGCGTCTTGTTTAGATTTTATGGCTGGTGTCCCATGTTTGATCCGTTGTCTTAGAGACTGCATATCGATTGAAGATCATTCATTTTACTATAATTGGTATTGATAATTATTTCAACTACGTATTTTTTCTATTCTAGACATTTAAATAACACACTTTAACGATATATTAGTTATATCTATATATAACTATAGAACCGTTTTAAACCGTTAAAGTGTTTTATTTAAATTAGACTACTCGCGTAAACTATAGACAGTATTTAATCTAGACATTGATCTTTTTAGCTTTGATCGAAACACAAAACCAAAACGAATGGCGTAGTAATGTGATATTGGATTTTGAAACTCGCTCAATTCTCCTTGATATAGTCATGCTTCGAAAAGCGAAGCTAAACAAGTTAACGTATGAATTGTAATACGCTTGGAACTGCGCAATTGTAGAATTGACCAATCGTTTTAGAAGAAAACACACTGCAATTTAGTACTACGGAATAATTAAGGCTTTTAATAAACGAGGAAAGTAATACAATTTAAAATTATACACGGAAATTAAAACATTGGAAATATGAATTAAATACATGTTTATATCTATTAATGTGTGTGTTTGGTGCCATCTTTTCTCTCGTTCTTATCTTTAGTCTCCGTTATTTTATGTTATATAATTTAATGTCTAGTCTACCAAAAAGCGAATATTTTTTAAGAAAAGCTATGTCTATTATATGTGGAAATATTTTTGGTATGTATAGTGTTACATCTAAGATTCTAAATAAGCGATTTCGGGGTGAATATATTTTTGCTTTGTAAGACATTGTTTGCTTATTCTATAATTCTACTTGGCTTTGCAGTGTGGGAGATAGCAGAAGCCGGCGAGAGGCGGTGGCGGTGGCGGGTAGCGGAACGGGTCGCCACAAGGGCGGCACGACGACGGCGCACAGCAAGCAGCTCGCGGCGGCCGGGGCCAACCACCCGGCCCAGCCGCAAGGTAACAAACGTATGATCAACCAATTGTTGTTACCTCCTATACTCTCCCCATAATGGCCACGCCTTACTAGCCACTCAAAAGATTGTAAAAAAGTATATATATTTTTGTATTTCTAAAAACTGTATACTATTATGTGATATATACAGACTACGCGTTTTAATAAAGCAGCGAAATCCTTTCCCATTTATCTTCAAGGAAGCTCTAAACTTGGATACAGAAAACTTTACAATGAAGAGATTTGTTGTAAAAGTTCCCCAATTACTTTGTATTCGTTCGATGTTCGTGTCCCTTGTTTTTTTTATGATACAACTTTACTACATTAAACTCAGGACAAATATTTTAAATGGCTAGTAAGGTCATATTATAGTAGATGTTCTCACCATAAGAGTAACGCATAGGTGTGGTGGATACTATTTATTCGATTTGTTTGCGCAAACATTTAGTCCTTTGAAATTTAGCATGATATTAAACATATTTTCCACATCTCTACTACCACACAAAAACCATTGCATCACATTTATTTCGACCACGAAATACTTGAGATGTTTATTTCGGAAGCAATATTTTTAACTCGTATGCGACTATTTTTGTCCCACGAATAACAACATCTACAATAGTGAAATATTATTTATTGCACGAAATGCGCCCACACATTATTTCTTACATTGCATAAAATTTCAACCATGCTACTTATCTAGGAGGTAACAACTGTCTTCAACGGTTAATGGGACCTTTACGTAGTCTGTTTGAATTTTTGGCACATCACTTATTAGTAATAATCTTTATAGACTATGTTTATAATAGTTTTTTTTAATTAACGCAATCTAATAATTAATGAATCCGCTTTGTTAATTTGCTTATAGTAGCTTAAAAATATTAATCACCTCCAAGTAGTCATTTACTAATGGAATGAGTACGCGATGATTAGCATGTTTATTTATTTTTAATAGACTTGTAATATTTCATGTTTTGACATAGACCTCAAATACCTTCATAGATACACATTGGACTACATTTATTTTAATTAAACAGACTTTCCAGCGCGTAATCAGAATTAATTTTTAACATGTGTTGAATTATTGCTTGGATCTTGGTGTAAACTGCAAAGTAAACTTTTCAACGCGTCTTATTTATTAGTCTCTCTTTTAATATAAGTGTGTGAATGTTGTTAAAATGCGTAACTAACGTATCCGCTCGTGTGTGTTCCATGCGGCGACGCACATGCAGGCTCCGGCTGCGGTGGCGATGGCGACTACCAGCTGGTGCAGCACGAGGTGCTCTACTCCTCGTCCAATAGGTAAAGATCACATTAGAATTATGCTTTATCCGCCATGCCAAATTGATGGATTAAGTCACAATAAACAGCTAGCACGGTCTATAGTTTATTAAAAATCTTTAGATCTGAGTAGCCGTATTGTATTTTTAAACTAATTATTGATTTGTTTTAGATGTTTTGGTAATTTCCATTTCGGCTCAACCCTGTTGAGATTAACTGGACATTTATTTATGCAATTTATTGCCTCGTAAAATTGTATTTAGTACCGTATTTGAGTGGTTTATTTAAATTTTCACCGCGGCTTACGAACGCTGTTAAATTTAAATAAACCATTAATTTGTATTGAGCAATATCCGATAGAATAACATTATAATGTTTTTGCATTAATCATTCTGTTATAAGTGTAATTTAATTTACTTTTATTATATTATTTTGAACCTATTTCGTGTCATAGCATTTTGTGGACAGCCTCTGAAACACCTATGTTATATTATATATTTCAGGAAAAACTCAATGTTCAATCATAGAATTATCTAATGGGTACGACATTTGCGATAGGATGTTTCACTATAAGATAATGTAATACGATAAGAATAGGTGGACACAAATCTAAACGAAATAATGTATTTTTTACATATACATAACAGATTTTATTACTTTTTATTATTTACACTACATACGTATAATATAATTTAAAAAAAGTCTAATCTGGAATTACTTTCTTAATAAAATTCAATAATCACACTATTGCATTGCTTAAATATTAAGGCATGTATTATTATAGTGATTATTTTTCTACTATTTCTACAGGTACGAGGTGTTGGAGTTCCTCGGGCGGGGTACGTTCGGCCAGGTGGTGAAGTGTTGGAAGAAGGGCACCAACGAGATAGTCGCCATTAAGATCCTAAAAAACCATCCCAGCTATGCTCGCCAGGGACAGATTGAGGTCAGTACCACGACGATGTTAACATTAATTCTCCCAATCCAATATTAACGACAAGACTTAATACCTTATGTTGATACACATAAGGTATTCTATCTTGTCGTTAATATCCTGGAGATATGTATATGTCCATAATGTCTAGCCGTCATCGAAGCTCGAACGATTTCACGAAAAATTGCCAACCCTTTAGTACATAATTTTTCGTTACATAAATCACCAAAATGAACCTCTAGCTAAACTCTGCACGAGCCAATATTGTTTATCGTCGTGAGAAAAACAATTTTTCGACTCAATACTTACGTTTAAGATAAATGACGTGCTACTATTAAAAGTCCCTTACCCCTACGCTTATATTTAATTTTTTTATAAACAAACATCTCTGCAACCGCGTTATCTATATACAGAAACATATACATTAGAACGTAGAACACATTACCATCCCACTTCTAAAGTAGGTTGTTAAGCACTGCAGCTTTTAGATTTTAGTTGAAAGCATTTATCGCGCGCCGGTTACTGGGTGCCAGCCAAGACAAATGCAAGATGTCGCACAGAAAATAAAACAGTCGCTTAGAAAGGCGACGATCTCTCAATGTCTCCAGTTTCTTTATTCAATCGCGTTGCCCGACAGTTTTTCTATTCCGACTTACCTAACGGTGGGGCGCTGCCAAGCTTTTTGGCCGCGAGAAAGAATACTGTTACGTTTTGATCGATGCCATAATTTATGTGTAATTGTTGGCAAATGTTCTACTCTCAACATTTTTTCGTTTCTTTAGTTTGTTTCTATAACATGCACCGAACGAGTTAAATTGACGTTCTAGTTTATATGCAAAAAGACACACATTGTAATTTTTTGTCTGTAATCCATTGAATGGTCGAACGCCCATCCCGAATGGAATTATATCACGTCGGACTAATGACACGATAAACATGATGTACCTTACGAGTTGAAGAATTTGGGGGTTATCTTGTCTTACAGATTTGTTTGGTACAAGAGCCCATTTTGTCTTTCATTGTAAACACGATATCCACCTAAGACGGTATGGCCATAGTGACGTCATATTGCTGTCTCGAAAAACATTCCCCAGAACTCGCCGACCTGAATAATTGTCGCTCTAATTTAAAAGTTACTAACAGCGTGAATATTCCTAAAATTGGGACGAAGGTACGCCTATTCGCAGTGTGCGTGTTATCTAGCTGGCGGTTGACTCTGGCATCCGTCCAGCTATCAAAATGTTTGTGTTTACCGAGCCGAGTGCGCTTTCACACACACACAATGCTTTCACGATAATTGGCTAGCGGTAAATAGCTCTTACGCCTGTACAACCACGGTCGAAAGTTGCGTAGTGCCAATTTAATATTTTGCGCAAATTCGAAAGCGGCGCAATAAAATCATCAATCGTTCCTCAAAAGCGTTTATTGATGGAAATGTAGCGCGGAAAAATATAACTGTTTATTATTTTTTGCAGTTTCGCGTCGGAGTTTTTCTCGAACTGTATTTCAGACATAGCACATAATTTATTTTTGAATGAATGCCTGACTGTGTATACATGCTAAATAAATAGCAGCTATGTTATTTAATAAGATTTCAATTTCACATTTTTTTTTATATTTTCAACATATAAAATAAATCTTTACATAGTTGCGTTGCGAGAGAGATTCGTGTTTAGAATAGAATAGATGAAATAGAAAATGAATGGAAAAAAGAAGAGAGATGATATTTTTCTATGAAATGGAAAAGTTGGTACAACGAGGAGGTCTGAGCACAACGAAAAACGAGTCCCAACTGCGCCATCTTTTTATATTTTTCTAAACAACTCTTCTCGTTTCAAAATGTATTATTTAAGATATGTAAAATTATCGATCACTGAACATCTCATAGGTGTTCTTAAAGCAGTATTACGCAAATCATGCTTATTATTGAGAACGGTAAACAAGTTTGCTGCTCCGCTGTCCCTGTCCCAATTTCGCTTGAAACACATAATTCTTTGTTAAAGTATGAAACTATTCGTGGAGTTTTGCTCGCAATATCGCGGTTCTTGTTTCATTCTCCGACAAACTTGGAAATGGTAGCTTTAAATAAAACACGAACAATTTTAAAAGTTGCTTTTAAGTTTTTACGACTAATTTGACTTTGACTTTAAGACTTGGGATGCATAAAGCTGACCTTTAATTTTGATTCGAAACGAATTTATATAATAATATTATTTGTTTGTTGTATACATAATTCTGACTATCGAATCATAAAATAATAATGCATATAGAACTGAAACTCCATTCAGTCGGTTACTTGTAGTCAGCAACGGTCACAAGTTAACCTTTAGAACTACAGGAAACATACCGGATCATACTGAATAATAAAAAGACTTATCACGACTGATTCTTACTTGAACCAATTTTAAATCCTTCCTTACCTTCAGAATAGTTCATTGATAATTACGTATAGCAATATTCATGTACAATCTGACAGCAATAATTACATTGTCTCCCCACGACCACGGCTGCTGCAAAGCATCCGACACGTCGGGCCGTACATAAAATAATTTGCTAATAACTTTAACTAACATGTATAAAGTATTTTATTTAAAAGAAGTAATAATTATTTGCAGGTGTCTATCTTGTCCCGCCTCTCTCAGGAGTCGGCGGACGAGTTCAACTTCGTCCGCGCCTACGAGTGCTTCCAGCACCGCTCGCACACGTGCCTCGTGTTCGAGATGCTGGAGCAGAACTTGTACGACTTCCTCAAGCAGAACAAGTTCTCGCCTCTGCCCTTGAAGTACATCAGGCCGATATTGCAGCAGGTGCTCACGGCGCTCCTCAAGCTTAAGGTATCTAAAAATATATTTTTTAGTAGTTAGATGCTATAGGCTGGGGTATAACCTTCGTCTTCGTTTTCGTCGTTGCTCCAAACAAAGAAAATTATATGTGGTGTCCATGTATCCTATTTAAGAGATCCTAATCTAATATACAGGAAAAATATTGCCCAGGCCGGCAAATGCCTGAAACTAAGCTAACTTTATATACTGTAATAACTTAAAACCGGTTCTATTTTCAGCAATTGGGTCTCATCCACGCGGATTTGAAGCCGGAGAACATAATGCTGGTGGAGCCCGCGCGGCAACCATATCGCGTGAAGGTCATCGACTTTGGCAGCGCGTCGCATGTCAGCAAGGCGGTCTGCAACACATACTTGCAGAGTCGATACTACAGGTCAGAAATTATAATTAATTTACACTTTAGTATCCTCCTTGCCGATCTAAACATCATTCTTATCTTACTAGATCTCAGTGAATTAATTTAAAAAGGTTATATCTCTTTCCAGAGCACCAGAAATCATCCTCGGTCTGGCGTTCTGCGAGGCGATCGACATGTGGTCCCTCGGTTGCGTTGTGGCCGAGCTGTTCCTGGGTTGGCCTCTGTACCCTGGCTCCTCGGAATACGACCAGATAAGATACATCTCGCAGACTCAGGGCTTACCGACGGAGCATATGCTCAATAGGTCAGTAAAACTCCTATACATATTATCACGCGATACAGATGCGTGGTTTTAATTGTAGTATAGAAATAGTAATATGAAATTTATTACTATCCTAATTACTAAGAATGAAATGTGTGCAAATTTTAAGATTAGTATTATTTTGTTAATCTCGGGACAGATGGCACTAGCGTACAAGTTTTTACTTTGACATTAGGTACACCCTCCATCTTTAGTGCTGGTCCCGTGACGACAGCTGCAGCAAAGAATAAATTGTAAATAAAAATAACTTATATATTTCCCGTTTAAAACCGTTAAGTGTTTAATTTAATCATTGGATTAGACGTTTCATACTATATACGAGTACACAATGTTATTCATAAGCGTCGTTAAATTATTAGGTAACCTCAATATTTATTTGTGTTGGTTAGTTTTATTATGTTCAAGAAATTCTTTACTAAAGAAATCATTTACAAAACTAGCTTATAGTCTTTCGATTTCGTCGATCTCTAATAAAAACCGAATTACAGCGCATCTAAAACGGCGAAGTTCTTCTATCGCGACGTGGACAGTACGTACCCGTTCTGGCGGCTGAAGACGCCCGAGGAGCACGAGCTCGAGACGGGCATCAAGAGCAAGGAGGCGAGGAAGTACATCTTCAATTGTCTCGACGACATCGGACAGGTGAGGGGACACAATGTGCGTTTTCACTATTTTTGAAGGTTATGTAGCACCTGATAGAACTCTATTTTAAAGATTAGTTTTCAATAATTGCTGTTCCTGTATTTGAATCAAACAATAAACTTGCTTGTTTGAAGAAAATATTCTTGTAACGCTTGTTGAAATAAAGTTATTACGCAAATATAAAAAATTATGAAAAAAAAATTAATTTACGACAATGTTGTGGATATGTATGTGTATGTGGATGTTCCCAGGTGAACGTACCAACGGATCTGGAAGGCGGCCAACTCTTGGCTGAGAAAGCAGATAGAAGGGAATTCATCGACTTACTCAAGAGAATGCTTACTATGGATCAAGTAAGTAGAAAATCTACTGTTTGCTCAAAAGCAAGAGGTTTTGCACCGCATGTCAAAACTAAGTTTTAACATGAGATTCTTAAGGCATTTTTCGTTTTACATGCCATCTTTAGAAAGGATAATTCATCTCTCTAATAATCCCTACTCCGAGGATATAGATAGCGCTAGCGTACCTTTCAACTTAACTAACATTCCGTGAAACCATTAACTCTTTCATTTAAGTGTGTACAATTTGCATAAAATACAGGCAATACTTAGAGATATATATCTTTTTTTACATACATTAATTCTGCGAAAAAAATGTAAGATTTGTGTATTATACAGTTTATATGTCTATAGGAACGACGAATAACTCCCGGCGAAGCACTGAACCACGCGTTCGTGACTCTCGCGCACCTCGTCGACTACGCGCATTGCAACAATGTGAAGGCATCCGTGCAAATGATGGAGGTCAGTTAGTTCAATTCACTTTGAACTGGATACATTTATTTACATACAATTTTTATTACAAGCTAGAAACAATTTCAACCTTGGCGTAGAGTTTAAAATATGTAATTACTACATATTCGGACTTAAATTTGGTTTAAAAATATAAGTAATAACATAACTATTAAATATTATAACGTACTTCTCTTTAATATATGAGATAAGGTAATAAAAATATATATATTAATGTGAATTAAAGTGAGTAATGTAAAAGAGAATGAACAACAGAACGACATAAATAATTTACAAGTTTATACAAAATATATTATATATTTGTACAATGTACATATATATCACATGACATGAGCGTTTAAAATTTTGTTTATGTATAAGGACGGAATGAATATATTATAATTTACGTCATTACCTCTGCAGGTGTGCCGCCGTTCGGGGAGCGGTGTCGGCGGGGTCGGGTCCGTGGGGGGAGTGGGGGCTGTCGGGGGGGTTGGCGTGGGCGTGGGCGGTGTTGCGGGCGTGGGCGTGGGTGGCGGAGAGTACGTTGGCGGTGTTGTGGCACCCGCGCCCTCAACAGCCCACCATCTTGCGCTCACTATCAACCAGCAGCGATTACGAGCTGCGCCTTATGACAACCTCGTAAGTAGCTGTTGTACTTACAAGTCTGCTAATATAATGTAAGCTAAATACTGTCTATAGTTTACGCGAGTAGTACACATTTAAATAAAACACTTTAACGGTTTAAAACGCGATATATTAGTTAACACACAACAGCCGTGGTCACGGGGAGACTCCCCGTGACCACGGCTGCTGCAAAGCATCCGAAACGTCGGGAAAAGTTAAAAATCATTTTCAAATAAGTTTAACTAATATATCGCGTTTTAAACCGTTAAAGTGTTTTATTTAAATAATGTAAGCTATTATTAAGTAGCTATTAGAATTCTTTCATCTTTATAAATTACCTACGACGTCGGTCGTGTACCGTTGTTCTTGTAAGTTAATCTTTACGGTTAGACATGTGGGAAACTTTTTAATTTTTTTAAATTTATATCATCAATCAAGAATCATTCCTTCATTTTCAATTCAATTTTGGGTATCATTCGTTTCTATTGTTTGCGCAGCGCACGCAAAGGAATAGTGTTTCCCGTTTTTTCTACATTTCCCACGCTTTCTTCGTATTAGTAGTAGTATTTGATACCCTATAGTCTATAGCCTTCTTCGAAGAATGCTTTAACTAATATTTTTTTAATTAGAACAAGTATTTTCTGAGATTAGTACGTTCAATCAAAGAAACAAGCAAACTTTATAATAATAATATAGATTTTTTTTCATCTTTCTTCACAGTACCAGCTATATGGAGCCGGACGAGTGGCTGTGGGAGGACGACAGTACACCACTAGAGCTGAGCCTTTCCCGCACCAGTTTGTCTCCTCGATACTCTGCCAGCCAGCTTACCAGGTAAACTTTACGTTTCTTTTCCTGCAGGACATTGTAAGCACAACCAGTATAAGTATAAAATAGATTCAACAACAAGTATTATAATAATATATAACTAGAAAAACATATTTTAAACCGTTACAAATATGTGTTAAAGTTGGAATTATATCGCACAAGAGGAGCATAAAATACAGTTTGAATAGGTTATTCCATTGTATTACATACATACCTACAGTAAGTTGAATGATTCCAGGTGCAACAGCTGGCTGCTGCGGCTGCTGCAGCTGCTGCCGCCCACCACCAGCATGGTGTGGGCGGTGTGGGTGGCGTGGGCGAGGTGGAATGGCGCGCGCCGTTGATCGTCGAGCCCGCACCATTGCCTGAACCAGATGTATGGGATCTGCATCATCATCACCATCCGCATAAGAGGTATTATCACCGAATAAATAAAATAATTTTACTATTGTGTCAATTGCAGAATAGTGAAATGTGCAAAGAAAAATGATTAAACGCACAAAGTACAAAAGGGTAGCAGAACAACTACAACTATTGCTCTTTGTTATTTTCTCTAAACACATACGAAACGGTCCGGCAAACAGGGACTAAAGATAAATAAATAAGCCGATTTATTTATTATTTATTTATTATTTATTTATTTATTTACAAAAAATTCCTACCTTAACAGGTTAAACCTAATACGATAGAAAAAAAAATACAAATACATTTAAATATTAATAATTACATATTATATATGAAGCTACTTTTATGAATTCACCCAGGGAGCAGTGAAATATATCTATAGCCCGATCTGTAGCGTTAAGAATCCTAAGTGCACGCGTCAACGTCGCCTCAGCTAACAAGTTAGTGCGCGCACGAGGAACCACCAGCAATTGCGGACGCTTTCTACGGCTTATATATTCATTTGGCACATATAATGTTAGACGTCCCAAGATATCCGCGTTATGTACCTTTCCTGCCAAAATTTTGACCAAGTACGTTACGAAAGCCAGGTCCCTTCTAACACTGAGCTGATTATATCCCACCATGCCCAAAACAAAGAGTGTGGGATACATGAGCGGGTAAAAAGGATACACGCCATACAGTCTCATATATAAGTAACGAGTAAATTTATTCTGTACTCTTTCCAACATGAGATTGTACTTCGTCTGATATGGGGCCCAGATAATGGCATTTGCTTCAAGGTGGCTTCTGACTAGGGCATTATATAAAACAATAACCGCCTTGACATTGGACAATCCCCAGGCCATCCGAAGAACAAAACCTAGATTTCTGTAGGCTTTCATACAAATTTTGCTAATATGACTGTGGAAATTTAGATCATTTTTGAAGTGTACCCCCAAGTCTTTCACTTCAGTTAATCGGATTAGAGGTATCCCATCCACATGATAATCGTACATGATCGGCCTGTGAGTTCTAGAGAAAGTGATCGTATTGCATTTTGATGCGTTAAATTGCAAAAAATTACACTTACTCCAAGCCACAACCCGATCAATATCTCTTTGCATTTCTTCACAGTCTTTATTAGTTTTAATAGACATATATAGTTTCATGTCGTCAGCGAAGAGAAGACATTTAGCGTTGTGAACGACTGCAGGTAAATCATTTAGCATTATCGTGAACTGCAACGGCCCTAAATTGCTTCCTTGCACTACTCCCGAATTAGTGATATATGGCTTAGAACTATGCCCCATATACTCCACATATTGCTGCCTTTCGGACAAATAGCTTACAAAAAAGCTCAGGAAGTGCGGTGTTAATCCCACCCTTGCCAATTTTGTTAATAGGACATCGTGGTCCACCAAATCAAAAGCTTTTTTTACGTCAAAATATGCACTATCTACTTGGCCCCTATTGTCAAGTTCTGGTACTATATCTGCCACATAACTTAGGAGATTGCTCGTGGTGCTGCGACCTGGTCGAAATCCGTGTTGTGCCTCAGATAGGTATGGAGTAACCTGTGCCAAAAAGCTTCGCTGAACTGCTGATTCGAATACTTTGGCTGGCGCTGATAGTATAGCTATAGGTCTATAGCCCTCTGTAGTATCAACGTCCCTACCTTTTGGGAATGGGAATCACTCGACTAATTTTCCATCTATTAGGAAACGTTGCATATTTTAAACTCAGATTATAAATATGCAACAGCGGATCCGCCAGTACTTCCCGACAGTCTCTAATTATAAAGGGGGGTACCATATCTGGCCCAATAGATTTTTTAGATTTAAGTCGCCGCAGCGCATATCGTACCTCACTTAACTTCAGCTGAGGTATCTCTATTCTGGCCGCTTCATTTCCAACACCAGCACCTGTAATTGCATCTTGAAGACTGAGTTTAGGTTTTTTAGGGCTATACACGGATTCAAAAAAGGACGCAAATTCATTTACGCTTTGCTCTGCTGTTAATTCTTCTCCGTTTTTTCGGAGACCTATAGACTTGCGATCTTTCCTGCTACTATTCACGAACTTCCAGAATGATTTAGGATCATCGATCAAATTAGCCTGTAGACGATCGCGGTAAGAATTCAGTGCTAAGCTAATTGCTTTTTTTACTTCCGCCCTACAATCACTAAACTCTTTGTATGCTTTTACAGACTTGCTCTTTTTGTACTGCTTATGCAGTAATGCCTTCCGTTTTATTTTATGAATAATATCTGCGTTAAACCACTCTGGATACGAATATTCAGAGCGGACCCTGCTCGGTTTTTTTCGGGGTACACATTCATCAAATATTGAATATATTACGTTATAAAAATAGTCTAAGCACATATTAAGATCAGAACCGTAAACAAAAGACCAGTCTACTTCAAATATTTTTGAGTACAAAGCATTAAAATCTGCCTTATTAAAGTTCCAACCCGAAAAAGCACAGTGCGTAGGTTTCGCACAGTCAGTAAACCTATCCGTGGTACGACGAGCAGGCGGGCGCAGCGACACGAGCAGAGGGGGGTGATGCGCGTCTTCAGTCACCAGCGGCTCGTTGGCCGCGCGCACCTCTATTTCGCGCAACTCATTAACGCTTAATACCAAATCCAACTTGCGATTATTTACATTACACACGTTATTGCGCTGGGTGAATCCACAATAGTTCAAGAAATAATTGTTATAATAATCTAATACATTTAAGGGACATGAATACAAATTAAAATCTCCTATAACTAAAGTGTACCTATGTTTACAACAATGTTCCTCGATATACTTAAACAATAACATATATTCATTTGTATCACTATTCGGTGGTATATACACTACGCACATTGATAACAAAAACCTATTTTTCAAATAAACATTAGCACAAACGAGTTCGAAAGATCGCATTGCAATGTCCAATTCGTCCGGTAGCGGTACTCGTTGCAGTTTCAAGTGCGGCGTGGCCACGAGACAGGCGCCTCCCAGCTTACGCCCGTCGGAGCGATCGCAGCGGATCACTGTATAACCCGTAGGGATAAGTTCCGCGTCTGCGATGGACTCCGTGCATCCCGTTTCTGTTATCGCGAATAAATCGGCCTCTGAAGACACCACACTTATATAGAAGTCTTGCAATTTTGTCCTCAGCCCTCGAACATTTTGATAAAAAACTTCAATCGGCTTACTCTTGACTTGATGTAAGGGGCGTCGTTGTGTCACGAAAGGGCGGATTGAGTCGCGTTTGAGACGTTCCAACAGGTTTCGTAGTACGTGCCTTCCAGATTTTTATTTTAGCGTTTATTGGCCACACTTCGGCGGACAAACAAGTATCAAAGCAAATTGCCGGCACTTCAATCTTATAGGATTTGTAGTTACCGCGTGCTTTCAGTTCTTCGACCACACATACACTTCCTGGACATAGTTGTTGAAGGTAGCCCCTAACTTCTTCCACGCTGGACTCCATATTCCAAAGGTGAAGAAACCGACGGGGCTGAACAGCTTTCAGCGTGGTGACACTGGGACCAGCCGCGCCGCACACAGTAGTAGGATGTTTCTTCCTTTGCACAGGTTGCAGTTCATCCGGCTTATAATTCGGCGAAACCGAGTTTTTACTACTTTTTTCCTTCTCCTTTTCTAGTGAGTGTAAAGAGAGAATAGGTGTAGTTTTCTTGTTATTTTTTATTTTTATTCGCATTTTTTTAATTTCGATTTTTTAGAGAGCAGTTGCACATTTTCTTTTGTAATAATTTTAGGATGTACAGGACAGTTATCCGGTTTTACTTTTTCAAAAATTGAAAATATACGATCAGAGTAGGCATCTATCTTTACTTCACAACTATGTATTAAGGATATAGCCGTTTCTAAGTGATCTCTTAGCATCGAAACTTCTTGCCGCAGATTACGTATTTCGGCCGCATAGTCTAGCTTCGAGGATTCGACCGCTTCTTTTTCCGTTGTTTTCTTGCGAACCGTAATATTCTTGGAGTCACGTTTGTTGCTAAAGGCAATATTATTTTCATTAGTCGCCATATTCTGCGAGTTACTATGTTCCGTTTCCATAGATAGGTTTAAGCAGGAGCAGTTCATAGTGATAAGTGCTCCTCTCGATACAGCCGGCAGTTCACGCACAGCGCGCGTGATTCACGCGGACGACGGTAGTTTGTTCTAGACGCTGCGAGCGAGCGAGCGACAAGAGCCACTGGTTCAGTGCGTGTTGTCAACGAATACTTCGAAACGTTTCTTACAATATCTTCACTATTACTTAACTGATCGAATTATTGTATACAGCACTATCTTCGTAAACACATATACTATCGACTTACATATGTTTTTACGTATTAACTTTAAAGTAAGACTTTTACATTCTTTTTTAAAACCAATAATAATTTGCAAAAACTACAAGCATGTTCGGGGAAACCTCTCCTATCAAAATCAAACAGGAATTTAAGTTGGATAGCGGTTTAAAATCTATTATAATTAATAAAAAGTAAAGATCCACTAGTCCTGGATACTTAACAAATAAAAAAAATCATATAAATAACCCTTACATCGTTCTCAACAGATCAACAAAGCAGCAATCGAGCGTGGCACACTACCAGCCACATCACCAGCCGCATCAATACAGGTGCGACATCTAGAAAACATAATACTGTCCTTAACTTAAATATTCTGTAATCATCCTTCTTATCGTCCCCTCTTTAGGACTTAGACCCTCCAAGAAGGTCCTAAATCTACCGTCGGTTAACAAACTGAAGGTTGTGCTGTTTGTGTTGCCCTTTATAATATTATTTTTCTGTATATTTAATTATTATTTACGATTTGGTTATGTTACCTGTACGTTACTGCAACGTGAATCCATCCAACATTATACATTAACACTTCTTTAAATTTTCATAATATCTGAAAAGATAAGGTTTATATATTAAAATTAATATTTTCCAGTATGGCGAGCAGTGGCGGTAAAAAAGAGCCGACTCAACTGTCTCCTGTTAAGAAACGAGTGAAGGAGGGTACACCGCCCTCACGAAGGCACCAACAACACGATACTAAGTGAGCATACAATAACCACGTGACTTTTGTTATTGCAATGTAAACTGAATTTATAGAACTGAAATAAGTCATGGGAAACTCAGACAGAATGTAATTTAATAAAGTAGAAGTAAGAAGTATATATAGTATTCCTCCTACGGTTTTGCTGTTAAAATATGCAAAACTAAAATAGCAGCTCATCTTTCTTAGAAGTCATCTCTATAGTCTATGATCTATATAGTCTTGTCCTACTCTATCATAAAAATATATTTAGTAAATCAAATAAATGCACTACATGTGTGTATTTCAAACCATAGCGTCCGAACGAACGGCCCGTGGGAGCCGAACGGCTGCGCAGGCGGCGTTAGCGGCGTGGGGGGTGCAGGCGGTGCACACACGATCACAATCCGGGACACGCCCTCACCCGCCGTCTCCGTCATCACAATCTCTGACTCGGACGACGACGAGCCCAAGCGGCAGGCGCAAAACCACCATCGTCCGCACGAGAACAGAGGTAAAACTGAAAGCTGAAAACGAATGGTCCCGAAACAGGACCACTCGTTACCACTTAGCATATTAAAATCTTCATTGTTACCTACCCTTCAATTTCTACCTATATTAAATCAAGATTAATATACTGTTTGTAGTTTACGCGAGCAGTACATATTTAAATAAAACACTAACGGTTTAAAACGCGATATATATTAGTTGAACTTGTTTTGCTTTGACGTCAGAGACATCCTGCATCTTTAATCTCCCCGTGCTGCTGCAAAGCATCCGAAACGTCAGGTTAAAAGATAATTTTCAAATAAGTTTAACTAATAAATATTGTGTTTTAACCCGTTAAAGTGTTTTATTGAAACAAGATCAATATTGTAAATGTCTTGCAGGTAGCGGCGAGTGCGCAGCTGTCGTCCAAGCGACGACGAGCGGTGCGAACCCCAGCGTCCAAGCGAGTGGCAGCAGTAGTAGTATCCCCACGGGTGGCGTGATTTGCAGCGCGCGAGACGAGCGGCACGTTAAGCACGAGCCGCAGCATCACCAACACCAGGCATGCCATCATCATCACCATCATCAGCAGCAACAACAGCAACAACCGATACAGGTACAATACGTACTATCATAATGAGACTACTACTAGAGATGTCTATCTCTTAAAAATCATCTGGTGTTAATATCTATAGTTGATTGGTTATATGAACTACTGGAAAACATACTACTACAGCCTTACTAGCTACTAAAACCTTCAATAATTAAAACGATCTTCTGTTACCCTCAATCCTCCAGAAAAATTAATAACACAATGTGGTCAGTTCGTGTTGTTAATTAAACTTTACTCGTAAGAGCTAGATTCCATCCAGTCCATGGCTGACCTCCTTAGCCAACCAATATAGTATTTGATTATTTGACAACGTCTACATTTTTTTCGTATCGCAATAATAGCAACAACAAGCGCAGCCACAACAACAGCAGCAACAAGCTCAACCGCAGGTGCACCCGCAGCAGCAGCAGCAGCGGCAGACGACAAGTGCGCAAGCAACGCCACAGAGCCAAAAGAAGCGGTTGCTTGCGCTTGCGCAGCAAGAGGCACAGGCCAAGCACGAGCCGCATCACGAACAACAGCATTATAATGTAAGTCTAGATATTAAACATAAAAAAGAGTTTTAAATTAATATGTATAACCATTTTCTGCATTAAATTAGAAAAATTATAATAAAATCTTTTATCCTTCAGAACGGTGGCAATGTGCGACAAACGAACGACTATCAGTGCAATCAGTATGTGCCGACGCAACACAAGAGGGATAGCGTAAGTGCATTAATATTGGTCCCTATAAAGAAAGATTTCATATCGAATTATGTCTTTGTCAAATATGTGATTTCACAAATACTGAGGTACCTAATTTTTTTTTTATAAACTATCTACTTTTTAATACAACCTATTGAACGCGAAATATATTAGTTAACTGCGGTCCGACGTTGCCTAGTTAAAATAACTAAATTAATATATTACGCGTTTTAAACCATTACAAGTGTTATATAAATGTGTACTACACGTGTAAACCTCAGATAATAGTTTTTTTTTAGTATAAAATATGTTGCATAATTACAGCGCTTTATTTTTCTGTACGTTATAGCATTGTGATAGTAATTGCTATCTATTATGGCTTTTATTTCTTTTGGTCTAGGTTTATATGTCTCACTTGTTAAACTATCCTGACAGAATTACTGGTTCGTTTTCAGAGCGGAGGCTGTCGTGAGTACATTCCCGCGAGCGGTGTTGGCGTTGGCGTGGGCACAGTGAGCGCGGTGAACGCAGTAAACGCTGTAAACGCCGTGAGCGGAGTAAACAGCATGGCGGGCAACATGAACGTGAACGCGCACAAACACGCGTGGCACCACCATCCACACACACATTACAAGTTAGTCTTGTAATTATATTTTTATCAAGTTAAAAGAAAGGTTTAGGCGGGCTCAATCTTATGGCAGCGATGATAGCTAGCTATCATTAGGTCGTGGGTTTGAAGATTGCGACCAGCACTTTTCTAATTATTTTTGAAACACGTTGGACTTCGTCTGGAAATCTGGATAAGAAATGGGCTGAAACTCAATAATTCGTAATGAATAGTCCTCAAATGAAAAAATCGTGAAGTATAATCGCGTTTCAGTGTCTGTTTAGATTTCCGAGTATAGCTAGGGCATTTCACTTTTGATCAAGTGAACTCTTTGCCTGTTTGTTCATTTATATTTAAAAAAAAGAAAAGTCCATCTCAATACGTTGACATTTTTAACAGCAATTTAGCCGACAATACTCAATTTCGAACAGATTTCTTCACTATTTGGAAATCACTCGCCATTTAGCAATTGTTACTATAGCTTATCGCTAACACCATTTTCTCAAAACGTTTTTGAGTCAATCTGATTTAACAATGAGTTCATTTAGTATGAGATATGTAGAACAACCTGCTTTGTGTAATAGGAGCGCCAGTGGAGGTGTGCTGTCGCCGACAGGAGGGGTATCTCCAGGGTATTTACCCCCACCTTTGTACGTGCCCACGTATCACTATCATACGTAAGTCAGTTTTAACATATCAACTATCTATCTCGTCAGTGGAAGTTTTTAATTGGAATACTAATTTTTTACAACAAGCATGCTGTTTCTGAATGGATTTTACGAAGTATATATTTCTCCTAAAATGTCATGATAAGGCAATTTTATTTAGCATTTTCAAACAATAGACATGGCTGTGATAATCAAATATGTATCGTAATTATTATTGTTGTAATACCAATAGCCGATTTATGGACACCTCATACAACAGTTTTACATAATCATCACAGTTACCAATTATAATAATTTTTTTTTTAAATTTCAGTGGCGGTGTCAGTGGAGTAGGTGGTCCGCCGCCCGCCCATCACGCTAGTGGCGCGCGTCTTCCTGGCTACCTACAGCCCTACTCTCCAACTTATCTCGTGCACCAGCATCCGCATCAACACCTCTGGTACACGGACTGAATTGATCAGCGCCGGTGATCATACGGCATCCTGACATTCTGATCAGCGATAGCCAACCTATTTTGACAATTGACTTCGTTTAGCCTCGATCACAACCCGTTTGCCGTGACCGACCACGGCCTAGTTTTTACAACTGACTTATTATTATCAATTAGCATATGTTTTTCAATAACAGATATTGATTTGAAATTATTTATTACTCTATAATATTGTCATTTACTCTTATCTAAGAATAGATATTAATCTGACATAATCAATGCAAATGCGATGACGAAACGAATTTTTTTCTGTGTGGGTATATCCACTGATTATCATTATAGACGCGCCGTCTCGCTTTGTCACTGTATTATATAAATTTAAAAGTGAGATGGCGCGATGTTATATATTGGGCTGCCGTTGAAAAAGACAGAACCATTGCGATTTTGTTTTTTCGAATGGTGGGTAGTTTAAGATTACACCCGCGATGTAAGGGTGAGCGCACACTCGCTCGCGGCGTTTACCGTCGTTTCGTGCATATGGTTGGATATAGTCGCCGGTAAGCGTCGACGAGCGAATCGAATTGAAACTGAATAACTTATCACACTGCGGTATTTTAAATCCAAAATCTTATGACTAGTGTGTACGGGCGCGAGTTATTGCACAGTTCCTTCGTTTCCTCTTCTCTTTTTGACGCGATTTTCCCCTTGCGAGTGCAGGTTTGGATTTGAAATGTGATCATTATTATTAATTTATCAACTTATTTACGGCGATGTACATTGTAATCGCGAATCGCACCGATATCGGTGCAGTAGTTTAGACGCTTTGAGGTACGTCGGTGTAATGCGAGTACGTGACGAACGACGATCCTCGATACTTTCTGTATATGATTGTAAAATTTCCTTTTATTTTAGGCGAGTAGGTTGCATTTACTAATGTTTTATCGTAGGTGTTAGTGTTTGTACCAAATTGATGGGGTGTTATTAACATTTAGACCCGACGGTGTGATGACGTCAATTAATTTTCACTTGTTCGGTGTATTATTTTTTAGTGTGAAACGCTTGTATGAGATTTTACGTTTCATATCAGATAGCGGGGTCAATAATGCTGTGTTTAATATAATCGTAAATGTTTTATTCTGTAGATATACGAGTAGAAAGCGGTGATGGATATATAGCGGTAGATTCAGAATATGTTATTTTAGATGTTCTATCAACGGTTTGCATTGTGGTGTACACTGAACGCAGAAAGATATCGCCGTCTCGCTGTCACGCGCCGTAAGAGCAGGACGTCAATAGTCTATCAGTGTACATCAGATTGACGCCAATATATACTAATAGATATCGTGTATATTCGTTAGGTAGAGAAATTTGATTAATATGTTTTTATTTTATGATACTTCTGGTGGTAAGGATATGGGAAATACATTCAACTACATCGACCTTTGAATAATAGTTTTAAAATTTTGGCTAATCGTAAATTAGATATCAATTATTAACATGTTATCAATTTGACGTTTAAATATTGTCTAATTTTAAATTGAATATCTATTATGTATCAAAAAATTTAGACATTTGCCTATCATATTAAGATTTAAAAAAAATGTATGAAATTAGCTAATTGAACCGTCGAAGCTTTGTCTTAAAGATTTTATTGTATAAGCTACGATCTGTTGATGTAAGCATAAATATATTTCCCACTTCGATGATTTCCCCAGAATGACGCTTATAATAATTTGCTATATTTTACGCGTCCGATGCGACTGGGTGTTTTGCTTTATTAAAGGACAGGCCCATATTTTATATATTAACTTACCCTAATGGTTTATTTTACATTAAGTACCCCTACGTTTGTCAATTTTATTTCCTACATGACGGATATTTTTTATCAATTAATTATTTCGTTTTAGTTTAAGTATTATTAAATGGAAGACAATCAAATAAAATATAAAAATAGATGTAATGCCAAATCTAGTATGTCCCATGTGGATTGAATTTATTTAAGTTCGATGATTTTGTAATGAGTTTATGGTTTTTTAAAGGATCGCAAGTATGAAGCAAGCGACGTAAATAGAAATGTTAATCTATTTACGATAAATTTATTAAAGTTACAATCTCGCGCCGTTCGCTTAATCCCTACGATGCTTCAAATTAATGTCGTTTCACCTAAGTTTTAAGCATTTCTCTTAAGATGTCTTCTATCGTGATTATTATATTCTCTCTCAACTTTCAATTTAACCCGTTTCTTTATATCTAACAATGACAAAACATCGTTTGAATAATTCATCTTGTGGTTTATCGTATAGTTTTAGTTATTATTATTGGAATTTATGTTAATTTTGTTTGTAATATTATTACTGCATCTATTGTATAAAGAGATTGTCCTCGCCCGAGGCTTAGTCAATGATCTCCGTTAAGTGCACGACACGGTTTATCGAACTACCCTCTATTTTTAATATCAAGTAGCATATAATCGCCTGCAATTAATTTAGTTTTAGCGGTAATGGACCTTTTGGGTTACTCCTTAAATAAAATGGAATGTTTATGATTATTTGATTAATAGATTCGTTTGTTTAATAAAATCTATCGCTTATGTTAGTCATTATGTATATTACGGGGCACGCGATCTATCATAATTATTATCGTCTACAACTGTCCGCGACACATCTGTGATTTAGTGAATGGAAATGTAAATTTTTTGGGTAGTTGCAATAAAATTCATTTTCGTGTATAAATTTGAGCTCGCACACAAAAGGACAGGCCGCCCCTATATGTTATTATATAGTGATAGTTTCACCATTAGCTCGTCCAAGTCTAATTTGACAATAATATTGAAATTGTATTTGACCGACACGTACAAAGGGCGCCGAGTTTCGTGTCCGCCATTTTGTGTCGGGTGCGCACACGCATCGTGCCGGTGAAACTACATTATCTAGTTTTAAGTTAACGTTTTAACATGTACTGACGGTACTCGCTGAAAGCTATATTAATGGGTATTTTACATTTTAATGTGTTAGATTGTAAGCGCTTGTCGCACGAGTTATGAACCGATAAAATTAATTTGTGGGTGATCAGGGGATAGCACTGATGTTGCTTAAGTTTTTTTTCTTCATTAATAATCGCCTAGTTATTATGAGAGAATTGTAAATAAACATCCGAATACCCCTTTTTATTTTACTTTTATTTTTTACCCTCCTCCCGCTTTTTATTTTGGGCCTGTCCCTTGAAGTGATTGTGGTGCACATATTATCCGGCCACAAGTTAAGCCTTGTTTCAGTATAATAGACGTAAACGCTTTGTGACCGAACGAGTCCCGCCGCGCGGCATTTCTATAGTCAATAGTGAGGCGAAATCGCCAGAGCTGCTGTCTCGACAATAACCCAGTGTCAGACAATAATCATTATTCGTTTCTTTGCAGAGTTCCGTAGTTATTCGTTCGCCCCTTTATAGTTCTATAGATCTAGGTTAGACGTCCTTAGCGCCAATTATATTAAGGTAAAGCACAGATGACTCGGTGTAACGCACCATTTCATTTATCCAGTTATATATTTTAGTTTATAACTACATATTGTCAAACTGCAGCTAAAGTGTCGCGTTTGTATTTATAATAACAAAGCACGATTGTAAATTCAATGTAGATTTTAAATGTATTAAAATTTGAACTTACTAAAAGTAAACGTCTCGTAATTATTATCACTTAATATTTTTGACGACTGAATGTTGACATGTGGAGGCTTGTTGAGGTTTTAGAATTAGATTCTGTAACATGCACATGTTATTAGTGAAAATACGGCACGTAACTTTGTCTATACATAGCTCATACAAACGTACGGTACATAAAACAAGTCTGATGTCATTTTGTTAATCTAGCGTTTATACTTAGTGTTTGTTATGCGAACTTTCCTAGTGTAGGGAGCGATCGATTGGAGATACTGTGACGCGTTTTGATACTTGTAATGGCATAAACAATATTGATACTACACTTCGACATCCGACTCATTCGACTTTTATAACACTTAGAAACGTGTAAGCTTATTCGCCGCTATTCTAGTATTATAATCGAGGTTTGATATCTAATCGTATTGGATATGTGTGATAATAATAATAGGCTTTCTAATAGTTAAAGTACAATGAATTCTAATTATCTTATAGGCCAATATTTATAAACATTATTTTTACACTGTCTTTTAAATGTGATTTGACGGTAGTTTGTATTTGTAGATTACTCGGCGGTCCACGATCGACGCGATTTCGTTTATAGCTCCTAGCTTAAACAGTATCAAAATTTATATCGTTATTAAGAAATTTTCTGGTATTCTTTCGAAGGAATGTAGATTCGAACTGCAGATTATTGTCACTATTCTCTCACCAAAATATTTTGCCGTCCAATTTTCGTACCTTATGCTCGTGCGACGATCAGCGGACTGCTTCTATTTACAGCCTAGGTTTATTACATTTTAGAACTACAACTCTACACCAAACTGAATTTTAAATCTTATCTACGTCATATTTAATATGTATTTATAGAGCTTATAGGTGGACTAGAGCTATGTAGGTGTTTGGGAAATTGCGATGTGACGGTTGGGAACTGCACGAGCCAATTTCGCGAAATATCAGGGATCTAGACGCGGTAGAGGTGGCTTATTGACTTAGATTATCTATTTTATAGTTAAGCCATTTCGTAGACACAGTATAGATTTAAATGTGATAGATGTCTATTCTAGAAACAGCGACATCGAGAACTTTAAGGATACCGATATTTTTAAACATTTTAATATTTTTTTAAACTCTTTGTACCTCCTTATAGACGTTAACAGCTCGACCACTCCACGATTCTCGTTGTCGTCTCGCACCATTCTCTTAGATCGCGGTAGATGTATCGATGTTTCTTTCTGTATAGTGTTTTAAGGTCCAAATTATCGATATTTGCTGTTTTTACGTATATTACAAGTAAGCGTATTCGATTAGCGTCCAGTGAGATTTTGTATTTCGGTGTCTAATAACGGTATTGGGTGACTAGAGTGACCCGCACTAACTACACGTCTCGTACTATATTAGATTCTGTAAACGTAGGATTACGACCAACATATTATATAGATTAATATAATTATAAACACGACTATTAACCGTACGCTAACTCACAGTGCTCGAGACGAGGGGCTCAGAGTACAAATTTATCAAATTCGCCCCCCACGTCTGCGAAGCTTTTGCGCTCTTTTCTTATATACTTAGCGCTATATAAGAAAACGAAGTTACATTCGCATTATTTACTAATATTTCTAAAGTTCAATGTTGTATTAGATAAATCATTCGATCGTTTTGAGTCAAATTCAATGTTTAGATTTCTTAAAAGTTTTTAGACCCACACGTACGTACGTTTATGTTTAGTCACATGATTTGTAATCTGTGGTAGCTAGTTCGGTAGCCCGACGACGTCGGGACACTTTTTTCGAATTAAATCATAATTTTATAACAATCGATGTGCCTAAGTGTAATGTTTTACTAATGTATTGTAAATAGTGATAACTAATTATTAATGTCGTGGTATCAATCGCGTGTCAAGGCGCATGTTTGAATACTTTATGTACCTTATGCCTGCAGGATCAGAAAGGTGATTCGAGACAATAACTTATTGTTTGCATTCATTTATTTGTTTATCGAACTTTTCCAAAACAATTTATGCAGTTTTCTTTGAAATGGCGATAGATATTAAAATCCTGAAGTTGAAAGCTCTTTCAAACCACCTTGTGCAAGTACTGATAGATATTATCCTTAGTTTTTTACACTTTGAACACGTAGACCCAATTTTATACTCCGTACCTACATAGATGAAATACGCTACTTACAGCACGCTATTTTTTCCAAATAACGACAGGTACTTTTATTTCTAATCTGTATAACTTAGAATTTGTATATTGTACGGTAGCGACGCCTGGGTGTACTAATTGGTAAATGTTATCTGTATTTATCATCTATATCGCGGTGAATGGCGGGTAATCGGGTAGTTGTGTAGACTTGATTGTGATATCAATAAACATTTTCATACGAGCATCCAATCAATTGTTTCATTTATTCCCGAAAAGTTCATCAATGACTCGACTGTTTCGAGCATAGACTCGATTTAGCCATTATGGCAAATTGCGTAAGCTTTATTGATTCTATAAAATGTAGTAAGTATATTTTGTGTAAGAAAACTCTATTCTTTATCTTTCGATGACATACCTATAGGTTTGGCGAAAAATAAATCTTGTCTATTTTCTTCCTACTACTATTGAGTCAAGCACCAGTTTTCAAAATCACGAGTAGCCCTCTCTTGGTTAGTACATCCCTAGGAGCTATTATGAACCAAGGATGTAACGGAGATAGTTTTATCGGAATCGAAGCCGGAGTCGGAGTTTTTGAATTTGCTTAATCGGAGTCGGAACCGGAGTTGGAGGCAGGGTCAAAAGCGGTGGCATAAGAGATCATTTTTATTTAAGGACAAATAAAACATTAATAAGTAATTTTTTTTATTTCCATTTTCAATTTTAGTTAAACTTTTGTTTGAAAATTATTTTTAACTACGGCCCGACGTTAACAACGTCGACGAAAACATTCGACACGGGCCGTCACGCCGCCGCGATGTTATGCTTCAACCTCCGATTAAAACCTTCGATTTAAAAGAGTCGGAGCCGAAGTTGTAATAATTATCGGAAGTTCCAACTTAACGGAAGCGTGCTAACTTAACGTAAACCCGGAACTACCACATTGTCATTATGCCACTCGAGATGCAAGATACTGGATGTTATAGGAATATGTATAATAAATTTGCACGCAAAAGCGGATTATACCGGATGATAGATTTCGTAGGTAGTCGAATATAGTTTCGTCGATATTTTTCTTTGCAATATGAAATCCGCGAATAGTGGGGATTACTTATGTGTGAAATCCTGTTTCCCCCCTCGTGGGGCATGGGGCGAATACATTTATGTATCCGTTTAACTGATCCGTTCTTTAACAGGAAAGTAGTTGATCAGACTTCTGTCCCCTATCTGACCGAAACAATCGATCGTGTCCCTGATATGGATTCGAACCAGGACCTCTCGCGCTCTCTCGCGCTTAACGCAATTAGGCTAGGCGTTACGTTTAACCAGAGGCTCGCCTCTGAGCGGGAATTATGAGTAATAGAAATTCGTACACCGTTCAATAAATTGTAATTAGATTATGGGTGTGCATAATTGCTCTTAGCAAATTAAAATCATTCTTAGGCAGCTTTTGGTCAACGGTTATACAATAATTTACTTTGTATTAATATTTCTTAAATTGAAAAAAAAATTACGACTCAGGCATGAATTGAACGCACAATCCACATCGTTCCGTATTTTTTTTATGATTGTGTTAAGTATTTCGAATTAGTTACTAATTTATTTGCCGCCCCTAATACTTTTGAGGTCTTCATCATATCATATAGGTATCGGTATAGCCTTTCAACTAATTACTGTTACTATAGCTTATTTACAATAAAAATATCAAGTTATGTGATTCTTTGAGAACAAGTCTATGGTTCTTTACTTCTAGGCAAATAATTGGAAAACTTATTCTTTTATAAAATGTCACACAATAAACATTCATCAAGAATCAATTGTAAAGTTATACTAATTCATCTCACGTATTAAGTATAATAGAAGTTACAGCCCAAAATGTATTAATTAAAACTCTTAGTAACGTATAATATCATTTTACTTCCAATCCATACAATACAATGCGAGAAAACTTCAAGCACAATAGATTTTGACAGTAGTTGCCAATTCTACTAAAGTATTAAACTTACAATAACGCCAGAATTACCGGGGCAGAAAAGTATTTGAAACTAATTTTAGATATAAAATCTTAGGTTAGGTACCCTTGCAATAAAAAAAAGGTCCAAAACTCAATGTTTTCTTGTATACTCTTATAAGACTCACTCGAAGAATCCCTGAAGATCATGGAGAAAAAGTAAGTTTTGAACATCGCGGCAGTTGATTTTCACATGGTTGTTCCGTTTCAGACTTCTTTCTCTTCGTTAGGTGAAATTAGACTTTCATAGTATTCAAGGGTATTAGTTAAACGAACAAGTGCATGAAACAAAAACAATGTTAAAATGAAAAGGCACTCGCCTGTAGTTCGTCATAGTTCCTACAGAGGGCGCACTAAGCAAAAAGGGGGAAAGCGAGTCGTGATTGGTTGAAAACGGCGCTTGACTTAACATGGCTGCCGAATATTGTTAACAGGTGTAATGTTGTTTTTTTTTTAGTATAATTTAACTTAATTGTACTATTCTCCTTATGGACTTATTCGAAAAATAAATAACGTAAAATAATATAAATCTTGATACTACTTATATTTTTATAATTAAAAGGACATTAATGGTAGGTAAGACGTCGTCTATTTTATTTAGTTTTGGTATCCACAGGGGTTTTCTCACTCTTTCTATCCATGATGGACACAAACTGATCTATGTATATTCTGTTCTAGACAAAATACTTATATGTCATATATTAGATTCAGGCTCTCTCGCGGAGTGCTCGGAACTATGCGTTTTATATCAGTAACTATTCACTATATAATATGTTCTGATTTGTATTTAGGTAGCTAAAGTAAAGGTAGGTTAGGGGCGCAAGAAAACAACAGACACCGTATGAAATAAGCTTTTTTAAACTAATTTAAAGTTTTATACATTACACATGAAACTCGTTACATAATATATCTATAAAGAATATTTGCCGAATATTTACAAAAATCTTGCACAACATGATCGCTCGGATCAAGTGATATTGCGACAGTTCCTTATTTCTATCGTAGACTTGAATCGGCAAAAGTGCCTCTGAGGCTGTCAACGTATCCCTTACACGGACTGGCTCAAAATAAATACACGACGTGTAGAAATATACAGTGCTCCCAGCCGAGGCTATAACCACAAACATTATTGATGTATTAAATTATTTCTCAATAACAAAGGGATACTGTCGTTACCAAATCGCACACCCAGTCCAGTAACAAACACTATTACAACACAATACATATGACATTTGCACAGAGTACAAATTATGTTCTGAGATCATATTTAATACATCACAGGTGTTAGAGAAAATAAAATAAAATTTAGCGCGTTGTATCTCGCCACCGTGTGATATAGGGCACCCGTAAATTACGTCAGAACATGGCTGGTGTTGGCAAGATGGGTAGGAGAGTAAAGGAAATACTGAATGTAGTATATTGTAATTTGAAGGTGAAAATTTTAAAATATCTTACTCTAGGAAAGGTGAAGGACGGTCTTTGTGTGACGTAATCTATGGGTGCCCGAAGCCCTTTTGGCACATACATCGTACTAATTAAACAATTCCATCGTAGTCTCGAGCGAAGGCGCTGTTAAATAATCGTCCGAGATTCGAGTTCTGGGGCGAGCATTTATTTGCGCATGCGCGATGGACTACGGCCAACACAATTCATAAATTTCAAATTTAGTCAAATGTAAACAAACGCCGTAAAGATTATAAAAATATAAAGGTCTCAACAGCATTTTACATCGTGCTCTATTCATAGTCAAATGATCAAAGTTCATCGTATATTGTATTAGTTTAGTCAGACCTAGCTATAACAGACATCGGATGCATTGCAAGGAAAGTTGTATTCTTTTCGTCTGCTAAAAATCTATTATGTTATAAAACATACTGTGACCGCTGAATATTTTTCTTGCATTGCCTCCTCATATTTATCTGTAAAAACATACACCGTGCCATATAATAATAAAAGTAATAATGATAAATGAAAATGAGTGTCTTTTAAGCGTCCGCCGCCCTCATACCTAAAGAGAAATGAAAGAATTTGTACTTTGCCAAGGGCGGCGCCTCCTGCGTCTGAAACTTTCACTTCATCGCTCGTTACACAAAAGATAAACCATTAAAATATAACAACAAAACAAAATATCGACTAACTTGATACTTGGACCCGAAGATCCGAAACACAAATACTCAATCTATATGTAACCTTATCGTATTTTTATTGGCAAATTTCACTCGTTACATAGATAATATGCGTAACAAATCCACTGTTGAGTATTTGTATTTTCCTTAATCTACGTATCTATTGCATATAGGATTGCGTTGTTGATCTATCACTGAAACGAGCACAAAAATGTACCCGTCCCAAGCTCTACTTGGGGCTTATGTGATAATGTTCCATGGTGTAAACTTGTATAGCATCTTTGAAATTTTCAAAAGTGAAAATCTATTTAGATTGAAAAAATTCGAGGAACGGGCATCCACAGTAATTCGTGCTGCTGCTCTAACCAACTGAGCTACAGTGTCTCGCCCGTCCTCATCGAGTTTCTTTAACCACAATAATGTTTTCAAGCCCTGAAGACATTCGTGTAGCAACACTCCTGCGGTGCGCAAAAATTTAATTTTCGCCGCCGTAGAAATGACGCCGAAACGAGCTTTTGTTTGCGTAAGTTAAAGATAATGTTTGCAATCTCCGACATTAACAGCTAACTTATCTAACTAGAATTACTTGTCAAAGAGATCAATAAACTTAAAATTAATTGTCACATAAATATATTGCTCGGAGTGTCGGCCTCAGTCGGGCTGAGCGTCGGGCCGCTGTGATGCTGGTGTTCAATATATTAATGTATGAAACCTTACAATTACTTAACATTACAATAATTGTTCTGTACGGTGACTGACACCGCCTAAGCCGAGAATAAATTAAGGGAAATATAAACTTAATTTGCACAATGTTAGGACGCCCGCCTTCGATCGGAACTGAAGTGGCACATGATCTTGTTTACGCATCACTCGGGATTCAGCTGCCGTGATGTTTCGAGCGTTCCACTTGGCGGATGGTGGAGCCTAGCTGGCGCGTTTGTAGTGCGTCTGCGCAAGTCTCGCCACTTTGGGGGGGCGGATGTGCACGCCGTGCAGCTCTTGCTTGTGCTTGTGCGCGGGGGATTTCTTGCCATTGCTCGGTAATCGCTTGCGCGGCTTCAGGAAGTCTGAAAAAAGGAAAATAATCGGTCATAATATTATATAAGGTAAAGCATGGCAATCTAAAACGCGGAAATATCAGTTAAGATCTAGATTACATAGTTTATTATCCCTATTGTATTGTATCTTTGTTACTCTGTTTGATGTCACGTTTTGTTTTCAATTAGCTACAAGAATGACAACGCCGAACACTTGTATGAAATTGTTCCGTTAGTTTACCAATAGAGCTTCTGAATAATTCAATAAACAATGGAGTATGGTTTAAAATGTTTTATTATTTGGCAGAATTCCAGATTCCCATACGATTGTACTAACAGGTGGCGTCGTAACCCATATTTCATACGAAAATTTAATGTTCAGTAATCTCCAAACTGTGATTTGAATATATTTAACGAAAAGCTATTGAGTGAAGTCGTAAAATTCTTTCGAGGGCGGAGCCGTACCAGTTTCTGGTCGAAAATTTTACGACTCGACTATAATGCATCTTTAGAACTTGCGGGACCCTTGCAGTTGACATTTTTACGACTGCTTTCGTAACTATAAAATGTTGTTCAAGAATTTCTTAAAATCCCTTCGTAGCCGTGCCCAATTCTGAAAGACTGGCTTAAAAACTATAATTTTTTTATTGTCGTTTTACTACTGTTTAATGTATTTATATGAAATATTGTAGACAATTTGTCGAAAGAATCACCGAAATTATTATTCAAATAACATGAAACGGCGTACAAAATGTCTCCATTTCCAATTGCTATTTATAAATAAGTTTTAAATGATGCTATATAGATAAACTCCTAATGAAAAGCAAAAAGTAAAGTTTAATAGCGACTAATATGAAGCCGGTTTGGGAATCGGAGGCAAAGTTGTAATGATCGGACCTCATAAAAAGTGCTTGGCAACATGCGATGCGCCAACACAATCCGCCACCATATCTCAAGGTCGCCTTGAAGCCTGATTTGTAGTCGATTGTGTCACCAGAAACAGGAATACGTGCATCTAATTTACGTTTTATATAAAAGCCTTCATCAATAAATGAGAAATCAATTCAGTTTGTTACCTTACTTTTAAATAATTTCATAATTAACAATTACAAAACAGACGTTACAAGCTGACTATTGAAGTTCACTGAATTTAAACTTTATAAATAAAATAAGTAGCACATTGTAAGAGTTTGTAATCATTATAATATCTTATCTTACACAAAATCTCGCGTGATGAGATCGCTTTGATGTAGGTTTCTTTGAATCTCAATGAAGTTACGTAATAATTGTGCTGCCAACTGTAAATCATAAACCACTGAAAGTGCTGGTAAAATATGAATTAACTATTCCCTAGTTCCTCCTAACTAAAAACAATAAAATGATTGATGTAAAGTAATAATTCTGCCGTCATAACTCATTTCAAGTAAACATAAAACCATATCTTTGAAATACCTTTGATAAAATGTTTACCATTGGACTTCTATAGCCATTGTTGACGTATAAGTTCAAGATTACTGCGACCTTGGTTATTGTAGATAAGAGTTAAAAAAGATTTTTTCACACTTAGCCAAATTCTGTGGGGAACTATGTCAATGACGTAATATACGCTGAAGGCCGCCTGGTCTCGAAGAACAGGAGTTCTTGACCACGCGGACCTTCCCGCCAAAAATCGAACACGTGTCCAAATAGCCTTTGAATAAACAACAAAATTATTTATATCTAACGTATAAAGAACGTGAATTTTATTACATAACCACGTGATTGAGTTAACCTCAAAATGTCACTTGAGCCAAAGACCCCGCTTTGATAGACAAACGAACACTAAACAATTATTAAATCCACGTAAAACTGAACAAACAGCGAGAAAATACTTTCACAATATTATATAATGAATTCCCGCCAAATGTTCAATGGAGCGTTTCGCGGCATTTTCTCTGCCGTAGATAATACTGGTCATTTAAGAAGTGCGCTCTCTTAGTAGTGAATAGGTGTCGCGGAAGTCCGTTTCATTTATTCGGATTATAGCTTATATTTGGCTCGCGTACTCTTGTGTATGCGTAAACAAAATGGCCTTGAAGCGAGCGTAGCTGCGACGCACACACGGGCGTGTTCGCTATCAGTCTTAACACTCACACTAACGTAATGAAGTATAATAATAATTATGTTAAGCGATTCTAAGCGTACGCGACGTTTAGAATGATTATGCGGCGTCATATTTCGTTATTTGGCACTGTTATTCATATTACAATTTTATAGCACAGATAGTATGTATATTAGTATTAACAGATTGCAGATGCAGTTTTTTTCAGTATATTGACCTGAAAGCGTACAGCTCATGTTAGCATAATCCAATTTATATTCAACAGAGTTCAATACACGACGACGGAGCTCAGCCGAATTATCGGGTTGGCGAAGTGGCGCGGTTATTTCGAGCGACCTAAATATCAGCGCGGGCGCAGGCAGCATCGCCCTCTCGCGTTATTCGTGACTCGTAAATGCACTAGCAACAATTTTAATTATCTTTAAAATGTTTGGTATAAGCCAAATGAGATGACGACTGATGACTTTGTCTCGACGCCTATTGTTGAAGGGCACAAGTTGGCAGAGAAATGAGTCGAATGCAGCGCACGCGCATAAAGGCCGCGCCTGATGGACACGCATCCGCCGACCCGAAGTGAATCAGTGATGATGGGATAAAAAACACGAAAGGATAGGATAAATTGTCTAGCAACGTCCTGACGAGCGTCAAATTAACTTTTTCTAACGTCACGCTTCCTTCGATGTGTTCGTTTGTCGTTTTGTTTTATGCTATGTAATTGCCTCAAGATGCAGCCTGAATAGCTAATATACACGTTAATGCATTCGAGATTTGACTAAGTTCAGATAGTACTTTCAAATTATTTGTTCCACAATAGCTGTGTTCCCAAATGTCACTCACATAACAAAGGCGGGAAAATTGCGGTGGATTTTAGATAGTCAGATCGCGAGTGTTTGGGAACAAAAGTCGTGTGGTGGGATAATGTTTGTTTAAAATTCCCCTGAAAAGTTTGGCTAATGCAAATATAAGGGCCGACAACGCATCCAAAAACAGTTGACCAAAAATACTGACACCGTGCTTTTCGTACCGATGTGTTTAATGATCGAAACGATCGCTTAAGGCGGACGATTTGAAACTTCTAAGGACTGGTTTGGTGACGTAGGCTTGGAACAAGTCTAAACTTGCTCGATACACCCGCTACACGTAATCTTCTTGGAAGCACACGTGGGGGTGGGGGGAGAAGAGACGAACGCGGATTTGTCAGGCGTGGGCGCAATCAAACAGGTTCAATGCTAGCTAACACATTATAGGGCTACGTATGCAATATTTGTGCTTAACAGTGCCGCCATAAACTTTGAAATTGTTACTTGCTTTGAAAAATTCTGTGATGGCAAGAAATGACGTGTATAAAAAGGACTTTTTTAAGTTAAAGACTGTCTTCCGCCGTAATAAAATGCAAGAAACATTTAACCATTTATACTAAATATTAAGAAGCATTACAAAATTTGTATATATTTAATATAGAAATATATTTAAATGAAACACTTTAACGGTTTAAAACGCGATATATTAGTTAAACTGATTTGAAAATGATTTTTAACTTCGGCCCGACGTTTCGGATGCTTTGCAGCAGCCGTGGTCATGGGGAGACTCGGGGAGACATAGAAATATATGTTAAGCAGTGGGTTTCCGTTTGTTTTGGATTTGCTAACCTTGTCTGGAGTAATACAGGGAATGCCGCTAGTTCGCATTGTGATTACGAACCAGTTACCAAAAATCTGGGTCAAGTGAAAGGCGACTCGATGTCAAAACGAGTCGCGGAAACGCTGCATAACGTCGGACATGATAACTTAAAGTACATACAAATGTAGATAAAATATCATCAGCTTCTTTACAAGAAACAAATTTTTAGGATAAACGCACAACAAACTACTTTAAACAGTCTATTGCACAATAAAGGGAACATCCATCAAACCATTTCGTGACATTGGATCTACAAAAACCAATAGAGCAGTCAAGCAAAAGTGAGAATCTCAATATTTCTATTCGAAGTATAGAGTCAACATGGAATGAATCATGAACTACAGAAATCGAAGTTAGTCAACCCTACTCGTTCTATCGAGTGGACAAGATAAAAAGTATTACAAAAACGCATCTCGCTTGTACGTATATTATATAGCTGTTTGGGTACTGCTACTGGTTTTAAGACAAGCCTAAACAAATAAGTGACAGGCAGGTAGAGTGCATTGTATCCCGTTCTTAACGTTTGTTCAATATTATCTGATACGCTTTATTTAAATTGCGGTCGAGTCTTTTAAATGGAATATGGCTATAGAGATCAATGGGAAATGTTTTATAATGTTCACATTTTTATGCGCTAAAAACTATGTATTAAATAGGTATATTTGAAACATTGTTATTATTAGAAATGTTTTCAAAACCAAATTTATTATTAGATTATAAAAAGAATTATCTAGCCAGACGTGTACAGGAAATACCAGTACTGGCATTCAAGTCTAGACGTATAGATAGGGCAGTGAGTCAGAAAAGCTGACAGGTTAATTCATCAACCCATTTACTCAGTCAGACGATGTTTGGACTCTTGAATATTTATACTCTCACTAGCTTTTACTCGCGGCTTCTTTCTTATCAACCTTTCAATTAACCGCATGTCGAAATCCACTAGACAACTTGTTTCGTCAAGGCGTAAAATATAGACAAATAATGTTTATTTTTAGCTTGTATCGCAAATATATATAAAAAATCTTCATGTTCTATTTTGCTTATATACTTATATTCTAAAACAATTCGAAGTTTTTGGATTTCTTGCTATAAATAATGTCAATATATCATTTTATTTCCGTTCTGCGATTTTTTCAAACACACTTAGTACATAAAACAGGTAGAGTTTGTGCAACTGTTAAGTCGTTTAAAAAAGATCTAGAGCGCAATTACTAAGATTTAATCGTGCAAAACAGGATGTTTTAAATGTTTAGTACCATCTAATTTGGCAAAGTCTCACCTTTTTGTATAAGAAATATTCGGGCGTGAAATTAGGGTTTGCTGTTGACCAGCTGAACAAAGTGATCGGTTGTTCAGTTGGTATACCTAATATTGTATGAGATCGGCAGTGACTTAGTGGATTTTCCTGTAATAGGTTCGTATTTTTTAAAACTGGGACGATTTTTACGATATAGCCTTTAGTTATGTCAAAAAGGAAGTTTTTAATTCATTCTCAGATGTTATTAAGTATTGTTTAAACTAGTAAAAAAAAATTATATTACAGCATTTATCAAATAAAGATTAAAAAAAATATTGAGAACGCCCGACGTTTCAGAAATCTTGTCGCAGTCGTGGTCACGGGGGACTGATAATAAAAAGTGTTCCTAATGTTAAAGTAAAATTTTCTATAGTGTTAGAGTTAAGTGATATATTTCACGTTTTAAATTACAAACAGTGAAAATTTCAGGAATTGTAATATTAAAAATACTAACTCCTGCTTTACTACACTGTATTATATGCCTGGAAGCTATTATAACTGGGACGTCTTATAAGAACCTCCTCCTTTTTGCCATAATGGTTCCAACCTTTCTCTATTCTCTTAAAACTCCCACGCTGACGGGTCGAGCTCACCGTTCCTTCGGTTGGATCAAGTGCGTAACAGTTATCAATGCCAATCGTGGATAGCTGTTAACCTCGATCCATTTTGTTTGCAAAAATTCCATGCTGGGCTTGACCGATAGTGCGACTGGTAAATTGTGATTAGTCATGTAATATAAATTAGGTGCATATTAGATGCACCTAACTTATATTGCAGCTTTGTAGGCTTTCTAAATGGTATATCCTAGATTTCTAGAAACTAATGATTATATATATATGAAACGCAGGTAAAAACATCGCAGAAATAGTTCAGTTGCGTAGCTAAGTCGATGTGAAAGTAAGAGAAGCATTGTTGCGAATCGTGCGCAGAATAAAGCAATTCTTTACGTTAACGCGTTTTAGTAAAAGTTTGTAAACTTCTAATAAATGTAAATATATAATATATACAATACAAAAATTACTATACAAAAATTGTATATATATATGCAGCCCACTAAAAACAAAGATATGAAAATATTTGAAACTTGTAATACTACAAAGCAAATTTAAATGACACTCAACCATTATTCGATACATTGTTAATTTGATCAATATATTTATTTTCTCGCGTCTCGAAAACAAATAATACCATTACAAGAAGTTATTAACAAAGCCTAACGCACATAATCTGATAGATATTTCATTTATAAACATATAAACAATAGCCGATCAAATAAATACAACAGCGTGATAGAACAAGGCATGCGTGTGCGCATCACGACGCTCACATAAGGCGTGTGAAATCACTTTGTTTCATTTTTAAACCTTATCAAACTTTCATGAGACGTTCAAAGCATTTTTAATCTGCTTCTAACGTATTATCCAGGAAGTTATGTCATCTCCTTGTTAGATATAATTATTATATTTCTTAAGAACTCTTCAATAATGCATCTGTATGCTTGTTACAGAGTCAACAAAAAGCCGACTGCGACTATTCTAAATTGTAGTAGTTCAATAATGAACGAGTCGCAGTCGACTTAATCACTTAGCTTAGAATAGATCATACTAGGACGGGGAAGTGTTCTGGACATAGTCCTACTGCTTTATTCAGTACTCTGTGGTTCTTATATCCCACATGATCTAGTGTTCCTAGGTTCATTGAACTGCGATAACATGTTGCTAGGACCAGGAGCAGGTGTCATTTATCTACGCCATGCGACAAGCGTCTTTCTAATTAAAAAAAGTCTGCTACAGCAACGTAAAAACCATTTTATAATGCTCATATTTTATCGACGTCTCGTGTATTGGATAACAGATGACCGGTTTATGCTGCGTTGATTGTTTTGCTTAATGTCTTTTTAATTGGAGATTACTTCTACGAATAATATTACATAGATCGTAACAAAACCTCAAAGCTTTTTAAATGAAATGCTTTAAGCGAAAAGTTTTGGGGTCGAATTCCACATGATAAATAGGTACTACTTGATCTACTGAATTAACTAAACTGCAACACATAATTGATTAAATAAACGGATAGAAATCTGTGTATGGCCAATGAATTTAATCTAAAGCAAAATAAAGCGAAGCTTTGTTAATTACTTCAGATTACGTATACAATTCTGAAAGGATACGGTGGAGTCTTCGCGGTGAGATCAAAGCTAAGCGCCCGCGCACCCAATAGCTATCAAAGCGCCGCCATTACCGACTTCTTGAACTATCATGGATGACATTCATTTGCTGGCTACCGGTATTTGGTATCTCTAGATCTGTGTATGTATGTTTTAATAGTTTCGCCTATAAATCTTCAGATTGGAATTGGAAATTTAATGACAAGATATTTCTTTTGATAAGGATTTTGTGACGGCATTACAAACCTTTTATATTTATGACATGTAAAGCGTGTTCTAAGATTTAGTTAGGCAGGGAGACCGTTTCCTTTATTACAGCAAATAAAAAATAATAATAACTGTACAGTAAACTAGTAAGTAAAATGACTACATTTGTAGTATTAAAGATGATATATAATTATTTAACGGAAACTTTAGAAGTAATTTTAAAAACTTTGTTTTCATTTTTATTAACTTTTTTCCAAATAATATTTTGTTTTGTATCAAAACTACTAAAACAGACAAGAATTTATTATTTAGTACTAAAACTATAATTCCTCAGCGTCGTACCTTTTAAATCATAGATTTTTCCGTTAACCCTATTAATTAGCCATCAAGCAGCATCTTCGTGTCTCTATCATTTAAGATCATTACGCTTCTCAGAATCGAAGCTATCATCAATTAAAACAGACCAATTTGTACGAACTAGCCGTGATTGGAATAAACCGACCGTTCCCATGGCCACGGGAGCCGAAACAACTCAATAAATCCCGAACAATAATCTAACTGAAACAGGTAATAAACGGTAGCTAAGTTACGTTAAACAGCGATAATCTCCATTGTCCCACACATTGTTCAAAATTTAGACAATCGGGAACGAGTCTTCACACGAACCGCTAGGCAATAAACATCGGTTTTCAAAGAGAAAACAGACGTAGACCATTGTGAGATGACCTGAGGTTAAACCTCTGGACCATTTTGAGATGACAATGGACGGGCGAGATCAGAGGGGCGAAGACGCTAAGTATTACATGGACAATGGGCACAAAGGCCGGTGTATGTTTACCCATGAATGTAGAATAATAGAACGCTATGCTAATACATAACAGGTTCGCCTTTCCCAAGATAATGCTACTTGTATAACGAATTCGCGCTTCATGTTAAATCGCGCAGACACAGATGTAATCCCGTTCTTAAATACTCTATTCGGACGTTCGCTGGGTACGGTGCTGCATTGTTAGGTAAATTAATTAATTCTTTGGAATTGTAAATTGTCATTTGAGATTGCGGACAATGGTATGGTTTCATAACTGCGTGCATTATTCTGAAAGGCTGGAATAATTTTTCAACATTACTAAAAATGTATTTAGTAGTTCGTAAATGTATTGTTATAAATAAGAGAAAGTGGTAAACAATGTATCATTGTTTTTGTTCCTGATACTAAGCTATTGATCATCATAGGCTAATAATGCTTTTAGAGTTGTACACATGCACGCTCTTACGCAGGTCCACTCAAGTTAAGTTAAGAGTAGATAATCGCTCATAAGATTTTGCTAAATAGCTTTGCAACATTTGGTCGATGGCAGCCATTTCGGCAATTATAATCGGTGTAGTGGTTTAGAAGTCCGGGCGACATATGCGCCCACATCTGGCGTACACTTCGCGTATTAAATTGCAGATCGGTTTAGGCTGTGGTGTCCTATAAACGACATAATTCGCGTATAGGGTCCCGCCGGTTTCTATTATACAAATGTAATATGAGGTCGCTAGAGGCAGAGTAGCCTAACTGCAATTTTATGACTTAGTCACCGAAAATTGTTAACATCATTTTTACACAAACGACTGTTGTTTGTGAAAGATGAAGTCCTTCTCGCTTAGATTAATTGCGCATTTTTTTCCCTCCTTAGTTTTTTGTTATTAGGCCTCTCTGCGTCTAGCAGCCTCATATTGTAGTCTCCTTAAACGCTGATGTATTCGTTGGTGATAGGCCTTTTCTCAAGTTATTTCAAATAAACTGTCCACGATAGACAAACATTTTCGGCCATTGTGACATTATGTAAGGACATGCTATAACGTAAAACAATAATAGGAGACAACAGCCTTATACGCCAGTTACTAGCTCTAGCCCACTTGATATTGAAAGTGCTAAAGATAACGCTTATCTTGAGTGCAAAACGAAAGCTTAGATTGTAGCTTTTTACAAGATACCGTAAATAGAACTAGGAGAGAAAATCCTCAAGTTTTTAAACAAACTACGAAACATACATTTTTCTATCCCGCTTATTACGTTTCAAAATAACAGAGCGGTAAAAAAATCTTAGAAGCTCAGATTAAACCATTAAAGGTGCCAAATGACGTGTCAATTTGCGTGTATGCACTTAGGAGATGCTTCGGTGGAATAACATTCGATTAGACCACACACAGCGATCTATTCTGAAACCGGCTTAGAAATTAATCGACGCATCCAATTAGTTACACCGGCTACCAAAATCAAAATGGAGGACTCGGACAAATATACTTGGAGGGACGCGGTATAATCTCGACCTGAAAACCCTATGACGACCTGACAGAAAACGATACCTATCTAAGTAGCTATAAAATATATGTTGTATAATGTTCCAGAAAAATATAGTCCTATAATTAAATATATGATTGTGTAAAGAGCACAAATCTTACGGTTAACTTTCAACTCTTTCAGTGCCAAAATTTCATATTAGATCAAGGTGCTGGCAATAAAACTCTCGTAAATCATAAACGCCGATAAAACGCGACAAAAGGGCCACAATCGTTCTGAACAATAAATATAATTTTTACGACATTATTATGCAGCGCTCGGTTTTTATTAACGAGGCCTTAAAATCATTCGGTTTCGACAAATTCCATATTTTAAAACGTGTGAAAGTCACATAAAGGGGTCCTGCCTCGCAATAAAGAAGTGGTCGCTGACCCAGGGTCGTAAAAATGATTGGTCAAGCATTGATGAAGAATTGGAAGAACTGAATATGGGTCACTATCGGTCTTGGGAACGGAAATGGCATTTTATATTGCAACGGTGCAATGTATGAATTGAGCAATAAAGTTTCCAGTTATTTTATTAATAATATAGAAATTTTATGTCACATCATTCCCTTTCTTATATTAATGTTACCATAAAACGATAACGATTTTAAACTAAGTTTTATCAGAAGTCGTCAATGCTATTAAAGAATTAAAAACAAAATAGATATTTCCTTAAAGTAAACATAAAATTAAAATTATTTGATTAAACATTTAGTTACTAGAATTAGAGCATAGAAGATTTCATAGTAAACACCTTTTCTAGCATATAGTGCAACACTAACATAGGTCTGAAGAACTTCTAGAAGACATATATTGACTATTATGGCAACATAGTGGTAGATGACCTTAAGTGACGATGCTGTATGTTATATGTACACGATTACGTATCACGACGCACGTGTGTCGAAGAATAATCAAATAACGGGTCGGCCCTCGGCCATGGATAGTCTGTACTTAATGTCGAAAGAAAATATACATACATTGAGAATGCAACTGTTTTTATTTTTTTAGGATAGTGCAGGCCAGACAAGCGCAGGGTTCACTTCATGTTAGGTACAAACACCTGCCATCTTAATAAGATGCGGTGTTGATCTATGTTGGCTTTGGATATTCGGAAATCCCCAGACTGTAACCGAAACGCGATTAAACTTTATGGCTTTTTCACCTGTTCGAGAGCCGTAAAGATAGTAAAGATTTCGGGAATTTTAAAACTTCATAGTTTCAGACGAAGTTCAACATATTTACAAAATAATATAACTTGACTAGAACCCTGTAAACCTGATGGGAATCGAACACTATTGATTATTAGCCCACACTACACCAAAAAAAAATGAATTTAAGATGAATCTAATTTTGTTATGATTTTTTAAACTACGAGAAGTTATATATATTCAAGAAGACTTCTTCCGTTAAGAATGTCTGTCGTAAGATTTGATTTCACTTAAGAAATGGGAGCGGGTTTCGAAATGCGTTGATAGTGTTATTGAGTGTTGATATCAATCAATGAACTACTCAAGCGTCAATGATTGAGGACTCTTAATTTGTATATCGGGAATTACTGAGAATTTAACGGCCGATAAAATTCAAGTATACCTACCAATCAGTTCAAATCGTTCACCCTAATAGGGCGCCGATATTTCAGATGTTTATCATAGTTAATGAAATTCTGCGACCCGTGGGAAGAAAAATTAGATCGGGAGATCGAAGTGAACTGACCAGTTTCGCGACTGCAAATGCAAATTATGGTCCCAATCTGCCCCGGCCCTCCCCAACTTATCTAACTGGATATATCAGGTTAGTTCGAACATAAACTATAAGTTGAAAAGTTACAAAAATAAATCGTTCCATTTATTGCATTATATGTATGTGCAATTTTAATAAAGTAAACAAAATGCTTATTTATGTTGAATTTGAATCAGTTAATTTGATCTATGCATGCATGTACGGCCTTTGGTTTGATATAGATTATTATTTATGGAATAAAATGCCGTTTTAAACGCAGTTAACTGGATTTTCTTTGCACCGAGAAATCGATTGTCATTCAAATGTCTATAAATTGCAGGCCTACGAAACAATTGAATTAAATAAAAACAAAGAACTGCGTTTCCCACAGTTCAGCGCGGTCGTTTCAGAATAGCACTTGTAGTAATCAAAACACGAGACATAATCCTTAATACAACGATTATAAGTCATAATTATGTGCATAATTGTTGCAGGAATAAAGGGAATCATTACGCCCTGATTCCTTACAGAATGCAACGAATAATGGACGGGATTAAAATTGTAATTGTTTCGTACATTTGCATTTTACAATGACGTAACGAATTTCGAGGATATCACGCTCTAGTTAACGTAATTAAGAAGTGCCGTTGGGATTTCGTTGCCGAATTAACGATCGCAAAATTTAAGATTGCTTTATTTTTAGATCTTTGAAACATTGTACAAAAACAAATGGTAGCCGAAAGAGAACAAGAACAACGAAAATAAATCAACTTTATTGATTTAGATTGAGTAAAATTTTGTTTTAATACTCGGAGAATGCCATTTGTAAAGTTACATAGCAACCGCGTATGTTTAGGGGCCGCAGCCTCCAAGGTTACTGATAACAACTTCCACGTGCCCAACAAAGCAACCATTAATAGCATTTTTCTAGTTTCAACCGATTAAATAACGTATACGACCTTTAAGTCTCAAAATATCGAGACTTAAAACAGCTTTGAATATATCAAAATATTTGTACATGAAACCGCTGGATACAGAGGAAAATAAACATCACATTGCAGTAATGTAACACAAATAAACGAGACGAAATCACAGAGCGTGGTGCGCCGGCGCAGGTTCCCACACAACACCGAAATTTAAGGGGTGGGCTCGTTTAATTAGAATAGGCAAAATAATGGACACGTATTAGCATGGGAAGTGGATTTGATTCAGGGGGTCCGGTATTGCACTTGAATTATTTTAGAAACGTTTTAGGAATTAATTTATATTGACTCATTCGTGACATTCTGTGAAAAAAAGAAGAGTTAGTTTTGTTTTCAATCTGTTTGCAATTAGCAAATTTGTAGAGTTAAAAGTTCGCGCCACTTCGATGGCACATGACGTAAACAAAAAAAAAAGCGCGGTAAGATTACAATCTTGGCGAGATCGTGGACTTTGGACCTCTGTGTGACAGGTATTCAATTAAAAATTTTGTATTTCTTATGTACCTATGCCATAGACAAGCGATACATTTTGAATAGCGATATTTGATAAAAAATCTAGACACCTTCATTAAATATTTGTACAATAACATGTTTTCCAAAATTTACGTTGTAATACGTAGTAAATATTATAGTACGGATAACAATTCTCGAATGATATTTTTTGTTCCTCTGATAACAGGTATGTTGTATGTAGAATAAGGCAAAGAGATTAGATAAAGCTGTAATCTATGTTTCAATGATTTTCAGTGGGTAGGAGTTGTGTTATTTGAAAGCTGTAATGCTCTTGATAATTGAGTATTAAGTGATTAACTTACCGGTGAATATGTCAGATTTTAGCGTCATATGAGATAATATTCCGTCATATTACTTGCACAGGATTTATAACACTGAGATTGAAAACTAATTAATTGTACACATTACAAATTATTTTAGGATAAGTGAAGTGGGGCTATCGTGATAATTTATAATATAAATATGTTTGTAAACGAGTATAAATCACGGCACTGGAAAGTCTATAAAGAAAACTCCCAGTATACGAATTCAGAACTTAAACTTAACGGGATATTTTAACCGTTAAAACAGACATTTTGCATACTTCTCAATATTTCCTACATGTATTTATGTTATATTCGAAACATATTAACTGTGAAAATTTCGAAGTAAAAATAACATGTTCCTAATAACGCATGACTCACACGTCACAAGCCTTTAACACTCAAAACCTTTGTCGTCAAATAGTGACTGTGTCGGATTTCGTCATTATCCAGTTGAACGGTGACTTACAATGTAACTTTGGCTCTATGTCCCCGTTACCTACTTCAATAGACAGTCAATAGCTTTTAGATAAGCTCATTCGGTCTTAACCATAGACGTATGACCTTCAAACTACAAAATAAGAGAATAATTTAAACACATAACTGCGACTAAATAAGGCCCATTCTAGTTCAACCGTTGGTTTTTAGCCTAAGAAAACTATATTTTATAAAATAACTTATGACTTAACTATTTATAATAAAACGCTTTAACCATTAAAAAGGATTTAAACTACGGCCCTACGTTTCGGATTCTTTGCAGCAGCCGTGGACACGAGACACTATTTGCCTTTTCGAGTACGAGTAGGTACCTAATATTCTATCTTTTGATAGCAAAACATCCACGCAATCCGAACGTAAATAACAAGTATCGAGGTAATTCGCGTAAGTAAATATACATTTCTCACGCGTAAATTCTAAGGTTATTCGTATGTGGAGCATCGGAACAGGAAACCGTAGTTAGACTATCATAAAGTAAATGATTGTTTATGAGTAGTGCGGTAGGTCGGGAGGTAAACACGAGCACGTGGAACGCCGACAGACATCAAAGTGACGAATGCTAGAAAAAGTACGTATTGTGTTATGGTCTTTGAAAGACCGACGTAAGCGCGAAGACGTATACATATGTATGTTAATATGCAACAAAGATAATATTCGTGTTTAATAGCTTTTACGTTGACGTCTGAATACAGAATTTTTGTCAAGAAAAGTAGTAAGGGTATATCAGTTTTCGGTTTAATATAAAAAGGTTAACTTATGATGAAAAAGCAAAAATACTCTAAATGTTGTGTTTCAATTAAGTGTAGGTTCTTTGTCTGTATATTTTCGAAGTCCTCATTATTTAATGTTTTTTTCTTAAATTATAATTTAAACTTAAAAGCAACGTGGATACATAAAGGATTTCGTTTCACTGTTGTTTAATAGCGAGCGCGTCACGATAAACACAAGGAACTATATAAGTAATAACAATATTGTTTCAAACTAAGACCTACTATAATGTCTCGGGTGAATTTTATATCGTATCATTAATAGTAACGCGCTCTCGTAATATCCCAATGCGCTCCTAATGTCAAGTTCTTGAGTAAAAAGCTACCAAAAACAGTAGGGGTGCTATCATTATTGCATTTTTATTGGTCCGAACGAGCCCTAATCACCGTATACAACGTTAATTGGCTTTCTCAATTAAATAATTGATACAAATAAATTATGAAGAGCCGAGTCATCGCCAGTGCCCCCTGGCCCAAGCCCAGTTATTATAAACTCAATTAAATCACATTAACATAACCCGAGGATTCATCTAGTTATTCTCTATTCCGAAACTTGTCACCACCTTTGTGTCCTGAGAAAGGACAACTTAGGACAACAATGGCTATTCAATGTGACCCTACCAAATTTGAGTATTTTGAGCAATAAACAGCGCTTTTAATGACATTGTCGGTTTTCGCATTTTAATGTGGAGGGGTGGATTGTCCGTTGCGAGCTCGTGGATTGCAGCGGGGAGGTAGTCGCTTGCATACTCATTAGACTTTTGGTTTCAATGGAAAGTGTGTTTGGCGGGAAAATTTACCTTCAACAGGTGGTGACAGATTGCATTACTCATATAATAAACAATTAGTATTACTAGATAATCATTCAATGTTTACTTTATATATATTTAACGGTATTCAAATTATATAATTGAGTATTCGAGCGTGACCGACGATTGCATTGAACCAAAATCTTATAAAAATGAACGAGATTAATCTACTAAATTAATTCGTGGCCTAATCTTATCGATTCTTCGATAAAAGACGAACGTGTTGAAACACTGTGAGCGGGAGTTTAGTGCCCAAGAACTAATCCAACCCTAAAAGCCTCCATAAATCTTTTGATTGAAACGACAGGACCGGCCCTTTGTACCATTGTGTGAAACAAATATGCATATAAATGCGTGAAATGTCAGAAATAAATCCAGCCAGTGTTTAATATGCTAGGACAATATTGAATTTCTCGGTTTACTACATCAATACACAACGGAATATAAAATAGAACCATACACCTACACGTGCCACGCACACACGCAGGGACAAACAATAATACAATTTTCAATCCTTTTTGGTGCGTACGCGCATCATATCTGTTTCACTTGCTCATATAGCGCTGTCACGCTCTCGCGGTCATCGACCGCGCATCTCCAACGAGATTGCATCTAGTGGCCAAACAGCTTCCTCTAGCCAACACTTTCTGACCAATTAAAAGATAGTGTAATCGAAATTTAGATATACTAAATTAGAATATAATAATTCCGATTTATAGATAGATTAGGTATGATCACCGACCCAGTTTTGTTCGATAAAAGAATATATGAGGCACAGATAAAGGATCAAAATAGCACTATGCCGAATTAGAATTAAACTGTAAATGCATACAACGGTTTGAACTATGGTTTGAAATTACGAACGAAATAAGCGTGACTCTTGTATTTGGATGCTTCACGACTCCAATAAGAAAAGTGGCGTGCCCATAGCGTTTGGAAAAAACCAAAACAATTTTTTGTGCTCCAAAATCTTTACGAGCGTTTTCGAATAGTAAACGACAGAGATGGATGGTTAATCTCCCTTTCTGATACTTGGAAACCTTGCTCCTTTATGGTCATGTTCTAAGTCCTTCGGTGGTTTGGAGAGTGCGTTGTAATGAAATTACAGTAATTATTAAAGTTCGAATAATACGTCATTCTAGAGGCATAAATAATTGAATCTAATCGAATACTGTTTCATTTAAGATCACTCTCGAATATGATATTTTTTATTTGGAATAGCTGTCTAGCTGTTAGTTAATTAAATGGCATTTCTATTAAATTAATTTAAGATTTGTTTGTGGATTGGTTACTTATTGTGTTAGGTCAGTATATTGATTTTATAAGTAAAATGACCTTCGGTTGTGATAGGAGGTAATTCAATCTTTACTTAACGCATACCTGTAAATTCGTGTGAGAATTAGACTCACATTTATCAACATAAATTGTCAGCTACTGAGTATGTTATTTCTATTGATATGTGTAATTAGGTGTGTGCTTTTATTTTCTCTTGTACTTAACGATAACATTTCTGTATATTTAGCAAAAATAAAAAAGGGCAACTAACATTTCAAATTTCTCTTTTTGGTCCTATTAAAGTATCTGCTTACTGTCGTAACGAACGGGACTTATATCCTAACCGTTTTGAAAGCATTTGACGTCTTATCTAGCCCGTAGAAAATCGGTTAGTGGGACAAAAACTTGAAGGTAGAGCAAAAAACTACTTGCCCCATTTCGCGATAGCCTCTTGACCCGATTAATGATTTCTTTCCAATTTTTTATAGGGTTTCAACAACGACCCTTTTCTCATTTTTCTGTTATCAGACAGTCTTAACTGCTCTATGATATATTTTCACACTTAAAAGGGTCAGATGAGCTGTACAAATTTACGTCCGCGTTAAGGCAAAATTGTATTTTATATTTACGTTGGGATTACTTACTCGTACGTAATAAGTTGCCGAGAAATATTTAAAAATATTTGCAATGTGGGTTTAAGTCTAGTTTGTATCATAATTATTAAAATGTTTTGTGTCACTATCTATTTTAGTTATGCGTTAGTTCCGTAGAAGTATGAAGAATGTTTACATCAGTATTTTTATTATTTTGTCAACAAAGTAGCCCCGCTGCACTTGACCCAGAGAAGATCAAATTACTCTTTCACGAATAGAAAGTTCTCACACTCTCGTATGTTAGCATTATGTTCAAAATTTCATTAGTACACGCTCGTTTTAATGAAGAGATCTCTACACTGTTTAATTCACAATGTGTTTAGAATTATTTGAATTTACTTCACGTATAGTTAACGAAGCAGGTTTCAACGCGAACCCATTGATAAAAAGTACCATTAAAATGCAAAATTCGTTAAATAATGAAGCGTTACTTTTCCAACGTTATCGTCTAATAAGTGAATGAAATGGAAAAGATAAAAACTTAATTTCCTTTCATTTTTCTTTTTACTATCTGAAGCAACATTTGCATGAACTACTTCGTGGTTTAAAATTACTAAATTATGCATCAACCTCAATTTTAGTAACCATTAGAAACAATAGCTTGTACTCACAAATTATGGGCGCGTGAGATTTCTTACCTAGAAAAATAAAGAAACAAATTATTAAATTACAGTATAAATAGCCTTAGAGGTAAAAAATATGAATACTTCGTAGAGGTCTATGTAAAATATGTAGTACCAATTACGTTAGAGACAAAATAGGCGACTATTAAAATAATTGCTAGTAAGTAGTAACTGACGAGCTCCGATCGAGATGTGACGGCTATGACTTCCTCCGCCAGCGGCTCCGGGGGGGGCGGGAATCCCGTTCCCCCAAATCGCCCCGCCGGGGGGAGGGGGAATCGGGGCCCGCCGCCACCAGCCCCCCGGGGGGGGGGCGGCAAAGGAGGCGGCCGGCCGGGGGGGACGGCGGGGGCCCCCCCCCCCCCCCCCCCGCCCCGGGGGCGCCCCCCGGGGGGGGGGGGGGAGGAGGAACAACCCCCAAAAACCCCCCCGACAACCCAGAGAGGGGCAGCGGGCGGGGGGGGAGGCGGGGGGCCCCCCCCCGCGCCCCCCCCCGCGCCTCCCCCCCCTCCAACAAAGGGGGCGAGGGGGGGGAGGGAGCGGCGGGAGGAAGCCAGGGGGGGGCGGGGGGGGGGGGGGGGGGGGGGGGGGGGGGGGGGGGGGGGGGGGGGGGGGAGGGGGGGCGCACGCCCCGCGGGGGGCGGGGGGCGGCGGCGGGGGGGGCGGCGGGGGGCGGCGCCGCGGGGGCGGGGGGCGGCGGCGGCCGGGGGGGGGGGGGGGGGAGACGGAGCACCCGGGACACCGGGGCCGGGGGGGGGGGGGGGCGGGGGGGGGCCCCCGCGGGGGGGGGTGGGGGGGGGGGGGGGGGGGGGGGGGGGGGGGGGGGGGGGGGGGGGGCGGCGGGCCCCGCCGCGGGGAGCGGGGGGGCGGGGCGGCGGCGCGCGGGGGGGCGCCGCGCCGCGGGGCGGCGGGGGGCGGGGCGGGGCCCCCCGGGCCCCCGCGGGGCCCCCGGGGGGGGGGGGGGGGAGGGGGGGGGAGGGGGGGGGGGAGGGGGGGGGGGGGGGGGGGGAGGGGGGGGGGGGGGGGGGGGGGGGGGGGGGGGGGGGGGGGGGGGGGGGGGGGGGGGGGGGGGGGGGGGGGGGGGGGGGGGGGGGGGGGGGGGGGGGGGGGGGGGGGGGGGGGGGGGGGGGGGGGGGGGGGGGGGGGGGGGGGGGGGGGGGGGGGGGGGGGGGGGGGGGGGGGGGGGGGGGGGGGGGGGGGGGGGGGGGGGGGGGGGGGGGGGGGGGGGGGGGGGGGGGGGGGGGGGGGGGGGGGGGGGGGGGGGGGGGGGGGGGGGGGGGGGGGGGGGGGGGGGGGGGGGGGGGGGGGGGGGGGGGGGGGGGGGGGGGGGGGGGGGGGGGGGGGGGGGGGGGGGGGGGGGGGGGGGGGGGGGGGGGGGGGGGGGGGGGGGGGGGGGGGGGGGGGGGGGGGGGGGGGGGGGGGGGGGGGGGGGGGGGGGGGGGGGGGGGGGGGGGGGGGGGGGGGGGGGGGGGGGGGGGGGGGGGGGGGTTGAGGGGGGGGGAAGGGGGAGGAGGGGGGGGGGGGGGGGGGGGGGGGGGGGGGGGGGGGGGGGGGGGGAGGGGGGAAAAAAAAAAAAACGATCGAGATGTGATTTCTAACGCAACCGGTTTGTACCCGGGCATAGAACCTTTTCTAAACGCAACTCAAGTTTTTTATTATTATCTAAAAATGTGTATATATTTAACATATATACATATTATATAACTCAACCTAACCAAGTTAACTCTTTAAGTTAAATAAAAAATATAAAAATAATTTATAAATGAAAAATTATTTAATTTCCGTCGACCTAATATGTAATGGTATGTTATAAATGGCTTATAAACGTTGCACCTACGACAAAAACATCGGAACGCACTCTATCGAACAAAAACAAAGCTTATATCATATTTTATCAATATAACGATAACGTTTAAAAAGTCAGGCGTAATAACATAAATATTGCATCGTGCAAGATTGAAATTCAATAAAAACAAGTAGCTTCAGGGGCAATCAACGTGCTATTTAATTCTATAAGCTATCATCCCCTATTGACAAGGTTTTTGCTTACGACAATCAGTTTTTATCTATGGTAAGATTAGGTTGTTGGTCTCAGCTATTTTAAATTTAAGCAAGTACACTTCGATATTTGTTTGTAGAAAATTGCTCTTACGGAAACGAAAGTGTCTAGATTACGTAACTTATGATGCTGGCATTAAATAAATAGCTATATTAAATCTATTAATTGCAAAACCAGTTCCATATTCAAATTGCATTGAGTCAGTTAACATAAATTGCAATTAGAATAGCAGTTATCTGTTATCGAACAAAGAATTCGTCCGTCAACTTTTTTATTCGCTTTTTTTCACTCGGCAACATACGAATTAGAATTTCAACCAGCCAAAAAGTTTGAATGGAAAGCGCTATTGTGTGCGAAAATATTCGGCTAAGTTCAATAACCCTCGCGCGTTTTCTTTACTCCTAAAGATGTTTTATTTCGCTCGGGATTATGAAAAGAGAAAGGGATGCATTGCACTGTTTGTAAACTGAGATTTTCGATGATCGTGACATTGTTTACTTTAAATCAGATGTAAATATAACTATATATTTACATAGTATATTAGTGTTTATATAATATAATTTACACTTCACGAAAAAACGGAAATATATGTTATCAGGTTTTTTGTTCTCAAGGAAACATAAGTAATATAAAATGCTTCATTTCACATTAAGACGGTATAAAAGGAATAGGGCATGGTAAAGATAAAAACGTGTAGGTTTCTTGTTTTTATCACTGTATAAATAAAAAAGGTAGGCACTGCAACCTTTTTCACTGTTTCGTTACCACAGCCGACCTAACCGTCCAAGCAATACCAGTAATATAAATTAATTTTAACAATAAATGCAGTGATAACGTTAGATTAATTAGTGGTAATTAATGCTTTGTTTTCAAAATAGTCGGGTTCAAAAACCTCCACCTACGTTGTGCGGATAAAACTAGCGTTCTAAATTGCCAGTCGGTTTCCGGTACTCTGTCGCATTTTGATAACTTCGACACGGCTGCTTCGCAATAAATTTTCAATCTATGGTACAGGTAGAATAAACCTAAAAATTAAAAAAAAAACTACGTGTTTACGTTGGTTAACATAATGTAAACTCAACATCCCTTGTTTAAACATTTGAATTTCGAATAGTCTGTACATCAAAAATCTATGAATATGGAGTACTTATATTTGAATTGTTTTTGTTGGAAAATATGAGCATATTCTTTTTACAACTTGTAAATTTCAATTTTAGTTTAATTATAATGGTATAGAAGAGAGTTTAATTGTGAAAAACATTAAGTAATTATTAATATTTAACTTTTAGTTGTTTATTTCGATGGTTATTATCATCTGCGTTCAATAACACTGCGTGGGTTCGTCGACCCGTACACCAAGAGGTAAGGCAAGCCCAGTGACATTGCATCCTAACACAATGTTGCCATTGTTTTGGGCGTTTTGAGCTTAATTTTTTTGGAAATATATTTAAGAAAAAGTTGAATATAAATCACGATACTAGACAGTTGTTCTCTTTAATATTATCAAACTAGTTCTGATAAAAATAACACAGTAAAAGTTGACAGGAAGCCAAAATGGGTAGCAATCCATTAGTTTTATACGTGACACACAAATACACAGGTAAAATAATGTGAAATTTGTCGTTTGAAATGCTGAAAATGTTGGAGCATTAAAATGTATATTTTTTACATATAAGAGCTAATTTAACATAGACAGCAGACAAAAAAAGCAGGCCCCAAACAAATGTCAGTCTACGTCTAAACCACAAGCAGGACTCACTAAGTGCGTAAGATTGATAAGTATGGTGTGGTCCTCTAAAAATCCACTTTAAAAAACCGTACATCATCTGATTTCGTGTGACTAAAAAATACCGCTATGTGGCCAAAAGTTGCGGTCTCGCTAGAGGGTCTTAATGGCACCTTCATGGCGATTTTATACCGTTACCAAGGTTGCTGTTAACCCTGCAAAGCCCCCTAGTCATAGCGCCTTGGCCGTAATGACCCTACAGTACCATTTCGTGATAAAATTGCAGTGTTATCAAGAATAGATTATTTCCCGTTGTCGACGTTTATACCTATGCGCAAGTGTAACTGAATAGCAGTTTTATTTTCCCTTATCCTTATCCATTTTATTTCAAGTAAATTTCTATTTGCAGTAAGCGTTAGGTCAAAGATTTATATGACTAGACTAGATTTTTTTAAACACACAGAAAGATATAGAGACGATAAAAGAAAAATTGTAAACAATGTTATTTTTTAATTCTGAAAAGTAAAGAACATTTGAGAAAAGCTGGTTATATACTTGCCAATTTCCATATTTAAAAATGCGTAGTACTCAATTCAAAACACTGCCTGTAAATTGTCAACAGGTTTAACTTTCGATTTTATAACTAAGTACGTAATGCGCAAGATGAGTCAATTAATCCATCAAAGGGACAGGATGTTTACTCATTTTGGCCCGTTATTACCCATGAGTGCCTCAATAACGGCGAGTAATTTGGCCTATAGTAGAACACAACGGGTTTTTAACTACTTGCAAGATCAACTCTAACATGTCATAAAGGAACTACCAACTTTACCGAGTATTTCCCTTCGCTGTCAAGTGAATTTAGGATATTATTTTACTTTTGATAATTTATGTATGTATGTTGCACTATAGCTCAGCGCTATAGTTACTTATATTAACTTAATACTTAACTGTTTAACTGTTTAAATATAAAATAATGCTATAAATGTAAGTCAATATTTTTACAGAAACAGTGATTTTTAAGAGGTTTTTAAGTTCTAAGTTTTTTATTATTTTCAAAATATTAAAGGCTTGAGCTATCCAAGACTAATCCCTACTTGACCCTTCTAGTGCGCTGAGGGTCAGTTATACCCATAATCAATATTCATATTTATCTTCATTCACTCGTTCACACACAATTAGTTCTACACAATTGCATTCAGATGCCATTTGAAATTCAGATTGAAATTCTATATCTTTAATTCCATCTTCAAGAATGGAATGAAATATTAATTTTCGTCACAATACAATATTTTTATTGTCGCGGCTAGGAATTTGAAGGGGTCTCCATGAATAAGGATTCGTTATCAATCAAATGTAGAGATGGGTGTGTGGCTGTGTGCTTAACCCTTTAGCTATTCTTTACTCTGTGGTTTGGCACTTCTATAAAAGTTCCTTGTAATAATGACCTTTGGGGCCTATGTTTGACTAGTTAATAAGTGAAGAACAACAGGCATGTGTGTAAAATTAATTGTAGCTTTAAAACTCGAAGGATTTTACGATCCAGAAGAATGTGAACTACACTACTTTTATTTTTAAGGGCCGTTTGTATATCCCGCGATGTTGTTTTAGAGTGGCTGTATTAATTTATCTGAATTCTAAGATTTTAATGAAGTCCGTATTTACAACGGCTAAGATACGAATAAAATAAACAAACGTGTGAAACTTGAAATGGACATCGGGTCCATTCTCCAGTTTCGATAATTACATAGGTATTAACATTTCTATTTGAAATTAACATAAATTCCAATTCATAAAATACAATTCATCATTTGGGACATTTCAAGATGGATGGGACATTTGTGACAGTTGAATTGTCGCGAAGAATGAAGTGTTAAGAATGGACAGAATCAAAGTTCACACGTGTTCTATGCAGTTGGTGTCAACAATAGGGGGGCTGAAATGACCCGCAGATTAAAGTAAGGGTTAAGATACGACTAATCCTATCAAAGTATTCAGATACAAATCTAGACAATTTTCAAGTGAGGCAAACAATGTGCAGTCATTAGCCGGAGGGAAATTAATTAATTTAAACAACGGTTCTTAATATATTTTTGCACGGATTTTTGTTACCATCATAATCTGGGTAGCGGTAAACCGTAGAGCGTAAAGATAATCTGTAGATCGTTGACACTTTTTACGCCTACAAATCCGAGTTTAAAGCCTTTATTGTATCTTATTTCTGTCATTTTATTGTCTCTTTGAACTATGTATTCTACATATTGCTCAAAACTAATGTCGTATTTCACCTACCACATATAAATGGAGATGTAAATCTTTGCCTATTCCCAAAGGGATGCATGTTTTAACAGCATTCATTCGACACCATCTATCCCGACAATAGAAGAAAAGAATCGAAAATACATTAAAATTTAGAGGCCTAATCCGACCAAGTTCAAGTGATCTCGAGTGGACATATCGGAATGAGTAATGCGTTTCTGTCACATGATTTATATTTTTCTTATTTAAATCATGGAGTGATACATCTTTCACGCCCTTGAAGTGGCGGAATCGTTAACATAATTGTAAGTTTAAATTGAATAACGACAAAAGAGAGGTGTTGGCCTAGAGGTGTACTGGCGGTTCCCTAGTAAATGTGTATTATTAAACATACTTGGCTCGTCTATTCTGGTAGAAAACATAGTGAAGAATCCTAAAATCAAAAATTTTACGTCTTGTTAGGGCTAGCATATCAAAAAAGGTCTACTCTCTCGTAGAGCGTCTCTAAAAAACTACAGGCATTGTGTAGTATGTACGGAAGGTGTACATTTACCTATGTCCAAGATAAAATTAAAACAGGATACCGCTGACCACGATGCAGATGTAATTTCATATGTCTAGAGATTGCAATACTACGACCGCAAACGTATGCCCATGCGATCGATTGCGGTTATTTAATAACGGAAACGGGGTCGTGATTCGTATTTCTTAAGTCTATAAGTTGTCTTTAATTGAGAAAATCTGTCTCAAGAGACAAAAGTTTGTAATGGTAGAGATATTGGTACATGCGGCTTGAACGATATACATTAATCCTGATCTGAATATTGTTGACAATTGGTTTGAAGTAATTTATGGCTAAAATCCACCTTTTAGGGTACCTAGATAAAGTACTGGAAGTTAGTCACATGAAAGCGAAAACCATGGGAAAGTTCTCGGGTCATTAAAGGACCATGTTTACAGTCCATTATCACACAAATTCTGGGCCACTCAGGACTCCTTGACAAGGGTAATTATTGTTCCCACGGAGGAGTCGTTAGTGTGACTTCCGACTTCGCACTACCGCTGTAAACACCGGGGTGTAAAGCAATGAGTAAACTCGACATTCCAATATACTTTGTCGTCCTCATAGTACGCAAAAGATTTTTGTACAACGACTCTATGTTTTAAAGATAGACCTTCGACCGTTAGAATAACCCGCCCAGCTGTGTTTCAAGTGCAGTCAGCGGAACATTACCGTTTTTATTCTAATTTTTTTGATATAAAAAAACAACAAACAGAATAATATTTTAGCACTGTCAATTTATTTCGGCACAGCGCTCCTATTTTAAACCGATGTCGGATATAAAATCCGACGCGTTCCAAAATTGAAATTGACGCGTTCCATTTAAAACAATAACGGAGCGCGTTTTAAATTGAAAATAATGCGATTTGATTGATGGGATTTGTTGAAATGCGGAGTGTGAAGGTTTTAAACGTGGACAAAAGGTCGATTGGGACGTTATGGGTCACGTTCGCACGGGCGGGAATTATTTATTGATCCGCCACGAAACGGGTTAAAAAATCCCCCTCACTTTGTTTTAACGAATTGAGGGAGTGATATGAGACGCGACGGTGGATTATGCTTTTTAAAATTTATAGCCGACTGTAACAGTACAGCTACCTAAAGGTATTTATAAATTCAATAAAAGCATAAGTCTAGAAGTTAATCGTTTATAGCGATATATAAAGATATGCAAATACCAAGGTTTATGAACATAGGAGTTCGAAACATTTCTGAATGATGAAACTGTAGTGAGATTAGAAAGTTGATCCCACACTTAAGATTAACAACGGCTAACAACGATCAACAATTTCAAGCATGAACGTTTGACGAGAGAATAAGGAAGCTATACATATTTTTAATTGAGAGGGCATAAACCATGCTTCCCATACTGATCACACGTGTGCATGGGAAAAACGTTTAACAAGGGTGATATACTGCTGATACCAATTATCTACCCTGGGTCAATATGACCCATGCCCATTGAAGGGCTATTGGTAAATTACTGATATCGATTCTAACTGCTCTTAAAATACATGGGAAAATTGGTAATACTGTTTTTTATTGATTGAGCGAGGGGAGTCAGTTGCAACATTTAACGAACTAACGGTTATATTTTACTGTTAATTGTTTTTAACCGAGTTAATATTTAGTACGTTTACATTAAGCCGGTTTATTTTTAATTAAAACATCATTAGCTCATAATCTGTTCGTCTGTATAATTGATTTTTAATGGGTTAATATTTGGTGTAATAAATATTTTCAACATATGCAACACGTACTGTACGTGTTGCAGATTTATATTTATATTAAAGACTGACCTTTTATAACTATGTATATATAAGCGAAAGTTGTTCCACGTTAAGATGAAAGTAAGTCCACTTTCACTATCAGGAACTCAAGATTTTACGCTCCAAGGGTAGCGGGTTCCCATACCGACGGAATCACAGCCCGGAACGGGTATCAGCTGTTTTTGTGACGCGCAATTACTTGAAGGACAAGATTTGGTGTAATGATATCTCGGAAAGCAAAGACGAATGATTGAAAATTTTACGAATTATTAATGCTTATAGCATTTAATAATTCGTAAATGTGTATTTACTAGTTAAAAGTGGTTGCAGGCACAATTAATTACAAGTTATATTTATTTGCTTATCTCTTTCTTTCAGAAAAAAAAGTTATTTATTTTCTTTTCAGTAAAGGCCTAAGCACTTTTTTATTTCAATTTGAAAGTGTACTCTTGTACTGTGTAGATTGACTTTCTAGTCGCCAGTTAGTAGTTTACCTCAATTAGAAAGTAACGCCGTTCACGAATTAACGGTTGTTTCTAAAAAATAGCAACAAGATTTGTTTAATAGATAATTTAGATGTTCCAACGGCTGCACTTGCAATATTAGAGGACATTAGCACGGTTCTCACGACAAAGTGGCCACCTGTGAAACCCTAAGGAAGCGGCGTAAGATATGGTTCAGTGCTTGTTAACTGCCAACTGTTGAATGGAAAAAAAAAACTGCGACAAGGTAGAGTTGACCCCTTTTTATTTTTAGGCTAGAATTTTTAATAGAGGTTTAGAGTGTAATAAGTAGTAAAATATAAACAAGTTAGGTTTTCCCGAAATTCACAGAATGTTTTTATATTTTGGTCAGTTTTATCTCTTCTGTGAAAATTGAAATGTGATCTATATAGTTCAGTCCGAACGAAAAATAGCAGCGACTCTCTCACGTGGTTTACGCAGTGAAGGAATCTGCGTATGCACACGCAGCGTAATAAAAATAGAACCCCAGTGTTGCACAATGACTTCAAAAATAGCACGCTAGCAAAAGTTATAACTGCAATTAATTTTAAGCGTTGCGTGTTAAAAAATATGAATATGCGGACATATATGAAATAATACGAAGAATATGTTGGTTAATAACGCAAAGATGGATAGATATTTATTTAATCTATGTTGAGATTTGAATGTCTCGCTGAAATTGTTGTGGTTTAGTCGGTGGTTATTACTACAGCCGTTGCACAACTTTCGAAAATAGAACGTTAGCAGAAACCATGGCGATCATAAATGGAATGTCAGTGTTGCCAGTTGCGTGTAGAAAACGAAATCGATCCGCAGACAGATGATACATCCCCACGGTCATTCGATGCAGAATGTACAGAGGGTGCTATAAATATTATGCTGGAGTAAAGCACGCGGGGGTAGCAGATGCCGCGGCGACCGTTACGTTCCCCTATCTGATAGAATTTTCAAATATCAAACACGTGCGTTAACAGACTTTTTTCTAATCACCCACATCGAGTTTTCGCGATCTTGTTTTCTAGAGATAAGCTGATGTGTGTGTTTCTTTTTTATTCTTATCTAACCCATCCATCGTCCTATACAATAATTCCGATTTCAGCTCTTCAAGCTCCCACCCTCTTTGCGGGGGTCCAAGCCGGGGCGGGTGCCCCCCCGGGGGCCCCTTTGTTTTGGTGCCAAAAAGGGGGGGGGGGGGGCGCCCCCCCCCCCCCCCCGGTTTTTTTTTTTTTTTTCCCAAAAAAAAAATTCCGATTTAAGACTTTATTTTTGACTCCTATATGAATTATATTGATTATTCTTGTGCAAATAAAGCCCAAATTTAACAAAATGTAGTACATAAAGGCTACTCATGTGACGAGTCCTGATAAATAAACAAATTGAAATTATAAAGTTAACTAAGAATATTGCCTCATCTGTTCCAATAATAATATTGTAACAGGAAGCTATGAGTTGGGGAAAGTGACAGTTAAAAAATCAATATAGCCGTTGGTGCGAGGGTGAGCCGGGAAGGGACGCACGCGTCGCATTGTATTCGTAACAATCACTGCGATATTTCTAATGCGCTTTTTTATTATTAGCACGCGTGTCTGTAAGCAATAGGTGGGGTCTACTAAAAGAATATTATTGGATTCATTAGAGTGGACCACTTCTGTGCCTCACTCGTGAATTTGCAATAGGTAAACTTAAGAATGTTTTTATTCGATTTAAGTAACCCTTTAACTATACAAATAAATTATATTACACAGAATGAACGCGCTTATATAAAACGTGTTTTTTGTTATGTAGATACATATAAGAAATACATTTTATTATGGAAAACTCAGCAATTTAAAATTTTAAATCAATATAGCCGATGCAATACAGACAGGGTGCGTTACAAAGGCGCACGCGTCTAATTGTACGCGAATTAGCAATGGCAGTGCGCATGCGCGATGTTTTCTCTTTACTAGGCAGCGTTTTGACTTATTAGAAGAACAATAATGTACATATGTGTAAGCGATGCTTTAAATAAAGAATCGGCTGATGCACTGTTGACCTATAGAGATCAGTCGGGAATAGCAAGCTTACATAATGTATGACAATGGTGTGTACCTAAATACTGCAGACAGTAAAATACAGATAGTTTACGCGAGCAGTACACATTTAAATAAAATACTTTAACCGTTTGTAACGCTATATTAGTTAAACGTACTTGAAAATTCTTTTAACTACGGCCCGACGTTTCGGATGCTTTGCAGCACAGCCGTGAACACGGGGAGACCGAAACGTCGAGCCGTAGTTAAAATGATTTTCAAATAAGTTCAACTATTGCGTTTTAAACCGTTAAAATGTTTTATTTAAATAGTGTGTACTGTTATAATAACTTGACCGTCTTAAGTTACGAATTGTAATTCTAAGAAATGCATACAATTCAAGAATCCCTGCAGTTAAGTCCACTTATGGCAGTTCATTGACATCGGAAAGGTGTAATTACGAATAGAAATAGTATTAGGGGTTTGTTAGAAATTGGGTGACCCGATTATTTGGGCCCCCTGCCAGGAATACACGGTTGGTCAGTTCTAGACAATGTAAGTGTTTCAAAGATTATAATGTATGCGTGATTTTACGACGGTTTCCTTTCAGATTTGTGTCTGAGAAAGTATTTTTTTGGTTATTATTTCGACCCTGCTTTTATTCTAACCTAATATATCAAAAGTTAATTCAAAGATTACATAGGACTCGGTAGCTCAATTGGTAGAGCACGGAACGCTGACGATGTCGGTTCAAGTCCTGCCCGAGACGAAAATTTTTTCAATTCATTTTCGATTTTTAAATTAAAGATTACATAATCTTAAATGAAAAATCGCAAGTAAAGCGATATAGGAATGTCGATGATCAATGAAGTCTTAACGAGCGCCATGTTAGTTATTGAAGTGAAAAGCAATAATAATTTTCACATAGGTGCGACAAGGACAGCTATTTTACTATCTGTTCCCTTTTACTAATGAATCATTGTTTATACGTTGATGTATTTCCTGTTAATATGAATCTATAAGAACGTGTAAATTTATGTAAAAAATAAGTTGACTGGCTAAAATTGAGATAAACATTACTCGTTAGATACGCCAGTGTTTACGTAGTATTTTATTATTATCTCCTTTTACAACTTGCCACATGTGTAATCTAAAATGGGACAAGTGTGGGAGGCTAGTGCGCAGGCGCACATTGTGTCAAAACAAACGAAACTAGGTCAATTCGTATTAGTAATCTAATACGTGTTACAACAGGGGCTATGGCACTCAACGGACGCTTTCATTAACGCGATATTTGTATGTAGATGTAGAATGACCCATAATAGTAATGGGCAGATGGATTTTAACTTGATGCAAAGTTAAAACTTCAACTAATAGAAGCAAGAGATGCGATTCCCTTATATGAGGAAATATAAAACAAAGCCTAAAATGTTTAGGAATAAATCTAATACATACTTAACTTGTACAAAATTAAATTTTTGTTATTTTGTTGTATTTCCGGCCTAAAATTATAATTAAAACAAAATCACCAAACCACTAAGAGCATTCCCTTTTCAAGTTAAAGTAATTCGTAATAATAGTACTTAAGGAAACCAAGAAAGTCCCATTACATCTTGAGCAAAAAACCATCCGCCTTGAAAAACAAGGAAGTCATTGTTTTGCCATTAAAGGGTGTGACCATAAAAACAATCTAATAAGTAGTTTAACACGGCCACGCCACCCTTTGAAAGCGAAAATTAAAAATTAAGAGTTTAAAAATCTTAATTTTTAATTACACCTCCAGATAAGCAAAAAATAGCAAGGGATAAAGAATGAATTGCAATCTAGTAACTGGATATCTTGTTATCGCATTATTTAATTATTTATAGTCGTTGGTGGGTCTCGATTAGTGTCAGATGGTAGGTCAATGTGACACCTTTGTGCTTTGCTGTGTGCTCGAGCGTTTAGCACGTACAAGATTGTGATTTGTCATTTGAATACGGTTGCCGTAACAATACTGGACTCTACATATAATATATATATAGCTTTCGTCACAATTCACATTGTGACGAAAGCTGGGCAATCTTTGAAAACGGTTAACATGTGTTTTTGAATCGAAAACCTTTTTAAATTAAAATAAAATACGGCACTGGCGGGGCATGAACCGGCATCCAAAGCGTTCTGTGGTGTTTCTCAATCGCAATCAAATTAGAGCATCTTAAAATTTGTGTCGTAATTCTTCTACAATCCAAATAGTTATTTTTTTTATTCAATTTATAATTTAATTTTCGAAAATCGAATCGTAGTCATTTAAAATAAGAACACGGTTCTCAAAATTGTTGTTTGAAATTGGATCGTGTAACTTCAAATACGAATTTGGGTCCGCTAACTCGTGGATATAATACCTACAGTGTATAGTCATAGCGACACAGTTTAACGTTTCACTCTCCGTGATGCAATTGTAACGCCTTCAGTACATTGTTGCTATTATGTAGTACGTGATACATTGAGTTGTAGCGAAACTAACACGACATCTAAGTAGGTATCAGACGCCGTACAGTCTAGAGTAAAACCTTAATATACTTTGTAACAATCTAGTAATACTTCAAGATTGTTTTCCTCAGGTTTTTTAAGAGGCAAAAACATATTTTCTGAACCTTAATATATATTGTCTGTCCATATAACATAATTATTTATTTTTAAACGGCTAATTTGATTATTAGTAAAAATATACACTATCGATATTATGTTCGATTAACAACACGTAGAGGTCATTACAATCAGAGCTTGTGTTAAAGTGTTAAGCTTCATTGTGAATAAATAAAATCTCCTACCAACATTGACAGATTGATATTTTAACATCGGCGCGTGCTATGTGCATTGTGTTGTGTCAATCACACTGCTACTCGGTCACCTTTATTTATACTATGCACGCTGTTGCTATGAGCACTTTTATGTATCTACCTATCGCTTGTGACATTTTACACCGCTAGCTCTAGCTAAATTAGTACTGACTGACAGTAATTATAATAATTTAAAAATATATTTTGACCCCATCCTAAAATGATTGACAGTTACTTTGTTTAATAAAATGTTTGTATATTATCTGTAACCTGTTTTTGACGCATACTTATTTACTCACCTAGTAACTGGCTGAAAAAAAGATATTGTGTGTTTTGATCCACAAACAACACGTAAATATTCGATTTTCGAAGTGTTCTTATCTGTCATAATATAAACAATACATCGCTGCAATACAACCGATAAGAGTGTGCATTAGTGAGGTATTGAATGTTTACTTTGTAATAAGGCAAAAATAAAGCTTACCTGTTATTCTCTTTTGCGTTTTATTGCTGTCTGGAGAAGTCACTTTAGTATCTTTCGCTGGCGAGTTAGGCTTTTGTGTTATGGTGATCGGTGACCGCCGCAACGCCGCTGGTATTGTGGACGCCGGAACGAGCTGCCAGGCAAATCTCTGAGTGCCCGGTAAAGGTTTCTCATTCGCAAAGTCGAAGCCCCATCGCTGGCTATCTAAGTCCAATTGGCGGGCCAACTCTCGCTCGATAAATCTCCTGTTCTCCTCTCTATCCGTGCAGCCGAATAGGTTCCGCCGCACCGAGTCTAGAGTGGTCCCTCCTTGTACTCTCAATGACCTAGTGTTCAACACAGTGGTAGCTTGTAGGCCCGGAGCTCTCACACTCAGCGCGGACATCTTCGAGTTTTTCTCAAACAACATTGCATCGACGCCTAAACGAACAATAACAGTATAGTTCTTAACACGAATTAAAGTTTCATCACGCACCAATAAGAATACTAATTAAGTGATAGTTTGTAAACAAGACGTAAGACGCGGCGACGCGCGGCGAGAAAATACACGACCGCACGTGCGAAGCTCAAAATTTCGACTATGCTGCGTCTGGGCTTGCGCGTGAATTGCGTTAGGGTGCGGCTGTGTGCGTCGCAGTGCGCGTGCTCTGGCGAGGTTACGCTCAACGCGTCGCATTTAGTGCCCCCTCTCGACACTGAGTGGCGCTGGCGTCGTTGTTTTAAAATAATTAGGATGGGATTGTGTTGCAACTTGCGACTGTCCCAGATTGATGTACTCTTTTTAAATGAAACGAAAATAAAACGACTGTTAATACAAGGCAAATAATGTTTGTTTTTTTATATAACAATTATTGTTTATAAAATACAAATGCTTAATCTTTTAAATCGTTATGTTTTTAAAAAACGGATGTTTTACTTCTTTTAAGGTAGAAATAATATGATTCATAATCATATTTATGGGGTTTAATATATATTTTTTTTATTTATAGGCATTTTATGTTCCTCATTATGGCAACACCGTAATTCCCTTGTTTACGAAGACCGAAGACGTGTCTAGTTACGTACGACGTGTGATGCATACTTTTGAAACTTCTTATCTATTGAAGTATTGCTGTCTCCAGCGCACGCGGCCATTTTCATGTTCATTGGAAAGAGATAGAAGATGAATGTCACGAAGCCGCCATTTTGCCAAGCCGAGACACGGGTATTTGAGTCGAATCAAAGGATTTTCATTACTGATTATGAAATAAAATAGTTTATTGTATTCCGTTAAAATAATAAAAATAATGAGTACTGGTTGTTTGCAACAATTTTTTTATTTCAAATTTAGTTTAGAATATCAGTTTACATTTCATAGCATCGACATTTGAATTAAGAATTATTAATACGTATCGGCGCGTGATGAAGTTTTAGTTCAAAAAACAAATTAAACGTCAAATATTTTCGTAAATCTATAATAAAAATTAACTTACCTACGAAGTTTTGTATAGAATTCCACGCAAAATCACAAATTTACCGTCGGGGTTCACTGCTCCGTCGTACTAATTTTCGAGATGTGAGGATGACGCGATGGGGCGAGCGCGGGATCGGCCGTCATTGGTTTAAAATGGCGGCCACCGCTCTCATTGGCCGTAGGTTTTTAGGCGCCAAATTTCGGTTGGTCGAGGCGCCGGATGGCGGGAAATAAACGCGACTTTCCGGTGCGTTTTAAACTTTTGTTACGGAAAATTATGTTTGGCGGGCTTTGCTTCCGCATTTTCATTCATATAAGAATCTTGCTAATGAAAAATACTACCTAAAAAGTCATTACGGGGCAGTAAATGGATGTTCAAAGCCTGAAATAGAATCATGTTAAGTTTTAGATGTTGATATCTAAATTTGTTAATGAAGAACAAGAATTTTGTTATTAAAGTAATTAAAAAGACATAGAAATTATTTTTATTTCATATATAATAACTTTTGGTAAAATTTAAAATAAAATTAGCTTTCCTTCTTAATAACTACATTTTCTCGTAATCAACCAAAGGATTTATTTAAAGCTTTTATTAGGTACACCCTTATTTTTGTTTAATGTATAAAAAGTTGTTTTAGCGTTTTTATATGGTGATGTAGGTTGGTATATTGGGTAAGTAAGAAAATTCTTGTTTTTAAGTTTCAATCACTTAAAAAAATTATGGAATCTTACACATTTTTTGCACCGGTACAATTTTTTTCAACAAACAATAACATCTGCTAGTCTGGTACGAACGGAAACAATTTTTTGTATCGACCGCAATTCTACCACTGATTTCCGTTAGAAATAGGTCAATAAGTCACGTTAAATATACAGTAACAGTGTGCTCCTGTATCCCCATATGTGAGGTATGGTGCGGACATTTTACTGTGTCTGTTTCACTGATCTGTTTCATTTGCAGGCAAGCGAGTAAGTGTTATTTTGGGATCAAGATAGATCTCTCTTGTTTTTAACGCAATGTTGGGCCACACGTTTTAACAAAGGGCTCTTTGACGATAATATTTTTTTTTATACTTAGTTTGTGTAGGATTTGTAGAGTGCAAATGATTGTAAAGCAAATTATTTTTATTCGATTTAAATCTTAAAAATGGGAAAGGTAATGAGACTGATGACTATGACATACCTATTGCTAACATGAAGTCACGAACGAAAAAACCATATAAGTATAGCAATATAGTTAAGGCTAAATCGAAAAAATGTGGTAGAGGATAACAAAATAACCGTAACCACGAGACGTTTTTTTTCACTTCCTCTCCTGAATGATTGATCTGAAACACATTTGTTCATTTTTAACAAAAAACCCAACACCTGGTTTCATGTAATCTTTCACGTTTGGAAGACGAAACGTAATTTAATTAATTTAAAAAATAAGGTTTTTATCAAAATTGGTTTTCGACATTTTTTTCTATTAGATACTTAGTAGTATTTGTATAACGCGACGAGGAAAAGAAAAGAATTTGAGCAAAAGCTTCTTGTGCAGGAAATTAAAAATCCTTACAGGGGGACTACATGTAAGGACCAAGTCATACTTCTTCTTTTACGTCTGACCAGCAGAGCAGCAGCAATTCGAGGTTATCAAAATGATCACCGATTCTACTACCGTTCTGCCAAAATCTACTGGCTTTTTTTATCAATATAATGGCTCTACTAAAATTGTTTTTTGACTCATACGTACCGCACCGTACGCATTAGATCTTTTTTTTTAATTTCGAGACATAATTTAAAAATTTCCTGTCACTAAAGATAAGAAATAGAGCCAAGATCAAATGAAGTGTGTGGCTGTTAGAAATATTTTACAGCTTTTAATGCTACTCTTAAGTTTTTTTTACGTTATATCATACTTTTTTAAATATTTTTTAAGTTTCTATCATAGGATTTCTTCATGGTTAAATCTCAGGTATATTCAATTGAATATTGTTATCATGCTAGCGTATCCTTTTACCAAAATCGATTCACATCCTTACAATTATTGCATCGAGCAAGCCTAACTAGCGTGTAATCAAGTTCGCCCGAAATTCGAAAAGGTGGGTCAAAGCAATTTGAGTATATATTATTATATACGACGTGATATATGAAGGGTATGGGACAAATCAATCTCCTTGTTAAACTTTCAAAGAGGTGAGGCATAATGTGTCTATAAATAAAACATTTTCTCAAAGATTGATCCCGAGACCTCTCGCACTGCGCCATGTTGCAGGATACAAAGATATAAAGGTAATATACATAGGTAATTTTAATTTTATAAATCACTACTTGCTCGTAGTAGAAGTTCCGATTTCGATGCTCTGGCAATCAAGACGATAGTAATAATTCTTAGAAGGTTGAAAAAAACATACGTCAATTACAATATATCCTGTTATGTGGAAATATCCGCTGTTTTAGATATATATGAAATATTTTTGTGGTTATTGCGAAATATGATTAGTGTCTTCTTCTACTAATAAGTTAATTTCACGTTCTTAAAAATAAATATATGTATGTGTATAACTAACTTCATATTAGTTATATACTTAGTTTCAAGTATATTATTAATATTAGTTAGTAAAAAAAATATACCACGATTCTTTTTTTTACGGTTGTATTGCGTAGTTATAGTTGCAAAAACTAAGAAGACCATTAAAAATATTTCTCTTACAAAATTTATTAAAAATATCCAAAAAAAAAAAATTATTAAATTTAAGAGAGTTCCAAATCATTCACAAAGATGGGCTAAAGCAATTTTACTTGAATCAGAATCTCATCTTTAGTTCCGTACCAGCTGCTAAAATTTGAAAGTCGGGCCGAAGTTAAAAATCATTTTCAAATAAGTTTAACTAATATATGTTTAAACAAATTTTTATTAAATTTATATTAAACTATAGAAGTATTCAATCATTTCATCTTATTTTTCTTCGAAGCTTAACATATAGTTAATTTACTGCTATAAGTATAAATCGTGATTTTTAATTATTAAATTGTATTGTTATATACAAGTTTACACGAATACATGTTTATTTTAGGCATTTTATAATTTATACAGTTTGAAATACAGAGATGTACTTCAAGACAAGTCCAATAATCATAAGAATCAAACCCATGTCCTATAAGGTCGTTGCATGTTTATTCAAGGCATTAAAATAACATTTGTTAAGTATAAAATATGATCTATTGTATCTCTAGAGTTTTTTTTTCTTTTTTTTTTTAAACCGTTATAACGGTTTCTTATCTGCTACTCGGGTCATATAGCACGTCTAATATTAAGTTATCCTAACTAAAATTAACTTAAAAATTAACAATACAAAAAATGCAACTGACATTAAACTAATAAAAACGCCATAAACGGCTTAAGAATTGCCAACAAGTCTTCCCGGATCTTTTACTAGTTTACTGTGCGTGTGTTCATCTACTCGTCAGAAGCAAGGGCAATACTAAGTTCGTGTGCGTTGACAAGCTATCTACATAATATTATATCTATATAGCCTAATGTTATATGAAAAAAAATAGGGGACCTAATTACATTGAAGTTTTCCGACTGCACTTATTTGACTTAACTTATTCGAATAAAACAACCACCTTGTGACCTACATACTCAAGTATTGAAATATGAAAATAAGACTTGTTAGGGTCCCTAATTTCATACTAATTAGCTGGGTTGTTACAAAGTTGTGGAAGTGCACTAGAAATAAAGGTGAACTCACACTGATCAATTTACCCGCATCCTGTATACCTTTAGTTACGCGCAAGTGTACTTGTACGTTAGAAGGGCTGAGAATTAAGAGTGCATATCAAATCAGGTATTTTTAGAAGATCTTTGAAAAATGCCTTTTTTTTAGGAAAACTGGAGGAGGACAGACAAGCAACATATAGAAAATAACAAAAAATTGTCATAATTATTATATACACAGGGTATACTTAAGCTCGCAATAAGATATGCACAAACATTACGGTCTAGATTTCAAAGTATGAATAGACCGTTTTAAACAGGAAATCGAATGGTTGCCAAGGCCAATGGTATTCTGTGTAACGAGGTAATGTGAATCGCAGCGTATCGCAAGTGACAGGTGCCAATCTTGGACGTGCGCAAGCGCAGTTTGTCGATAGACACAAGGTGATTTTGTCCTGGGGTAAAAAAAAAGATCGTAAAGATTGACAAAATACTATCCTACATAATTGAAAGAAGGGTTTGAAAACTTTAATATTTTTTTTCCTTTCAATGTTGGCACTATATAAATTAAAAATTTTGGCAGTGATACGGTAATTCAATAGGTTAGCCGTTAGAGGAACAGCACGGAACGTGTGGATGCCGGTTTTAGTCCTGCCCGTGTCGTAAATTTTTTTCAACCTGCAAAGGGTTCCTAAAAATATTATTTAATTTAATTAATATTATAAAGTTTTATTTATACTTACTTCATACACAATATTGTAATTCAATAAAATAAATATTTTAAGTATTTAATAGGTAGTTGTCAAATATGTTTATTTTTTCGGCAAATAGAAGTAGAGTATTTATATTACTAAGATTATAAAGTTAGAGTTTCTGTCAGCCTAATCTTGGCAATTTCGACAGTTTTGATATTCTCGAGGCAATGAAAAATTATTTTTGTACTGGTTGGAGAATTATCGAGGAATGGTTTTGGGTATAGAACGTCACAAGAAACATGCGAACGAGCGGGAAAAATGAATTAATCTTTCAGGGTTTCCTTTGCGTGGGATACTGAAGTGGCACAAGATAGAGATGTATAAAAATACTATTTTTATAATTCTCTATCTTTATGGCCGCGATATATATCTATCTTTTAAGATTAACTCACAAAAACCCCTATGGTTATCAAATTTCATAGAATTACTTTATATGGCAAAAGAGCTAGTTTTCTGTAAAATCACCCCGTGTTACAGTTTAACCGAAATACTAACGCGTCACAGATTCCTGAGCAGTGATTGCGGGAGGATGAAGCTTATTACAGGACCCTCGCTATCCCCTTTGCTTTAAATGTCATGTGAGCACTGATTTTACTATACGCTTGCTCTTTTCACATAAGAAAATCTATACAGCAAATGAATTTACTACTAAAAATCGTTCTCTTATTACTATCTATTCATAGAATCATATTACAGGACTTTTCAGGTACACTCAGATACAAAATTACGTGTGTACGCAGTATTTGTAAGATGCATTATTTTGGGACAAATATACATTATTTTGTTAATACTCGAATAATATCAGTAAAAGAGTACACTTCGTTAAAGATTTTATATTTGTCGCAGGCATCAGGTAAAAAAAGTTAAGGATATAATTGATAGCTCTGCAACAAATACTGTCTGAAGTTTACGCGAGTAGTACACATTTAAATAAAACAGTTAAACCGTTTAAAACGCGATATATATTAGTTAAACTTGTTTGAAAATTATTCAATGCAATAAGCATCCAAAACGTCGGGCCGTAGTTAAAAATAATTTTCAAATAAGTTTAACTAATATATATCGCGTTTTAAACCGTTAAAGTGTTTTATTTAAATTTTGCTACAATTTAGATTGAAGTTGAACTACAAAAAATATTCTTCCTAAAAGCTGCAAATTTAATATTCCACGCAGGCAAAGAACCGCGTGATGAGCAGTGATGTATTTTTTGTTACTTTAATTATAATGAGGTGACAAAAAATTTGCAACGATGATATTTTATCAGATTATGGTATTACACACTCTTTACTCCAAGCCGATGTGACGTCATATTTCTTTATCACATAGGCTAACGATCAAATTACTTGCGCTTTATAAAGGATAATTCTTTTGAATGCTGTTAGTATTGCAATGGGGAAAATTAATTTGGACTTTATGCAATTGGAATAAGTGACAATTTCAAGTTATATTAAGTGTGATGGTAAATGAAGCAGCCTAATTTGTTTTTATTGACGAAATGTTTTGATGTTTAGTGAAAAGTAAAATGCGTTTCACTGTTTAATAAGTTTGAATTGTTTGGGAGTGCAAGAAATATAAAAACTCATTATTTTATTATGTAAGTTCGTTATTTGTAAAATACGATCGAACCATACACCAAGTAGGATCTTGTTCGGATTGTTCTTATCTTTTTATTTATGATAGAGGAGGACAAACAAGCATGAGGGTCCACTTGGAAGATTTCCCCATAACAGCTAAACAAGATGCGTTATCCACCGATTATGGCTGGATATTCGTAAATCCACAGATTGTAAACGAGACGCGATTACACTTCACTTCTTCATCGTCGTCATTCGTAACTCGGGCAGAATTTCTATATTCCTACCACCCATTTAATATCCAGGTATCCAAACATCCAACATGTTTAGAAACATATTGGACCCGGCGGGGATGAACCCACGACCCGTCGATTATTAACCATATATTGCTACCACTAGGCCAGTAAGACTGTCAAACTAAAAACCGCCTACTAAAATACGAAAAATATTATTACTCTTCTAAAGAAATTTTATGTATATAAAATGTTATATTCAAAAAATAATTGGTATCTCACCACCCCATCACTATAGTTTCACAGTAAGGCAATTTCGTGAGAAATCATTCTTGAAACAATAAAACAGAAGCACATCTGTCCCATACCCCACTTAATATGATATTAAACCCCAAGGTCCTTTAAACCACAGAAGTAGCTTTATCATCCATTACGCCACAAAAAGTTAAAAAGCTTCCGACAAAAGTGAAACGTGCTTGAAAACGAAAGTGCATCAAGAAATGACTTTTAAAAATGAAAATAGTATTTTTTATCTTTACATAGTAATTCCAAGCTGTTGCAGTGCGGTTTGTTCAAGGACTGTGGTAAAAATCTATTTTAAGGATAAAATGGGATTCGATCCAATTCAATATATTTTATATAAAAAATAAATTTGTTACGGGTTTAAAATAAGAAAAAAGAAATGGTTTTGAAAACTTTTTATTATACAACATTGTAAGCTATTAAATTAATACTAAACTAAATATTTTGACACAATTACTTGTAATAAAATTTTAAATTTAATCTGACCGAAAGAATGAGAATGACTTTTTCAAGTATTCCACACATATTTTCGAATCGTTTTTTTTCTTTAACGCACTTTAAAGTAAATGATCACCATAATACGTTGTATATTATCCATTCAAAGAATAAAAACATGTAATATACATATTAGAAATTCTATTATTTAGCTGTAACCGTATGTATTAAGTAAATGTGATATCCCATATCTGAAAATAAAGAGGTTGACTTTTCACGCGCGTTTAATTTTCTTTAGCTCTACACAAGTCTTATAAAAACGATTCACAAAAAGCGAATGACCATCCTTGCCTTATTCTCACTTTCAATTACGGTTTTTACTCGAGTTTTTGTGGTCAATCCAAATTGTATCGTCTTATATCAAAGTAAAAAAACTGTACTTTAACAAAATCAAGGAATTTAGTTCAGGCAAAAAAAAGATTTTTTAACGATGCTTTCAAGCGTTCAATTTTTTATTTATTTCGACATTTTTACATTAAAATGCATACCACGCTAAAACACGTATTAATAACAATAAGAAGTCATCATCTCTTATTTTATTTTCTTACAAGACCAAAACGTCTCAGCAGAATTCAATGACGTCACTTGATATACGGACCGGAAAGTACACAATAATAAATTCTCACAATGAAAAGGACTTGCATTAGAGTTAGACGTCATTATAGAGGACAAAAAGGAGTAACGTGGTGTTATATATTATAAGAGGGTTGGTTATTGTGAGCCAGGACAAGTGTAACCTTAGGGTCACACGGGTAACCTCGCTACGAAAATACACGGAGTCGCGCTTATTCAATAATTTTTTGGGAGGGATTAGAACATTTTTGTCTACCCGTATGTTAGACAGGTCCCTCGGTAGCAGCTATTATTGCTAGTAAGCTTCTAGCTTATATTGCTAGTAGCTTATTTTTGTTGTAGTGACGGTAGTTGCTTAAATCCGCATGTTCTGAAAATCTTCACCCGTCAGTTCAGTCCTTAACATTCATAGACAACAAAGGAATTGATAAATTGTGTAAGGCTTTCACGGCCATCGTTCAACATATTAAGAATTAATACAATTCTTCGAGCAATCAAGGAGCATCTCAGAACAGCCCGAAAAACAATGACATGCAAAAAGAATTGAAATTACGTACTTAATACAATATAAATAGTATGAAAATAAAATTTATGAATTAAATGTGTCTCATAATGAATGATGTCATGATGTAAATATAAAATTGCAACATAGTATTTACGATTAGCTGAGTGGGTAAATGTCTAGTTGCAAAATATACGTATTGTGAATTAAAATATGATTCATTCATGTCCAATATTGCGTTGTATCATCATAAAAAGATTTTAATTCATTAACAATTACGTAGTGTTGCCGTCTACGAAAAAAATATTTAGACTGAGAGCACTGCTATTTTTGAATTAAAATGTATGAAATGTAATTAGTTGACTATAATAGTTTAAGCTGTAACAGTAAACTAGTGAAAGACGTCTTAAAGAAAGTATACAATTTCGACTCAAAAGATTTCGCTGTCCAATCGTCTTCTAAGCCCTCCTTAAATTTAGGAAGGATAAAAAGGAAAGATTTGGACAAAAGAATCTCCACACGTGTGGACACACGTGGTAAGGTCGTTGAACTGCCAAAAACAATATGCTTTCATTAGGAGTTGCTTGATTAAGTTCGGAGCATTTGTCTATGCTTTGATCTGTGAATGCACCAGGATAGTGCAGTGATATTTATTTAGATTATCGATGTTTTATAGTCTATCCATCAAACAACATTATTTAGCGGCTACTAAAATGATTGCAGAATTGTCTAAAAAATATATGTATTAAGTAGTTGTTATTTATCTACAAATAGAAAAGGAGTTACATTCTACTTGAGTATGATATACAAGAGTATATATGAATAATTATATATACAAGAATAATTGTTTCTTTCTGGTTAATTAAAATACATTGTATATATTATAAGAAAGTATTTTGTAAGTAATCGTTTGTTAAATAAATATTTTTGGAACGAGTGATCAGTTATCTATTATTTAAAAATGTTATATAGTTATATAGTAAACAGTTATATAGTATTTAAAAATGGGATTCAAACTCGTGGCGACCTCTTACAAAATAATGCTTGGTTAGAAGCTCAATCGCTGAACGCAATCTTAGTGGCGAGAGGACCTGCAACTACTTGTATGTCAAATAATAAAATAGACACAGTGTCCGCCTCTAGCACCGTAATGGGATTTCATTTAGTTTGTATCAATAATTAATATCTTTACATTCTAACGTAAATACTAAGTACAACAAATTCAGTAGTCTAACAGTAGTGTAGATTATGTGTTAAACATCGCTTGTCTGTGTTTCTTAAACAGTTAATCATAATAATTATCGATAAATCTCATATAATACCAACCCTTCGATTGAGTATCGTCTTCAATACGTTCAGATCTTTAGTAATTCGGTAATGAGGTATTGTCTATATGCAGCTGCTGCAACGGAAATGGTCAAATTTTAAGGGGTTGGGATACGGGTGGTTAGAGGGCTTAAGCATTGATTTGTAGGAAATAGTAACGTCTTCTCAAGTGATGTTTAAGGATGGACCAATTTGAATGGAGTTTTACGGGTTGATGTTGTTATTAGAAGTTCGTTTTAGCTTTATGGACAGACTATATTGATTTCCCTTTGGTGGAACGTCCACGTCTTAAGATTATTTCTTTGACTTCAGCACGTTCTCATCTTTTATATTGAAAGACATTTTGTTGTTACATTGTTATGTTTTATAAGTGCTGTATGTCGTATTAATAAAAATATGTTAAGATTTTGTAAAAACGAATACTATTCCATAAAACACTACAACACTTAGTATTTACAACCGCGAATATTTCAAAACATAATTGTAAAAATAGACATCTAGTCTATTAAATTATACTAAGTTATACTGTTAAGATAAAATTATGTTTTGTTTTTTTTTATGTTTTAGTAATAAGTGTAACAAGTGTTTTTCTGTGCCTTAGTAGTGAAAAATTTTTTCTTTCTTTTCTTAAATTGCTTTAAATGTTGAGAGTTGAAAATTTAAAGGGAAAAGTCAAAGGGGTGTTTTGTAGTGTTATTTGAATATAAAATCTATAAGGTCACGATTCGGTAACAGCCTGTGGATTTACGAATATCCAAAGCCAAAATAGGACGACAGCGCATCTTGATTAGGTGTTATAGGGCGATGGGTATTTAACCTTCCATCAAGTGAACCTCGCGCTTCTCTTTCCTCTATCATAAAAAGTCTTCCTTGTGATTTTTAAAGCTCTTTTATTTCAAAGGGTCAATGAAGCCAATAAATCAGTTTTACAATCTCATAACTTAATGAATAGATAAATTTAATAGATTATGTTGAAAGGTGTTCTTTAGGGTCAAAGACCATATTACAAACATCTGCCACCAATCTTATGTTTAAGAAACGTGCTGACGATTTGTTTTTGTTTTTTCCTTTTTTATACAGGATGTTTTATTACTACATGCTTTAAATGTTGAGATTGTTTATCAAAGGGATGTTTGTAGTGTCATGAAAAAAATATAAGGTCACGATTCGGCAACACCTGTGGATTAACAATATACATAACGTTGATAAGTTAAAGTCTATCCACAGTGATTTGAATAAAGTTCTGTGGATCAAAGGGTAATGAAGCCAATAAACGAGTTGTACAATCTCATAATTTAATGAATAGATATTTTTATGTTGAAAGGTGTTATTAGGGTCAAAGACCATATTACAAACACTGCCACCAGTCTATAGTTTAGGAGACGTACTGACGATGTTTTTGTTTAAACCTTTTTTAACGGATGTTTTAATACTACAGCTAGTATTGTTTATCTTCTGGGAAAAAAAAAATATTGCAACAAGTAACAATGTACATAACGTTAATAAAGTCTATCCACAGTGATTTGAAACAATTCTAGTGGAGCACAATGTTTTAATTTTTTTTTAAAGGATTATTATAAGTTTTTTTTTTTATTTGCTATGTTAATAGATATCAGGTTTAAAAACTAGTCAGCATTTGACAATAACGTGTAATAATTTATTTTGTTCACACGTTATTGCACATAATGGCATTATAGAAGTTTGAAAAAAATAAGGGTTGATCGGTCATGATGATCGAGATACGGTTTCTCAAGTGGTTAAAGCAACGGCATCGATGTAGGTCTCGGTTCAACTCCCACCTGTGTCGATCATTTTCAATCTAAATTCTTAAAAAAAAAATCAAATTGCTAATATAAATTGTTGAAGTACATCAAACACCCTTTATTTATTTTGAAGTACTTATACCTAGTTACCAACTAACGTAAAGGTATATAAATTGATTTTACTGTATTTAAAAAATATAAATTCCTTAATTAATTTGACGGTCATTGCCACACTACAGGTGAAAATCAAGGTCTTTTATTGTTAATGAAAAGCACTAACATGTTCAATATATTAGTATATCTTTAACGATCTGAACAGATTCAAATAGCACCTTTCGAAATATATTTGCCGACCTTGAATAATAAAGAAATGGGCATTCGTTTGATTTTTACCAATAGGTCATTTTGCGATGGTTGATTAATGTTTTTATTCGTGAAACTATTATTGATGAATAATGAGAAAGAAATAATCCATTGTATATGTGAAATAAAAACCTTTAAACGGATTAGAACGCGCCAAATATTTGTTTAACTCATTTACAAATAATTGTAAAAGCCAGGTCTTAGTAAAAATGGCTTTTTACATCGTTGCAATTGTTTTTATTATGTATTCTCAGCTTTAACTATAGTCAATACTCTACAGTATATTTTAAAACAAATCGATCCTAAAATTGTTTCCTCTAAAATACGCTTAACTTCAGTAATTGCGTTAGAAGTAAGCGTAGTGTGCATCCACCTTAATCATCCGTCTGAGATTTAATGTGTCAGGATAAAAACAGGATAATGAGTTACATACCCGGAACGCTCTCACGATAGAACACGTTCAAGGACAATGACCTTATAGTCCTTTATTTTAGAGATCCGCAGGAAATTTTTTGTTACACCGAGAGGGCTAATTACAAAGAGCTGCGTATTATGTATATTGTTTCATGTACGTTTCTCTATCTATCTATTAAATTGGGATGTGCGTCGACCTATAGCAAATAGAATGTTGATATATGATAACACTTTTATCAAATAATTTGTTTACAGGCATAACAGGATATTTTTGACTCACCTATATAAAAGCAATCATTTTAATTTTTTTTTTATAATATTAGGAAAACTTAACAGCTAATAGTTATAAATAATTTAGAATAGGAAGAGTATAATAGTAAAGCTAGGGGAAGTTTTCACTTATAGAACGTATATTCCTTCTGGTAATTAAAAAAAAAAAAAAAACAATAATATCGAAAATAATATAGTTTTTTTACCTGGATTAGAACCTCGTGTACATTTGACAAATATTTGAATTGTTAAATTCTGTCGAAAAACATGTCTGTATAAATTTAAAGTAATCAAATATTCATTAACATATATATGCACATCATGCACATAATAAAATTTAAACAGCCAAAGATAATAATCGAAGGAAACAAACGTTTATGATATCGACCTATTTATTTTATGGTATTTTTATAGCAAATACGTGTACGGCATTATATACACTTTCAACTAAACAAAGTGTTACCTTCGTAGTTATTTTGTCTAGTTTTCATCTAATCCTCAATACCTCCATCGCCTACCATAGAATATTTAATAGTTTTTACATTAAATACTGTCTATAGTTTACGCGAATAGTTCACATTTAAATAAAACACTTTAACGGTTTAAAACGCCTTATATTAGTTAAACTTATTTGAAAATGATTTTTAACTTCGGCCCGACGTTTCGGATGCTTTGCAGCAGCCGTGGTCATGGGGAAGCATCCGAAAGGTCAGGCCGAAGTTAAAAATCATTTTCAAATAAGTTTAACTAATATATCGCGTTTTAAACCGTTAAAGTGTTTTATTTAAAGGGTTTTACATTGTTTTCACGGGGAAAGATTATAGATTAGAACCTACCACCGAAGATCAATTAATATAAACCGACACATAATTGTTTCTGCCATAGGGGTCTGTGGACTTTTAGACTTTTGAACAAACAAAATTGTATACAAGAGAGATATGCTTACAAAGGTAGATGCTACGGTCAACTACCATCCAACCTTCATACCAAACTTAACACTAATACTACTAAGTAGCAATGAATGAAAAAATAGTTCGAGCTCACATAGTTGTTCGTTAGCTTAAGCTAGCACGGTGGTCCTTAAAAGATCGAATGATATTGTTTTGTTTTTATTGCGTCCCTGGTCAGTGAACAGAAGTAACTATCTTCATATTTCAATGTAAAACCATCGACATAATGATAGATACTCAAATTCAAAAGGTCTTTTCCCTACCTAGTAGAGTCGATGTGGGTTCGAATCCTACATATTTCATAAACATTATAACTTTTACGATTGCGAAAAGAAATAAATAAGTAAGCCTACGTTGGTGGTAGGTGAGACTTTCGTTATTATGTTTAGAAGATACAAATATAAATACTGTCTGTAGTTTGCGCGAGTAAAACACATTTAAATACAACACCTTAACGGTTTAAAACGTGATATATATTATTTGAACTCATGTGGAGATTATATTAACTATGGTCCGACGTTTCGGGTGCTTTGCAGCGACCATGGTCATTGGGAGATATATATATATATATATTAGGTAAAAAGTCAAAAATAAATGCACAACCATCCTCGGATTTGTGGATAGAATCCGCGAAGTGTGAATCGATATATTGTATTCAGTCTATGGATTTCCGAATATCCAAAGATAAATAAGGTCAACAGCTCATGTTAATTAGATGTTATATGTCTAATGTATACTTTTCATCAAGTCATTCATCTTCTGTGTCAAAATTTATCAAATTATAAGAAACATGGTAAACACCCCAAGAATAATTTTCCTTTTAAATAAAACACTTTAACGGGTAAAACGCGATATATTAGTTAAACTTATTTAGTCTCCCCGCGACCACGGCTGCTGCAAAGCATCCGAAACGTCAGGCCGAAGTTAAAAATCATTTCCAAATAAGTTTAACTAATATATCGCGTTTTAAACCGTTAAAGTGTTTTATTTAAATGTGTACGACACGCGTACTATAGACAGTATTTAATTGTCCTTTTTATAAAATTAACATCACACCATTTAAATGTTTTGTAACTTTTACAATTAAAGACATTTGATAAGATCGGCAAAGTCAATGACATTTTAATACACGTGTGTATCAAGGGTTCCATAATGAAAGTATTAAGTACTACACACTGTTTAAATATATTATAAATACATATTTTAAAATAAATAAAAAAAAAATATTTTTAAACGTCGGTGATAATTAAACAAACCTTTAAAATAGACTATTTTTTATCTAAATAGTGCCTCATGTATTAGTAAAAAATTTAAAGATATCAAACCTGTAATATAGTCTTAATTCTACTCTTTAATTTAATAATCTTAGTCTTTACACTTAAGCTTAAATACTTATTCAATTACGATTTTATTTTTTTACTAGCTGTGACAGCGATTTCGTCTGCGCAGAAATTTTGGGCATCCAGATTTGTTTTTGCAAACTTTTATAAGTTACAGCTGTTACTAGTTTAAAAAAAAACATATATATACGCTTCTTATATATATAGGATATTTTTTTAGATCATTAAAATAGGAATCACTCTTTTATACATATTTATTGGGTTGGGTTTTCTCAGCGCAGGCAAAGGAAATCCATAAAAATGAATAAATTTCCCCGTTTTTTCCACATTTCCCACTGTATCTTGGCTCTTGGTCGCATTGTGATGTTTCATAACCTGACAAACAAGCAAACAAACTCTTCAGCTATTACTATAGATATGCACCTAGACACTGTTTTTAGTTGTATGTATGTAGTGAGTAGTCTCAGGGCAACCTATTATTTTTCGTACACTGACATTTTCCAGCTGTCAAAATTTGATAGAACAGGTGGAAATGTTGTTGAACTTAAGCAGGTGACTCGAAAGTACAACTTCGGAATTCGCGACTGCGTAGTACTTTCGTAGCGCGCCTACGAAGTGAATGGAGTTTTTATCAACGCGACGTCTCAAACTTTTAACACACAGTAATCATTCATATTGCTGTATCTTAACACATTAATGAGATGTTAAATATCGTCATCATTAATTAAGGTATTTTGAACAAAAATAAAATAAAATAATTTACCATAATAAAGTATCAAAGCAAATTTTGTTCTTAAAGAATTTTTTTAGGTCAAACGGTAGTGGTGAGACGGTTTAAAAGTTGTTATATTGTTGTCCACAATTATTTTGAAAAATACGTTTCAAAACTAATTCTTTTCAAAAATATTTAAGTAATGTCTAGGTAGGCATGTACTACGCATTGATTACACAAAATAAAGCACTTTTAATCCGTTTCTACTATATACGTTTAACATTAAATATGACCCAAAGTTTTAAAAGCTTCGCAATGTTTTTTTTTTTAATTTATTCAAAATTTGAATAGTTTATTAACATAAACGGTCAACTAACGACCATTTCGAAATATTATTTACTCTCTTCAATGTAATTTTTTTTGCTATAACAGCATAGTAAGTTGTACATAGATCAAGCTAAGCGAAAACAAAGAATCCCGGTGTTATAAAGCGATTAGGTCACGGGAACATCGAATAAATTGTTCACCATCGTGACTAATGGCAGATAGACACACGCAAGGAAGGAATGCGTTATTATTTTCTATTAAGGACTCTTTTTGTTGTGACTTGTACTGGAATCCTTAACAAATTGATACTCGGAGAATCTTAAAAGGGGTTATGCTTTAGAGTCTAATTATCCCATCGTATATAGAGCAAGAAACACCAGAGGTCCTAAGCTCCAATTTCGGGGAAACGATAAATTGTATCTGTCACGCAGAGCATAAATATCAATCCATCAATGCAACGGACACAAACCCAAGCTACCCAGTGTTCATACCCAAAGCTATACCCAGTGTTCATACCCAAAGCCTATACAGGGCGATACTGGAATTAGTTTAACGGCTTAAACTTCGCGGCTTTTTCATCTTTGGATTTAAACAAGTGATTTTTGATTGAGTTTTAGGTTTTTCTAAAAAAAAACTATTAAAATGGTACGGACACGATAGCTCAATCGGTTAAAAGAGCAGAACATATTGGGTGTTGGTTCAAAGCCCGCCCGTGTAGTAAAATTTCTTATCTTCGATAGATTTCTAATTTACTCCTTACTATAACGAGTATAAGTTTATTTTTTATATAAATGTAATAATTAATCGTATTCAAGAATAAATGATGTTTTACTACGGTTGGTTATGTAGTCTGAAAACGCTTAATTGAATCGTTACCAAGGCCCAATAAAATGATAAGAAAACAATGACCTCAAACAAGGATCAATGCGCCTTTATCAATTATTATAATGGGGTCAACTGCGTATGCGTTATTGTAGTGTGTACACAGAATTGCACTTGTATTGAGTAGAGTCAAGTTTATAAAGGTAAAACTAGATTTTATTAAATTTATTATTTATCCACTTTTAACACTCATTTTTAACTAGCTATCTATTCAAGAAGAATCATTCTTTCATACATATTTTTGGGTATCTTGCACCACTTTCGCGTACGCATTAGAAAACCCACAAAGGTAAATAATGTTCCCCGTCATTTCCACATTTCCCGCAGTTTCTTCTTCTGCCATCTGTCACAGCGCGATATTTAAGCTTATATCTAGCCTCCTCGATAAATGCTCTAACCAACTCAAAAAGATTTTTTCAATTCGAAGCGGTAGTTCCTGAGATAAGCGCGTTCAAACGAACAAATTCCAAACTTTATATATTAGCATAGCTTAATCTTAGTTCAATTTGTAATCTACCTTAATATTTAACTAAGGAAGTGTACAGTATTTAACAAAGTTTGCAGATGCAACTAGCAAAATTTAAGGGATATAGTTAAACGCCTACCTCTATGTTATGGCCCAGACGTCTTGGCTTTGAATCCCATAGAAACGTAGTGCTTAATTCGCCAGACAGGGCACAGAAGTCTGATCAACTATTTGCCTGAAAAGGATTTTTTTATGAGTAGCACGGACATAGAAGTGTATTTGGTTCATTCGTAGAACGTAGATATGTTTTTTTTTATTCTTTTTATTTTGTTTTAGATGACATTAAAATTATTATTAAAAAAATTAGAATACGTCCGGAATTTGAACCGGCATCCACAGCGTTTCGTGCTGCCCCTCTAACCAAATGAGCTATCGTGTTAATTTATCAATTTAAATTTTTTGAAATGTTTAGATTAGTAATCATTTGCTATTTAATAAGTTTTTTCCTGGACTTATTTCAGTTACAGAGAATTGTCAAATTCGCATGACATTACTACATTGTCCCAGCTAAGAGCAAAATAAATTCTATTTACACGTTAGTACGGTATAATATTGAATGAAATAAAATCTCAACAATGAAATCAGCTGCTGTGTTGCGCGCCTTTCTGTCAGTTGTGGCGCGAAGTTTGCGCGCGCTCCATGCTTGTCTATGGTGTTGACGCGTTCTATATTTGAATTTTCGAAATTAAGAAGTGCCAGTAATAATAAAGAAATAAAGTTTATAGTTAAAAAGGTGAGTTTTACAATTTGTGTACGTATATTATATGGTTCTAGTAAACTTATACAAAAGTGTAAATGTCCTTTGTTTAAAATTCCATTACGTTGACAGATAGTCGACGTAGACAATTTAACTATATGTTTATAAGCAAAGAGTGATTAGCAAATGAAATTGTCATTAAATCGGCAGATTTACCTAAAAAATCCAGTTATATTTCATTCTACAGATTAGTTTTTGTTGAATCTTACACTCTTATTTGCTCGAAAAAATTACAAATTTCCAATTAAATTCGTTAACTATCGACATTTCCTATTTGATAAATCTAGAAATATAATTCAATAATAATTATGCAACAAATAATTTACTGGAGTAATATTAAAGCCGAATGAATTTGCATTAAACAAACGTTGTATTTGCTTACTAAATATTAGTTTAACATTGCATTGTTATGTCAATAACAGTGTTATTAGACGTTTTTCGTATTTTAGACTGTTCTTGAATATGTATAAAGACATTTTGTAATCGATTTTTACGGAGCAATGTCTACGTGATTTCGAAAAGATGCATTTTAATAGTTACTTTATTGCTTAAAATGAACACTTGTTTGTATATTTTTATAATAATATAATCTACTTTAAGGCAATTTACAGATTTTTTAAGCCTGTTGGATGTCACAACCTTTTATATCTTTATATGTTGTCATATAATTAATATTCGGCACATTAAATTCATTAACACTACCTTTGAAAATGAACTCGTCAGTATTATTTATTTATTAAAAATTACGCATTTAATATGACATCATAAAAACGGTACACAAGCGAGACCTGAACCCACGACCGATAGCGTACGATCCGTTGCTCCAACAACCGAGATACCGTATTATCGTTTTGCTTCCTTACAAAATCATAAGCTGTACTTCCTTTATTGTTCGAGATCTATAAGGCAGTGGGTCAAGGCGTCTGTAACGCGGTAATTTAACTGAACGGGACGTATTTAATCGTGGGAAGTGGGTTGTGAGGAATATGTCAGACTATTATAGTCTATGTCTGGATAACCTTTTATATTACACAATTATATAGCTAATTGTCCAGATAATAATACAAAAAATAAAATGTTATAATTTTTATTTTGGCATAAGAAACAAGTTGTGCGCGTTTAGGGCACAAACGCTAGATCAATTACGAATTTAGGACACAGGAATATGTCTGCCCCATTCTTTTCCAGCCCGTTGGAACTACCCCCTTAAAATTTTTCTTTTTTTAAGTTTTTTTTTTTCCCCCCCCCTTTTTTTTGGGGGAAATTTTTTTTTTTTTTTTTTTTTTTTTTTTTTTTTTTTTTTTTTTTTTTTTTTTGTAAGCTCTTTTGATGACGTAGATCAAAATTTTCAACCAAAAATTATCAAATATAATAGTTTCAGTATTTTAATGTATCTTATGCATGTATATAAAATCTACGATCTTTAAGATTCTCCGTAAAAAGCGACCGTAATTAATAGCAGGCCTACGCATATGGCCCATAAATTTATTGAATCAAAGCTTAGAATTGAACTTTCACCCAGTATAATGAAAAGCTCGCCTGTCTGGTATTTGAGTGTCGACTCCCACGCCTGCACAGTTTTCCATACAAAATGTCGTATCACTATGTCAATCTTTGTCAGGGTCAATGTCCTGTGATCACATCTAAGATTACGCAACGTGGGCTTTCTAAAAGCTTCGTAGGATCTAACTGGTTTTTTCATAGTACACTTAGAGCCGGATAGTTACACTTAATCGTACATAATATATACAACCCTTGTTTTTAGACTCGTTGGTCTAATGGTAACAATATATGGCTAATAATCAACGGGTTCGGGCCCCACAGAATTCAACATGTTTGTAATAAATTTATAATTTATCTGAAACATGTTGTACTTTGTCTGGAAATCTGCATACAAAATGTGTGGAACGAATCTTGAAAATTCCGTCCGGGACTGAAACCTCCGTCCACAGATGAAAAAATCACAAAATACTGTTGTAGTCTGTTGATTTCCGAATCTTCAAAACACAAATAGGTTAACAGCACAACTTGTTAAGACGCTATTTAGTTGATGTATTCCACCTTCCGTTAAGTGAACCCAAAAAAAAAAAGAATTCAAAAGTTGTTTACCATGACACTGGACGTCTTTATAAAATGATTATGTTTCGAATGTCTAGTCCGCGTTGTCATAAGACACAGGTTCAATCATATCAAACTTAATAAATGTATTTTCGGTCGGTCAGAGCACAAATGTCTTATTAAAGTTATATATTTCAATAAAACACTTTAACGGTTTAAAACGCGATATATTAGTTAAACTATTAGAAAAGGCTGTGGCAAAGTATCCGAAACGTCGGATACCTAGTTAAAATCATTTTCAAATAAGTTTAACTAATATATATCGCGTTTAAAACCGTTAAAGTTTTTTAGTTAAATTTGTACTACTCGCGTATAATATAGACAGTATTTAAAGTCATATATAACTTCAAAATGAATAGTAAGAAATCAGATTCGGTAGTAAAACAATGTAAGAAATTTGGACTTTGTTTATAATGAACTGTTAGTTGATACATCCTTACGATCTATTCAAAGTGAATAGCTATACAAAGTGAAACGATTACACGATATTCTACCTTATCGAGTTACTCGATAACAATGAGATCGTCTTTTAAGAATCGATTAATTATAATCGTCCGTTGAATTTGTTTTACAAACATTCGTTCATTACATTGTATAAGTCTACAGAAGATTTAACGTCTATAAATGATTATGTAATTTTTGGACTATGCAAAATATGGTACGAAATATTAACTTGGATAATGAAAACGAATAAAAAAATAATGTATTAAATACTGTCTGTAATTTACGCGAGTAGTACACATTGATACTATAACGGCTTAGAATACGATATGTATTAGTTAACCCTATTTGAAAATTGTTTTAAGTACGATCTGACGTCTCGAATGGTTTGCAGTAGCCATAGTCACGGGGAGACTATGGATGGAGGGTGTCTCTGATGTCAAAGTAAAAACTGTACTACTGTTCCCTAGTTGGTATTTGGCGAAATACTAAATACCATCTCCCAGAGACCAAGGATGCAGCAAAGCATCCGAAACGCCGAGCCGTAGTTTTAATTAAAAGAAAAGTATTATATTGTCGTATTTTATTCATTTATTCTAGCAGAATATACATATATATGCATCATGTAATTGTTTTGCGTTGAATAATTAGGTATTGTTCGATTTAGTGTTCTATGCAAAAGACAGCCTCCTTTTAAAATTCTAAAGTTTGTGCGTGTATAGAAGCTTTTAACCAGATTAAAAATCTTACAGCAACCGCCCACTTACGATTTGCGGCGCCAACGCAAACGTAACACTTATAAAAGCATTAAAAAGACCATTACACTATAATATAAGCATAAAACAAAAGAATTTCCACCCTAATAAATATGCAAGCAATCAAGATGACGATCGACATTCAAATTATCCGCGTCGTTAAGTGGTCATCCAGCCAGATAGTGGGTTTGAGTAGACATATGAACAAATAGATGCCGTAAACTATTTGATTTAGAAGGGTTAAGTGGCTTATGTAAATTTCGAGATTTATGCATATTCAATTTTGTTTAGTATACATATAACACGCTAATTACAAATTTCATCTTATACTAAAATATAAAGCGGATGGTGATTTGTTTGATCGCGCTTATCTCAAGAACTGCTGTTTTGAATTGAACATTTTTTTGTGTTGGTTAGAAAATGTATCGAGGAAGGCTATGAACGACGACGACTGCGACGGGGAAAATTATTCATCTTTAAGGATTTCAGTCGTGTGCGCTGCGAAAACGATTGAAGATACCTAAAAATATGCATGAAAGAATGATTTTTCTTTTAACGATCTAAAAAATGGCCGCAAGAGTGTGTATTTATCTTATGATTAACTTGCAAGAACGACGCAAAAACATTTTTATGCCCAGAAAAACTATTCCACGCGGACGAAGTCGCTGACACAGCAAGTCTTTTAAATAAAGGGAAAATGCGAGTACTTTAGAACATCGGAGTAAATAATATTGCGTTTTCGACCTAGTTTTGCCTTGTGTTCGGAAATGCATAGGTTACAATGGAAGCGTTTTTAAATATTTTATCATTTAAGGACGGCGTTGTAATCCATCATATAATTATTTTCGGACCTCGGAGATAAGGGGATGGGACTTTTATAATTTTATGTACAATCTCTTCTCTAATCTTAACTATTAATTTCTAGTCTTTGTCTCTTACCCTAACTATAGGATCATTAAGTTCACATTATATCTCTTATTTATTTTATCGTTCACTACGTAGAAAGCATTGTACTGTATCTAAATGCCTGCGTTTGCGAGGGCATGGAAATTACATTTTATGCCAACACTGATTGCTTCAAAGAATATATGTTGCAAAAAATAGTTGTTAGCCGTAGCTAAATAAAATGCATTATAATGAAGGTAGGTCGAGAAAATCTATACCGTCAACGGTTGGAAAACATGTCTTTAAACATATTTCCACGTGAACAGAGCTTGGAAATCACAATGTCTTATGTATTTTTTTATTTCAACAAGATGCACTGTCGAACTATTTTGGCTTTGGATATTCGGAAACCCACAGACTGAAACCGAAAAGCAATTCAGTTATTAAGCTTCACGGCGTTTTCATCGGTGCCCCGTGACCGGGATGCAATTTTCGACATCCTTACCCCATCTATCCAGATTTCCAAACCGAAAAGTCTAAGATGTTTCAGAAATTGTCTATATAGCTCTAAGAAAAAAAATGGATGGGACTATGATTTCAAACTACTCTGTGGACGTCTAAGTAGGTAACAAAATTCTTTAATCTAAAAAATGCTAGTTGTACAATTCACAATATTTACAATTGGAGCCTTGCTACTTAATATGGCCCCAAGACATACTTGTGTTGTAATACACTTTTATTATCAAACCGTGGTGGTGTCTGTGGTCAACTTGACCTACTTTTAGTTAAGAACTTTACGGCCTATTGTAAAGAGTTACGGCATATTTAACTTATTTTTATTAAAAATGCAATAATGTTTGACACTGGAAAACAGTACACATGCACAAACCAGCGAAATTATCGTTTATTGTATTCAAAAGCATTTTATTAGATCAACGATGAAGTGCAAATCAGTTCACACGTAAAATGGGTGTAAGGAATATCAAACTACCGTCCGTTCACAGATCCAGAAAAAGATAAGTGTAAATCCGCGCACAGCTTCAGTCTGTGTGTGTATCCCAAGACGACATATATTTGTGATATAGGTCGACAACACGTCGTAGTTACAACTGTTAGGACTGAGACTTTTACTACGCGTCTAAAATACAAATTTTGCTTCATAATATTAAATGTTAAATATATAATTATAAATGAACAAAGCGAAATATTAATTCATAACTATCAATGAATCGTCGAAGATAAACAATGCCCGGCCGAAGTCCACTTATCGCATACTAATTGAAATCTTGAATAAATACAATATGACATTTAAGTGTGTCTATATTGGGTTAGCATTATAATTAGTTAAATTATCCTTTGGGGATATCGCTATTATTTAATATTTAATATACTTTTCGTATATCGTTGACAGTGGAAATAGATCTATTTCGTCACTTTTCATCACCGATAGTGGTAGGAATATTTACATTCAGTCTGTGGATTTACAAATCCTGCATCTGTTATATGGCTGGGACGTTTTACTTTCTTTCAAGTGATTCTGTGTCCTCACCTGGTACATATGTATAAATAGTTTTACACGTACAAAAATACACAGCCGCACCTAAATTTTATTACATTACAACATTAGAATACCACGAACCTGTTCGCTGTGTGCGTGATGACAGCGCCCTTAGTGGCCACAACTATTCAGGACTTGTCATCTATCAAATCATGTCAATTAGATGTTATGATATCTTTGTGATATTGATTTTCGACTAGTTTTTCAACGAAATTGAAAAAAAAAAACGTGAGTAAAAAGTGCACGACTAAAACTTGCACGAACTGTTTTTCCCATTGTTTTTACAATTTACGACACAGCATGTACTATGACCCATTTCGCAATTTTTTACGTTTTTACTCAAAATTATAAAGGAAGTTATGAAAATAAAGCAATTTGACACTTGACAGCCCAGAATTAATTCACATTTCTGCCACATCGTGCGCTTCGATCGATTTGCCGTCCCCAACCACCCACTTTGCATATAGCGAATAATATGTTCCCTCACTCTTGTAAGCAATAATATAAAATCTATAATATTTTTCGGAGGATTGTCGCCAACACTACAACATACTATATATACATAATCTAAAATTGATTTTTTTTACGTATTTGGAAACTAGTTCTTGTGTGTCATGCTCGATTCTTGAACCTAGACCTAGTGCAATGCAATCGAATTACAAGACTGTCTTATCTAGTATCTCGGTCGTGAATCGTCTACTTAGGGCAGAGATCGTCAACAGTGGTTCGCAGTCTAGTCTTGACTAGTCAGACCTAGATGTGCATATGAACATTTCAAGCTATTGCATCTTGCCACGTAAATGTTTACCGATCGTTATATATAGCCAAGGCCGCTCAGCTGCAGCGACCTTGCAGCGCGATAAACGCGAGAACGGCTCATAATTTATCGCAGTTCGATAATTTTGCGATTATTTCCTTTAAACACGTGTAACGTATATTTAGATTTCTATGTAGAAACGAATTGTTATACCTAATACTAGCTACTATTCGAAGCATTTCGACCTAATTTAATTAAGTCTCTCATACATATTTTTTGGTCATCTCAACCGTCTTCGCAGCGCACCCAACGGAAACCCTGAAAAAAGGAATAATTTTCCTCGTTTTTTCCCCATTTCTTCACTCATATTGGTTGAAAACTCACGGTTTTCGCAGCAACTGAGTTGCCAAGAATAATTAATAATTCTAAACTAATTATTACAAGCATAATTACAAGTTCGTTCATCATTTTTGATTGTCATTGGAGGCAAAAGGGCAAAGCTAAGAGTAATTATTACTAACTACTAAAACTGGCTGAAAAGTAATATTTAAAAATTAGGAACTGAAACCACTATTACTATTTATATGTAAAATCTTTATAAAGTTATCTCATTTGAACGAATAATTATTCAGCTTATTGTAAGCTAAAATCTATATTTTTGATATAAACTATTTTATAGGTTATGTTTATCTGTTTACCTTCATCCAAGTCGCAGTAATGTTTTAAAAAAGCTTAGGACGTCACGTTACGTAGACTTAACACCGCCTTAAGGATAAAAAGCAAACAAAGGAATGTAGGATGCACTTAAAAACGAATTAGGACTCACAGAATTTATCAGAACGCTCAAGTCATTTGTAAGTGTGATAAAAACAAATCCTTGGGGTGGTACATAGATTATGTCCAGCGGTTTACGATATAATCCTGCCACGACAGTTAAAACGGTGGTCTTCTTAAGAAATATGTTTTTTTGGTAATGTGAACTACAATAATATCGTATGAAAACTTTACCATTTTCACATGATGGCACTATATTTATTAAAAATCGATTTTTTTAACCAATTAAACTACCGTGTACGGTTCAAGTCAGCGTTGCTGTTGCTCTAACCAATTGAGCTACCGAGTCATAAAAAATAATTAAAACAATAATTTTGTCGGCGTCGTCTGTGTAAGTACAATGTATTGCTAACAAAAAACGGGTCGTGGGTTTGACCCCCACCGGATCCAACATTTTTCTATTCACTTTATAATGAAAAAAAATTAATTAAATGAGTGGTAGAAATATCGAATTCCGTCCGGGATACGAACCACCGTCCACAGATGAAAAGGCCATGTAGTTTGATCACGTTTCGGATTCTGATTTCCGAATAATAGCCAAAAGCTCTTATTTAAAAATATTATTTTATTGTCAAACTTGTCAACCTATATTAGACGCGGTATAGTGCCTCGAACCTCCTAATGCATTTCCCAATCAATATACACCAAGGAAACGATTATCAAACAATGTTATCTACCATTATTATAACAGTTATGTTATTGTTTGTTGCTAAGTGATAAGTTTCTTATCGAAAACACGGTGCGTCGACCTTTTGCCATGCTTATGCTCTCATTGAGCCATTTTAAGCCCTAGGCAAAAGGTACCTTGACTTGAGTTCTAGTGATCGTTATAATTAAGCTCTTGTTGTATATATTTAAAACAAAAAATAACAAATAGGTATTTTGCTTGAATACTATAAAAGACAAATAATTAATATATTTCTATTGTCTTTAATTAATAGTATTTTGTCCAATAAACATTCCGTTATCTGTTATAATAAATTACACACGAAAAGTCACCTAAATTGAATCCGCGACCATCGCAATTACATTATGTTTTGAATTACAGTACTTTTTTTAATAATAATCTTTATTAGCAGGCTAAAAATAAAAAAAATGGCTATAAGTTTCCTTTCTTATTGTTTAAACTAAATATCAGCTGTGAACGTGCATTCGCAAACACGTCGCCATGGCAACCTTTATTGATTTATCGCTATCTCTTTCCCACTTGCTGTTATTGATTTTCTGTCCTCCATCCTTGTTTGCTGTCAGTCTTGTGGTGGAACTGGCACGGTGAAATTTCGTTTATTTACAAGAATTTGTTTAGTACTTTACATGAATATTCAGTGATATTGGATTTTTAGAAAAATTGGTAAGTTCTTTATACGTTTAGAATATTAGAATATTCAGATATAGTAGAAAGCAGAGTAAATAGATAAAACAATAGAAAACCTTCGTACTCGTGCGTTCAAACTCTTCTCAAATTACATCATACTTTTTTAGGAAAACTGGCACTACTTGGTTACAAATCCTATGCTTCTTATTCTAATTTTAAATCACAACATAAATAAAAAAAGTATTGTCTGTAAGTACTAAGTAAGTCTATTACGTTACAAAATAGTTCCCACGTGACCACGGCTACAGCAAAGCATTCGAACCGTAGATAAAATAAATTCTAAATAAATTTACTAAAACATTCCACGCCTTAAACCGTTAAGAAGTGATTTATATAAATCACTAACTTCCTCTATTTCGTCGATCGATTAAAATCGTGTGTTAAAACAATTATAAGTTAAGACTACTCTGTACTTACCAAGAAACAGTTAAAAATTAAAATTTTCCTAGAACCGTTTTCGAATAATTTCCAACTGCCTACATTTCCCATGACTTAAGTTTCACAACAGAGACAAACGCTTTCCCGTAATTTTGCAAAGCCGTAGTTTGCTAACATATTCAGTGAAAGTAACATAGTACCACGTGTATAATTTATTAAAATGGCCCTTAATTATTCTGCATTCAATAGAACTTCATGGTGCTGTATGTAATTGTTAGGCTAGAGACGTATTTGACATGTTATTCTGTGGGGCCCCATTTGTCAGTGTACTTGTATATACTCGTATATTACACAGTTGATAAGCGTCAAAAAAACCTTTAAATATTTAAGTACAATATTTAAAAAATGCGTCTGAGGACAGCTGACACATTATAACGTGATAACATAAACCGAGTTGAACAGAACAGGCAAACAGCAAGCCTTTTACTTATTATTTTCTTGTAAGGATATGAATTCATAAAATATTGCATTACGCCTCCATTAAAGTTAGAATTTATTTTGGGGCCCCGTCTCGTTGTTGCCCTATTTACCTGAAGCCTCTTAACTAGCAACAAACACTCAGTATTGCAGTCCCATTGCCTATGATTATGCGCCAATTTGACGGAATAATTACTAAGTTCTTCTCTTCCGTAGCATTTAGTATAATGTAGCTTGAACTGAGCTAGTCATTTAGATATCTAGATAGCCGATTCCCTGTGTTTATATTATAAATGTTACTTGTCAGTTCTTTGTAACTTGGTAGCTTTGAAGTGCGATTATGTGAAGAAAAATAAAACTTTAAAGATTTATCGTGTGTAAATAAAACAATATTAACGGTTTGAGAAGTATTTTATAAATTACTTTCATTTAGTTTAACTACAGCCCGACGCGTTGCCGCATAGTTTAAATTGATTTTAAATAAATTGACTAATATATTTCGACTTTTAAACTGTTAAAACTGATTTACGAAAACGTAGCATAAGTATTGTATTGTAAATATATATAAACATTATTTTACTTTAAAACACTAAGAATTTACTCTTGGGCCCACTAAAATATTTTCTTTTAATAAGAACTTTTTATGCTTTTCTTTCAAGACTAAATAGAAGTGCTATTTAGACTTGAAAGAAAGAAAGATTGTTTTGATTGTGCTGTAAATTTTTAGGTCTTTATTACAGTTATTTAGTAAAAAGTTTAAGTTTATAAGGTACATCGAATAAAATCAACATAGCCTTAGTGAACGCTCATTAAAAGATTTTTCTTCAAAACGAAAATAGGCTAAGAGCTAACGAGTTTTTTATTTAAATTACAAAGGTTTTCTTTTATCATTCATAAAACCTATTTTTTATGTCTCTTGACCATTAAAAAACATTAAAAAATAATTGTAACGTATGTTGTTGAATATTACAAAACGCGTTTAGAAGTTTAAACTCAAGAATTTTTAAAACATCCTAAGTTGAAATTTGCTCATTCGTCGTGTATATCTTTTAAGATATATACTATTACATTATATGCTTGTCTGAAACAATTGAACTAGATCGAGAATATCTTGTGAACGTACCAAAGTATTATCTAAACGGTAAATCTCCACAAATTACACCGTATCTTGAACTATATAACACAGGTGGTTAACTTAAGGCTCAGTGATAGCACCTGCTACATCAAGTATGTGTCGTTGCCTATAATTGTGAAACCGGGAACGGAGATGGGGAATAGCTGTGATTTCAATAAACCTGTTCGACGTAGCGGCTATCAATAATGGTGGAACTTTCTAATTCCTTTGGTATGTTTTATAGTTTTAATGACTGTATAATAAATAAGTTCGTCTCAGTCCTTTTTTACTGATTGAAAATAAAATATATGATAGAGCTGTTTGCTTTGCGTTGAGCGCTAGATTTCCAGGGTTCAAATCCCGAGGAAATATATTTAATAGTTTTTGGTAACATTCTCGGGTTCATTTACATTTAAATAAGTCATCCTTTATTTATAACGCCCATTTATATAGATTTAACTTGTCTTGATACAGATTCAAATTAAGAATAAAATAATATACGTATATTTATTTAATGATAGTGGAGGACAGATGAGCATGAGGTTTCACTTAACATCTAGAGAAGGGGCGCTATCGACCTGTTTGGGCTTCGGGTATACGGAAAAATATCCAGATTCCCACACGAAGTCCAACATTTTTTAGAAAAATTATAAATTAGAAAAATGTAGGACCCGTTGGGGATCGAATCCACGACCCGTTGATTATTAGCCATACGTTGCTACCGATAGGCCAACGAACCCGTTAAAATATGGTCAGGAGAAAATGTTCAAGTCTTTTTATAGCAAGTATTTTGTTAAGTAGCCAGGAATATTCAAAGAATTTAAAATAGAAAACAAAAGAAGATTTAAATGCCTCTCTCTTCCTAACATGTTGAGCAAACAACTTCAGCCGTACCTCTTACACCCTTAGACAAATATTTTGTCTTACGGTCCATGACCTTGGGGTCGTCAGCCGATTAAAAGCACAGATTATAGCACTTCCAAACTATGGTGTTTGACGCATAAACATCCGGGCCTTATGCCGCAAACAGTTTTGGTCTTGGCCTTATCTTGGCAGAGACGGTGCTATGATAATACGCCTTGACAACCCTAATATGAACACTTTTGGAACGTTACGTGGCTATGGCCTCCCATAATTCACAGTATTGCCCAAAACCAATTAACGAAAATGAACCAATTAATCTATTTAGATTTTAAAAAATTCACGACATGGTCAAGAGTTGAACCCAGAGCATTCCGACAGAGTAGCTCAATTGATTAGAGCAGCAGCACGGATCGCTGGTGAGGCCGGTTCAAGTTCCAAAGGTCTAAAATGTTGACAATTTAAATAGATTATTAATTTATACGTGAAAAATGTGAAAGTTCTTGAGAACTTAATAGTTTCACACGTCTTTACCCTGTATTTATCAAGACATTTTTCAGAACTCCCTCTTTTTACTTGTTTCCTCATATTATATACGCTGTAGTAAGCATTTATTATAAGTATATAACCATGGCTTGAATTATTACATGGGGTTGAGAACGTGTAGTCGGGGTGAGAATGACGAACTTGATAGATCCACCTTGACGACTGCCAACTTTCCATTAAGTTTATCTATGATAGAGGACGACAGAGAAGAATGGAGTTCACTTTATACCAAGCCATATAACGTCTAAACAATGTGATGTTGACCTATTTTGGCTTTGGATATTTAGAGGTTTTACACACCACAACGCTCTTCCTTCCAGGCTTCAGATATGTAGCATAATCCCATCTTGTATCCTATTCTTTGACACGATAGCAGTGACTAGTATAGACAGACAACATTCCATCCCGCCTACTTTATACTTGTAATAACAATCGTTACTGAGCCAAGTGAATGCATATCCTTGCGAAATATAAAGGCTCTTTGTTTGGAACGAATTGACAAGACCCTTAATATTAAAATGATAATCTATTAAAATAGTGATATGGTTAAATATTTATATAATATAAGATTACTAACCTAGCTAAACCCACAGAAAATAATTATTCTGTACCATTAAAAAACTATATAATTATTTATTATATTTTTAGTTAAGTATACACAATCAAATATATTATCAATTCTTACAGTTTGCATTTTGGCATTATATTAGTTTCTGCGATAGAACTATGAGACTTCAACTTTTTTATTTAATGGTTAACAAAGTATATACTAACTTCTAAAGCTTTGTTAAATAGACATAAAAGAGAAAACAAGAGCCATCTTCCCCTCAATGTTAAGAGGAAATACAAAGCAATGTGTTTTAAGCGTTTACTCTAAAAGGAAAAAAAGTGTTTCAGTTCTATTTCAAGCGACGCGAGGGGACACAACGAGTGTTTATTTTCTTTAAGTTCAAGGTGCACGTTTCCGTTTGAAAAAACTAACCCGATAATGTTAAAACCGGTAAGCGTAGAAATAACTGCTATAACCATGTTTTTATTATTCTTTTGTAATATTGGAATCTCCAGAGAAATGACGCTAATGTTTAGTTAAAACTTAGATGTTGACTACACTGTCAGATAATCTTGGTAATCGAAAACATTTTGTTATGAACGGGGCGAACACATTACTGTGTCCGTTTCACTGATCGATTTTATTTAAAGATTTCTATGCCCTGCCCGATCGCGACAATTTATTGCACTCCCGGGATGTAAGATCTCGTTGTTACTGCAAGACAAAGCCTTTAAAATGTTTAATTCTTGGTATTTAGGTACTATTAGGGACCGGCCTACGATATGAAAAATATTTACGCACACACGAATTTACATTGACGTAGGTCAGTAGTGCAGATTCAGGCGGCAAATGAGACTTGACAGTCTTTGTTTGTTTGCCCTTAATAGTTTTCATAATATTCATATTAAATGCTATTCATAATAAATTGTAATTAGGTTAAATTGTTTTAAACAATCTCATTTAACGCGAGTAATATACCATCGAAGTATTTAACTTCATCTTATGCTTTTATTAAAAGACAATAAAAAAGCTAGCATTTACTTGATGGAGGATGAAATACTTTAGTCGTTAAATATCCATGTCGGACATCGATGAAATAACACAATAAAAAAATGCGAAATATTTTAGTTAAACTTGTTTACATAGCCGTATAACAAGTTTAACTACCATATTTCGCGTTTAAAACCGTTATAGTTAAAATATTTATTTACATTTAGATATACATTATGGTTTGTTATGTTGATTTTGATCCAGCGATATTGTAATCCAATGCAGTTAATATGTAGGGATTGTTCCAAAAATCGATATCCGCCCCATCGTAACCCTATGCAGTATGTTAAATCGGCGCACGCGCACGGATCGATATTGTCTTCACCCCAGCACATCTGTTCCACCCCACGTTTCACGGATTTATTTTGAAAATGACGTGGGGTTGTTTCTATTTTTAATAATATTTACTTTTACGCTAGCTCACGCTGTCTATGAGTGAAACCCCGGGCCCTTCACATTGGGGGCCTGGGACAGACACATTTATGTGTTTGTTTTTCTGACAAATGTATTTACGGCGAAGTAAATATGGCTTAAATCTGTCTGTAACCATATAATATTTAACTGTTCCATTCATTAATATATAATATATAATTCATTTTGCCAAATCCGTTTTAGGAGAAATCGCGTCTATAAGGAATTACGTCTAGAATTTATTGTAAATGTTGAATTTAGCATACAGACTGTTGTTTCTGGAGAACGACAAAATTTTGGTTTATATGATGTACTACAATTAGGACATATTTTATCATTCGACAGTGCATCCCTTAATGATTTAACCTTGCTTTCGGGGTTCGTTTGTGCTGTGTCTCAGAAAAGCCTTCACTATGGGAACGATAAAACAACTAAATTTATCAATATTATCGTGACTGTTATCATTTTTTAAATCTTAAAATAAACTGAACAGTTCAATAACTTAAAGTATTATTAAACATGTATTACTCGGCCCCACGTTTCGGATGCAGCAACCGTGGTCACGGGGAGACGAAGTTAAAAAATAATTTCCAAATTTGTTTAACTAATTATTCGCGTTTTAAACCGTTAAAGTGTTTTATTTTGACGCGTAAACTACAGACAGCAAAAGTAATATAATAGTCCCATTACTTCTTGCATGTGTTATTTGTGTACCTACGGAATGCGAGGAGGACGCATTAGCGTTGCTTCCGTGAACTATTTTCTTTGAACTTAACGTTTTTTTACGTCACCGATACTAACGAAACTAATTAACGAAAGTTGGAAACGTTTTTCATAAAAAAGGCAGTGTCAGTATGTTTTTAGGGTTCTCTAGTTTTGTATTAAAGCTTTATTATTTCCTTAATCTTACAGCAGTTAGTAAGTAGATGTGCAGATTTTATTAATTTAAAATGATACGTTAAAATAAAGCGTTGTTTTAAATAAATTAGCTTAAACTAAATAATGAAAAATAGCTAAATGTTATATTATTATCAATATTTTATTCTAAAGCTTTAATTATAATTCTAGATGAATATACATTCTTTATATCGTACTTATGACGCCAACTTAGTAGTCATCTAAAATCTTAATTGCGGAACTTAAACTGAACAAAGTCAAGTCTGACTTAGCCATTTTTTGCCGATGGAACCCCTTCACCCTGATTGACCGCGTGTCTCGATACGTCCTGCATTCGATTCCCGTCCCACGCCCGACTAGGCCCGAACAATCGGGACGATCGACAAAATGGGACAATGCTTGGGCACGGCGCTGTGATTGTTAATTTTACGGTTCAGCCGTTTACGTGTTAATGCACTTTGCATACAAATATGTCAGAAGTTTGGTAGCCTTGGAATCAAATTTATAGTATAAAAAAAATTTGGGTTCTGATCAACAACTCGCCTACATCAGTGCAACCGACAGTCGAGTAGACTACAGTACAAATAAGATGGTACCACCACCATTTTTGCGTCCCACGGCCACTACTTACAAGGTTATTACGTTACTTAACAAGACATATGAAAGCATTTAAATAAAATACTTTAATGGTTTAAAACGTAAATATATTCGTTTCGGATGCTTTGTAGCCGTGGTCACGGGGAGACTAAAGATGGAGGGGTGACTCTGATTAAAAAGTAATAAATCGAAACGTCGGGCCGTAGTTGAAATAATTTCCAAACGCGGGTAGTACATAATAAACTTAAAAAGTTTTTATTTACTATTATTTACTACTCGCGTAAACTACAGGCAGAATATGAAAGCACTTCCCTAAAATTTTGGTCGGAATTACAATTTGCCATAAATACTATATATTTATTATTTATTCATAATACACAAAGTGGTTTGATTACGGCTCATTTCCCATCCATAACGCATAATATAAAAATAGACATGATAATTGTGAAATTGCCTACGTTTATAGAACAATAGCGTTCTTGAAGTGATGCGCCCGCGCAGGCTAGGCATTCACGGGTGGCTTGCTTCAGACAAAGAGGACGCGCGTACAATACTGTCCTCTGTCCGGGTTCACTGATTTTGGATTGAATTTCCTTGGTAATTTGAATTTACAACGTCGGGTGCCCAACGTTTTTACTGGACTTTTAACCGACTGCACAAGAAATAGAGAGAGTAGAAGAACGAAAAGTTTTGAAATGATGTATTGAAAACTTTGAAAGAGTTTCAAAATTAATTTTGTAAAAAGGTTTGCTTTGGAGAAAAAAGCCGTTTGTAACACAATAGTTAGGTGGTAGTAGCCTATGTATATCTTTATGCTTGTTTTATATTTCTCTAATCCCTAAAAAAATTCCTAACCTTACTTTGTAGATTGTGTAAAAAAATGTATTCCACTTCCCAAGGGCAAAGAACTTACAGCTTGCGTAAATGGAAGGATGCTGTGAACATCTGTGGTGTGTAAAGTGTTGCCAAGATAGAATTACACGCAGGATGGGTGACCGGGCATGGGGTGGGCTTGGGTTACCTTATACAGGCGTTAATCTAGCAACCAACTTGTTTTTACTCACGTAGGGACTTAATTATCAACATAAAATTAATTTTACAAGTTCTTGATAATTTTTATATCAGTTATTCTTCTTGTTATATACCTATTACAAGTTAGCAGAAAAAATCGTTTTCTTTCAATTCTTGTTTGAGAAAAAGCTAGTATGTTTATTATTTAATGACAGAATATACAGCCATTCTACCATTCAAACGTTGTCGCACTATTGTATCCATATGTAATTACAACATATTATAATTAAAAGCTTCAACATAACAAGGAAACGAAATCTGAACCTCCTGACGTACATATACACCGCTATCATATATAAGAGCTTTCGTCGTGTTATTAAAAGATTTTATTTAGTTTATTAAATAAGTAGATACATTTTTACAGTACGCACCCACTGCGTATATGCTGTTACGAGTTAAAAGCTCTCGTAGAAGCGCCCGTAAGAGTGTAAAACTTTTAATGGACAAAGAGGACAGTGTGAGGATGCTTGAATTTTGTAAGCACTTGTTTAGAATATTGACATCCGGAAGTGTAAAGCGTTCGTCCACAAATGGACGAGATATCACGCTACTAAAATTATGAACTACTGCTTTCCTTGTAATGAAATGGTAATAAAATAATAATAAAAATAAATAATAGAATGCCTTAACCTTAAAGATAAGAACACGTAAGACTAGTTATTTTTATCATTGGGTCGTACTATATAATTAGCTTAATTCAATAAATTTAGCTTAAAATTAAAGACTTAAATATTTGTTTAAAATGAAGCTGTAGCTATTCTATTATATCTATAGTATATTTTTTGTAATACCTGTTATAAGCATATTAGATTGTTTTCTTATTAGCTTGGCTTAGCTTATGTACTGGAATAACGCTTATCTCACGCGGAAGCGGTAGATGTGGCCGCGTACAACTCAAACAAATTGAAAGCAATCAGTTGAAAAGCAGGAACAAACGATGTTTAATTCGTCATGTACCTAGTTGGAACTCTGGAATAACTGGGACGGAAAACAAATCATTGATTGATTGGATAATTCTAAAATGAATACGATTTAGAAACAAACAAACATTGTTCGTAGTTTCCGCGAGTATTACGGATGTAAATAAAACCGTTTTATCGGTTTAAAACGTGATTTATATTGGTTCACGTATTTTCCTGGTTTCCACGACTGCTGCAAAGCGTATGAAAAGTCAGTCCGTAGTTAAAACGAAATTGACTAATATATTTCGCATTTTAAACCGTTAAAAGTGTTTTATTTAAACATATGAATATCTATACAAATATAAGTATATATGTAGTATTTATGACGCCATTTGGTTTCACTTCCATCTTTGAAAATATTGTTTGTTTAAATTGAAATAAAACAGCATTTGTTCGATATGTTTGGATGTATAAAGAGGGTCCCAAAAGGTTTGTTATTTTAAAAAATTTTACGTTAGAATTAAATATTTTTTTCTGACATATCCCACGGTATCTAGTTATATGATCTAACTAGCCCCACCTCGTCCCCTGCACAGGATCCTTAGACCGCATCCTGACACATAATACGGCTACACAATACTCTAAGGAACTAACGTCAAGACGATTATAAAAAGTAAAACAGTGGATTTAGCTTCACCGAAACTTGGAAAGAGCTATACATATATATATGTGTTTAGTTACAATAGGCAAAATCTTAATATAACTAAGCTTAAGCCTTTTCTAAAATTACATTTGTGAGATGTCGGTAATTTCTAACATTATTATGACATTAGCATCCAAAAGTTTAGGCATTTAAATAAAACGTTCTTAAACGAAAACCAAATATTCATTATATATATTTTACTTAGCTAGTTAGAAGTGTCTTATTAAAAATGGGTTAGATATATTTGCTTCATTCTTATTTAATCGGCTTTGCTATTGCTTATCAAACATGTTGTTTAATGCCTGTTATTGGTGAAGACGTTTATAGGCTTTTATAGTGAATGGAATAAATAATGTATGCTAAGATATTTTTATACCGCAATACAGTATAGATAGATATATCATGTTACTTTTAAACACCCTGTATTCCAATTTGTAACAATCCCAACTTGGCCGATAACACTTGACATTTACGAGACCATGATTTCGCCCAGATTAATATAATTTGATTTATATCCTTCCCGGGTTGTCACTTGTAAATTGTTTTAACATTTCGAGAGGGATGCACGGACAGACATGCGGGTCCTAATGTAGGTATGCGAACGAGTAATGGCCACAAATTGGACACCAATTTATTTGTTAAACGTGATTAGTTTGGGACGAATGTCAGCGATTTTGACTAATCTGATTTTGAACTGTTTCTCTGTCGTGGAATAAACGGGGACACGGGAATTGCAGGTTGTACTTTGTGTTGGGCCTTTTACGTTTATTTTATTGGGTTTAGTGCACAGCTAGACACACACACCTTAGCTATGTTCATCCTTAACATTTGCGTTGAAATTACTTATGTTGAAAAAATATATATATTATGATTATTATGTATGAAAAGAAATTACATATGTAATGATTATATTTATGAAAATAATAATTTGTCAAAAATATGTTATTAATTTATATTTTATTTTTAAATTTATATGGTGCAATAACGTGTGAAAAACATTGAAGTTTTCTAATATAATCCTATCTGTAAGAAACTTTTTTGGGTTATGTAATTTGTTAATTACTATTGGTATTTCTACTTTGATTTCGTAGCATTCAAAAAAATACCTGAATAGCTTAAAGTAGGTATTCACTCCTATAAAATACGTGTTTTAATAACATGCATTAAAATTACAAATTATACAAAGAGCTTCAACGCTAATGACGATTCGAAAATATCATGGACCTAGGACAAGTTGGTGGTTAAATTTGGACATTTTACGACGCTCTCCTCTCGTATGTATATTTACCCCGTTCTCCCGCCGAGCGCTGTTTTTGATGTCCGACACTTGTTTATGCGTCTTTAAGTATCCTTTTTTAATTGCTCCAAGGATATTGTTGACTTTAAGAATAAAGACATTGAACTATACAACCGTACTTCACTAAGAGCCGCATTTATTAAGTTACACTTCCAGGAATCATGAGAAATTAGTTTTAAGTACAAACTAGATGTGTCCGCGACTTCGCCCGCGTGTAATAATTATTTTGGGGATCATATTATTTATTTTTGCAGAAATCTTCACTTATCAATTATAACTGTTACCTACAACCGTAGTCCCGTCGTTCTTGTTAGTTACTCTTAAAAAGGTGGACAAACTTTCCCGGGGGGGGAAAGAGAATTTTTTTTTTTTTTATTTTTTTTGGGGGGGGAAAAATTTTTTTTTCCCCCCCCGGGGGGGACCCCCCCAAAAAAAAATTTTTAAAAAAAGATTTTTTTATTCCAACTTGTAGTTCCTGAGATTAGCTTTATAATATCAGTATCGATTAACTCTATTTTTATCAGCATATAATTGTTTTTCGGGCTGTTCGGCCGACGTGAGGCGAGACGGTGGCCGTGAATGCCTTACACAGTTTATTATAATTGTTTCTCCTATGATGGTCGAAGTTTACTCACGTTTATCTATCCTCTCCTTTATGTTATCTATGTCAACTATACAGTTTTCTTTTCACTTCTTCATTCCAAAACGGTGGTCTCCAAGCAACAGTGATACAGTCAAAACATCGTCACAGTCTACAGACTTTCGGAGCGACCCTACTTTCGATAAAGTTATCAGATGAATCTGCCCTTTTTAAATAACATTACAAAGAATTGCATACAAAAAGAATTACATGCAGGCCTAATTTAAAATGTGTTTAAAAATTTAAATTTGAAATTAGTTTAGACTGATGTTTTGTTTTATGCAAGGCGAAATAATACGTTGCATTATAAGAAGGCAACAACGATACACGTCTTATTGTTTTATCTGTGCACACGCAGCTACGTTGCCTCAGACCTCAAATAGTCGATTGTGGACTACCAAAATTGAACCAAAAGAGACTAAATTAACGGTTCTTTTGGCTACAGGACGTTCTAAATCTAAACAATTGCGTTGCGCGTGCGCACACAAAGTGGCGTCCTCTTGCGTGGATACCGGACAAGTGCTGACATCGATACGGCGACAGATCGGTTACATGCGTCTTATGTTTCCTCTCGTATTGGTTTCTTTGAGACCAATGGATGTACATGGGGAATACATATATAGGAAACATTCAAGAAAGAAAGTATATAGAAAGGTGTGGGTTTAACAGTTGATAAACCAACAGAGTAACATTTTCTTGTACATATTATCTTTATCAAAACAATTTTTTAAGACAGGCACTTAGAGGAGAGCTATTTAAGGATGGTGGAGATATAATAATACCTTACGTTACATAAAGAAACTTCGCTTTAGAAAAGCTTAGGTTTTAAAAAGTTTTCGTGCCGTAACAGCCTTTATTTACTATGAGAAGTTATTATTATATAACACTTGTCAAGATGAGGTACCATAGCGGTCTTTTCTGTTTTAAAATTATCACTAACGATCCCCTCAAAACTTTAAACGAAAAACAAATTCTACTCAATGGAAGCAAGTCAATCCCTGTGAGGAGGTGTGTACTAAGAATATTCATGTGTCTATTACCAACAAATTGTTAGAAATTCGGAGATTCCGATCTTCACGCTCGATAAATGTAAAATTGTTATCGCCCTATGATAGCACTGTTTATGTGCATAACGATTATCGTTACAAAGGATTTTACCAAGTGTAATTTACGATTTTTTATGCGTGGATTGGCCCAACAATTTTATTGTTCTTATATAGGAGCTAGAAGAAAGCGCATTTAATGAATAAATGAATACATACTCGACATTCTTGAGTTCTTTCATTTGTTTACAACAGCATTGACTTTTTTATGATAGAGAAAGACAGACAATAGTGTATTACCCCAGCAATATAACATCTATACAAGATGCGTTGTCAGCCTATTTTGGCTTTGGATATTCGGGAATCCACAGACGGAAAACGAAACGCGATGAAACTTAACACGGTTCGGAAACTCGGACGGGATTTCGATATTCCTACCACCAATTGAAAATCCACATTTCAAGACGAAAACCAACTTGTTACGGATTTTTTTTAATTGATTAGAAATGTTTGTACCTGGTGGGGAATAAACCCACGACCCATTGATTAACCATATGTTGCTACCATTACACCAACGGGTCTTTCAAATTTCGAAATAACTTTGACACAGATCCACATCATACAGAGCTTCATCTTTACCTAATTATTATTTTGATATTGTACTGTTTTCTTATCTTAAAAATGAGCGTAAACAAGTTTTACATTTTGCTAGATGCGTAGATAGTTCAGCTACTGGTAAGAATAAATTGAATTAATTAAAATGAAGAAATATTCACTCAGTATGAAATAATGTAAAACATTAACTATTATGTTTAGATATTCATAGAAGCATCCATCGTGAAAACAATGCAATCTCTCATCACCTATAATATTCTGTTAGACTACCTTATAATTAAAATGTGTTAACACACAGATAGAGAGATAAGAGATTCGGGTGTCGAAATATAATAAAGGATTTTAAATTTATACCTACATTTTATGGTTTCTTGGTTACTAAAATGAGTAATTTGGAAATCTATAAGACTTTGCATTAGAGAAATATTAATATTTCCCTATTTCTGCATACAAAATTGTAGTTACATATATTCAAAATTTTAATATAGATTAAAAACCATTTTCCCGTGGGACATGGGTCGAACACATTTCTGTGTCCTATTCAACATCAATTTTTTATTAACAGGTAAGAGAGAGAGGTTGACCAGTAGAGATAATATGTGCCCTGCCCGATCAAAACAATATATTGTTTTCCCAGGATTCGAACCCAGAACCGTTCACGCTTAACGCAATATGTTTAAACATTTAGCTACGGAGAAAATTTAATATTTAAAAAAAAACTCTGTCCCACGATGAACAAAATTTTACGATACTTTCACTGGCTAGTTGATTTCTGACCGAATAAGGATTTTACATAAATATTAGGCAAAATAAAAAGGCTGTTTTAAAAAAACTACATATACTCAAATTGTATTTTCATTTAAATAAATACTCTAAGGGTTAAGATCAAATGAACCGATCACGGTAGGTTGTAAATCGGTCAGTTAACTGGGCTTTTGTTTCGCCTAAACGGTTTAACTGTTGCTAATCTGCTAGTTAACACCTTTAACGGAAACTGAGGTGTTTGCTTCAAGTTAGGCCTTTGCTTTTAACAAAAGTTAAGTAAGTACCTATATTTAAATGGGAACGGTACATAAATGTTATAGTGAGGTAAGGCGTATAAATAGTGGCATTCTTTCTTAATTAACGAATATAGCATTTAAAGATGGCGTAAACTTCAGTTAAATGGCTATATGAAATGAACACCAGCCATATTAGATGTAAACAAGTTATGCGGTCGACCTATTTTGGCTTTCGATTTCGAAACCGAAATGTAATTAAACTTGACATTTGTGGAGGGTGGATTTTGATCCGGAGGACATTTCGATATTCCAATCCAATTTTTAGACGAAGTTCAACATGTTTCAGAAGAAATATAATTTGATTTGAAATATATTGAACACGAACACACGACACGGTGATTATTAGTCATATATTGCTATAACACTCGCCAACACTAAAGTGAAGACAAAACCAATATTTTTTAATTCTTGTCAAAATGTCAAAATGGCCATAGCTTTGAGAATACCTGGTCACCCTATATTAACTGTTTACGGAAACTATATCCATCATCACACAACTTAATTATTCCACCACACCCTGTTGACGTACGCTCCCAGCACGGTCATTCCACGTATCCAACTCCGGTAAACTGACGACAGATTGTTTGCCAAACACGATCAACTGTTTGCTAAACATCCGATCGAGATCACGACAATGCTTTTATGATAGTTGGTTTTGGTTAAGCGTGTGGTCAGTGGCTCTACTACTTAATGTAGATTATTATATACTTCTTATAAATACTTATTAAATTACTTGTGCTCGATATACGTTCGGACTGAATTAGTCACGTAGATAACAGTCATTGTCAAGACTTAGAAGTTGCTGGAAATTAAGAAATTCCCCCCTACTCTTAATAGAAATTTGACTCCTAATAACAAATTTCTCTTTTGTCCACAGACTACCTCGGAATACCAAAAATGCCTAGAATATCATCAGACAACCCAGTCCGCAGGCGTCTCTTCGCCCCAGAAACCCCAGCGGAGGAGGCGAGAATTGACAACTTAGCTAATATACTCCAAGAATCCATTTTTTCCGATCGGCTGGAGAAATCAAAAAAATGGAACTTTGATTTTGAAAATGAAGTACCGCTAGATGGCATTTATGAATGGCATTCTTGTAACGACAGTTCTGATTGGCTAGGAGTTTCAAAAATAGAACAGGTTGACGATCAGGACTCGTTTCTTCCTATGAAAATTGAGAACGAAGTTACTCCAAGGGTGAAAGAGACGATTGTACCATCGATAAGAAAGTCTTTGAAGAGGAGAATGAGTTTCAGAGTCGAGAAGGAAATTAGGAGGAAGATTACTTTTGAATAAATCGATTCTAACCTTGATTTATTCAAATAAATTATTCACGATCATGCATTTTTTTCATCAACCCAGATACTTCTTGTATATATGCAAAATAGATTGCAATGCCGATCTAATACCGCAGCTTCTTATAGAGACTGTGAACTTTTTATTTCTTCAATAGAAGATACTTTTACTGCTTCATCATCAACAATATTTTTGCAGAATCGTGAATAGTTCCTTTTCTTATGTGCCACATAAATCGCTTTTATGAAATAACGGTTGTAGATAAAGAAAAATCATCAAGTAATAAAACAAGAAAATATGTGTAATGATATAAAATGACTGGCGTCACGCTATATAGGGAGAAACGGTAATGCATTTTATTTTTTTGATTGCTTAATGCCATACAGCGAACAACAGGCCTTATTTTATTAATATATTTTTTATACTACTTGCGATGTTTCAAAATGGCGATTCTTCTGTATTCTAGTTTTTAGTTTTAGAGGTTTATTTATTGTGTAACCTATGAATCTTTTAAAAGACTGTCTCTTATATGATTTTAGACGCAATATTTTATATAAATGTAATCTCATTCCACTATTTAACATCACAAAGTAACTTTTAACAATTGAACATTAAATAATGTTATAAATATGTAGAGGCTAACTCACTAACGTATAGAGTAAAAAACTGTGATCTTTAACATTTAGTAGTTTAAAGGACGAAAATGATCACCGATTTGTAAAAATTAGTTTTGATCTAAAATTAGATGTGTAATTAATATTAAAAATTATCTAACATACATTTTGTAAGAGGTTAACTGCTATTACTGATAAGAGACAATTCTGCTAAAAAGGTGAATCAAATTTTAAGATTTAATTCAAGTAGACTTTGTACACTCTCCAAACTTTGTTTTGCCGGGCTGAAGTTAGCGCGACCGCCATCTTGCGCATGGTACTGTCAATTATAAGCAAAGTCGATTCCTCCTGCACCCGCGCACTTTTCGATGATTCTGCGCAACTATCCTCGCTTACTTCAGCCCGGACTCTTAAGTTTGGAGAGCACTGTACTGTATTGTAAATATTTATAACTAACGACTTATAAACGTTTAACTTATCTTTATAAAAACAGCTATATTCCAAAGTCTCTGTAGAGAACTTGTTTGTTTTAGAAAACAACTTCGCAAAGTTATATAATATCAAAAATACACATAATGAATGGAATTCTTAATACATACATTAACTCTACTATAAGTATGTGTACTTATTTAATTCCTATAAAGGAAATAAAATGCTTTAAATTGATATATTTGTTTAGTCACAATGTAATTTAGATTTATTTATTTTATATCGATTTAATTAATATTGGCTAATTTATTATAATTTTCGACATTAAACAATATTACAGAACCGTGTGTTTGTTTTCATATATTTTTAATAATTAATGCTCATTACTCTTTTTCGTTTCAATCTCTAGATTTACTAACTATAGAAGCTAAATTTCAGAATCTCAGGAATATCAAAGGATCAATGAAGCGCTAATAATGAACTGTTGTATAAATTTGATCCCAACCGATTTTTAACATATCTCGTCTCTAACCCGTGACTTTTTACGTTTGTCTGCAAATGTTGCACTTCGTCCGAAACGTCGGACCAAATTAAATGGATGGTAATAATTTTGAAATTCTGAATGTTTAATTAATATACCGCGTTTAAACGGATTTCCGTTTCAAAGTGTTTTACCTAAAATGAAAACTAAACCCGCGTCAAAGCTATTTAGACAGATATTTTGTTAAGATGATATATGCTTGAGGTATTGCAATTTCAATCAAGGATGGAATACCTGTGTAACGAGTTACATTTAATGTAACTTGTAGTTCAAATAATAATTTATTTGAGATTCGTTCGTGAGACGCTTTAGGCCGTAGCCGAGGTTAAAGTTCACGGGCCGCATACGTGTCCATCGTGCCCCATTCCCCAACCTGTGAATGAAGTTCCACAATTTGTTATAATCACATTTTATTGGAGCCAATTGGAGTAGGAAGGATGGGGTGCATAAACGGATGCGCCAATGACTATGAGGAAATGGTGTGAATTTTACGTTCACCAAACCTGCATTGCCCGTTCAGTCAACTGTGCCCCCCCCCCTTCTCACCTCTACGGGCGGACGAAGAAATATATCGGTTATTACAATATACATCTTATGGCATATGCCAATGACGATTATGAGTGATCAAAATCCAACCTTTTCTAATTAGTTAGAAAGAATGGAATAGAGAGTTTTTTTATGATAGGTAGAAGAGGACAGACAAGCATGGCGTTGTCTTGAAGGTAGGCGAAATACCTTCGCCATACAACATCTAAAAAAGACTTATTTTGTCTTTGCATAATTCGGAAATCCACCGACTGAAACGCGATTAGACCTACGCTTAGTGTTTTTGAAAGATCATAGTAGCATACTTTTCTTCTCAATAAAATCTCTTACTTAATAATTATATTATTGATCTTTACCGTATGCAATTTACAGTTACGTTCTCATGAAAACAAAAGCAACGAAATCAATGTGTAAAGGAAACATAAATAAACATATAAAATTTGCTCCAATCCCGTGGGAATCGAACCCACGCACGCGAATCTGGTCACGGCCAGTGCGCAGAAAATGTCCTGGATTTCTGACACGCGTATTCCGTTACCATGGTAACGCTAGACAGGTAATTAAACATTTAAATTTAAGTATAAAAGCAATAGTTTAAACACGTTTAAATATAGAATAGTAAAAATTATATTGAAACCGTAAAACTTAATTATTTTAGGTAAGCCAGAGTACTAGCTGTTCAGGGTTTGACTCCCGCCTGATTATTAAAATTTTCAATCAGTCTATTTAATGGCATTCTTATGTATAAGCTTTGATAATCACTAGTAAGAGGGATTTTTTTCTCATTAACTGAAACGATAGTTTCTTGATTATAACATTGCAAGGCTAACAATTAATCTCAGTGCTGGCAACACTCGCTTTCATTGAATAATTAACACTTCCTCTCTATCGGAGTATACAATACCCTAAAAGTGGAATCTCATGCATAGTAATGAAGGGGAAATCCGGGATATGCACCAATACTCCTTGGGGATGCACCAACTTTTTTTGCATTTACGCATTCTAAGAGGGAAACAATAATTTATGGAAACTTTGGTATTGTATGACTGCGTAAGTACCTATGAGGAGTTACACGAGTTACTTACGCATTTTAAGAAAACACTTTTAACGACTTAAATAACTGTTTAAACGAAAAATAATAATACATTATTTATAATTTATTTTAACTGGGCCCGACATTTCGGATGCTAGCAGCAGCCGTGGTCACGGTTAGTTAATTTCAATTGAAAATAAGTTAAGGAATATATTACGCAATTTAAACAGTTAAAAGTGTTTTCCTTAAATGTGTAAGTGATACTCGTGTAAACTATGTTCTTGTTTAAATATAAAAACAGAGGTGTAATAAACAAAATTGTGATTTTTTCTACGTATAAGAAAGGTTACTTCTTTTTATCTTCTGTATGTCTTAATTCTTCTGTTAATGAATATATTGAACTTTAGTACCCATTGAACATTTAACTAGTATTAAAATAAATTTAATTAGAACTACTTATCTTGGAAAATATCGCAGTCCAAGAACTCAATAATCCCACCATTTACTTGACAAATTTTGTAACTTTTTTGTCTCCCGTCTGTTTCCGTCCATCTTCCACAGAGGTCTACATCCTGTTTCCGACAGAGGTCGTGACTTCCCATCTGCTGCTGGCTTGTAGGGCTTCTCGGATGTAAACTAAAAGTTAACTGAAACCATACAAACTTGGCACATCCTTTTTCTTGTAGGATATTTCCTACTACTCAGTTCAATGAATCGTCAAAACACTGTGAATATGAAGCTTTCGACTAAAGCAAAATAAAGCGAGGGTTTTTAAAAGTGTTTGTGAACTATAACAAATGAAAATTGTGAAATTCTCCACTAAATAACTTGTCGTTTATACGTTTAAATAAAACACTTTTAACGGTTTAAAATGCGAAATAAATTAGTAAACATTAATTTAATTTAAGTACGGCCCGGCGTTACGGATACTTTGCAGCAGTCGCGGTAACATAATCGTATTTTAAAACTATAAATGTGTTTTGTTTAATCTTTATAATTAATGCTTTTGAAGCTGACATAACTATCGTTAATTCGACTGATCTATATAATCTATAAGCAAACTCGACACATATACATTTATCATGTTTTCCTAGAATTCGAAGCGATGACCCCTACATTTTAGTCAATGCGTGAAATCGCATCGCGTGGGGCATGGGGCACATATCTCTTTCACTGATCAATGTTATTAAAGGTAAGTCGATCGGACTTTTGTTGCTTAGAAATCGAATCAACTGCCTTTCCCATTTTCTGCAAAGCAAGGTGATGTTTTACAACTGACTAGTACAAGCGGCTGATCCGATTAAAGTTATACTACTTAAAATGTGCTTTTTTGTTTGAAAAATAAATTTTAGTAATTCTTTATGTCCCACATTAAATAATATACTTATCTTTATGTTCATAATTAAAACTAAAAACAGGTCAACTTAGATAAAGATTTATCAACAATAAAACTAATTGAATACCAGCATCGTTGAAACGTCGAAAGTGGGGCAGTAAAGTTAATTTTATTTGTTTTATATTGATTTTAGTATCGGGGTTAAGTCAACGCGCTTTTTCCTCAATTTTTTTATGGTTTGTTACGTAATGGAGTTGGAGTCGGAGCCCACTTTTTGTAATTTACTGTTTACGTGATATTATTCGATAAATAATTTTCTATATGCTTTCTTAAAAACTTTAAATATGCAATAATCTTTAGATTACAAAAGAACGTGATTTCTTTATAAAATATAAAAACTCACCTGCAATAAATAATAATTTCCTGCCCATATTTTATGCTATTTATTTATTCAAAGACATCAACAGAACAGAGCACACATCACTATTTATATATATATATATATATGATTTTGAAGTATTCTCATGTTAGTTCCGATAAAACGTGTATACAGTACTAGTTTGTGAATATGAAAACTTGTTAGTCTTAGTTTAGTTTTAGTTTCGTAGAATAACTTAACAGCGACATAATTGTTTTTAACTTTAACGGTTTTTCTACTAATTAAAAATTGAAAAAAGAATACTTTTCCCCCCGGCCTCCCCCTGGTTAGTTATATAAAATAAAAAATTGAATTATCGATTTTTAATTTATATAGAATCATCATGTAATGTTAAAGTTTTTTTTACTAAAATCTTGATATTAGATGGATCAGAACAATAACCCTGACTGCCAGCCTTCATCAAGTTTCTAATCAATAAAGTGGGCCAAGGAATGTATTATCATTTTAACAACATTACTAAATAAAGACTATCTAAAATTAACGTTATTTGTGTCTGCTTTTAGTTTAAACATTCACTAAACTCTATGTCTTATCAGTATAATAGGACTAGCTGTGTTCGCAACTTCGTCCGCTTAGAATACATATATCGGGTATCATAATTTGTTTTTGCAAACTTTCATCTTTATTAATATAACCCATGACATCGGTCGCGTCCCGTCGTCAAATTAATCTTAACAGACATTACATGACGTTGTCGCGGTCATTTTTGTAGATCATTTAAGGAGGTATTATTCTCTAATATTTATTTTTTCGAGTATAGGAATCATCGGAAATCAACCCACAAAGATGAATTATTTTCCCCGTTTTTTTCACATTAACCGCTATTAGTCAAAGCGCGATGTTTTGTACCCTATGGCTTATAGATAGATATCTCTGTTTGGTAACGCAGAAATAAATTTTCAATTCGAACCAATAGTTCCTGACATTAGTGCGTTCAAATAAACAAACTCTTCAGCTTTATATGTTAGTATAGATATAGATAAGAGTTACTTACTTTTAATTATTTTTTACGTATTTCAGTCAAGTAATGCTTTAGTTTACAATTATTATGAAGGAGAAGATTAAAGTATTCAAGTTTAGTTACATTTAATAAAATATGTAGAAAGAATGGAAATACGCTTTTTGTGTAAATTTTAATCGACATAATGAAATTGTATATGTTTGTGCATGATATAACACAAATGTTTCCATAACAAAATAATTACACCTTAAAGGAATTTGATCGCCTCAATTAAAAGTAAAGCTGAACTAAATCTAAGTGTGCCCATCTCTAAGAATATACGAGTACAGCGTCACGAATTGATTTCTTATCCTGGCAACGCGTATCCTTTGTTAAAGGGTAATGTGAGTTATAGCTATGTTGATTAAGACGAATAACCGTGTCCTTTGATGAGATATTCAAGCATTCTCATTTGCTTTTAGAAAAAAAAATAAGCCTATTTCACGCCACAAAAAGACAAAGACAGTAGGCATACTTTGTAGAGAAATATTTCCCTTCCTTTTGTTAAATAAAACAAGCTAATGGACTGAGTCGCCTTCTATCTCCGTTTAAATATAGTTTAGACAAGATCTAACTTCGTCCCCTGCTTCACCAAAATATACATAATTTTTAACTAAGAGTTCCTAAATTAAAATAATACCTAAAAACGACGAAATATTACTAACACACAGTAGTAGAAACTAAATTCGGCTTTTTTGATATATCTGTATATACAAAACACGTTGCGGTTTGTTTTTACACGATATTTTGGTATGTTTTTGCGCAAATTATGCACAAGCGCACAGTTTTGAGACAGACCAGATGGCGGTGGACCGAAACTTAACACTTGCGGCTTGCGCATGCGGCGCACTTTTTGTACCAGTTTTTGTCGAGAAAACGGAAAGGCGTTTCATTTCCTATGATTTATGGGTTCGCGGATTGAGATGGGATTTCTGTATATGAGGAACAATTATCCGGAGATGAATATTAAATGCTACCTAAATAAAAATGGTAAATATAGTAGTTAATATTTAATATTGTCAAACTGCTAACCATCTACAAAGTGCGGTAACGAATTAAATGATTTTACGATATACTAGTTATACAATTATTTAATTTATTTATTTTCTATTTTATTCTTACTTTTGTGTATTACTGTTTGAAAGTAACTCACGACATCTCTTATTGGATAGCGAAAGTTTTGAAAAAATATAATGCGATCTACATCGTTACTTTAAAATTATTAAATATTTGTAGCTTACACATTACCTGTATTGAGTTTAATGCAATCATTATCTATTTGCAATTGCATTTTGTAAATGATAATAACCTACATTATTTTTGTATTAATTTATGAAGCTGTTTTATATAATTTGTTGTGTTGTGAATAAATTAATGTAATAGATAGATTAAAAATATATGTTATTAAGTTAAGATTATTTCATTTATTAATGATGGAGGCTTTCCTATCCAAATTTACAATAGTTTATAATTTTATAATGTTAATTTAATTTTATAATTAAGTAGCTGTGTCGGCGACTTCGTCCGCGTAGAGTAGTAACTTTGGGTATCCAAATTTGTTTTAGCAAACCACCTCTTCATCTTTGTAAATTTAAGCCGTTACCATGACGTCGATCGCGTCCTGTGATTCATGTGAGTTATTCGTGAGATATAGACATGTAATATCGCGGACATTTTTTGATCATTTAAAGAGGAATTGATACATATTTTTTTGAGTATCTTTATCTTTAATCGTTTTCGCATCGGAAGCCCACAAAGATAAATATATTTTTTTTAGTTTTTTTCCAAATTTCCCGCTGTTTTTGCCTTCCTCGATAAATGCCCTAACCAACACAAAAAGTATTTCAAATCAAACCAATAGTTCCTGCGATTGGCGCATTCAAACAAACAATATCTTCAGCTTTATTAATCTTTTCTAATCTATACTAATATATAAAGCTGCTTTATATATAAGTATAGATTAGAAGAAGGGTTATAATGAATGTGGTGAGACTCGGATACGCTACCAGTTTTCCGTAGTTAGCCACCTTAGTTGTAATAAAAATATATCAAGGACTAATAAAAAATTACTTTCACCTTTTCTTTCTGAGAAAATGTGGGGTAAATATTCATATTTAATCTAAGCAAGTGATTACCACACTCCCATGTTTAACATTGGGAGTGTGGTAATCAACAACATGGGAGTGTATTTTGTTGTAGGTAGTAATCACTTGCTTACAAATCTAAAACCCACTTAAGCAATCTCACCCCGTTTTTTTAACTACCCACATGTACTTATCTGAAAAATTAGATTAACCAATAAAAATCAATGTTGCCTGTTTAGAGACCGCAACAAAACGTGCCATCTTCAAAACATACGGGCTTATTCTTTTTCACACTTGTCAGTCAAGTATACGGGTTAGTGTTGCCAGCTATTGTTTTCAAGATATTAGAAAGTTGTTAGATGGTGTAATAGTGTCACAAAGTAGTGACAAGTTAAAAAAAAATATGTGGGCTACATTATAATCCCGGTCTTATTGCCATGGGAAAACCAGATTTCCGGATACGTTGCATTAATATTAGATCATAATTTTAGAAGTTGATCATATTTCTAGTCTAGTCTAGTCAACATTTTATGATATCGTCTCTACCTATGGTATCAGTTTGGAATACATTACTCGTTAGCACGAGAAATGTTGAGTTGAATATGACAAAGAATTTCTAAAAACAACGGACATGGGGGACAAATAATTTCGGTCGGGGAAAGAATAGCAACCTTCTCACATATTTGCCTGAAAAAGCATCGAAGGATGAAGACAAATTCTGCCTACTGTACCGACAGGAATAACGAATGTTATAAAAAATAACCCCCCCCCCCCCCCTTTTATGTATTCATTATGTGTGTGGTAAATTGAATATGGTATGTTTATTTTTAAGTTTTATTGAATTTCAAATTCCTATTCATTTAGACCTAGCCTTCTACGGTTCTCCGTAATATAATTTGTGACGTGTGTTATCACCAAACTATTCTATCAAACACACCGCAAGCAATTAGGTGTAATTTCGTTATCTGAAGCTATGGGGGTGACAGATGCGCGATATTATCTGTAGCCGCCCTTCGCGATGCGCACGAGCCGAATTACAATATGCGCTTAAGGCGAGGTCCTAAGCTTAATTAAATATTGTAAATATTTACATGTAATGGGATACGATGGCATTCTGTAGGTCAATTTGAATAAATTCAACGATCATATGTAGGGTGCTGTACCTATTGGTTAGAGCAGCAACACGGAACGCTGTGGAACATCCACAAGTTCAAGTCTCGTCCGTATGGTTTTATTTTTTCAATCTAAATTACATTACAATCTATAAAGAGGACATTTCATTCATCACACACAATATTTTAAATGTATAATCTCTCATATATTAGTTAATCCGAAGTACCTGTTATAACAGTTATCATCTGCTTTTTAGTAGAAAAATACAGCTTGATTGATTGCGATCTCAACTCTAATATGAAGTTAATCAAAATACTACAAAGCTATTTAAGTATATATTACGTTTTTAATTCACATATTTCAATTTTACTAATGTTTTATTGTTTTCTAGCTTTTACCAAAGAGCTTCCCCTTAAGAAATTGTACGCGTCCATTTAAACTTATCTACGAAAGCCCACAGTTACACGGTGACAGTTTTAATTTATGCAACAAACAGACAAAACGATGAAGATTAAACACGTCTATATCTGTTTTGTAATATTAAACTTATGTTTTGTATATTCGTATAACTTTTCAAGTGAGTGCAATAATTTAAAAAAACTGTTCCGTCTTCTTAATATCTGTGTGGCGCTACAGAGGCCTAACTCTTACTCCCCTGTCCTACTCGCCGTCATCTAGTCAACGTAATTGCACCTAATTCAAATCAACGTCTTATTTCCTTGTTAACATCTAACTTTCCAAACAGTATTTGTCTCAAAAGTGTTTTATTTTATATGTTATCATTTTGATTCGTCGGGATCGAAAATTTAGATAAAATAGAAAAAAATAAACTTTAAATAAAACACTTTAACTTTGCAGCAGCCGTGGTCACGGGGAGATGACTGCTGCAAAAGCATCCGAAACGTCGGGCCGAAGTTAAAAATCATTTTCAAATAAGTTTAACTAATATATATAATATAACTATAGACAATATTGAAAATAAACTTTAACTAAACTGCACTAAATACATAAATTATAATAATAAAAAAATAAAAATAACTTCTTTATGCTTACCTAATAAATATAACCACTAATTACAAGGCATTGTATTCAGTAATGTCGGGGCATATTGTTTATAATTTGATTTATTTACATAATGTGCAGATGTTCTCTACGCTCATATATTCACGTATTTACTTTAATAAAAATGTTAATGTTATGATAATACCGCTGTGCAGTTTATATTGCGGAAAGTATTGTAGTGTTTAATTTAAATAATTTAATATTGATTTTGAGTTTCTGTTTAATTTGGACTATTTAAGTAATTACTTATCTATTATACGTATATAGTAGGATAATAATAGATAAGAATATATAATTATTTATACATATATATTATTATACTTTTGAGATTATATAAAACGAAGTAGGTAATTGATCGCGTAATATTTCATAAATTTATCTTAAGCGTCCCTTTAAAAAGTAATTAACTGAAATACAATTACAAATAACTATATATACCTGTGTAATTATAATTTAACACTAATAAAGATTACGAGTTCGAGGGTTAAAAACAAAAAAAAAGGATCGCGCTTCACCATCTGGGCCATTAAAATTGGGTTGCGATGTCATGCCAATTAAAAGCCTGTAATTAAGACCCTTTTGAATGTTCAAAATAAGCATTAGATCTTAAGAAAAACGAAAGAGAAAACCGATTATTTGGTGTTTTTGTATTTTTAACACGATAAGTTTTAACATAAAAGGTATATAAATTTTTCAATTTACTTGATTATTAAAAATAGTGCTTGCGATATTAAAAATGTCGCTAAAACAATGAGATCATATTTGGTCAACATTTCTTTTCTTAAATGATATCTTTTTTGCCTTTTTCTTGCCACATAAAATGAAAATTTATATGGAATCCATGTGAGGCATTCCTCTATGTGAGTCATGGAGAAGACACATTTTTGTGTCTGCTTCCAAATTGACTTTATTTAAAGACAAGTTGATCAGATTACTTTGCTTCTGCTAATCTTATTACGCTTACCAGGGATTCGAACGACATCTCGCTATACCCAATGCTAGACGTTAAACCGCTGAACAACGGAAACATTACGAGAAATAATATACATTCAACACCATTGTTAATTAACGAATTAAGACGCTGAAGCGCTCAACTAAAAGGACGCAATAAAATTATATGCATTCCATCGTACACGATTTTGGTGAACGCCAAAGATTATGATCGGCGCACGCGCCATATCCTAGTTCTAATTAATTCAGCATTCGAGCACCAGGTGGCGAAGCAGATGGCCGCTCATTTGAATTTAGAATAATGTCATTATGTGGCATCGGTATGGTGATGTGTTGTGGCTGATAAATTTACCATAATTGAGGCCCAATGATAAAGTCATTGGCCCCGAGATTACTAATCCCGGAAAGACTAATCGATCGGGTAAGACAAAGTAAATCAATTTGATCAGTTAAACAGACAGACAAACGGGATTTCGAACTAATATTAATAAATTATAAACTACTTTTAATGGTTTAGAACGAATGTAGCAGCAGCCAAAACATCAGGCCGTAACTTTGAAAATGAGATTAACTAATACATTTCTCGTTTTAAACCTTTAAAATATTTTACTTAAATACTAATTAATTTATTGTTTAAAGCTATTTTTTCTTAGCACAACTTCTACAATAAGGTTCCTCCAATGGAAGCGTAATCACTCCTTTTACGCTACTCAAAACGACTCCTGTAATTACCGCTATCTCCAATCTAAGAAATAACCACCACAGACAAAACCAGGTGAATGCATTATGGTTTTGTTAACATCTGGCGATAGAGTTACGAACGTTGGGACTTGGAGTAGGAAAACAAACAATTAAAATTAAGTTAACAATTTGATTCCTTCTTCAATTATAATGGTAGGTATTATCATAATTGAAGAAGGCTTCATGGATATTAATACCTGTTATAAAAACCTTTTATCAGAAGATAAATAACCTTTCAATGACATGACATATAGTAACTATTTACTTTTTATATATATCTTATAAAAAGTAAATAGTTACACAAATAACAATATTTATTTATACCCATGTCTCTTACCACAATCTATTTCTTTATATGGGACTGTGATGACTATAAAAAAGTAAAATCCTGTTTCCCTAAGACACACTTAGACGTACATGGGAAGAACATATTTCTGTGTCCGCTTCACTGAATAATTTCACTCACAGGCGTGTTGTAGTCGAACAGACTTCTGCGCCCTGCCCGACAGAAAAATCTGTTGTCCCTGATTCGCCGGGATTCGAAGCCAGGACCTCTCACGCGTCACGAGAAGCTGGGCAACAGGGGCGACTGCACCGACTACAGCGATCTGTTTTTCCTTTTTTTCAATTATTTTTATTTATTTCTGAGCAGTAGAATTCTCAATATTAACTTACAATACGTAGTCTACGAATTCTTAACTCTATGGCTCTTTTCCTTAAGACAAGGGGTAGTTTTAAATTAGCTATTTTCCAATTTAATGGACACCTGGACTCACCCTCAAGATGCAGACGGTCAAATAATTTACTACTTTAACGTAAATCTTCTTAAAACGGTTTTAAACATTACCGTTTTTTAATTCCAACGGACACGCTTGAATACTATAAATATTTAAATATAACATTTTAAGGGTTTAAAACGCGATATATATTAGTTAAAATTATTGGAAAGTTTTTAACTACGACCCGACGTTTCGGATGCTTTGCAGCAGCCGTGGTCACGGGTAGACTGCAATTTCTAATAATACTCGGGTGAACTACAGACAGTATTTGCTATAAATATATAAAAACCGGTTTAAGGTAGGTTTGGAAAATTTTAGAGAATGCAAATTTTATGATATCCACAAGAATTAATAATGTAGACTAATACTCGAAAATATTAAAGTTTTCATATAAAATAAAATATCGACTAATGCATAAAGAAAAAAATTATAACTGGCGAAATATAAACGCCAAAGCTGAGTACTTAGCTAGAAGGTAAGTCGTTCCCGGATTAGTTGACATAGATTTTAGGAGTATCGTAAGCTACCAGTATGTACTGAAACTTTGCAACACTTAAAAGTTTAGTAAAAAGAAGAATTTAATGTACACCAACGTACCTTGCTAAATAAGCATAATAATGACAAATGGTAAGCGAATCGTGCGTCCCCTGCGCGTGCGATGCGTAAAATTTATACGACGCATAATTACATGTGATGTTACTGATATTAATATTATAATATCGTATATTTGGACTGCTAAATTGAGGACAGTATAGCCACTAGCGGGATGAGGTCTGAAAGAATTGTAGTTGACAATTAGTTGTAGTTAGTCTGAACTCTGAAACATGTTAGATTGTGACTGGATAGTCTGGTTAAATGAGTGGTGGGTATTTTAAAGTTTCCTCCGGGTGATGAATCAAGATGGTAACGCCGTGAAGTGTGTACATCTGTGTTTTGGTTTTAATCAGTGGATTTCCAAATGCCCGAAGCAATGATAGGTCGATAACGCAACTCATTTAGATGACCTACGGTTGACGTATTTTTTCATTTAAGTAAGACCCATGCTTATGTATCCTTCCTCCCTTCTCATAAAAATATGGTTTTAATTTCATTCTTTTTGATCTGTAGTTTATGACTTTTCATAAAGACTCCTTTTATAAAACCTGAAATATTTAAAAAAAACCTTTTAAATGTATATTAATATGATCAAAAGAGTTACACATCTGCACCTATACAAATCCAGATGCAGCGGATCAACAATAGCCAATCACAACGTGCGTTTGCGCATCTTTACCCCACATAATTAACGGCTCTTGTCCGGTCAAAGGTAATTTGACGATTGTTATGACAAAAATGACTAATTACAAACTTGGGGTGGCATTGTCTGGTGGTGGTGGTGGCACGTGCTAAAATCACAATGATTTTTGGTTCTATTGTGGAAACAATATTTTACTTAAATGAGTACGTTTTTTATTTACGTTTGTTTGTATACTTTGGAATAGAGTAGCCCAAGATAAAAAAGAGTGGAAAAGGTTGGAGAAGGCCTTTGCCGATCGGCACACAGAGACTAGTACAGAATAAACATTGTAAATATTAGTAAGAAATATTTATTATTGTAAATTCCAAACTGTAGTATTCGTAATAAAGGGGTTTTATTTTATTATTGTGTTCTTCAGCATTTAGTTTTTCTTTATACAAATTTTCAAGGAGGCCGACTGTCCAACAAATTGATAGATATAGAACAAACATTTGTATTTGTATATTATTCCTATTGTATTTATATAAGTTAATAAATTATCCTGAACCTTCATATAGTGTAGTATAAATAACTAACTAATAAGTATGGGGGAAGCAAAATCCCAAAGACTCCGCTGGGCTGGCCATTTGGAGAGAATGGGAGATGATCGGAGTGTCAAGTAAGCGTATATCGGAATTCCAACTGGCCGCCGACCTGTCAGCCGGCCAAGATATCGCTGGAAGGACGCCGTGGAGAAGGACCTGCGAGAGATATGGTGTGGCCGCGCCGCCAGGCGCAAAAATGGCTGCTGCTCAAACCAATCTAACAACCGTGTCACATATATATCCATGTCAAATGATATAACTAATATATTTATTATTTGATTCATAATTATATTAATTAAACTTCTAACGAAAAATCGCCTTGCTCAAGTGTCTTAGCAAAAGTTCGTTTCTTAATATGATCGTGAAGAAAATGATAAGGAACGGAAAGAAATGGTAAGGAAAGATGTCTTAGAACATTTAAGAATATTTTTCAAGTGATAATTTCGTATGGGTAAAAATACGTGTCTGTTTGTCTCCTTACTACAGTGCTTCAGATCACCTTTGATTAGTAAAGTTATTGTCTCACTCATAATCTAACTTAATCTCTTAAAAATTATTGTCCAATTCTATAATTTCATACAATTTACCTATATTCCTTAAAATTCAATTAGATTAATGGAATGTTATATATATTTTGAGAAATTATAAAATATTAGTTTCAGATTACTTCAAGCTAAATTATACTAAACTTCCTTTTCACTTTCTTAGGATGTTTTGGAGTATGTTCAGAATTGCTTTGATATTTCTAGAAGGAAGTTTTTAGTCTGGACGTGGAATTCCTTTAAAGTAATCAAATTAATCCAAATCCTTAAAACAGCGAGTTTTAAGTTTTAAAGTTTTAAGTTTAAAATTGCTGTTACTTCTACAAACCAAGCTAGATGTAGAGAAATACACAGATTCAGAAATTGTTTAAAAAACATACACTGAACGCGAACCACGACCAAACCGAGTATGTAAAAGTTATTCTAACTAACAATTTTTATTTCTATTTTTTTACATGAAACCTGATATATACTCGAATATATAGGTTTCATATGAAAAATTATAGTGATTGAAATGTCATCAATTTACTTCCCTAAAGAAGAATAAAGCTTTATTTTTATTGCCTATTGAATTCTACTGCTTTTATTTGATGAATAGTGACGTCATACATTTCTCAACATATTACTCACTGATGTGATTCCCGTGTGAGTCATCGTTAACCCCTTTCAGAAAGGAATGCCAGGAATTCAATGCATTACGAAATATTCAATCTTTAATGTTTAGCGCGGTGAATAGCTTTGATTCAGGCCATAATAACGTCATGAATTAATAAATAAAGAACATACTAAGCTCCAAGAATCTAAGGGGCTATTTAGAACTACTTTTCCTCTAAATAATTTACTAATCGATAAAGCCGAAGACTTTGTTTGTTCGTTTGAACACGCTAATCTCAGGATCTACTGGTTCGAGTAAAAAAATCTTTTTGGCTTAAAGGCTAGGCTATAAAACATCGCTCGGTGACTAATTGAAGCGAATTGAAATCAGCCGGAAATGTGAAAGCAGACGTACGCAGCGAAAACGGTTCAAGGCACCCAAATAGTATATCGGAAAGAAGGATTCCTCTTTAAATAATCTAAAAATGTCTGCGACACTATATATCTTTAAGATTATTTTACAAGAACGTCGGGATCCGAACGACGACCGATGTCCGGTGTCGTGAGTAATTTATTTATTGAGTTTATAAAGATAACGAGCTTTGAAAAAAAAAACAAATTTGGATTCCCATAACAATAATGTATTTATGTCAAAAAGAACATAACTACCCTCCTATTAGACGACGCCGACTTCACATCACATCAAGTTCGTGTTTAGTGGTTAGTTAATTTATTATCATTTTTAAATGATTATGAGGAAAATATCCTTTAAAAATGTAAAAAAAAAGACAACCGACATATAGAAATCATTTAATCTTAAAAGCGTATCGAAATACCTAACTAAAGAATTTATACTTTTTAATAACAAAAATAAAGCAGTGTCAAAAGCACTTTTCAAGTTACAAGGAAAATATTGTAGGAATAATTATGGCTGGTGCTTTGGTTTCAAGAGATTTAAAAAGAAAATCCGAAGTTTTATTGATAAATTCGTATATAGTTTTAGAATTTTTCTTTAAATTAACTTTTCATTAACAATTTAAGAAGCAGATAGGCAAACTCAACTAAATAACTTATATAGGGTTAGACAGATATAATAAAATGCGGGTAGACTTAAACAAATATTTCTTGTGGATAGGGTACAAAAAATATTTGACTCATTGGAAGCCTTTGGCGATTAAATATTTAGTTTTATTTTTTATGCTTAAGTTCGCTAGTAATATAATTTAGCGAACTAGCCACAGAAATGTGCCTTGAACATGACAAAAATTGTACATACATTATGTAAATAACAATTTTTTGAAATCAGAAAATGGATGTTCATTAATACACGTTATTATTTTGTATTATTATTTATTATTCAATGCTAAATCTAAGGACAGATTTCAAAGGAAGCGGACTTCATACAAGCGTTTTTATTGCAGAGATCAAAGACTAGATTCTACATAAATATTCTGAAAGTACAGATTAGTAATTGAGAAAATTTTGTCTATGGCATCGATCGTTTTCTGCATGTTAGTGGTATAATTATAATGTTATTAAAATTATTATGTGTAATTTTCGAGGCTGAATCTACAGGTATTTGTTATGAACGTTTGACGCTTATAAATGTGTATATATTATTATATATAAACATATAAACGTGTTTAAAAGCTTACGTATCAGGACAGTATCACCGAAGTAACTTTTAAAAATGGCCGTGAAGGCTTACTTATATTATAATATGACAATCAACTTTAAACAATGTATATGTCAGCTCTTTTAAAGACGTACAAGCTTTAGGAAAATTATACCTAATATAAGAAATGCAGTCATATTCCAATTAAGGTTTGGTACCTTAATTTTGGTATGCTATAAATTTACGGACATTTACGTAAAAATGATTGGATATTTTCTACGAGACGTAACACAATGCATAAGTAAAAATGTCTGTACCTTTGAACAATTACATTATTATGTAGAGATCAATTTCATAATTTTGCAATAAATCTAACTTTAAATTAAACTAATTCTAAATTATACCTTTTTAATAAACATTTATTGCCATAAACGCGTTTAAAACATTTTAGTAATAAAAACTAATAGTCTATAATTATTTTAGCTATTTATTTATATATTATGTAAAGATAACCTTGTTTCTTTATATTATTCGTGTTCATTTACGATCTGAACAGTTAACTTACAAATTAAATTATAGTTCTTGGTTTTAACCGTTTAAAAGTGTTTTATTTTTAAAATCACAATACATTTTCTCACGTTTATGAAGTGTATTTCCTCAAATTAACCCTAGTATTGTACAACTCAACATATTTCAGTTGCTGATTGATAAATTTGATTACATCGTTAAATTGACCTCAAGCCTAATAATACATTTTTGAGTTCCTAAAACAATTTATGAAACCAAAAATGTTACATAACTTGCTGGTTTTCAGAAATTAGGATTACCGTTCCCTGTTATAGTGACAGTATTTTTTCGTTTAACAAGATTGTCTTTACATAATTCATTCTATAGTTTTCTCTTTAATAACTTAGAGTTAATATAGATTCTCTGCTAATTTTCTTTATTTTCCGGTCCCGAGTCTGCGTGCTTCCGCAACGTCCAGTAGTCTGAAAAAAAAGAAAAAATAAATTTTAATTAAGTTTATTTTGTAACATTGTGGTGAAAATAAAGTATTTTTTTGTTTTGTTTGTTTGTTTGTTTGTTTAAATTAAAACTTTTACTAAAAAAAATCTATTACAACTTATACTTAAAATAATTGTGAGATTTGCACAATTTTCAAAGCCGTAATAAGTTCGACTCTCGACTGACGTTATTTTCATAGAACAAAGACAGCCAAGCTAAGTAAAAAAAAACAACAGCGCATTCCAAAACACTAAGGTTTTTGACCTAACCAATCAACCTTAAAAACTTGTTCATCCTACTCGAATAAGGAATCAATTAATTTGAAAAATTAATACTATCAGTGTATATGCATTTTAAAAGTCACTGGTGTCTATAAAAGACGATTTGTTATGTCATAAAAATTTGTATTTGAGGCGATAATCTTGTTTATAAGAGTGAACACCAAATGCTATCGAGGGTTATATATGGGTGTTTTGATCAAAATTGATTTCGTAAAACAGTATGAAGTATTTCAAGAGGCAAAAATTAATAAAAACTTAAATTTAGAATTATCTTGCTATTACCTAAAACATAGGATTTTTGGGATTTGAATCCGAGCCCTCACGCTAAATCAAGATATCGCTATTGTACCAATAAGACATTTTTGTATGTTTAAAATTAAACAAATATCCTTAAATGTTAAGTAGTCGCTTTCGAGTACTTATTTTATAAAACACTTGAAATTGGGTAATTAATATTAAACCGTTAAAACAGTTTTATTCAATTCCATATTGTAATTGCTTGCAGCTTGTGTAAATCAATCGGTAGTATTGTTTTAATTTTTGCATAGCTGTCTTCTTTTGTTTTATTGTGAAATGTGATACGGATCGAATGTAGTCTCTAACAATGAGTTATAGTAAGCAAAACTATCGTGAGATTACAGATAAGATTTCATGCGGCGCAACAAAGCTTTACGCATTGTAACGCGACTCTGGGAATAAAATCTATATTATAGTCTGTAGTAAAACGTCTGCTTACGTAATTAATTGTGTATCATATTCTTAATAATGTATGACACAAGAATTTTGAGTAGCTTTATATTTAAATAAAACACTTTTAAAGGTTTAAAACGCGAAATATATTAGATAAACTGTAAAAAAAAAATTAACTAAAACCGTCGTGTCCCCCTTAACCAGCCATATTTCTTCAATATACAGATAATTAATAAATATTTGGATGAATAGGATTAGGACGAGTTCGTACGTCTAAACAAATAAGTTGAAATTCAATTTGAAATTTGAAATTAAAAGTGACAGGGCCGCTAAGTCAGTTTTAATTAAAAATCTAAGCTCTCGTTGGAGCGAGATAGCGATAAAACGGGTTTCGCGGGCCGCGTCTGACATAAGAAAAAAGCAAAAAATAAGGTTGTATTTATTGAGCCCGCTACCTGAGTTACGCGTTACTTTGTAGGTATACTTTTTTTTTCGTTTACGCAGCGACAATGGCGCGTATGTGGTTTTTACGCCAGTGTTATGGATGGTAAATATGGTAATAAGTTCTCGGAAAGTTATGATTTGGTTTGTGTTGTTTCGCGGGGCGAAGGAACTTTTGAAGTACGGAGGGGCAATTCTTAAGTTAGTGACATGAAATACACACGTCGACAATTATATTACTTTGTTGAGGATTATGATAACGTATATTTTAGAAAGTTATCTAGAAGTATAATGTGATCTTTTGCAACAAAATATCTTCCTACTCATGTAACAAAGTTTCCCCCATGGGACACGGGGCGTACACATTCCAGGGTCTAGACTGTAGATATGGGTGGTTATTATAGAAATATATGTTTTTATTTGTTTTATTTAATACTAGCTGTGCCTATAAATACTAGCGACTTAGTCCGCGAGAATCGTTATTTTGGGCATCCAAATATGTTTTTGCAAACCCCGTCATCTTTATAAACTTAGTTAGCCCCAATGTCAATCGCGTCCCTTCCCGTCGTTCTTGCATGTTAATCTTAAAAGATAGACATATAGCGTCGCGGACTTTTTTTAGATCATCTAATAGGAGGAATAATCCTTTCTTATACATTTTTTATTTATCTTAAACCGTTTTCGCAGCGTACGCAACTGAAACCCACAGAGGAAAAAAGTTTCCCCCGTTTTGTTCACTTTTCACCCTGCATCTTCGCTTTTATTAGTCACAGCGCGATGTTCTATAGCCTATAACCTTCCTCGATAAATGATCTAACCAACACAAAAATAATTTTTTGAATTCGAACCCGTAGTTCCTGAGATTAGCGCGTTCAAAGAAACAAATAAACTATTCAGCTATAAATTATAGATAATAAAAGTTTTATAGAATTAATTTAAGCAATAAAGTAAAAAAATAATAAGAGAAATTTCTAATATTTTCTTTAAACTTTTTATATTCCCACAGATAATTCGGGGGAACGGGATTAAATACACCAACAAAGTTTTCCTGAATAGAAGATATTGGAAAACAATTGGAGTAATCGACTCGACTTCTTTGAAGTGTTATCCTTCCGACAACAGCCATGCACCACGATATAGAAATAGGTATCTGATTATAATGAAGATATATTACAAGTATGATTTGAAGATTTGATAGATTATATGATAATGTCTGTAGTTTACGCGAGTAGTACACATTTAAATAAAACATTAACGGTTTAAAACGTGACCACGGCCGGACATAGTTAAAATAGTTTTCAAATAAGTTTAACTAAATTATATCGCGTTATAACCGTTAATGTTTTATTTAAAAGAACATATTGCGTTGTATGAGCAGAAATTTGACATTTTAAGGTATTGTTTAAACGTTACTTTTTTAAAGAAATATGTCCTTAAACTTAAGTTTAACAATATCGTAAAGTAATCGCCTATTAATTAATTTGTACATATTAAATATTGAATCAATAAAAAAATATGGTAAACTTCACATTTTTACATGTTAATTTTCGTAATTAATAAAAAAAGTGAGATTTATTGAACACATCGTAAAATATGTTATTTTCCTAGTAGCCGAGTGCATTGAACTCAGACTTTACAGCAATAAATTATATAAAACATTAATTAGAAATTTCGATCTGTTTTGCGTATCCTGTCAAGCTAGACTTTTTCTAGAGTCTAGATTTTTAGTATTTTAATAGAACTTGTTTTTGTACGTTTGGTTACTAGATATGATAGAAAATTTTAATATTTCTCACATGTTATTCCACACGATGACACTATATAAAAGAAAAAAAATACATCATCTTCGATTTTTTTTTAACTTATCGATAGGACTCGGTAGCTCAATTGGTTAGAGCAAAAGCACGTAACGCTGTAGATGCCGGTTTAGGTCCTGCCTTTGTCGTACTTTTTTTTAATTTTCAATTTACTAGATATGATTCAACATTATAAATGACTTAAAGCATAAGGCATTCAAATAAGTTAATTGAAAAGAAAATTAAATTTATACGGTAACTTGATACAAAGCAGATAATTTATTTTAACATGAACTTAGGTGTAGCAAAAATGTTCTTATCAGACGCCATATTTTGACGGCGCCAACTTTTATTGCACTTCAACAATTCATACTTATCAATTTTAAATTAATGATAATTACAGTAGGTACTTGTAGGGTTGTCTCTTGTGAAGTTTTTGGGTTTCATTATTAAATAATCAAAACGTCTAATGTATACGTGTATCATTAGCTTGAGAAATGTTTGGTTTGTGTATCACAATGTAAGCATAACATCTTTACTCCATTACGTCCATTATGAACATTATGTTGGTTCAAATTCCAGAAATACTGTCAAAATCTCTATGTGTTGACAGAGAGATATTTTGATCAACCCCCCTCCCCCCGTTTCTATATCCCCACGACGTGCTTATGTGACTTATCATTGAGTATTTAATTTAATTGAGATAAAATGTTTAAATAAAACACTTTAACGGTTTAAAACGCGATATATTAGTTAAACTTATTTGAAAATGATTTTTAACTTCGGCCCGACGTTTGTGTCTCCCCGTGACCACGGCTGCTGCAAAGCATCCGAAACGTCGGGCCGAAGTTAAAAATCATTTTCAAATAAGTTTAACTAATATATCGCGTTTTAAACCGTTAAAGTGTTTTATTTAAATGTGTACTACTCGCGTAAACTATATATAATGTAAAGAAAAATAAAAAGATACATTAGTATCATTTTCTATATCTCACTGTACACACGGTTGTGAAAGCTTGGAAAATTTATGAAAAGCACCGTCACGAATGCAGGGCCATCTCTACAGCTAATGCTAAAGGTTGGTGTTCCCCCGGCAGTATTCGTCGGGCCGTAGTTAAGATAATTTTCAAATAAGTTTGACTAATATATATCGCTTTTCAAACCGTTAAAGTGTTTTATTTAAATGTGTACTACTCGCGTAAACTATAGACAGTATTTAATTTAATTGAGATAAAATGATTTAATCAGAACATTATAAATTTGAAACTGGAATCGCCATCCCTTAATCTCAGATAGCAGATTTATTATTTAAAATGCACACTGAAGTATGCATCGCAATTTACATATCTTAAATGGCGAATAATTTATTTAAATGTTAAAACGTATAAGACCCACACCCGAAACGCACGACCATAAAATTGGATCGGGCTAATAAGAAAAAAGTTTAATCCAGTTACGTTGGGGATCTTTCAAGATTGGTCAAGAGCGAGCTTTGTATAAGTACACATACATATTCTGGTAGCCAAATTATGGTGTATAATGTGCGGAAGTAAATAGTAAAGTAATGAAACAAGTAGAAACTTTTTATACAAATGTGAACAATTTTTTTTATTAAAAAAAAAAACAAAAATTCAAATTTTGATTCACGCAAAGGTTACTTTGTTTTAACGGTTTAGTATTTACTTTACATGTAGGTAAACTAGATTTCCTGTGTAACTATTTAACTATATATAATAACATGTAAAAATATATTCGTAACTATTCCAAACTATATCTTACTTATAAATATGTAGTATTAATGAATACTTTTTAGGATTGATACTAAATTAATATTTGTCACTTTTTCACGCGATAACTACCGAACGAACTGATGAAATTTGATAAGATATATTTAACATTGGAGAAAGCTATTATAGACTTACTAACTACTACTTATTAACTAAGTTCCAAGTAAAACAAGTTAATACATTAAGCACAAGTGACCGGAGATAGTGATTTTAAACGCAATTTTGTTTACTATCCTGTACCGTTAGGGTAAACGACCTTCGACGTATACTCGACTGTCATGCAAAGCATGGATTATGGAGATGGAATCTTGGATTGTAGATTGAGATTAGACATGCTTGTATAGTGTTTACTATTTCTTTGTTCTACGTAAGTTTGTAAATATGAAGTTATAAAGACGTTTATTTAGGTTCAAAATTCTTAATTTACAAATGATACTTCATAGTCCTAACAACTTTTAATTATTTAAATGTGATTTATTCCAGTAATAAATCCATTAATTTTCATTATGTTGACAGAGATTGATAGCGCTTTTACAATGCAGCTAACAAGATACAAAATACAGTAAATATAAATGTACTGCATCTCTATAGTTTACGCGAGTAGTACACATTTAAATAAAACACTTTAACACCCCCATGACCACGGCTGCTGCAAAGCATCCGAAACATCGGGACGAAGTTAAAAATAATTTTCAAATAAGTTTAACGAATATATCGCGTTTTGAACCGTTAAAGTGTTTAATTTAAATATAAATGTATATTTATTTGCGATGTTAACGGCCATAAGCGGACACGAAAATTACAGAAATAGAAAATTAAACAGTCAAACAGTTGATCGATAATAACAAAAAATACATTTTCAATGTCCATTTTTGGCCCGTATCCCTGCAGATACAAGGCTTTCCTCTAAGTTTAATTGATTATAATTCTTTGTGCATACTAATTAGTAATTAAACTACGTAAAGTTGAGTAAAGGAAAGAGAGTGTGAAGTCAATAACCGGTCACACCTGATAAGCTGCATTTCCTTATCCCGATAACAATTGTCGATAATGGAAAATTCTCTAGTTTCCCATTTTCAATGGCAAATTGGAATTGGATTTATTTATTGTGTATTATACACAATAAATAAATCCAATTCCAATAAATCCTAGCACTTTCAATATGTAAAATTCAATTGAAGTAGTATACTAATATACTACTAGTAAATGTACTAGAATCGAATTAAATAAAAAAGTTTTAGAAAACAAAGGTAAAGGTTTTTAATGAAGATTTATTACAAAATAATTAAAACTCTTTACCATTACAAGTTGATATTTTGAAATAGGTAAATAGATAGGTAGTGAAGAGAAAGAAATCTACGACGAGGTTGTTTTACTAGAAATTTCAAAGGCATTTATTTATTCCTAGTCCGAACTTCGAACCTCATGAGAAATTATAAATTGTAACATTTTCTCGCGATGCCTCCTAACGCCCTCATAAAGAAGTCTGAGTTGGCAGGAATGCGTCAAATTTGACAGTTCCTTAAGAACGAGTCAATTAAGTTATGACTCAGAAAATACGTCAAAACGTCGTCATTTATTGTGATTTAGTAATGTCGGAATATGCACATATACTTTGCTATTTTCTTTAAGTTTTCTGAGGTTTAAGTCTACTTTCTACGCAACATTTTATCTTTATAAAGAGTAGACCTCAATGGTAGACATTATTTAAGTGAATCTAATTATTTATAAACTAGCTATGTCAGCGACTTCGTCCGCGTAACTATTTATTTTATATTTTGGGCAAACATTAAATTAACATGTTAAATTTACAAATTTAAGCTATTACCCACGACGTCCTCCGCGTCCCGTCATTCTAGCTAATTAATGTTAAACGACATATACTATCGCGGACATTTTCTTAGAGAGGAAATCTTTTAAAGAGAAATCACACTTTTATACATATTTTTTGGATATCTTGAACCGTTTTCCCTGCGTGCGCAACCACCCACAAGGATGAATAACTCGGCATAATTTTCGGCAAATTTCGCTGTTTCTTCGCTCATATTAGTCACAGCGCAATGTTTTATAGCCTACCTCGATAAACGCTCTAACCAACACAAAAATAATTTTTCAATTCGACCCTGAATCCTGAGATCGCGTTCAAACAAACAAACTATTCAGCTTTATATATTAAGTATATATAAAGCATAAATGATAGCATATAACCTCTGGCTGTAATATTTTCGCACAGTGAAGAATCATCGATTCAAAAAGATTGAAATTGGCTTTTAAGCGACGCACGCATTTTACAGAGGCTCCAAGCACGCAGTAACATTAAGATTCCTCAAATTACTCGGTGGCGTGATTTCATTCTTAAAATGCTAAGTGTTGTGTTTTCTCGAAATCCGTTCCGTGTCCACTCAAATTGATTATCCCGCTATGCCCGTTAGCTTGATCGAAATTTAAAATTCGAATTTCGAAAAGGGTATCTTTAATATTTGGAATACTTAACTAAGTAATCAGTAGTTGTCAAAAACCAAACAAAAGAAGCGCTGAAGTGCTGAAATATAATTGATTGTGTTTTCTTCGTCCATTATGAAGATTCTATTAACTAAAAAAATTGGTATGGAGTAAAGCAATAGTTGCAAATAACAATAACTTTTATTTAATGACATTTCAATTAAGTAGTTTCTTAATTTGGAGTAGTACACTTAATGGTTTAAAACCCTCGAAACCACGGCTGCTAAAGAGGTCGGGAGGTAGTTAAAATTAAGTAATAATAAGTTAGCTAATATATTTCACGTATTAAACCGTTAAAAGTAATTTGTTTAATTGGTATTTTAGTATGGAAAATTTTAAATAAGTACTATAAATTATGGTACTTAATGTCCTAAGTTTCAACATATAACAAAGCAATTTCCTATAACGCAGTTGTTTGTAAAGAGCCAGAGACGCTGGATTTTAAAAATTAACGTAAACCCCATGAAGCGTGTCTCTCTGCCCATCCACCAATGGCAGGACACAGCATTCTCCCATAGGCCACGCGGTTATAGCTGGCTTCCCACCGTCACGGTTCCCGGTTCGTTCCGCTCCGAGTCACTTAAAATACCCAGCCCGGAGAATTGTAATTTTGTTCAAGGCTAAATTTAAAGCTTCTCCTATCTCGTGTTTCGAAAGTAATAATAAAATATTATTAAACAGGACACCTCACGATACCGTGAAAGTTTTAATATCTATTTAAACCTATTCTCGTTCAAATAACACTATTATAAGCTCGTATATAAACAAAACATTTCGTTATAATAATACAATCAAAGAAACGACATCAAATTTAGTACAAAGATTAAAGACCCAGTAGGTATTATAAAAGTCAAGAGTTTAAAATTGACCAAAAGCTGTCTATACTTTACGCGAGTAGTACACATTTAAATAAAACACTTTAACGGTTTAAAACGCGATATATTAGTTAAACTAATTTAAAATGATTTTTAACTTCAGTAAAGACAATTTATCGTTACAATATGTATTAATATTATTTACATGATTATATACGTTCTATTCATCTCTTATATAATATTATAATTTATTTGTCAGACCATAGATCCATCATTATTTTAAAATAATCATATTAATAATTCTACGGTTAGTTGGGTTAGTAACAATTTTATAAATAAATAGTCTTCGTATAAGACAATCCCCAAAAATAAATCGTTACAAACTCGATAGCGTGTCACGATTAAAAAACGTTCCGATTTCAAATACTTGAACGAATATGGAATTGTTTTGTGAGTCATTAGCGGGTTCGATTCCGCGCGTGACTCACGGAGGTGTGGTCATCGCCGACCTTATATCACGTACACGTCCATACTTGTCCAAATTTCGACATTAAAGTTGATGTAGTTTTATTTTGTAAAACCATTTACCCAGGTTACAAAAAAATTCCTAACGAGGTTAATACTTTGTCGTAAAGAGGATATAACAGTCGCGTAAGAAAAGTTTTAATGAAAGGACACAAATAAATTTTAAAAAGAACCCCTTTTTTACAAATAAGTTATACATATTATTATCTTTTGAGGGAAATCGAAATACTTAGTATAGTAGTAATAGTCAAATATTTCCATGGAAAATATAAATTTCCCGTGAATCCCAGAGTTGAGATATGCCTGTTGTAACGTCAAAAAGAAAAAAAGATGGCGATTTGGCGTGTAAAACTTAAAATTGTGTGATTAAAGGAAAAACAGTTATTTCGTCACTGTTATTTAAAGTTAAAATAATTGAATACTTGCAGTGCCCTATATATATTTATTAAGTCGTTTCGTCCGGAATTTTAAACATTATATAGTAAATATAAACAGATTTATATTAAAGCATAGTTCTGGGCAAGAACAAATGCTTTAAATAAAGCCAGTTTGTATCTAATTACAATATGATGCAATCTTAGGACAATGAACCATAGTTTTTATGAGTTACTTTTTGTAGCGTAACTTGAAACAAGGACATAACACCAAAGACGAGATTTAACTATCCTTACTAATATTATAAATGCGAAAGTAACTCTGTCTGTCTGTTACTCTTTTACGCCAAAACTACTGAACGGATTTGAATGAAATTTGGTACACAAATGGTCTAGACTCTAGACCTTGAGAAAGAACATAGGCTGCTTTTTATTGCGAAAAGGGGGTTGTAAGGGGAAGGGGGGGTTGAGAGTTTGTATGGAAATTCGTGGTTTTTGAACCTTGAACAATACACTATGACAAAAAGAACTTTCTTATTTGGAATAGGAGTGGGAGTGGGAATGGGAGTATGATGATGTAAGGTGAGAGTGTTGCGGCAAAGTAGTACTTACAACATAGATTGGCTGCACTATAAATGCGCAATTATATAAATTAATAAACAGCCTATATAAATAAAAATTCTACCCCAAGTCACTATTCCAAGCGAACGAAGTCGCGGGCACAGCTAGTATAAAATATAATATTAAAAAAATCCTAAATTTCTTGTACTTGTTTTTCTGTATTTTATGGTAGTATACATTTAAATAAAAACACGTTTACCGATTTAAAACGTAAATTTAAGTTGAGTTAATTTTTATCATTTATTTAAACTGCGTTACGACGTTACGAATGCTCTGCAGCAGACGTGGTCCCCCCGTGACAACGCTAAAAAGTGATTGATTGACATTGTACAAAGTATCAAATATTTTAGCAAGGTGTTGCAAGCGAATGGACACACCCAATGCCCAAAATGTTTGTTTGTCCTATATCTATGAAACCTTATCGAAAGCAAATATTTACTCACTCAAGCAAATCAATGTACTAGGACTTCAAATTTAACCGGGATCCGTTCGTATTTTATTTATATAACTCAAATAAGTTGATGCTAACTCTTTATTCCTTTCTAATGAGTTTGACCACTGGGAGACAATTTTGAATTATTTTTTTTTGTGCAAAAAATGTCATTAATCTGTTAGGGTTATGGATAGTTTACTATTGAATTTATGTTATTAGTAGTTAAGCGTACGGCAGAAGGTCGTAGTAGATTATAAAGTAATAATGTATTCTTTTTAACGGTAAAAGTTTCACGTTGTAAAAAGTATTTAACACATAATGATTTTAATTTTTCTGTTTGTTTGTATAGTAGGTATATATAAACCGCATTAATTTTAATAAAACAAGTAATAATTTGTCAAAAATCAAAATGCTTCTGTTTTATACAAAGCAGCCGGCCTAAACTAGTCAAAAGTATCGCTGATAGCATATTGCATTTTCGTCGTCGCTATGTCTAGATCAGAATAAGGTCAGTAAAGTTGATAAGGCGTTCAAATATTTGTAGCAAACCAAATGGAATGCTTGCAATACTGATAACGGCGTGTAATAAGTAGGTGTGTTTTTGATAAGAACATCACGCGTTTTTTGGGAACATTCCAAACAAAAATAGAAACGAGATTTTATTGCACGACGAACTAAAGCATTACCACCTTCATTTCTAAAGCAAGAAGCCGTATTTGTTTGTGGCTAATAACCAACGGATCGTGGGTTCGAACTCCAGCGAGGTCTACATCTTTCTAAAAATTTATAATTTTTCTGAAACATCCAACATGTTTCAGACAATTTTTAACTTAGTCTAGACATCTGAATATTAAAAGGGTGCTAGGAATAACCTAATTCTGTCTGGTTCAGATGGAAAAGCCGTCAAATTTGACCGCGTTTCGTCAGTCAGTGGATCTCCATATCCATATCCAATTCATAGGGCGACAGCTCATCTTGATTACGTGTTATTCGGCTGGGCTCTTTCACCTTCCATCGAGTGAACAACATGATTGTCTGTCCTCTATCATAAAATAGTTTGAAATGCAAAAATTGTTACAAATTTTCATATCGTTGCTTTGACAGTTAATTAGTTCACGTAATTATTATTTTTACTGTTTATTTATGAAACGCAAACATAATGAACAACTAAAAAAAGCACATACATTTTTAACATGGAAATATGTATTTATGAAAGAAAAAAATATATACTTTATTACTTTTGTTTATATTTATCGAATTTGTATATTGAACAATCATAGCTTCATATTTAAGACGTTAGCTGTAAAAAAGTACGTACCTACGTCTTATAAAAATTAATTATTATATTATAGGACAAGTTGAATGAACCGAATACTTCAAGCAGAGTATCTATCATTATTCGAAAATGACGTGATCATTACAAATACGATATTTATTCTACGAGCAAGTCCAGATTGTGAGATGGAGTGCTTTCGAAGATGCAACAAAAAATTACACAGTCCATAGAACGTAATAATTTTAGGGGGGAAAGTTTTTGTACTGTCTCTGTGTGGCGTCAGAATGACGATAAATGGCAATTATGGTTTTAAAGGCTATCAGTAGTTATAATAAGTTTATTATAGTTTAAACACCAAAAACTTTTTGTTTACTTCACATTTTCAGAAAAATAACTAAATAAATTATTATGAAATTGTTATTTTTTACCAAAAGTATGTTACTTTACTTATATTTCTTCTATTTCTGTGTCATAATTACAGTAAAATGTTATGTGTCTGTTATGTTCCTGCTTGACCCACTGTATATTTTTACGCTGTGGTAATATTTTGGTCTTAGATGACGTAACGGGTCATCGAACTCCGACACCATGCTTTAAGCTGTCATGGACCATGACTCGAATTTCAATGTTAAGTCTTGCTTAGGTTATAATTGTTTAAGTGAATTTCTATTGCGTATACAATATAGATCTTAGTCATTATTAAGATTAAAAAGTTTAAAGTATTCCTTAGAAAGGTGTAGACGTAGATATTATAATGAGTACTATTTCGATCTAGACACAACAATGTGTCTGTACTTCAGTACGCGTGTGTCTCATATTAAACGAGTACTTATTCTTTAATGTATTCTTATGGGTGGGTGTCTGGTAAATGTAAAGAGTGAAACTGCAAAAAATTGCTTCAAGTATCCTATTTAATAGGAGTGTGTAAAATCTGTCATTTTTACTTACTACATTAGTATTAAATTTGATTATAATTAAACCTAAAAAAAAAAAAAAACCTAGGCTTTCTCTCCCATCTTTTAAAAGTGTAAATCTCTCTATTTATTTGAAATGTATTTAGTCCATTTGTTTAAATTAGTAAACATGTACCCTTTTTAGATCTGTATGTTTTTATTTCTTTTATTTATTATATATTGTTTTCACTAAATTTATCGCCCACTTGTTCGCGTTTCACATTTCATTTTCTCAATTTCTCTTCTTAATTTTAGGTAGCCTGCAAGAGTTCTAGCATATAAGTTTATGTGTATCATTATTTATTTTTTTCATAAATCATTAAATATCCTAGATTTTCATAAATCAGAAGCAAGCTGTAAATCAATCAGCATGACAACAGGATGTAGAATTCCCTTACCCTCGTCAGATCTAGATACCCTTGATTGGAAAACGATCTCGACTATCTATAAAGGTTTTTTGTCATAAAAAATGCAACGGTTACGATATCCGTATTTTTAAGAAAAAAATACACAGCTTATATCTCTTTTCTTAGCATTGATATATCGAGGTACTTTATTACAGACATTAAAAAATCTGCTTTTACGGAGCTGTGAGGAACAAAACTTTGGTGTGACTTAAATACACTTGTTTAAATAGTGCAAGAGTTATGTTGAGTCAAGGTTTATGCCTCTGTCTTGGGGCTTTAAGAGCAGTGCTGAGAATTCTAAAATATTTACTTAATATAAATAGCACCTAAATATAAATAGTCAAAGCTTACATCGTTTTGATAAAAAAAAACGATAAACTATATTTAATGTCGGTAAAACAGATACAATATACACAGTCTTGGAGTGTATTATTCCTGGTTGGATAAATAAATATATAACGTTAATTCACTGAAAGGCAAGTTAGGTCCAAATATACTTTTTAAAACAATCATTGCTTGGTATTAAACGTTAACAATTTCAAGTCACGTTCAATGATACGCATCAGTTATGACCACTGTCTGTACAAAGATGCATTGAACCTGATTGATGATTGTACTAAAACCTGACTTTGCCCAAACCCTCGGGCGGGCCCCCCAAAAGGCCCCCTTTTTTTGGGGGGGGTTTTTTTTTTCCCCCCCCCCCCCCCCCCCCCCCCCCCCCCCTTTTGCAAATAGGGAAACCTCTACAACCTGGGGCTATTACCATCTTGTAGAACTAAAACTTTAAAAGTTCTAAAAATAGTAATATAGCTTTAGCGTAGCTTAAAAGCGGTTAAACTGATTTCTATAAACGTAATGCTAGGCAAGACGTTTAGTTACCATTTAATTACACAGGCTACAGAACTTACCAATTTAAGTAATTTTGGAATACTGTTAGTAAAATGCGAGTAACGCCGCGGGGTTAGTCGTTATTATAATCGATAGTCGTTAAACGATTTAAAGACTTAAGCAGGTGCCTTGCAATTTCGTAACCTATATTTTGATTAACTTGAATGCGAACCGGTTTTCACAATCGTATGATTCGCCATTATTTATCCGACATAGTTGTAATGTAATTTTTCTTGTTTCTGATTATAATCTATACATTTACCACCTACCCAAATCTAAATAAAATAAATCAAATTCTCTTTTCGAAAGTTTACATACATACATAAGTGTTGTATAAACACTGTGTATCTACAGGAAATATTAGTCTGTGTGTTAAATAGACCGTGGAACCAATTTTGAAGACCACAGATATCTGATGTTTTAAACTGTAACGCACGTTCAATTGTACGAGTCGTGATTTTAAATACAGATAATCATTGGTGAGCTAGTAAATATCTCATTTTAAAAACATAATGAACAAAAAATATACCTCTGCCATGAACTGAAAACAGCAATATTTAATTGCTTGCTACAAAGATTAATGCATGCTATATTTCATCTACTGAGCTTAATTCTAAAAAAAGCAGTACTCGTTACATACATGCAATATGTTTTATAATTCGCACATATGTTGAAATAAGGAAATAACCTAAAAATACTTCACTTCACTTCGGTGTTTTATAAGCTATGGAATGTCACCTGTCAAGCTAATTGTTCTTTTAATATGATATTTAAGACAATTAGGAACATAGTAGGATCACACCGACCTGTGTAGTTAAGTATTCTTAGTTAAAATGGTCGTTTATAATATAGCTTGTTTGTATGTTCTATGCATAACTAACCTGTCATTTGTAGCTGTCTTCTTGACGCCGGAGTTCTCGGCGTACGTGGAGTTCTAGCTGCCCTGGGCGTCCGAGGAGTACGCGGCGTCCGAGGCGAGCTCCCAGCGCTCCTCCTAGACGGGGAGCCCAGCACCCTATCTGTATTCTCAACACAGGATAACGCCTCTACAGCTGTCCTTGGACTGTTCTCTTTCCCTCCACTGAACTTCACTGGCGAGTCCAACTTACTAGGCTTATAAGCGCACTCCGTTTCAACGTCAAAGTTAAACCGCCGTATAAAACGCTTTCTGTCCCTCGCGTACTGTTCCGCCATCAATCGCCTCGTCTCATCCCGATCGGGGACTCCAAAGAGACACTTGCAGCTACCACGTCTCCGCCTGGGCGACCTCATCACAGCTGATATCTCGAAACGCCGTTGCTTCGGTGTACGTCCGCCGGCCGCCATTTCGTGTCAGGTGATCCGACTGGTTCACAGGAACATCTGACTAATAATCTCCCGAGAGAAAACAGCTGTCAGGTACGCGGGGGCGATCGCACCTGGCACTCAAACCGCGCCAATTCTAACCTAGAACGTGAAACGTGCGCGCTTATTCGTCGCCGGTGAACGACTGACGCTCGGTTTCCCGCGCATCGCCGCGTGCGCAGTGCGATTTCGGCAGTCACTTGGCGCGCAAAACGCTCGAACAATAGTCCCAAGGACGCTTTTTATAAGTCTCGGGATACAGGTGTTTGAAAGGGGCGGTAATAATAGCTAGTGAGTTACATGTGTCTTTGTTATCGAGGTGATAACGTAATTTACTAATTTCGGCCCGTTCCAGAGACAATTGGAAACGCTTATCTAGGTTATTGACATTGAAAGAAATGAAATCAGTTGTAATTAATAGGGTTGTGGCTCCACGATAAGGTATTCGGCTCGAAATAGCTATTTGGGACATTGGAATTTGGTTCTGCGTTATTATTAATTAGTAGATATGGAACTTTGCTTAATTTTAACTTAATTACAATTAAGTAGGTATTTATTGTTTAAAGATTGAGTATAATGGTAGACGAAAACCAAGAAATGATAACTAGGTATTATATATTAATATGTAGGTTAATAATTACATGTGCGTAATAAATAAATACCAATTTTTATGACATAGGACGACATTCTAGTATGAGGTCTTCCACTTCACTCGATGGATGATGAAATACCTATCGCAGCTATACCTATAACATTCAAACAAGATGTGCAGTCCACTATTTTGGCATTAGACATTCAAAAATTCGCAGACTGAAGCGGAAGCACGATTAAACTCACGACTTTTTATCTGTGGATTGAAATGATTGATTCTTGATCCAGCCGGAATTCGCATATTCCTACCTATTTAGTATCAATCCAAAACTTCCAGACGATGTCTAAGATTAAAAAAAATATTTTTAACTTAATATAGTTTGTTATACGTATCTAACGGTCTTTAAGCAATTATATTTAATAATAAAAGTATTTTTAGGACTATCTATATCCAACTTCCGTTTAAAATTCTGTGGTCATTTATCTACTACTTCATAACATGTGGTCGCCAATTACATGCAATAATAAACAACTTGAACCCTAAAAGTCTCAGTTTTACAAGCTATTGTAGTGCCCTGTAAAGTTTTAAGACTATACACTTTAGAAGCACTAAAAACTTTACTCGTTTGAAAAATACGCGAGAAAAAATAGTTAAGCGTTTCCTTTATTTTTAGCTTGGGTAATGATTGTTTAAAGATATTTACATATTTATAATTTAGCAGACAACATTGGGTTTTCTTGATGATATACCCAAACTTATCACCTATAATGAGATTTTCTGTCAATATTACGGATATTTTTAGTAGAAAAATGCAATAATGCCTTTAATGAAAATTTTAGACAATGTTATTCAAACACAGGACCTCTCGCGCATTAAGTGATAATGTAGGTATTGAATATTCACTTTCTTGATAGAGACCAATCTCGATTAAGGGTATATTTATCTAGAGTTAAATTTATCTATAATGTGTGATCAACTGAAGATAAATATGCCATTTTACACCAAAGAAAACCTTTAATATTTTTTTCTTAGACTTTCCCATACGCTTTGAGTGTTACTGTAATTACACTTTGCTGAATCAGAGGCCTTTAATTGAAATTAAACAAATTCAAGTAGTCAATTTGGTGTGGACGAAATGTTTGAACGCACTTAACATCCGGCGCCGAAGTTAAAGTACACGCAGTAACTTCCGGTTCTCACGGAAGCTGACATGAAGCCGTTTGAAATTGGAAAAAGATTTTTATTTAATGAGAAGTGTATGAGAAGGTATGTTATAGGGGGGATAGACTTAAATACTGTCTGTAGCTTACGCGAGTAGTAGAGATTCAAATAAAACACTTTAACGGTTTATAACTCGATATATTTTAGTTAAATTTGTTTGAAAATTATTTTTAACTCCGGCCCGACGTTTGGGATGCTATGCAGCAGCCGTGGTCACGGGTCTCCCAGTTAGCTTCCCCATCCCCGTTTGACTAAAATATATCGCGTTTTAAACCGTTCAAGTATTTATTTAAATAGGATAAACTTTTTATTCACAGCTTTGAACTGACAAAAACATCACTTTTGAAACATATGTTATTGTATATAAATCTTAATGTCTTTCCTATTTTAATATCTTTAATGTACGCATGTATCAATAAGTTGAAAAAAGTGTGGGACTCGGTAGCTCAATTGGTTAGAGCAACTAACTAATACGGAACGCTGAAGATGCAGGTTCAAGTCCTGCCCGAGTCGAAAGTTTTTTCGACTCGGGCAGGGCAGGACTTCGTTTTTTTAATCTTCAATGTTGCAATAGATAATTGAGAAATGAATAAACAAGCATGTATGTTTTATCCGTTATGTAATTTTTATGTACAAAATAATTAATTATAATGTAATATAAGTTAGTAAACATTTTTTTCGGTTATGATTTTTTTTACCTTTATCACACAGGGTGGTAGGTCAATCCTTAGGTGGTAATTTGAGTCAACGTGCAAAACTAACACTAACTGGCGCAGCAAATATTAGCGCCCAGCCTAAATATACGGAAAACTTAGCTCATAAGTGGTAGCTTACACTATGACGTAATCACAACGGTCATTGTACGGTCGGAATAAAGAAAAATGTGTTTAATGTCCGCAGTCAAGATAGCATAATTAATTATAAAAAAAGTTCTTAGTTTGTTTTTTTATCTGGATCTAGAACGTTATTTTATAATTTACCTTAACAAATTACAAAAATGTATTTCTTATTGAGCTCTGTAATGTTGTAGCTTTTATATGGTAACCGTACTTACATCGTTTTTTAACTTACTCTTGTTTAGTAATTAACATCTTTTATGCTGGTTTGCTTGTAATGCTACTTATTTCTAACACATTTGATAAGTAAAGAAATAAGTTACTTAAAATCATAAATCCTAGTTTACATTTAAGTTAAACTACATTTTAACGGCTCCAATGTTCACGGCTGCTGTCTAGCATACGAAACGTCTATTCGTTATAATAAATTTAAAAAAAAATAGTTTCGCGTTTTAAACCGTTATAATTGTTTTATCTAAATGTTTGAGATTATTTACATCTCTTTCAAGCTCCAGAGCCTTAAAAATGTGATTTTAACGCGGGGGATTATACGAATACTTTTTTTTTAACATCGCGAGGCGTAATAACACAACTAATAATATTCGTTTGTAACTAAATAAAAACGCGTGCGCAGCCCAACCTGTCATTTCAATTGTTAGGGCGAATGTCACAAATTAATAAGCTCATGCACAGTACCAAATTGCTATTTATTTGGATTTTTGATTGATTACATACAGTAATGACGTTGTAATTTCACGGTTTTGACCCGGGGGATTGGTTCGCGTTTTTCGTTTATTAATTTCCGATTGGAATTGGGGTGTTATTGTTTTGTCGCGAAATTAATAACACGTGCACCGTTATTACTGGTACTAGTAATTTGCTGTATTTCCTATCATTATTGTTAGGAACGCTGTATTATTGATACCCCTATTAGCTTTTTACATGTTTTGGTATACCGCAGATAATTATTTGCCTTATAATTTAACAATCAGTGTATTTAATGGTTAAATAAAACACTTTAACAGTTTAAAACGCGATATATATTAGTTAAACTTATTTGAAAAGTATTGTACCCGTTAAAATGTTTTATTTAAATTTGTACTACTCGCGTATGTATTTAATGTTAAAGTACACATTTAAATAAAAGGCTTTAACGGTTTAAAACGCGATATATATTAGTTAAACTTATTTGAAAAGTATTGTAACCGTTAAAGTGTTTTATTTAAATGTGTACCACTCGCGTAAACCACAGACAGTATGTACATATTTAATGTTTCTTTCCCTATTTTTCAATTTTTTCTGTTTTTTGAAACACCCCAGCCATATTACATCTAAGCAAGATGTCCTATTTTGGCTTTGGATATTCGAAACAGACGGAAACCGAAACGCGATTAAACTCAACGACTGTTCATTAGTGGACGGTGGTTCGTGACCCAGACGGAATTTCAAAATTCCTTCCACCCATTTAATATCCAGATTTCCAGATGACGTCCTACATGTTTGGAAAAAGGATATTTAGCAAAATGTTGGATCCGGTGGGGATCGAACCGTTGATTATCATACATTGTTACCATAACATCAACATACATTTATTTTTAACGTCTTGAAACATCTTTGGGAATTGTTAGTATATTCCTTCTGCTTAGGATGTATTTAAATGTAATTATTTCTTTGAAAGGTCCGCTGGATATATTGGCAAAGCAATAAACCTCTCAAGATGCGCACATTACCGCTTTCATCTAGTGAAGTGAGGTCGTAAAAATGGCGGAAACGACACAAAACGCACTTACACTGTGCCTTCCGGTACAGTCGAGAACTAAAGTTTAACGAACACCTGTCGTAAGATGAAACATACATTTAAGTTTATTTTCATATACTTATATGTTGTGTTTTCAAGTAGAAAGTGGTTAATAACATCAATTTTTATATTAAGTTATTGTGTTCGTAGATTTCATGTGCCTTTTGTAAGTACAGTAGAATATTTTACAATTAGTTTAAGTATTTAGCGTTCGAGATTAAGAAATCTTTACATGTCTTATGAACCACTATAGCACTTACGTACGACTCTTTTTTTTCATTAGTACCAAGCCGTAACCTGTAGATATAGCCTTCATACAGCCTTCTATAGAGTCTATTTTACTAGGTTTATCTAATATGTAAGAGAGAGAATTATTTTAAACTACGGCCTGTCGTTTCGGACGCATTGCAGCAGCCGTGGTCACGGGGAGACTGTAATATGTGTTTAGACGGGCTCGTTCGTGCAATGGTACCAATGTATATAATAATCAACGGGTGTGGGTTCGATCCTCGCCGACTCCAACAATTTTCTAATTAATTTATAATTTTTCTAAAGCATGTTGGACTTCGCATGAAAATCTGGAATGGGTGGTAGGAATATCGAAGTTCCGTCCGGGTCACGTACCACTATCCACAGAAGAAAAAGCTGTCAAGTTTGATTTCAGTTTCAGTCTGTGAATTTCCGAACATCCAAAGCCGAAATAGGGCGACAGCGCATCATGTTACGATGTTATATGGGTCTACCCAACATCAAGTGAAGCCCAAGCTAGACTGTTCTCCTCTATCATAAAAAAAAATGTAAGAGTTTTTCTTCTCGACTGTACTTTGGTCTACCTGAGACGCATTTCGGAAGTGGTATTGTCTCACGCCCCTGTCTGGCACAATGATGCGATTTTTTTTATTTCAACGTATTGCTTCACTCTATTTGTGCACAAATCTGTAACATTTCAACTTGATTTACAGCACTCTGTGCGGAATTTCACGGTTATTAAGTAATTGATATATTGCATTGTGGCGGCGGTAAACAACTTGTAAGGATTTAAATAAAACACTTTAACGGTTTAAAACGCGATATATTAGTTAAACTTATTTGAAAATGATTTTTAACTTCAGCCGGACGTTTCGGATGCTTTGCAGCATAATATATCGCGTTTTAAACGGTTAAAGTGTTTTATTTAAATGTGTACTACTCGCGTAATCTATAGACAGTATTTAACTTGTAAGGAGTTTAGAAAATAAAAGCCCTTCCCATCTATGTTCTATGAACTAGGTTTTATGACAATCTGTTAAAACTAAGTTCTTATTAAGTTATCTTTTAATTGCAGATGGTAAAGTCCCGTTTCCTTCGTGGGGCATAGGCGAAAACTTCCGTGATCGTTTTTCTGATCAGATATTAGGTAATTTAGGTAGGACTTTTTTGGTCCTTTATATGTATAGTAAAAGCTTAGCAAAATTTTGCAATATTGCGTCTGTCTGTCTGATATAAAAAAAAATAACTTGGCCGCCTTTTTTGCCAAATATACATCCTACTATAAAAAGTTCGTTTTCAAAAGATAAACGCGATATCTGATACTATTGTTGTCATTATCTTTAACACGACAGGAAATCTTTGAAATCTTTCTTTCTTCAAAGCTCAACAGTGAAAATACTTTGCACTGGCGTTAAGTGCATAGGTCCAGGATTCGAACCTCCGGGAACGAAGTATAGTTTTTGTTCTGCGTCCAACAAATAGAATTTTTAACTTTGTGAAACGACAAAAATAGATTACAATCATATATTTGATATAATGGAGATAAGAAAATGATAACATAATTATATCTTTTCAGAATTCTTAACGACAACTAAGTTATATTTTTCATTTAAATACTGATCCAATAAAATCGTCACGAATGACATTGTTTTCTAAAACAATAGGACATTTCACATCCTCTACCGGTGGCTAGCATTGATCTACAAAAAAAATGGCTTTGTCTTTTATTGCGGAATAGAGTTTTGTGCACGACTCTTTTAGAATTACTAATGATTTTTCCTTTAATGTCTAAGAAAGATGTACTTTCATATAAACTAAATAACCTAAGTTAAAAGTCAGGCTTCAGTATAGTTACGGCTTAACTACCTTTTTTATATATTTTAAATTGTTCAGTGGTATGCAGAAGAATACTACAACTTCTTCTAAATAAGTTATTACTTTATATAATACTTCAACTGTTTTTTTATTACTATACTAGCTGTGCCCGCGACTTCGTCCGCGTGAAATAGTGACTTGGGGTAGAATTTTTAATTATTTAGGCTCTTTATTAATTTATGTAAGGGCGCATTTAAGGCAGCCAAACTAAGCTGTAAGTGCTACTTTGCCGCAACACTCACCTCACATCACTCCTACTCTCATTCCTACACCTACTACCACTATCACTACCACCCCCACTCCCACTTCTATTTCCAAAAAGCCAAAGAAGAAAGTTTCATTGATTTCTCTTCAAAAAAACACGAATTTCCATACAAACTTTCAAACCCTTTTCGCAATAAAAAGTAGCCTAAGTAGTAATTTTATAGACGACTAGCTGAGCCGGCAAACGTTGTTTTGCCATATAAATAATTTTACTAAAATGTCTATTAAAAAATAAGGGTTGATCGTAGAAGGGTGAAAATTGAGGATTGTATGTATTTTTGTATGTTGTATCATAAAAAAGTAGAAATTAAAAAAATTGTCTAAAAAATTTAAAATAAATATAAGGGTGAACAACCCTTATCACTTAGAGGGATGAAAAATAGATGTTATCCTATTCTCAGACCTACTGAATACACATATGAAATTTGGTGAAAATCGGTCGAGCCGGTTCGGAGGAGTTCAAGTTCGAACACCGTGACACGAGAATTTTATATATTAGATAAAGTCTTACTTTAACATGCGATCATAAGGTTAAATACTGTAAATTGTGTCTTCTCTCCGGAAAGATAAGCTGAACTACGAGATATAATAGTTTAACATTATTTGTAGCGTATCAGATCTTGTTCCTCAATAATCCACTTTGTATGCCGATCAATAACTCGCCATATTCGGTAATGGCAGGAAACTCTTTAACTGAATGACAATTGCCGATGTCGGTCATAAATCAAACGCGTGCGCATTCTAACGTTCGGCTTACACCTTTCAAAGGTGCATAACGCATCTGTTATTAATCTTATTGAGTTGAATTTAGGCATTTTGGCACGTTTAACATAAAAAAATTCGACGTCAACGGCTGATATAAAAGCTAACGAGAGCTTGCGTTAATTAAACTGTTTCAAGGTTAATTTATCTTCTTTCAGAAAGTTTAGATACATCGAGCGGACATAGAAAAATTCCCTTCCCTTCCTTGCTTCCTTAAATAATAGTTCCTCTGTCTCGTACCCGAGACCGTTTATAAAAATAGTTAATAGTTATGTGTAAATTTAAACTGCTTTTTACCCTGCAACGGTTCAACCAATATCCTACATATATAATAAGTTAGTAATAAATATATTAAAAGCTAAAATATTAATATACATATGAAACTGTATATATGTACATGGGACAATGACGCTAAATTGACCAAATTTAACCCTTACAAACACAACCAGGTGCGTCCATGACTCGTGAATTTCTCTATATGACCCATGCATTTTGTTATAAATGAACTGTCCAAACATAATAATGACTTGAATACCTATAACTTAATTTCTCGTGCGTTAAGTTCTTTACAATTATAATGCAAGTCTTTGTTCTGTATCCTTAGGAGAGTTACCTAAAATTTCAAACATATGTTATGTTTAATAAAAAGCTGTAATTACATATAGACCGGCTATGTAGCTAAATGGTTAAATGTGTTGTCTAGCATTGCGATAAGCGCGAGGTCCTGGGTTCGAATCCCTGGGAAACAATAGATTGTTCCGGTCGGGCACGGCACTGAGGTATGATCAACTACTTGCGTCTAAAGAAAACCGGGCAGTGAAACAAACGCAGAAACTCACAAAGATGTATTCATCTTTTCCATATCTCCTGTTGTTACTTCGCTCCTATTAGACACACCGTGATGTTTTATCCTTCCTCGCTCTAACAACACAATTATTTTTTTTCAATTCGAACCCGTAGTTTCTGAGATTAGCGCGTTCAAAAAACAAACTATTCAGCTTAATATATTAGTATAGATTGCTATACATTTGTTTCAGTCGCTAGATGCATCGCTGTTTACTATGTGCGATTTGTCGCATCAATAACTATACCGCCGTGTCCAAATCATTAGTTCCTCTCGCTCGGTCTCGATAGCAAACCATATGTTTTCCTCAATCCATCTTATTCACTTTATAGAATCGAATTCAATATAAGTTCTCAGAAAACCGTAACCGCATCACGTGTTGCGAAATGCCAAAATCGCAAGGCAACCCTTTGGCAGATGTGGGCCGATATTGTTGCATTTTTGGCGCGAAAATGGCTAGCTGTATGTGGATAAGACTTCAAAAGTTTCCCAAATAAAATGTAACCATATTCAAAACTTTAATAGTTTTCATATGTTATTGCACATTACAAAAATAAAAAATGGAATTTTAGATTCACTGCGTTCCATGGACGAATTAAATGGTAGGACATGGTAGCTCAATTGATTAGAGCAAGTTGAAAACGGAGTGAATGCCGGTTCAAATCCCGACCGTGTTTTTTTCAATTAAAATTATTTTTATTACTCTGAATAATCACATAAAATCTCATATTCTTTTTCGCATTACACATCGGCTTAAGGAAGCTTAAGTAAATAAATCTTATTTATTCATTTTTTATTTCACCTTATATAAGCTAACCAACCATTTTGGTATAGGGGCCGTATTAGGTTTTAAATTTTGTGGCCATTTTTCTAGAAATTTAAATGTTTAAACCAAAATAAAACACGATTAAGGTAATGGTAGTTGAAATAGAATATTAAAGTATTATCCTAAACAAATCAGTTTGTAAGTATCTCTAAAAATGTCAGTGATACTCAAAAATTTGTCAGCGCCATGAGTTCCTTACGTCTGATCTATAGCTATGCTCCACACTTGCTTTGCATTTTAATATTCTATTTAAGAATTAATTAAGTTATTTAGTAGTGAGGTTTATATAATACATTACGTTAGGCCCACTTTCTTTCTATGTTATATTTTACTCTTAGGCATATCCTTATTACCTTTCAGTAGTCAAGAAAACAGGTGGTTCAATTTGTCTCGTTCTAAGTATATTTCGGTAGTTTCTATTCACGATTGCGGTCTTAGGATGATTGTCATAAGAAAATAAAAAATATAGCATCGCGGACTTTTTTTAGATTGTTTAAAGATGAATTATTCTCTTTACATAATTATTTACATATTTGTTGGGTATTTTGAACCGTTTTTGCAGCGTACGCCTCAGAAACCCATAATAATGAATAATTTTCCCAATTTTTTTCACATTTCCTGCTGTATCTTCGCTTGTATAAGTCACATGGCGATGTTTTATAACACAAAAATGAAAATTGTTCAATTTGAACTCGTAGTTCCTGAGATTAGCGCGTTCAAACAAACAAACACACAAACTCATCAGTCTTGTATATTAGTATAGATTATTACATTCGTACGTGTAGTTAAATTAACGTTTAAGTAAAAAGTTTCTAACATAAATAGGTTGGTCTCACTTTATGGCAATACTATTTTTCGATTCATACTTAATTGATTTATTAACTTTATTTTATTATTATATGTACTTACCTAAATATAACTATGGGATAAGCCATACTTACTGCCCACAGTAGTCTATATACCAATTTCCTCCCCAATTTATAATTATGTAGACATGCATTCTATGTATTATTTAGTCTTTAATTTTAACATTTGAACCACCCAACATATTGTGATCTATATTACATACACTCTAAATAATAATAATGCAATTTATTTCTTATACTCGAACAGCATTTTTAGTCTAAATTTTACACTAACAGATGGCGCTTTATACAATAAAGGAAAATGGTTATAAGCACAAAAAACATTTATTTATATTCAACGTATAAAATACATTTATAATTTATATTAATTATAACATTTACAACTAAAATATATTACTATCATGGATATAATCACATTAAACTGCACCTATTTGGATAATCGGTAATGTAAGTTGGAACGCGTTTTCGACGTACTTTGAACTGTTTCCAGCCTGAAACAAAGTAATATATGTTATAATAACTAACTAATAACGCTACTATATTGGTAATAATCAACGGGGCGTGGGTTCGACTCCCATGTGGTCCAACATGTTTATTTTTTTTTTAATTATTCTAGATTTCGTGAAACTGTTGTTATTAAACGATTGGTAGAAAATTGTATCCAGTTCACGAAACACCGCCCACAGGCGAAAAAGCTGTATAATTTTATCGCATTTCTGTTTCAGTCTGCAGATTTCCGAAAGCTAAAGCCACAATAGATCGACAGGGCATCCCGTCAGAGTTATATAGCCAATTCCAACGAGTGAACCCTTGCTTGTCTGTATCATCAGATGGTGGATTACTGTACTAGAATCCACTTACCTCTAGAAAAACGTTCGTGATATAATTGTTGATAAGCTCTTTATCCTCACTGGGTTGTTTGCTTAACTTTTCAGTAAAGAGTGTGGCCATCTCACTCACATGTTTTGACAATACAACTGTCAGCCTGAAAAAAAATAGTGTTGATTAATTCTTACTGAGTAAGTAAGTAAGTCACTTGTTAGATAGAAATTCGTTTTGTTGTAGGTGTAGAAGATACAAGGAAACTCTGTTAGAAAACAAGTAATTTTTCTAAAAAAAAAATATTTTTATCATATTAAAATATGCTAACTGCGTAAGTGCATCTGCCTCATCAGCTGTAGACCTTCGATTCTTCACCAGCAACATCTCAGCTGTTTTGTGGTATAGCTCAACACAGAGAGCGGTCGCTTGGGCTAAGCCGCTCACCGCCCGCTTATATATAGCCTTCTCGTTCACGACTTCAGTGGCATCCAGCCATTGCAATATGTCCGTGTATTGTCTGAAATTATTAAGACGTGGAGGGGAATTATTAGCATCTCAATCTGCAAAGAAGTAACGTGTCTTATAAAATGAATCAATGGAGTGATAGTAATGTGTTTGCAAGCAAGTAACTAACGGACTTTCCTAAGACTAATAAAATTGCATGGATACCAAGTTGGTTGCAGGTCTAAGGCTAAAGTTATGTAATGAAATATGTTTGACATTCAGCAACTTTTAAGATTACAAATTAATCTTTTTTTAGCAAAAAAGAACCAACTTCAAAGATTTTAACAAAACTAATAATTAACTTCGCATAAAGGAATATATTTATTATTAGCCAGGTTAATAAAATAGTAAAAATATATAAGAAATCATCAGAAAAAACCAGAGTTTAGTAAAAATATAAATTTGGAGTCCCGTTTCTGCCACATGGGGACACATGGACCTAAATTAGAACTTCAAGCGTATCGGCAATGCTTTATAGAAATCAGGCACTTTTGCGATGACGAAATCAAGGTAAGATTGCTGATAATTTTGACATTTCAGTTTCATCAGGGCTACTTATAATTATTTGTATATTTTGTACAAATATAGGTCATACTTAATAAGAGGTTGGAACTGCAACTTTAGTCCAATATCCCTTGTAGCCCGCTGCAATCTCTCATGGAACACATCCTCCTTCGATGAGTCTCCGTGCTCTTCATCATCATCATCATCGTCATCGTCTTCTGGCATTTCACAGAGTTCTGAAAAATCATTATGTGCTTAAATTAAATAAGTAATTTTTTATGTCTTCCTTCCGACTCGCTCGATCAAATATATATATTGCAGGTACATATTATAAGTTATATCTGAATGGAAAAATATATAAAAGCACCAGTAAATGATCACTGAAGGCCGTGTGTTCATTGTTTAGAAAATTAGAAATAAAATTAAATGTGAATTTTTACAAACATTTTATGTAAATAAAGTAAATCATAATCTTATTCTATAAATAAAATCCGTATCTTTGAACTAATCCATTACACCGATGAATATTTCAATACAGCTCAATCTATTGTAGTTACTTAATTATTGGGTTACTAAAAAACTCACCCGCCACCTGTTGCATGGTCTCCTTGATATCTTGTCTCTTATCTGCATCTGCACTTCTCAAACGTTCTTCTATTCTCATGCTGACTTGGCGTGATAGCATCTCTAATGCTTCCAGATGAACAAGACCTGAAATACAAGAAATTTACCTTAGAAACTTGATAGTTCATACATTTTTGACCTTTTATTTATTTTTAGTTACCAAATATAACAATAATTCAAACCTGTTTGTTGAATAAGTCAGAGGTTTGGTAAGAAAAAAGCACTATTATAATAATATTTATGAGTCTTGCCAGAGTACCTCTCTCCATATCATCAAATACAAAATTATAAATTTCTATGTAACAGCACGCACCTTCAAAATCATCAAATAACGTCTCGTAATGAACCTCCTTAGCTTCCCTCTTGGCCTCCCTCATTTTGTCTTCTTCATCAGCACGCTCCTTTGCCTCCCGGAGTATCTGGGACAATATAGGTTTTTCTGTATCAAGTCCTAGCATGGCTCGTTTCTTCACTAGGCCTGGATCACCATCTTGGAGAACTTCCATCGTCTTCTTGCCAATTACTTCTAGTGTATCTAAGCCACCAGATATGACTTTAGTTCCTGTAATTTGTTTTTATTGTTTGAGTAAAATGGTAAATAGAACTCTGAATTTGTAATTTTTTAAATGGTTATTAATTTGGTGCGAAAAATAACAACAACACTATTCATGCACTACAAATAAAAGACAAAGAAAATGAAAAACATTATATTAACTAACTGTGACAGCGACTTCGTCCGCATAGAATAGTTACTGTGGGCATCAAAAACAATGTCGTACCGTCTCCTTGTTGTTATGAGGTACTTAAAAGATAGATATATATACTGTTGCAGACATTTTTTAGTTCATGTAAAAAGGAATCCTTCTTTCATACAGAATTTTTGGTATATTTAAAACGTTCTCACCACGCATTCCCATTAGCTTTAAGCCTTCATAAATTAGTTATTAGTAAAATGCTCTAACCGGACAAAAAAAAATTTTCAACTGTACCAGTAGTTTCTGCATTCAAACAAACAAACTATATGTATTAGTATAGATTATGTATTTCTCACCAGTGGTTTCAACAAACTTAGTCACCCCAGACAGAAGACTGCCAAATTGGAAAGTTGTGTCTTGTGCAGTTGGCTGTTCTTCAACATTGGTTTCCTGATTGACTGCCTTCTCCTTGGTAGCTCTTGCCAACTCTTCGGGGTCAGGAGCTCCAATACCAGTTTCTAGTACTGTTGAAATACCCTGGAATTATTCAAAAGTAATATGAAACTAGGGATTTTCTTTTAGCTTAAATATATTTTATTTCACTATGATTATGCACTATTTTAAGTTTAATATAACACTTCTTTAAATCTTGCTATTCTATTTATAAATTGCAATTACATTGTATATTGAATTTCAGAAACAGGAATGTTTAAAATAGGTTATTTAGAAACACAACAATAAAAATCCCATAACAATGTTCTTCCCCTTTTTAACTATTTTTTGACACCATAAAATACCTTATAACTAAATACAGTTAAAAATTATAATACTGTAGTACTATAGTGACAAGAACTATGTAAGCTAAATAAATTATTCTTACATGTTGTTTACATCATAAGATAATATAAATGATGGGACTTTGTGACAAAGTTAAATTAGAATATATGAAAAGACAAAAATTTAAATAAAAATAGGCTGGGCATATACCTAGAGATAGAACAGACAGACATATCACAAAATGGTATTTAAGCGAAGGTAAAAGAAGGAAGGGAAGACTGTATAAAAGGTATGTTGATAATTTGAAAAATTTAGTCGGACCAAACTGGATGAGACTCGCAGAAGTCACAGAAACATGCAAGTCTTTAAAGAAGGCCTATGCTGGAAGGCTAGATATTAGCTAAGATGAGAAATAAAATGTTAGTGGTTAAGGATACTTGTATAGTAATACAACAATGGCTTATTTTAATTTTTTTATGAGTTTACCTGTGAGACTTGACTAGTAAGCGTACTAATACCAGCTGTGGCAGTACTGAGTAGGGAATCAACCCCCCATCCACCCCAGCCCCAGCCTTCATTTTTGGTAGTTGCAGCTGCTAACCTTTCTGTAACCGCTTGTATGTCTGCTTGCTCTTGAGATTTATGTACATCTTTTGTGCTTTTTGTATTTGGCTTAACCTGAAAATATGTTTTACTGAATATCTAAATAATAAAGCTTAAATTGTCATCAGCTCAAATGTTTATGTCCTTAGTCAAGAATTTATGTAATAACATTATTTTACAAGAGAAGGCTTATCCAATCATCACATTTGTAGCTCAGGTTGGTAACATTTTAAACAGGCTAGCACAGTGTCTCGCAAACTTTTTTAGTCTGCGGCACGCTAACTGATGATTTTTTTTCCGCGGCACACTAAGCTAAATTACATTATTAAATACGTTGAGTGGGGGAAAAACCGCGCCCAGTGCTTTTCTAACCAATTCGCCCTCGCTTGTGCATCTTGTTGTTACGAGTACCTGCGGTCTGGGTTATTTAGTTAAAGTTAAATTATTACTTTTTGGGTAATTTTATAGTTATCAGAAATTGGTTTATAGATTAATCTCAGAATATCTAGTGCAACTTGGAAAATCTTTTGCGGCACACTTAACATTCTCCCGCGGCACACCAGTGTGCCGCGGCACACAGTTTGCGAGACACTGGGCTAGCAAAAGCCTAACCACCTACTTGACAGAAATGTGTCTGTTCAAAGCCCTAAATGTAAAAATATTAATTTCACCTCTTCCACTTTATTATTGTCATTTTCACCCCAATCGTCAAAAGCCTCCCAACCAGTATCTTGAGATGTTGGTTTTTCTGTTTCATCCTTCTTGTTACTTTTACTTATTTCAACTGCTTCAGTTTCCTCTATGTCGAAATCATCCCAACCATCTGTTTGCTCTACCTGAAATTTTTAGGGTATAGCATTATACAGTTAAGAATTCAAATTTTATCAGTATTCTGTGGGTTAACCCTACATGTTTAAAGGTAAAGAGTGAGGTAAGATGGACAAATATGTACACAAAAAAAAGTAAAACATCTTGTTTATTATAATATAAAAAATTAAAAATAATATATATATATGAAATGGATATTTATTTGTGAAATGCCATTACGGCTAAAAGTATCTAAAAAGTAGTTATTTTTCAGGAATTTACAACAAATAGATATAAACTAGTAGAATACTCACATTTTTTGTGGAAGCTGCTAGTTTTTTAATTTCCTTTTTTTCTTTTTTCGTTTGTAGTGTTTGCCCTTCGTCAGCGCTTTCGAAATCTTCGCTATCACTTTGCTTCGACATTTTAAGGTTTACACGTCTAGCATTGAACTATAGAATAATTAATTACCAAATTATTGTCTACGTGTTTTTAAAAACCTCACTTGAACACAATAAAACTTTTGATGTTTAATTTTGATGGTGACGTTTCGTAAATGGGGTACACAAGTCTGTCACTGTCATCAATGACAATCTGTCACTTTGAATGTTGAAATTCTTAAAAGCATGGCATATGTACAAAATGTAAAAATATATACTTACACATATAGTGTACTAAGTATAAGGACATCGATAAGTTTATATTTTTTTTGCGACAAGCTGAAAAGGTATTCAAACGAAGATATACATATATAAAAAAAACATATCATGTTTCGTCACTTATTACCCAAAACTTATTATAATAAATACATATATAACATTATACATTTGTAGTGTTTCATGTAATTTATAACATGATTTTTTCAATAAAACTAATATTATCTGATTAATTAAATTTGTTTACGACATGGCGTTTTGTAGGTTAATCACAATATGCGCATCGCTCGCATTAATACGAACAAAAATTTCAAGTAAATAAACTAAAAAGTCGTTAGGTATATATTTTTTTTCGCATAGGTTCCTCTTTTATTAATGAGTTTCCTTTTTTACGGCGGTTGCTTGGAAGAGATAGCTATTTAGCTATAAAGCCCAAACAGCTCTTTCATTTTCATCCATTTTTATTTATTGCTATGTTTAGTGACAATAAAGAATATTTGTATTTATTATTTATTATAAAAACCAGCCATTAATACCGATTAAATAAACTGCGGTTACTAAAGAATAACCTTTTCGTGGTTATTTTAATTATCTGTAATTATCGATAAATTTTCAACAATTTTTTTTTAAAATGGCCTTTTGCAGCCTCTTATGTATGAGAGACCCACTTATTTTTTTTTTTCAGTTATTTATTGTTAAGGTGCTACAAGTATGCGAATATTTTAAGAGCTAAACGGTTGGCACTATTTTAGTTTTGTTGTAGATTGTTATATTGTAGCTCTTTGTCGATTGTCAATTTTATTTTGTTTGTAAATTTTAACTAAGGTTCAGGGAGTCTTGTTGTAGTACTAAAATAATATACATATTTGGGGCTTTAAACATCAATCACTTATTTATAAAATACCGATTAGTTTTGACCATGCAAATAATTTATTAAAAAATAATCTAGTACATTGGAATGAGTAGAAAAAAACACTCCTAGATTATAATACTACAACAAAAATACAGCCATAAAATGCAATATTATGCAAAGTGTATTCACAAAGTAGGTACAAGACACTACACTGTGGCTGTGATCTGTACTTAATACTTATAGCTAAGTACGTCTACATGTGCTATGGAATGCGCGCCATATACGTACACCAAGTATATAACTACAGGGGGATCGTAAATAGACCGAATGGATATTTGTACCTACTGTTATTTTTGCTGAAGTGACTTTTCGTCGAGTATATTAGCCTATGTAGAGTGGTGCCAAATGTAAACATTGTGGTCAAGGAATGTTTAGACAGTTTAGCTGGATATTATCATGAGTGGTGATAACGTGGCGTTCCGACCGCGCCGCTCAGTCAGCGACCAGTGTTCGCGCAAAGCGGTCGTGTGTATATTCCGTGACGCTCGAGTCACGTACGGAACTCAGTGTTCGCGTTCGCGTACGCGCCGCATTCCATCGTGGGGGCCCTTCGCCGCCATTGGCCGATCCCACGTGACGTCACTCTTCGTAATGAGCTATTCAACATGGCCGTGTAGCTAGTTCGCGAGTGCTTCGTTATTCGTTTGAATGGATTTAATCAGTGAAATATGCCAAGGAGACGAAACGGTGAGATACCCTTGCCCGACGGATGGGATTACGCGAGGGACTTCGACGGTAAACTGTATTTTATCGATCACAACAGTAGGAAAACGACGTGGATTGACCCGCGAGACAGGTAAGTTTTCCCAAGAGGAGTGTTAACCCCTGAGAGCCCCATGTCAAAACTAACATTCCAATGCGATTTGTGCTTTATTCGGATGTAATTAGATAGCTGTATCCCAACAGATGTGTGTGTAATTGTATTAGGTGTGATCTGAAAAGGGTTTAAAAGATAAACATTGCCGTAGGTTGAAATAAATTGTGCAAAACAAACTGTTCTCGCCGCGACAGTGTCGCGCTCTGTCCGAAAACGCGCACAACCTAGCCGATTTCACACGACATTCCATAATTGACTAACAACAAATGACCTAAACACAAATAATAGTGGTTATCATTCTGTTATCCTTAGGAATGCGTATTGTGCTCGATTTCGTTAGAGTGCGTTTAATCGGCGAGCGGTGACGGAACGCGAGTAATGGGGCCACGGAACTGGTTAATAGCGAAGCTAGTTGGCGCAGAAATAATTCGATGAAGCGTTTATGTATTGGAATTTGAATGCGCGGACGCTGGTGTCGGGTGTTTCGTAAGCGCGTGCATATGTAGGTGCAGTGCGTAGATACATGCGCGGGAGATGGAATGCATTGCATAGGCAAGTTGTGCGGTGTGAATGACAGGCCGTAGAATGCGGCTCAGGCCTGAAGCGATGGTAGCGCCTTTCTAAAGCGCACCCCCCGCCCCGCGAACCCCTCGATATCGTACCACCGAGTCGCAGGTGCAAGACACATCCTACCGAATGCCGATCATGTCTAGTATCCATTAATTCGGCACCTGCATCATTGTCTTTCATACCGAAGATGACACCTGCAACGCGCCTAACTGTAAATTGCACTTTGTGATCCAATTAAGCGAGACAGGACAGCTCTATCGAGGAAGTATTTAGTAGATGTCACTTCTTGAATAGGTCATCGCAACGGTAAACCGTGTATGGGATGAAAAATTTCAAGACGAGATCATGTTTGAGCTATTTCACTCATTTAGAGTGAGGATTGTAGATGTTTTTGTCGCCACTGCTTCTGGATAGCTGAACGCTTTATACGAATATTGTGCTTTGTTACGATTAACGCTGTTTGAGGCGCTTAATTTTAAAAAATAATACCCATATTCGCCTTTTCGTTAAAAACTGTCAAACAGCGACATATGAGTTGATATTAAATAAACGTTCAAGATATTCTATAGATAAGGTTTCGAGTCACAATAAATCGGCTATTAATACAGGAAACATTAAGTTGTCTTAATCGTACAAAGCGCAGTCTGTTTAATTAGCAGTAATTTATTGTGAATCTTGTAATTAGCATGTTTAAATGCTATTTACAGACAAGAGTCGTAATCTCGTTGAATCGATGGACACTATCGATATCGTGGTTTCTTTAACTGCTAACCGGCTACAAATATGTATGTGTAGGCTCACTGGTGCAATGGAAGAATGGAGCAATGTATAACTGATAATCGGGTCGTGACTTCGATTCCTACTAGGTTTAAAATGTTCCTGAAAATCAGGTTTATAATTTAACTGAAAAATTTCATCTCTAGACTTAGTTAATTTTGTTTTATCTGGGTGTTACATGAGTACCACCAAGAAATATCGGTTTACGAACAATCGTCCACAGATGTAAAATCAGAGACGTGTAATTCTTAATTCGTTATTGCGCTGTCGACCTATGTTGACATTAGAGCGAAATATAGAGGCCGACAGCACATTTTATTTAGATATTTAGCTGGGTTATTCTATCTTCAATAGTGAACTTCACCCTTGTCTATCCTCTGCATAAACAGAGTAGCCCCCTGCATTGTTATTAATTGCATAGTTACGTCTGTCAACTAACTATATATACGATGTCAACTTGCAAAATGTGCTCAGCAAACCGAGCTAAGCCAATTTATTAATGCTAAAAATAGCTCGTGCCATGTCCTCGAACTATATTATAGGCCTATAAGGAGAAAATTAATTAAACGTTCATGACACATAACGCATTGTTTCTTATTTGCACTTATTATTGTGTATTTTGGTCTTGTAGTAACAATATACCTATGGCTTATAAGCAATGAATTACCATTTAACATGTTTGTAATTGAAATTCTGGTGATTATGAAGCCTCCCCGACACACGAAAACCAAATATATATTTTTTGGTTTTAGTGTTTGTTTTAAATAAAACACATTAATCGGTTTAAAACGACAAATATTTTAAACTTATTTAAACATTATTTTAACTATGGCTCTACGTTTCGGATGCAGCAGCCGCGGTCACGGGTACAGGGTCATACGGTTGTCAAGATATAGATTTATACTAATGTTATAACGCTGAAGAGTTTGTTTGTTTGCACGCTAATCTTAAAAACTATTGATTCAATGTAAAAAAATAATAAAAAGTTTGATAGACCACTTCTCGAGGAAGGCTTTGGGACATGTGATGCAAGCAATAGACAAGAACGTAGAAATTAAAAAAAAACCAGGAAAATAATTCAACTTCCGTTGCGTGAATTGCGAAAACGGTTCAAGCCCAAAAACTAAGATTAACTTGCAATGACGGGACGCGGAACTTCGTGGGCAACAGCTAGTATTGAATAAAGGATTTATCAGCTCTAGGAACCGTGTGCAACGTGCATGCGTGCAAAGGTTAATGAAAAACGTCGAATGAGCGTTTGACAGCTACTCATTGTAAATTGAGGAAAAACCATCTATTGTCTCGTTAAGCAAGGAAGCGACGAAGACAATGATAGCGTCGATTAACCAGCCACTGAGAATTATAGCGTTGTCGGCTCTTATTACTTTAATTAACCCATTCGAATGCAACACATTGTTCTATCTACATTCCTACGCAGTGTTAACGCGTAATACCATGTTGCAGGTGAAATTTGCGCTAAAATAACTGCGTGCGCGCTCGTGGGAAAATGAGTTCGCTCCTCCGTCCGCACTGTTTATTTGCATTAATCATGATTCTAAATAAACGAGGTGTCAATTCTTACTGCGCGATATAATGCGTGATATTTTATTGTTTACTTTTTTCTCGTAACATTCGCAATTTACATTTTATAAGTATTGGTCTTGTAACGTAGCTGTCTTTAAGATTGTGTAACCTAAGTATGTGTAAAGCCTCGTGTAGATACTTCCCACGCACTACGCGCGTCTTCAAGCGTGACGTTTGAGGGGCTAGGCGTTGTGTTGCGTTTCTCGACTTGAGGATCTTGATTCTGTTATTTATACAGCTCCGTCCCCGCTGCATTCCTTTATTGTAATAAAACCCACTATGCAAATACGGGTGTGGCGCGTACAATTCAGCACAATACTAAATATTTCTCAATTAAAAGTATCCTTGATTTTACACGCCTTAGATCGAGAAGCAATTACTATGCTAATGTAATCACTATCGAGTTGTTTTTTAATAAATCGGAGATATCAAATATGCCGTTTGAGATTCCAACGGATTATCGTCGAAATTGTCAGAAGCGATTCTCGGTTGCGCAGTGGAAAAATTAAGTGGAATTTATTACCCTTCATAAAGAGTAAATGCGTGTAAATTAAACATATTCTTCAATTTTATCTATACAATTATGCGATAAAGGCAGCAGTTCTCCCGTTTCTAATCAAAAGTAAAATTCCATTCTTATCTATATGCGTGCCGTCATGAGGTTATTTATTCAACCGTAATGTTTTTTTCACTGCTACATCAACTTGATTTAATGTGCTTAAAAAGCCGTATAAATAACATACTAACTAATATCTTTGTGTATTTGATCGTTCGTAACCCTTTCGATTGTAGATATATACGTATAATTAGCGATATTGGGCATTTTTTTTTTCATTTCCCGCTTTTTTCGCTCCTATTTGTCACTTCGCGATGTTTCATACCTACCTCTATTTCCAAAACCTAAAGAAGCATTCAACCATAGCGCGTTCGAACAAACAAACTCTTCAGCTTAATATAAGTATGGATTGACGACTAGCACTGATCTTGGATTACAGAACTAAACATTAAATTCAACGAGAATGATTCACACGCTTGGACAATTTAGCAAACGTGGCCTCTGACACAAGAATTTTGTGTCCGACCATTTAAAACTGCCAAATTAGGAAACGCGTAGGCGATAATATAAATTTTAACAGCCACTCATTTGATTTCCATACGGTAGCGTCGATTATCTAGCCGACGCAGAGACGCCTAAGGAATGCTGGCTTTAAGTAATATTTCGAGACAACTTAATGGCTACTGAAGACGTGCGATTCCAATCTTGCGGATGATGGAATGAAAGCGTCATTTTACCGCTAGCCGACTTGGAAACGTCTAATAACATTTAAACTTGTTATTTACAATCTTCAGAAGTTTCGGAATGGAATTTAACGAGGCACTTAATTAATATAGGTTTTAGATCGATATCGGATTTGATGGGACAGATAAGATTCTACTTTTCCTGGACCGTGTAACTTTTTTTATGATAGCGGAGGACAGACAGGCACGGGGTTCACTTCATGGAAGATGAAATATTTCAGCCATATAACATCTAAAGAAGATGAGCTGTCGGCCTATTTTAAATAGAAATCCACAGACTGAAACCGAAAGGAGATTAAACTGCACGGGCGGTTTACCTGTGACCCGGGGGGAATTTCGATATTCATACCATCCATTTAATATCCACATCTCTAAAGTCCAACATGTTTCGAATAAATTAGAAACATTTGAAAACATTTTTCACATGTTATTTATTGCACATAGAGGCACTATATAATTTAAAACTCGAAAATAAATTGAATTTTTTTGCAACGCATAAGACATTGAACCTTAATACGCAAGTGTTAAGGTTGAAATTACATTGCACGAGAGGTGCATGTATCAATAAGTTGAAAAAATGCGACGATGAGGTGTAGGACTCGGTAGCTCAATTGGTAGAGCAACAGCACGGAAAGCTGATGATGCCGGTTCATGTCCTGCCCGAGTCGAAATTTTTTTCAATTTATTTTCGACTTTTAAATTAATTAGATACATGTTGGATCCCGTGTGGATCGAACCCAAAACCCGTTGATTGTTAGCCGTAAATTGCTACCATTGCACCATCGAGCCCGTCAACCTTGTCCCGTATGCAACAGTATAAATCATACGACGGATAAAATTCGTAGGCGTAACGCAAAACCACAAAAACGTACCTTGTTTCCTGGTAGTAGTGTGCTATTTGAGATTACGAAGTGTTAAAACTATGTCGGTATTAAGATCGTAAGCGTTTTGGAATGCAAACCACCTGTAACAGCGATAAGGTTAAACTGGCCGAGTTTGCTCTAACACCGTTTTAAAATGCTGATAATATCGTAAAATAAACTAATGAAGCCGCCATTTTTGGAACTGGATTTGTACGGCAGAATCGGTATGGAAGCACACACTGACTGGTACTTCGATGCAATTGCTGCTTTTTTGCGCATAAAGATGCTGCCTTGGTGATTTTAGGAAGCTTACCAAAACAATGGCGAAAGGAATTCGCGTCGACAATAATAACAATTACTCTCTTCTCTGAACTCGATCCCATTCATTGAATGGGCGAACCAATACCGGGTTGTTTCGACGTTGTTTAACCATACTTTCCGGTGCAAACACTGTTGCTCTAATAAAATCGTGGTGGAACATGATGCTTTGGACTTTCTATTGCTTGGAAAGTATCGTGCTTGGTATGATCGTCATCAAATACTAGTATTGGCCTTAATGTGTATTTTTGTAAACGAAGCTATGATAAATCTAATTTATTGCTCTTCTTCATATATTGTCGTCGTGGTTTCTTCTGATCTGATCAACTATGTAATTGTGTTTTTAAACTTAACTGCAGTGAATAGGAAACCACAAATCTACATTGTATTTAATAGTCTAGTAGTGAGGCAGTCTAAAGGCTATTCAATGTTTTGGATCGTGATATTCATTACACTTTGTCGCACGAGCCGACTGCTGGCGTGACGAAGGTGGCTGGTATGCATCGTGATTCAGACGGAAACCCTATATATTTCAATGTTTATGTAATCCTGGTGCACGTTCATTTCGAACTGCAGACGATCTGTACGATTACTTCGATATTATAACGCCTATAGCTGGTATTTTGTATTAAAAGTGTCCCACCATTAAATCACGGACGGGGCAGATCCATTCCGATTTCTCGTCTGGGGAATGTGTTGAAATATAAATTCTCAAAGCCCAAGACGAGCTTGAGACCTTGGCGTCATGACGTGATGCGCGTTTCAACGCTACACTTCTGTTCACACTTGGCGCTGGAATGTCGTTTGTCAATGATCGAATAACGCGTGACGTCACGTCACATTAGCCAGTACGCATACCATCACCACATAATGAGCGCTTTCAAGTGATCGCTGGGCCAATATGGGGGGATAATTCGGTAATCGGCGCTGACGCAACGCGCGAAGAATGTTTGTGCGGCCGCTCGAATCGGTTCAGATACAAATTTTTATATCCATGTATTGGATCATCCGGTTGGCGATCGCGCTTCGTCGAAGTCGTTGCATCGTGTTAAATTTAATTCCACTAACGTTATAGACTCGAACGTTTTGTGTTTGTTTCTATTTCGCGCCATTTTGTGGCAAAGATTTTGCGACAAAATGGCTGAAAATGCTGTCTAGAATCACACTGCGTTAATGGGATGATTAATAACGAAATACAATTTAGCTTAGAATACAATACGTACTAGGTAATTTAAGTCATTAGAATTTTTAACAGCTTCTTTTAAGAGGATTACACTTCTTTATGTAAATAAGGTTTTTTTACGTCGCGCCGTAGTTAAAATAATTTTCAAATAAGTATGTTACCGTGTAACGTCGCAGGGCGCATCTAGTGAGATTATAACTGGGGTGAACGTTTCGTGGCTTCGGAATGCGAGAGGAAACCACATTGACCCCTAACACACTTCCTTTTTTGGGCCGCAGTCGAATATTCTTGTCCCCGCTTTGTTTCAATACACATGACCGATAATAAGACCGTTTCGCCGAACATATCGTGATTCCCGTGGCACAAATTCGATGCTTTTAAGAATTCGAGCGGGGCAACGCACGGCGCGGACGCATTCAAATCGAGATTGTTCGAAAACCTAAGACCGAGAGAATGCGCATTATACGCGCTATTCGGATTAAAATATTTCCCGGGGGATATTTTTAGAGCACAAGTAGGTGTGCGTGTTTGTCTGTGGGTTGGTGGATGTGTGAGACAGCGTGGCACCGCCCTCGACCAGACGTTGGCGCAAATCGGGGTTTGGCAGTTGAAATATGTAACCCAGCTATATAGATAATAGATGAAGCATAGACGTACAGTGAAGAGCAATAAATCCGAAACTAAATGCAAAGAACGAAAAAAGGAAAAGGCATTCTAAGCTCGCTATAATTCTGCCAATTATCTTGTTCCTTATAAAGAGAAGTGAATTAGTAGAAAACGCTGTTTCAGCCGTCTTGCCAGCTTCGTCGTTTTAAGTCGTAAAATGTGTTTAATGAAATGACCAAAACCGGGCAGGACTTTCGCCATTCTATTTGTGTAAGATGTTTGTTAACCTTCTGCATAGTTTATATACTAGCTGTGCCTGCGACTTCGTCAGCATATAGAATAGTTATTTTGGACATCATTTTGTTTTCCCGGAGATAGGCGCGGTCAAACACACACTCTTCAGCTTTACACTATTAGTACAGATTAAAGTTTGTAAATAAATTTGTGTCTACAAAAGCAAAATAAGTCGATAGCTTAAATATCTATATGTTTGTTGCTATTTGGCCTGGACGTTTATCCTTTTATTAAATATGGTATCTTTGTACTATTGTCATAAAAAAAAAACAAAAGTGGGACTTCCTGATTGTAGGCAAGTCAAAGAAATTACAGATAATTTTAATCAAAAGGGATATCAATGTGAAATGATTGTAAATAGGTATACTTCTAGATACTTACAATTAAGTATATACCTACCATAATTGACTACGCGGTTAGTTATCCGAGCTAATTAGATTTAAATTGTAACAAACAAATTAAACTAATTTATGTGTTAATTAACTTTTAAATTAATTAATTGTCGTTTTATTTAAGCTATTATGACGTGTATTTTGTACAAAAAATTCCTTCACTATCGTATAGCACGTGACGGAATGTATTTTCATTTATCATTGATTCGCAGACTAGAAATTGCTACAATCAGTTGCTTTCGACAATTTTATCGTAATTGCCTTACAATTTCATTCAGAGATAACGTGAATATCTGTTTTGACGTTTGAGATAAGATGACATTTTTCAATCACGCCATACTCTGTTTTGACGAGAATATACTGTCTCGACAATATTTTAAAAAATGCATATACCTATTACAACATATTGATATATACTGTTGATATATTGATATGTTTATGTTATTTCAAGTTAATATTGATTTTATAAGTGTACATATTGGTAAAAAGAAATATTTTCTACATCAACATACATTATGTTTATCCGCTTAAAATCTTTCCATAAAATTACTTACAGCGTATAAAGTGTAAATTAATTTCTCTTTAGCGACTGCAGTGACATAAAATGTGTAAAATTATGTTTTCACTCAACATTGTCGAAAAATTGCTCTGAAACCCGATATCGCATAAACCTCTTGAAAGCTTTCATTTGGCACGCTTTGCAAAATTTAAATTAAGTAAGTGGACGCGAAATATCACGAGATTACGTAAGAAATCGGTAGTAAAGGAGCCGGAGTGGTTGTTTACTAAAATTATAGCAACAATAAAAATTCCTTCGCGTTTGATTGGTATCGCATCGGACGAGTGGTGCGCTAGTGTGCGTGTAAATGTCTGTGTGTGCGATTAGGGATTCCGTGACACGGGTCACCGTTTCCAAGAACTCGACTCGTCTTGACGTCCCGCTGACAGGACTGGTTTTGTCGTTATACCACTAAGAAACATTGTAATGTCTAGCCGTCTCTGTCTCACTCCTCGGCACAACTATCGCTATCTCCCTCGCTGCATGGATGCGCACACGCGCCCTCTATCCCCCCACCTCGATACCCGGATCACGAAAGCTTTCGGTAGCGGGAGCTAACGAATTTCCATTGAAGATTTGCTGTAAACGTTATGTAAATAAGTCGAATGATAATAAAATTGCCGGCAAATCCGGACTTACTTTCTTTTTGTTATTAACTGTCATTATTGCTTAAAATCGTGTTGTTTCCTAAATTGCCGCATTAATACTTTCTCAGGTGAACGGTGGCGGTGAGCAAATGGTGCACGTCTTTAGTTAACGCGAGGAGTACACATTTAAATAAAACACTTATTCAGTATTTTTAAACTACGGCCCGACGGTTTTAATGACGGTTAAAATAATAAAGAACTTGCTTTGGTAAAAGAATAAGTTTAACTGATATATATCGCGTTTTAAACCGTTAAAGTGATTCATTTAAATGTGCACGTTCATTAAAAGATTTCGAAGAGAATGAAACCATCGCGAGAAAGAAATGTGAAACTTAAGAGCTCTGTCTGTGTCATGAATGGCAGGAGCGTCGAAATGCATAATATGTTCAAAAAGGCCACAATTCATCACAAACTTAACACTGCCTTTTAAGAAATGTCATAATATTGTTTTTGTGCTGTAGTTATTATAGTAAAATAGTTAATAAATAAAAGTAAGATATTTTTTTTATCCCAATACTTAGCACTGCTTTTTTGCAAAGAAGCATATTGTTAGGTGCTTAACCTATGGTATCTTGTGCATGTCTTAGAAATTCTAAAAAATAGTCCTATTATTATTGTTTTAAATTAATAGCTTAGTTACTAAAAGCAATTACTTCTATCTGCATACAGAACTGCTTCGTAATGAAAAATGTTTAGTCTCTTAAACGGTCTCTTAAAGTCTTTCACTCGATAACTAATATTTTCGGATAAACATAGCTTCATCATTTAAGCGTAGGTATATTGTAGTTATAAAATATAATTTATGCGTCATGTGCAAGTACTTGAGCAAACTATTATAGTTTTTGTTGTAACATTGTTTTTTGAGTAAAAAATAGTGTGTTGTTTAGTTCGTCATAAGGCTTAAAACGAAATTTCACGTATGATAACAGTGCTGTGCTATTTACACACTCCCATTATTTCTTTCTCTCACTACAAACAGACGGGCAGTCGACATTTGCTACAGCCGAGACGAAGTCTCAATCAATGTTTCAAAAAAAAAATCAATTAAAAAATTAGAATAAGTTGGTCCCGGTGGGGATCGAACCCGCGATTCGTCGATACATTGCTACCATTAGTCCAACGGGCCCGAAAACTAATTTAATGCATCAAGAATAGAACTTCTTTTCTCAAACTATGAGACTCATACTAAGGCCACTAGCTTCAAGCAATTGCCAACTCCGAGACAGAGCTGCGCGTATTATAGCAAGTAGCCGGCGCCTGCGCACCACGCCCAGACTGCTTCTGGGCCCGTTACCAGTTATCAATAATTACTCCAGCCATTATCTGCACCCAGCCACCTAGCTAAACTAGTTCGTGCTTGAAAACGCCCCTTCATATCGTAGGAATGCTATTTTAGATAGAAAACGCTTCTGATTTCCTGTATGTGCTTTAGAAGGCTGTGGGTTGTTCCAAGGGATTCTAGGACCCTTTCCACGGATAGTTCAATGGGAGAATTTTAATTAACGCCCCTATATAGAATTTTTCAAAAACGCGAGTCTTTGAAATGATAACAACGGTACATGTACAAACTTAATATGACATATTATTTGTTAAAATTAGGCTTTAGTCTGTAGTCGTCAAAGCTATACCAAATGTAAACATAGATAGCAGTAAATATAAAATCATCCGGGCGAAAGTATATAATAACAGTCTGTGGTTATTTTGTCTTCTTTTATGATACGTATAGTTCTAATAATGCTTTCGTGAGAACTTGGTTATGGGAAGCCATTTTGAATTTGGGTTATACATAATTACTGGGTACAAGATGTTTTAAAGCTATGTTTTAGATTGAAACCCCTTACACCAAAGAAGTGGTTTATTATATAAAGATATAATATTATGCATTAAATGTTCTCCAATAGGTGCACTTTTACCTATATATGTGTGTGTGATAGAAAGAAATAAAAACCAAACCTTTCAACTTCTGCGTCTTACATTTAATGCTTTTAAAACATTAAGATTAAGCTTAATAAATATATACAATTCTAAAATCGATAGGCTCAGTGGATGTTTTTTTTAAAGTGACTTAACTAAACCTGGTACATTTTTGCCTTGTATGTCATGGCTAACCTGGTAACCCTTGTTTCAGATATACTAAGCCCCAATCATTCGCGGACTGTATCGGCAATGAACTGCCACTGGGCTGGGAGGAAGCCTATGACCCTCAAATTGGGCCTTACTACATTAACCATGTCAATCGTAAGTATCTATGTCATAAGCTATTTTACACTTAAAGTTTTTTCCAAGCAATTAAGAAGCTTATACTTAGGATATCTTTAATCTAATAAACTGATGTTAGTGTGCTTATGTTAGTGGTAGAAGTGATAGAGAGATCGATTTTAACTTCCGAGAAAAAGGAAAATAAATTAGGTATCGTATTATAAATACGAACTTGTTCTTAAATAATGTTTTATTACTTGTATAATTTGTCGAAATGCTTACTAATATTTTTACAATCGACACTAGATTTTTTTTGTGTACTTAACACACACGAATTGAATTAATTCATTTTAATGCTAATACAATCAGAATGATAAATATCACAAAACAGACGTATTTAAGTAGAAAACGTGACAAATGAATAAACGTGTCTGTAAAATAAGATGCAAAAAAATAAAAATCAATAAAATTTGTAACACATTCGACCCCGCTTCCAAAAAAACACCCGATGAATCAGAAAACGAGTTTTGTTTTGATAATTAATATGGAATTTCACAAGACACCTGACTGCGAAATTGGGAACGCGATTTTGATATGTGGAATGGCGCGATCATAGGTATTTTAAGCTAAAATTATATTGTGGTATTTGAGGTGTCACTTACTGATTTTGTTGTGTCCATATAAGGTTAACTATTATCTAGGAATATATCGAGTATTTTAAGGAATTGATGGCTAGATATTCAAAATAAACATACACACAAATTAGAATATAAGTGTGGATTATAGAAATATCGCTTATAGTTTTTCTTCAGAAATATATATTTTTCACACTTTCAATGTCATAAACTTGACTTGGCTTTGTTTTGCAGTTCATTTTCACATTTAATATGACGCATTAGACAATTTTTTAATTTAAATTTTAATGGTTATTATAAATGCATATATTATTTATTTAAAATTGATCGAGCATCAGTTTTTGTTCTTGTGTTGTCTCTATTTATTTTCAGGGTGTATATATCAAAATAAAAGTTATATCTAAAAAAGGTTCATATTTGGGTTCATTATGTTATTTACCTCACCTCGCACTTAGTCGGTGTTTGATTTAATGTAGTTCAGTATTTAGTAGACCCGTTCTATTCATGAAATTTCAGAATACCCGTTAGTTAACAGTGTTAGTGACTAAGAACGAACTTTCCATTTAAGCTTTTAATTACTAAGCTGTGTTAGCTAGTTACGCGTATTTATGGATACAGACAAAATCGAGCTGTTATAAATTCTCTATACTGGGCTATTATCTTAAGTTAGCTGTTTGTTCATTTAGTATCTGAATAAACAGTAGACATTATTGTTAACTGTTTAGTGTTATTTACTGTTGTACTAGCTGAAGATTTGCATTTACGATGAGAAGTTATGGGCTAATGTTATTGTGTAGATTACTAACTAGATTCTCTCAAAGCGCCCTCTGGTGGCGATTCAATAACAAATATTTTTTATATAATAGGGTTGTGTTTGTTTGTAAACCACTACACTAGTCTATCTAGCTAGACACTTTTAACTGCTTAAAACGCGAAATGTTTCAGTTTCGGGTGCTTTGCAGCAGCCGTGGGCACAAGCGATACAATAGGTTAGCGAATAAATTTCGCGTTTTAAACCGCGAAAAGTATTTTATCTACACGCAATTAATGTCCTTAGGATCTATAGGGTCACGGGTAGGTTTATAATAAAAAATTACCTATTATGTTATTATGCAGTTCGATTACACAGTTGCCCTAAAGACATTTCTTATAATTAATTGTCATTATCATCCAGCATATTTTAATATATTTATAGAGGGAGTATTCTAACTATTTTCCTTATTCACAATTGAGGCATTCGGAGTGCAGTAATTTTAAATATTGCAACCAACTGCGTACAAAATAATAATGAATTATTTAAATAAAACACTTAAAAGGTTTAAAAGGCGAAAAATATTAATTAAACTTATTTGTAATTATATATAAATGTAATCAAAATAATTCCTTATTCACAATTAAGGCACCCGGAGCGTAGTCACGTCAAATATCGCTACCAACTGCGTACAAAATAATAATGGTTTATTTAAATAAGATACTTTAACGGTTTAAAACGCGAAGTATCTTAATTATTATTTGAAAATTATTTTAACCACGGCCCAACGTTTCGGGTATTTTACAGAAGCCATGGTCACGGGGAGGCCCCCTCGGACTCTTCCCAAATAATTTTGACTTATATTTCGAGTTTTAAACTAATAAATTCGTTTATTTACATATGTACTACTTGCTTAAAGTACAAACGTCTGCAGTTATTATAGAATTATCAGATTTACTAACTAGGTATTCAATCTTTGTCCTTTCTTGAACCTAAAGAAACCGATTTTGACTCAAACAAAACGCCCTAGGTTCGAACCACGAGCCATATTACAAAGTGCAAGTACTAGGCTAACATGACCAGGCGTTGATCATTATTCATAGTTAATGCACTGAGTCGTTAGCGTAATTATTATTTAGCTCGCCCTGCCTAGCTTGCGCTTGCGCTTGGGGCAAATTTTTCGCTCCATTATTACTGGCGAACTCATTTCAAGATTGAAGATTTGTATCTAGCTTCGCGTTCTTGCATAATTTTTACTTTACACACTAATATAATATGCTTCATAGAGTTTTTTCAGTTTTTTGAGCAAGTTACTAAGAGACTAAGATTGATGATTTTTTCTGCATATTGACATCGAATCTTTGACCTCTTGAATAAAAAACTCGGATACCGCACGAAACCAAAACAGTCTCAGTATACTGTCTTTAGTTTACGAAATAGTACAGATTTAAATAAAGCACTTTAACGGTTTAAAACGTATGTTTATTATAATTTATATATAGTATATTTTAGTTAAGCTTGTTTGCAAATTATTTTTAACTACGGCCTCTTCGGATGCTTTGCAGCAGCCGTGGTCACGGGGAGACACAAACAAACATACACTCACTGTATGTTTGTTTTGTTGTCTTTGAGCGTATGAGCACATGTATGATAGTCCTTTTAAACATATAAACTCCATTAACGTCACTCTATTTAACGACAAACTCTCTTAAGCTCGAAAATTGGCTTTGGTTGGTTTAGCTTGTTTTTCATACAATGTTTCTTCTCTCCATTTAACGCACAACTCTCTATAACGCCATAAATGCAAGTCCCTTCAGTGTCGCTATTTAGAGTTTACACTATATTTTATCTGTGTATAGGTATCATTTTATTCCGTAAAACTTGGAGGATTATTCTTAATTGAATTAAATGCAATGGAATATAATTAAAGTTACATATAATTAATAATGACGAGACCTATCGCCACTGTAAGTAATAACAATTAGTTCAAAATAGGGTTTCGGTAAAAAACCTTCTGAAAGAGAAACGATGCTCTGGAGTTCAGGTCCATAATAATGTCTTAATACTCTTAGTATTTAAAATAATGACTGAATAATATACTCTAATATATTAAAAAAATTAGGTATATCTCTTTCGAATAGTACATATTATTATAGCGAAAATAATGATTTAGTAATTTATTTCGATCGAAATCTAGGTTAATGTTTTGATCTAGCTGATGTGAGGAACTCGTGGGGTGTGAATAGAATAAAATGTCTCGTAGACTACTCTTTGAGAAGCTGTTGATAAAGCGCATAGAAATCAATCTGCATCATTCCAATAAAATCACTCAGCCGCCATTCCAGAGGCACTCGTCCATCGCGTGACATCCAAAGTGCGGCGATCTTTCAATTATGGAGCTCAATTCTGGACTCGCAAGGCCACCGAGTGCCACTCGAATCCGATTAGACATCGACAATTGAATATCGCATTCCCAATTGTTGCATAATATTGGGCCGTTGGTTCGAATGCTATCCAAAGAATTGTGTGAAAGTGTGATTGGTTCACGGTCAATTTCTTCTCCTATTTTTAATAATTCACGCTTACCTTGTGACTTTGGGAGTATTAAATCGTACAACATCCTCTGCGTGCTGGTAACATACTCATGCTACCAGAGGGTCGAGTTGACCAGAACCCTTAAAACACTACCAGCCCGCTACGTTGTTATCGAGGGAGCTCTGGGCCCACGTTTGTACGATTCGACAGTTCGTAGACAAAATTAGGGAGGATCTTGGAGGGGCGCATCTGGTCTCTTTATTCGTCCCCGTCTCATCACATCCCCAGTCCTTTATTCGCTAACTTTCTTATTGGAAATTTACAGCTCAGACAAAATTCTTAATGGATTCCCAATCAAGGGTTAAAATATGTGTCTTAGACTGTTCTTAAAGCCTTTTCAAGACCTTATTGGTATAAAATAGAGGATTGGCAGTATGGAATGCTTGGGATGTCAGATCAAGTCCCGTCCGTGTCTCATTTTTTTTTCAATCTAAATAGATTTCATTAATATAAGTGGCAAAATATTTTTTGTTATTTGATAATAAGTTTTCACATAGGGGATCTGATAAATGGCGAAGTGTCCTCGTCGCCTTAGCTAGTTTAAAACGAGAGAAGTAAACAAACAAGCTTTTTATAATTATTTTTTTGAAAAAGGTATCCGAAATTCAACTTTGTACATTTATGTATACAGTTGTGATGCGGTATCTCTTGATAAACCCGTTAAAAATGTCGCCTTTAGGTCCATGAAAACAATGCATGAATCATCTAATTCTGATGTCTTTGTATTTAACTTTCCGAGCGTACTTCCGTTACTTGCTAATAAATGCTCGCTGATTCACCATTCATCTCGACCATTATAAAACTGCAAATGGCGCTATAAAATCTATACTAATATTATACAGCTGAAGAGTTTGTTTGTTTGGACATGCTGACCTCACGAACTACTGGTTTGAATTGAATTATTTTTGTGTTAGTTGGACCATTCATAGAGAAAAGCTTTAGACTATAAAATATCAGGCTGTGACGAATGCGATGAAAATATGGAAAAAAGGGGAATTATTTTTCTTATTTGTGGGTTTAATTTGCGTGGGCTGCGTAAACGGTAAAAGATACCCACCAATTATGCAAAAAGATATTTATTTTAAATTACCCGTTCTCTTATGGTTTCGAACTGTTTGTCATTAGGCCATGGAAGAGGTAAATTAGTCGATGTGGCTTAGTTAAAGATCTTGTCCAAATTACGAACTATATAATTCCTTATTAAACTTGTAAAAGATGACACAAAGAAACAAAAATATAGTGCATCTTAAAACAAAATTCTTTGTGAGTGACTCATCAGCATTTTCGGTTGAATATTCATGAACTACAAAATGGCAGAATCGCAAGTATATTTTAATTGCACATTCATTCTGTTAGTAGCGCGCCCATTAAACATGTTCACATTAGATAAAGTAGAAATATAAATTGTAAATGGGAGCCATTTACATCATCCATTTACAGACATAGATGAATGGACGGCATTAAAAAGGTGTTGAGTATGCAAATGAGACGAAAAGTGCGATTTTTCAAAACGTCTTTTATCTAGCGTACTAATAGTGCGTCATTAAAACTGTGTGATACAGTATGTTGCTTTAATTAGCTTACGAAATGGTCCCTTGTATTTTTTTATTTAAGTACGAGTACTATAAGATACATTTACTCATATTTTAAAAGTCATTATTATTTTTTGCAACGAGCTGTGCCCGCGACTTCGTCCGCGTGGAATAGTGACTTGGGATAGAATTTTAATTATTTAGGCTGTTTACTAATTTATGTAAGGGCGCATTTAAGGCAGTCAATCTATGTTGTTAGTGCTACTTTGCTGAAACACTCTCACCTTTCATCACTCCTACTCTAACTCCCACTACCACTTCCACTCCCACTCCTATTCCCAAAAAGCCAAAGAAGTAAGTTTTATTCTTCTACCTTCAAAAACCACAAATTTCCATTCAAACTTTCATTCCATTTTTCAACCCCTATCAACCCAGCATTTGGCATTAAAAAGCCTATCTGTGTACCAAATTTCATTTTAATCAGTTCAGTAGTTTCGGAGTTAAAGCGGGCAGACAGAGTTACTTTCACATTTATATAGATTTATTTAAATAACATATTCGTAATAAAAAAAGTAATATTACTTACACCTTCTTTACTTAAAAACGCTTCAGTTGTTGCATTGAGTTGTAAGAGGTTCTAGATTCGAATCCCCGAAACCGTTCCGTTCTGACAGAAAATAGTAATCGATTATTCGTTTTCCTGAAATAAAAGCCATTTAAGTTAATGTTGAGTAAACGGGATTTCACAAAAGCTCATTGCGTTATATGTTTGTTTGTCTATGTATAAACTTCGAAACTGTAAAATGGTTCGACAATACTACTTCATTTCTAAAATCACGTATCACATAATAATTCGAAAGGGCTTCACGATCACCAAGTATAATAAACTTATATCAGAGTTAATCCGCACGTGACGAGACTGTTAGTATGTGAAAGTCGTATAATTTATTGGGAAAAACTTTGGAATAGGACCCCACATGTCACTGCAGTAACAATTTGAGGAGTTAACACTTAACTCATCCAGGAATAGGATACTTATCACCTCTAAACATTTGAAAATGTTGTCGATTTTAAAACCTCTAAACGTTTTTAACAGTTCAAAACGTGAAATATTAAATAACCCGACGACGTTGCAAAAGCCGTGGTCACGGGCGGACAGACCATACTTAATCCTATGAATATTACGAACATAAATGTACTTTTTTTGATAAAATAGTCAAGGTTCAGTATTCATAGGCCTCTGTAGCCAAATGGTTAAGTGTTCTAGCATTGCGATAAGCACAAGACGTCCTTAGTTCGAATCTCAGGAAAACAAAAGATTGCTTCGGTCGGGCAGGGAACACAACAATCAACCAAGGAGTTCACTTGATGGTAGGTGATATTTCACCTACCATCGCATACGCATCCTCTTTAGATTTTATATGTCAACACAAAAATGTGTTCGCCCCATGCCGCACATGAGGGAACGGGGTTTTTACTTTTTTTTTAAATTGAGTAAAACGGAGACTATACATTTTGACGACACGAACATAAGGTTATTATTATATATACTATGTCTAACGTACGTAGGTTTAAATATTTTCGCCATCTTTACACAGAACACAATTTGTATGCTATTTTGAATGTTGATTTGAGAATCTAGCCCAACCAGTTATACCCACATATTGGCAGTGTTTGCCTTGTTGTCTTAACCTAGACACGGCTAGGTGTTTAACTAATCTTTAATAGAGAATGGAATGCGATTCTTATCCGACTGACCAAAAGAGGGTGGTGGGTTTTATGGCTATCTCGCGGCACTTAAGTGCTTTTGTATACAATTCATTATATCTTATAGAAAATTACCTTTCTAATTGACTATGTTCTGCCCCGTATCCTCTATAGATAAGTAGTAAATAATTTATTATTGAAACATATATTTTAATTTATATTATCTTACGCCACAATGTCAAATGAATTTCTATAGCTACACTTAGAAATTAAAAAACCTAAATTAATAAATAAGTCTACTTGCATTTGCTACTATTAACAATACAAACAGTTTATGCGAATATTACATATTTAAGGGTTACAAACGTGAAAAATATTAAGTAACTTTTAAATTGAATGTAATGTTTTGCATAAGCCGTGGTCACGGGAATTAAATCAGTATATCGTGCTTTAAACCGTTAACTGTGTTTTATTTAAATGGTAAGATTTGCTGTTATTTTAATTGTTCGAAAATCTAAGAATGAAATTTTGCAAAGCAATGCGCCGATGCGTATGCGCAGAAGACTTGACAATGGATCACGTTAATCCATTCAGTAGAATGCACAATTTGTATCACTGCATAAAACTATGCATTATGCAAGCCATTGCAACCTGATTAACTTTCAACACAACTATTGGAACCAAGGCTTGTCGCTACTTTACATATATAATAATTTGTTTGTTTAGATTGCGTTTGGTACATAATCACATAGCAGCTAATACTATGTAGTATTGTTATCTTAGTGTATTTAAGCTGAAGAGTTTGTTTGCCACGCTAATCTCAGAGAATACTGATTCGAATCGAATCGATCGGTTAGGACATTGATAGAGAAGCCTTTACAATGAGCGAAAAACCAGTGGGAAATGTGGAAAACACGGTAAAATATATTTTAGATTGAAGATACCCAAAAAACATGTAGGAAAAAATGACTCCCCTTCAATGATATAAAAAAATCTCCTCGACACTATCTATATATCTATGTTCTAATATTAACTTGCTAGAACGACGGGACGCGATCGACGTCGTGGTTAACACTTAACAGGTAGATTTTATAAAGATGATAAGGTAGCAAAAACAAGTTTTGATGCCCAAAATAACGGCTAGTATATATATGTTTGTTTAGATTGCGTTCAGGGCATATCAGTGCATAATCACATAGCCACATAAATGTGGGGACCACCCCTTATAGTTATAGAATAGTTGTAACTCAAATGATTTAAATTTGTATTTGTCAACAGAGGTGACGCAGTTGGAGGACCCGAGGCTAGAATGGCTCAGCATACAGGAGGCCATGCTGAGGGACTACCTCCACACCGCTCAGGATGCGTTGGAGGTAAGTCGTGGATGTATTTCAGAGCTATTCTTTAATTTCATTCCAAGCTAAAAATGAACGTATACATAGTATGCAGACATAGTATGCTATAAAAATTTTCGGTCTTTAATAAGTTGATTTTGGTTGATAAATAATGTATCTATTCTCAAGTCCACTGTCCGCTTAGAGCCTGGAATATACTTGTCACAATTTTATTTGATTAACATTCTTCAAAAATAAATGAGATCTGTCTTTCACGACGATCTCTTACAGTATTGACTTCTAGATCGATTATATAAATTTAATTATACACAAGTTTAATCAATAGTTTTACAATTCAACAGCGTTTTGTTTTTTGCTGTCGTCGTCTTAGATAAAACGTCAATGGCACATGTCAGCATTTTTGCTCTAAATAACTGTTCTAGACCTTTCAAAATATACAAGATCTATATATAAAAATAATTCTTAATGTTAAATGTTAACCATCTAATGAAATCCGAATAAGTACATTTGTATATAGTTATGACGTCTCAATTGTGATAAAACGGTAATTTCCAGTCCGCGATACTTGTAACTGTCGTGTGATATGAAAATAATTTTAAAAATGTGCGTAGTACAAAACCACTTTCACTGAGCGTAAAATTTTGTTCATGTTGAAGGTGTACTGGTGTTGTTTATACAGAATCTTTCTCATTTATTTTCTTAATTAAAAACTGGTAAGGTTTTGACGTGGTAATTAGTCATATAAAGATGTTTGTTACCAGTACAAAATAACTCGGACCTCTTATAGTTAGAAGTATTATACAATTAAGTAAGTTGTGAGGATGGGTGTATAATTTGATTTAAAACACGGTTCTAAAGAAAATGGATGTTTGTAAGGAAAAAAGTCGGAAAAAAGGTAATGTTTTCTTATCGCACCTGACTGTTTATCCTATGTACCATTGTCGAATTAAAAATGCTGTAGGTCACTCAAATGTCGACCTTCGCGTAAATGCCAATAAAAGTGAATTTCTTTAACGCATTTTTTCTAAAGTGCACTAATTGAGTGGGCGCTTTGTAAGCGTGATAGCGTGACAACTTTTAAACTGACCGAAGGCTAACAGCATTATTCCGAGGCTCATTTCACTTTTCAGCTAGATCGTTTACTCTTTATTACTTACTTCCACCGCCGTTAGATGGAGTTAAAATCAATAAACCTTTTTAAATCTAAAACGCATTTTAGTCAGCTGGATGTGTAATTCACTCTTTAAATGTCAAATCTTAAAATATTTTTTATTTTTATATTTTTTTTGGGGGGAAAACCCCGCCCTTTTTTCCCCCCCCCCAAAAATTTAATAAATTGTTCTGATAGGGGCGCCAGTAAAAAAAAAACTTCTCTTTTTTTTTTTCTTCACTACAAATTAAACAAAAAAAAACCCCCTTTTTTAACCCCCCCTTTTTTTATTTTTTTTTTTTTTTTTTTTTTTTTTTTTTTTTTTTTTTTTTTATATTTTTTTTTTTTTTTTTTTTTTTTTTTTTTTTAAAAAAAAAAAATTTCCCGTTTAAAAAATTTAGTCAAGCTGGATGTGTAATTCACTCTTTGGAAATGTCAAGTCTTAGAAGACAAACTATATATTTATATATTGTAAGCGGTACAATACGATAACTAAGTTTTCTACTCATGTCCTATTCTGGAAAAATAATTTATAATTTGTCATCAGGCGCACAATTATCGCAAACAGAAGCAAAACAGCTGATTCGATTCATGATTCACGACGTGTCTTATCGATAAATAAGAAACCTTCTAAAATATTTTTTATCATCACGTCTGATAATGTTGACTTTAAAACTTCATTATTGGAAATGTTTTAAATTCTATTAAATGTTATAGCCATAAACTACCCATATTAATATCGATAACTTCTTGTACTTGTCACCCAATACCGTCGCGCCTAGTTACTTAAACAAGCTTATAGCTATGAAGCCACATACAACGGCGACCGGTGATGCGAACCAGACAAAAGCGTGCACCGAACAAGCCTCAAACACAATTATAGACACATATTGGCGATCATTTATGTTAGATCGTTTAAAGATCAGTCATTCTCTTACATGTATTTTTTTAGATTTTTTGAATCGTTCAACCAATACAAAAATATTTTTTTCCATTCGAACTAATAGTTTCCCATATTAGCGCACACACCGACTCTATAGTGTTACAATATTAGTGTAGGTAGGTACAGCTTTGTTTAGGGGTAGGATCAGGGGCATTTAGATGATCTCTCCAGACGTAACCGGGTCGAAAGCATGTTTATTATCGATCAACTGACGTCAAACAAGGTTACAAGATAACTGCACTTAGGTCGCATTCCAATGTCAGTTACGATCAGGAAAGAATAATAGAAAAACGCTTTTAATTCAAGGGCGTGCCCCAATGCTTTGTAAATGTTTGGAATATTTTTAACGTATTTTGGCATTCTGACCTTCGTCTTTATTTTCATAGTGGCAAAGCAAATACGTGCTGAACAAATACAATACGGATAAAAAAGGACAATGTCAGAATGTTTTGTGTAAAATTAAAAACGTAGCGACTACTTACTTAATATTATATAAATTTTAGCAAGATTGTCATTAACAAAAATCTAAACATTTAAATAAAATACTGTAACCGTTTAAAACGCGATATATATTGGTTAAACTTGTTTGAAAATTATTTTACGTTTCGGATGCTTTGCAGCAGTCGTGGTCACGGGGAGACAAATAAGTTTAGCTATATTAATATATATCGCGTTTTTACTACAGACAGTATTTAAAATCGAAATAAAACAACACAAGCCCACATAAACACTATTATCAAAGCGATATCCCATTAGCATATTCATACAGCATTAAAAAGTATAATTATATTATGAATAGGATGCGATATATCTGAACGTTCAATTGGAAACAATATGAGTGGCCTTATCTCTTATCAGTGGTAAGCATTCCATTGTTATCTAACTTGGTCTTAATGCCTTCAAGTGCACATTATAGATAGGTAGCCATTATTACGATACTATCTATTTTTAATTGCCGCGAAGCGAGATTCAAATGAGTCTGTGGAATTCGAGAATATTTATGGGCGTGCTACGATTGTTTATGGTATTCTATAAATAGTTTTTAATCTTACGGATGGTTTTGGTTATTAAATAAGAGAGGGCGCTGTACATAATTTTAATAGCGAAGTAAAGTTGATACTAAATATACGAAAACAAAGGATTCAAAGAGTTATTTTGTCTGAAGATTCGGTCAGACTGTAGTTCATAGATATTTTAGGGAAACTTAATTAAAATGTGTTACATAGCATTGTCTATTTTACTAGACCCCGATTTGGACTATGACTTAAAATATATGGTATAACGGTACATTTTATCAAGTTTTCAAATAATTTTAAAATAGATAAATAAACTCATGCTATATTCCTATACAATAGATTTAGTTTAGTACTTAATTTTCTACGGGCTGTACCGAGAGTCATAGATCAATTTCTAGAAGCAATGCAATTCATTACAACTATTTATTAATGACTTTAATAATTATGTAATGAATCAACGTGAACCAGATTGTACAATGCGTCTGGAATTTGTTATTATTTCTAACTGGTATCTAGATCCTATTAGAGACTATAAGTTTTAAATTGTCTAAGCTGTATATTTATTAGCTGTTTGAAGACAATAATTTGTGTCTGTAGGTTACACGAGTATACACATTAAAATACATTTTTTTTAACGTTAAAAGTGTTTTATGACAAGATTTTTTTGTTGGTTAAAAAACAATAGTACTTCATTTTGACGCAAACGTTCTTTGTATGGTTCTTTTTTTTTAATTTGTTTACCAATTTTGACAACATTTTGTGTTAATACATTAGAATAATACAGACTATTGTCAAAAATAGAACTTACTTCGCTGTCCAGTGCGACGTTATTTTTGAACTTTAAGCCATATTTATATTCTTTTATTATTTAAACGCTCACCCATCCAAATATATTCCGTTAAATCAACAAATGTCAGATACTATTCAATTATTCGCTATCCCAATTCTTTGGAAGTTTCTTTCCCGGAAAAAACTCCCTCTCCCGCAAAAAAAAACCTTTTTCCAATTATTTATAGCGTTATAGCCGAACGTACTGCGGTAAGATATGTTGTAGTTGTTTGTATATTTATTGTTATATCGCCTAAAAGATTAACTCTAACGACAGTCTAGCTATAGCTAAATAAATGATTTTTATATTTAATTTCAATAAGCAGAATTTAATTTATAAAATTTCAGCCCTTACTAAAAAAATAATTAAGTATGTAACCACAATTAAGAGTGATATAATATACAAGTACAAATATGGTTTAATAATCTGGTATTTTGGTTGAGTTTGAAGCTTCAGGACAGGATCAGTCTTCGAATCTCAGGAAAGCTTTATGCTCGGTTTGAGGGGGGAGAAAAGTGTTTGCTCGTTCAATGGAAAATGTCTTAAGCGAAAAACTTATAAAGATATGTACGTCCTTAGCATATAAATATGCGATATTTCTGTCTGTACATAGTTGCATGGTAACCATGGTACGTGTAGGTATGCAATTTATAAACACCAATGTTATATGTAATTTTATACCTTACTACAACATGTTACAGTACGTTTTACATTGTACATTATTGTGATAAATAATTGACGGGATTATAATCTTTTATCCTTTGGTTTAAGTTTTATATTCGCGTGCAAGCGTGGGCAGTGAGTTTTGTATGGAAGTTTATTTGCGCAAAGCGATGAGGTCCCAGGTTTGGCAATGAATCGTGTTTAGAAAGCATATTGAACCAAATACTGGAATGCAGAAATAGTACTGTGGCGGAATTGGTATATTCTTGTAGGTATATCTGGATGAAAACAGTACTATACTGTACTGAGAATTTAGGTTACCTTCTTATAACAAACTTAACATAACTTATTGCGTTCTGTATTTATCTAGGTTAAGTCTCACTCTATGATTTGTCAATTGTTTCTGTATTCGCTAATACAGAATGTTAAAATATCAATGGAGTTTGCTCTTTTACCACTTTCTTTATCTGGCTTATCTAGTATAAAGTCCGTTGCCATGGTAACTATGTACATTGATTGTTTGATTGTATCAATCGCTTACGCATCTCAAATTGGCTGATGGCAATCTTTAGCAACGGAATACTCGGCGTTGTATAATATTACCACGACGTGAGTTATGTTCTTTCTCTTATCAATCTCGTCTTGGTAAATTCCAAAGACTATCTAGTACAAAATAATCTAGAGGTCTAGTACAAAGAAAAGTTACCCTATAAATACACTGTTATAAGTTCCTACTAATCAGACTTTTGCATCAATATTAAAAAATATCATAACGTCAAAATTTCTATTTTTTTAAATAAAACATTATTACCGGTTTCAAATGCGACATATATTAGTTATCTTAAAGCCTTGTAGAAAACGAGGGTACGTGGAGGGCTACTACAAAGCATTCGCCATACTTAAAATAAATTTACTAATATATATCGCGTTTGAACTGTAAGAAGTGTTTTATTTAACTGTGTACTCGCGTAAACTAGAGACAACAATATTTAAAACTACATAAAAGTATTATTTTGGTTTTGTTTATAACTTCAATTTTTTGTGTTTAAAAGTATCATCTGTATTATATTCTTAGGTAGCTATAATTTTTTTACGAAACATTCCATTCGTACCACGATATCAATTTCTCCATAACCCAAAATACAAAACGAACCTCTCGAGTTGCAAATCGAATTACGGTCGAATTAAATTAGTAACTCGATACATTACTCGGTCATATGTTGACATAATGATGTCATCTGTATCAAATCACACGCCCTGCACTACACCCTAAATGCAAACAGTGCGTCATTTTGTTTATCTGTTGCTACCACAGTTTAATCCACCATACTTCATATCATTCATGAAAATATTATTTTATTAACATCACCCCATAGTGTCTTTGTTTAACATTAAACAACACTTAACTGATTTAAGTAAAGCACTTTTAACGGTTTAAAACGAGACACAACAAATTATTTTAACTACGGCCTGACTTTCGGACCCCCTGACGATGGCTACTGCAAAGCATCTGAAACGTCGGGCCGTAGATAAAATTATAAATAACATGATATTATTTTACATAAAGTTATACATAATGCTAGTTTTATTCTTGTTAAATATTGATTCTAATGCGGAAAACTTCACAGCTTGTTTATTGTTGGTATGAATTCGCATGGAACGGTATAACCTAGTGTAAGATCAATTAAAACATATTTACATGGGCTTCAAGAAAATAGTGTACATTGCTGCAAGCCTTTTAAATTGCCTTTTACCAAAGGCTCTTCAGAAATTGAAGTTAAAACAGTTTACTGAAACAACACAGAAAGTTAAACTCATCAAACACTTGTGATCTCAAGACGAAACCTTGAGTAAGTGCTGCTACTGTATGTTTAAAGATACTTTCTATAATTTCTACTACTTTGCGAAAACCTTAAATTACATATAATTTTTATCGCTAAGCGGTAATATGTTGTTTAGTTAATAACGGTGTTATTTAATTTAACATATTTTGAATTCAAACTAGTTACTGTCATTTAATAAGAACTTTATAAGTTAGTTTTATTATTAATTGTACGAAAATCTAAACAAGTTTTCTCTGACTGAGACATTTAAAAAGTATTTAACTAAGGCATTTAAGCTTAATTGGTTAAACGTGTTGCCTAGCTTTGCGTTAAGCGCGAGAGAAAAAAATATAATTTCGTAAATCGGTCGGGCAGTGTACAGAAGTCTGATCAACAACTTGCCTGTAAGTAAAACTGACTCAGAAATATGTTCGCCCCGTGCCCCAAGGAGGAAACGGGGTTTCATTTTTTAAGATTGAGGGTCACATAAGTTCGACGCCAAACTTTATGTCACCAATTAAGTATTGTACAAAAAATACCTACTCATTGAATTCATACCACAATTATAATAATTTATTTTCGAAAACGCTGTAAGAGAATTTCTGTATAATATCACTTGATATTATCAATTTATGTCCAATAAAGCGAATTACCTCTCGCCGATTCTCAGAATATTAATCCGCGTATTATGCAAAGAGCTATGGTATACCTGTCCTTGATTTAAAGATGCAATTATTCAAATGTAGTGCAACAAACACTAATACATATTTGATTGCGCGCACCCAGAACATTTAGGGTGCGTAACCACGAGAATTTTCAGATATTATAGCTAGCCTAAATTACTAAACTACGTACATTTCCTTTTCGTCCGTTAGATACGCACAGGTTTCTCCTGATACAAGATGGAATACCCCAGCCAAATAACATCTTAACAAATGCCTAGTCGACCTATTTTTGGGGATGGGTATTCGAAGATCCACGGACTGAAGCCGAAACGCGATTAACTTCACTGCTCTTTCAGTTGTGGACGGTGGTTCGTGAGCTGGACGAAATTTTCGATCATCGAAACATGTAATATTCAGATTTACTGACGATGCTACTAAGAAATGTTAACAGATAACATGTTATCAGATATTTTTATTTCTATAACTTACCGGGAATTTATACACGAATAATTTTACTTCATTTTGAAAATATTCATTAACCCTACTTAAAAATGTTAGGTATGTGTAAAAGCACAGAATTTATCAACAATTTTATCTCCGGAGAATTTAATTTCCATCTTGACTTCGTCTGTATACGCCCTTAAAGCTAACCACTACTTATAATGCGTTTTTTATGCAATTACGCCTCCTAATGGTCTAAAAATACAATATATAATAGCATGAATGATTTACCCCGAAATTCGGAGACCCGCTCATTATAGTCAATAATAGCATAGAAGAATAAAATTCTGTGATTTATGTGTACGTGGGTTATATTGATGGAGAGTTATGTGAGGTAGCTGTTTACCATATTATATAAACTTCGATTGGCTGTAGGGTATACCGCCGTATCGTCAAAATAATGACAAGTGTTATGCAAGCCTGCCTGGTTCATTTGTTTACGTTTCATCATCAGTCTTTCCATATTTCCCACTGCTGGGACTCGGGCACCAAAAAATAACACGTCGATTTTTTGTTTCCTCTAATTTTCTTGTCTTGCAGCACTTACGAATGTCTGAATGAAATCACCAGTAGATCAATACGCTTCTCATTATGCTTTCTACAGCTTAAATTTGTAATGGCACTAGGTTCGAGTCCTGGTGATAAAAAAAATGTTTTTGTCGGCCCCTCACTTCATATTAAAGTATGCAATAAGTTGATTAGTGATTGCTAACGCTTATATCAAATAAAAAAACCTAAATAATGTTTACTTCATTAATTGACCACACTTCTTATGTATCAGTATGGTGTGTATATGATAAGCATTATAATATTTTGTTAATTGCGTGTCGAAATTCTGAGAAATTTCACTGGAAATTCTTTTAACAACAGTTTTATTTAGAGACGACCCGTACGGAATTTATTTAATTGGGTCAAAATTAGAAATTGAAATTCAAGCACTTTCCCGTTGTCAGATTGATCTGAAATTTGGTACACACATTTAATTTAGATGACAATACAATATAATTAAAAACATTATAAATCCAAGTTGGCCGCCGATACAAAATGGCGGATTACATATTTTTCCTTTACCCTCAATATGAGTATCAAATGAAAGGGCTACACTAGTAACACAATGATTATGTTAAAATTTAAACTTTTTAGTAGTTTTCAGTGCACAAAAAATAAAGTTGTTTAACTTAAAAGATTTTTTATGTTGATACTTGTTTATCATTTAATACTTTTTAAACAGGTTCTGATATTGTTAGTTGGTAGTTAGTTTTTAGTGGAATAAATTGCGTTCACCCTGAGGCAAGGATGCTGGGGCGTGGTCATGCTTCTACATCTGGAGGCTGGATGATGTAGGGTCTTGATTGTAGGTGTGCATTAATGTAGGTAGCAGTTTTAATAACTTGCTGTATAAACGGTTATCTATTTGTGTACATACAAATAAATTAAATCCGAACGCCGACTTTTAAAGGCGTTGTAAGTTTAGAAAAAAAAAGAAAAAACTACACCTACATTTGTGTTTGCTTTATAGGCTTACTCTGCGGATTTGGTCGGTCGCGTCGCGTCGTTTGGGCCCCGTCGTTCTTGCAAGTTATTTTTTTAGATCATTTAAAGAGGAGTCATTCTTTAATACATATTTTTTGGGTGTCTTGAACAGTTTTCGCAGCGTAGGCATAGAAAACCCCACAGAAGTGAATAATTTCCACCGTTTTTTCCATATTTCCCGCTGTTGCTTCGCTCCTATTAGTCACAGCGCGATGTTTTATAGGTTATATAATAGTAAGGTTTTTTCATATTATAGGAATTGATCTGTACAAAAAAAATCGAACTTAGTTGCCCTTTTAACGTCTTTAGGCCTCATTTTATTATCTACCGAACTACGATTCCAGGTTCACTTAGCATTAATGCCATTAAATCCTTTAATTCAAATCTGTATTAGCTAAGTTCTCGGAATATTCCAGCTTTTCTTCTCGCCCCTTTCTGAGAACCTTTGATTGCAGTCATTACTCGGACGAATAAATGTCAACAAGTGGACGCTCAAGGTTATGGGGCTTTGTACATAAGCCTTAGTCTATACTGTTATATTGAAAAGTTTGTATAGATGGAAAACGTTCAGATTTTCACCAGTTGGCACTATATGTAATTTAAAAACGATTATAATTTAAATCGGGCAAGACTTGAACCGGCATCAGTGGAATTGGTTATAGTAACAGCACGGAACGCTGTGGATGTCGGTTCAAGTCCTGCCCAAGGCGTAAATTTGTTTCAATTAATAAGGCAAATAAACAGGCTCGATGGTATAATGGTGGCAATGTATGGCTAATAATCAACATGGGTTTGATCCCCACCGAGGCCAATATGGTTCAGGGTTGTGGGTAATTCACCTTAAGTGAACCCAAATCTTGTCTGTCTTACTCTACCTTAAAAAAGTTAAACCAGAGGCCTGAGTACAAACTGAAATGTTTTTAAATTTAACTAATCTAAAAAAAAATGACCTAGGCCAGTCATTAAGTGCCAAGTCAGGAGTAGACAGGAAATTTCGCTGTCCATCAATTTAATCGTGTATCATGCTTGTCATAAAAAGGGATTTAGAAATATGTCCCTCATGGAAAAGACACAGAATTTCACTTCACTCTTTGTTTTGCATACGAGTGATGAATTGTCGTAAAAGTTTCCCAACCTGTGGTCTGCCTGCTATATGTTATGTGAATGGACAATATAAAATGCATTCCGCAACTTACACGGTCATCTATCACACGCATTGTTTTGTCTGAATCATTATCGCTGTAATTTGTAACGACTCACCGTATTCCGCCATACAAATTCAATTCAAAAGACACGTTTGAATAATGGCCAGAACGGTACGTTGGCCGCGAGGAAATGCGCCGCGATTTCTGAGGAATGCCATTATATTTATAAGGGCCACTAAGCACGGAGCGGTGATAAAAATCACACGTTAGGCGCGTCACCCGCTTACATGCATTGGGATTTTTCTAGAAAATTTTAAATTTAGTGCGAATTGCAAATATATACAGCTCCAATCAATATACAATACAATATTGGACAGTAATATAATAATAGCCAACTAATATGCAAGTAAAAAAAATCTATTTAAAGAGTAGGTACTAAGGTCATAAACATAAGGTTTAAAACGCGAAATATTACTTTACGTATTGTAAATCTAATTACGGCCCGACATTTAATATTATAATTGAAATAAAAAATAAGTTGAATGCTATGTACCGCCTTTTAAACCGTTCAAAATTTTCCCAAAATTTACAACTTGCAATAGTCTTGTAAAGTTTGTATTATTTTTTTTATAATGTCAATAGAAATTTATTTTATTTTATAGTTGCTAAACAATTGTTGAAGCTGTCTTTTTTATGTAAACAAAAGTTGTCAAAAATCTTAGTGTATATATAGCTTAACCTGATATACATTGTTGCACATTGTCATATCCACTGAGATATCAAATCACTACAGAGGCTGTAAAGTATTATCTGTGAAAATCATTACTTATTTATGTTATATCGGGGTCATGCCCGATTATAAAGTCGTGTCATAAAATGTCACTGGGTATTAAAAAAAAGATATGGATATAAAATTATTTTACACTCGTCATAATCAGTCTGTGTAATATATTTCAAAAGATAATGTTACAAGATCGTCTGCCATAACTTAGATTATGTTTTTAAAGGTTTCTGACAGATGAAATAAGTAAATAAACATAAACAGCCACAACAAAACAGTCGTGACTGGCATTGATGATTTTGAATTAAACAATCATAAAATATAACACTTACAAACAACAATTTCTACTCAAATTAAGGGCGTAGAACAAATGAGACAATGCAAACTTGGCAAGATACACACCATCCTTTTACCAAGTTTGATGTAAAATATGTGGAAGATGCAAAATGCACCTTTTTCAGGGGGGGGGGGGGACATTTCCACTACACATACACAGCAAAGCCCATGCTTAACATACTCCTCTGTTACTTAACATAGTTGTCCACTTTAAAACAGTGGCCAATTGAATAATCTCCACGAGTGAAATCCGAAACTAGATTGAGAATTAAAAACATTATCTTACACGATGTCGTCATCATGTACCGATTAACAAATTATAGTTGTCATGAAACAGATACTGTAGTATTCGGTTTCATGACAAACAAAGCGATTTATTTTTATGTTCAACTTATTTTCGACACATATCAATTACCAATATCATGTCTTAGACTAGTCTTATTGGCATGGTATTCTGCGATCATACGATTTGGAAATTTGACATTGAAATTATTACATGGCAGGTAGGGTCTCGAACCCCCGACCTTACGGTGCCTCTTTGTTATCGCTATGGTATAGGTAGTTAGATGGAGTCCTGCCTGTAATATATATTTATTTAATTCTAAACTAAATTATTTTACATTTAGTTTAAACACTTATTCACACTATATTATTTGCTTAGCAACGCGTAAAACCTACTAGGTTATCGTAATAATCTAGAAACATAAAAAGTAGGATTAGTATTGTGTGTTTTAACTGTTTAAAACGGGAAATATATTAATTAATTTTGCCCACTCTTGTCCATGATAGCGTAGTTCCATCCGATACGTCGGGTCGTTATTATAAATTAACTAATCTATTTCGAATTGTATTTCAAAGTGTTTTATTTAAATAAAACATGTTTATTATAGCATATAACAGCAATCACCTTTATGTAAATGCGTTATTACCGTCTTCGTTAGTACGGCTTCTGCATAATCCATCCATCCCTGTTGTACATTTTCCGACCATAAAACAGACATAATACTCGCCGTAGATTTACCAGTTGCCAGGCCGACATTCCTAGCCCTAGATATATCATAATCAAACCATCTAGATTGGAAACCATCCATAATCATAAAGTAACTTGAAATCTAGCTTTGAAATATGTTTCAGCTAGTTAGATTCATAACTTCATTATTGCTTGATTTTCTAATCTCTGATAGCTAGACGCTCGGGTTTATATGTATGGGGGTGGTCAATAATACCTTTTTTATCAAAAAATTTTACAATGTTATAGAGCTGACCAGTTCGTTTGTTTAAACGCGCGAATCTCAAGAACTACTGGTTCGGATTGTAAAATTCTTTTTGCGTTGGTTGAACTAGATAGTCTAAAAAGCGAGGGAGGTTATATAAGTTAATGACTTATTGTATAGTTATATAAAACATTAGGCTTCACTCAATTGAAGCGAATAAACAGAGAGTAGGTAATGTGGAAAACAAGGGGGGAAAATATTCATTTTTGAGGACGGGTAATCACCCAAAATAACTATTCGGGGACATACCTAGTTTAAGTATAAAAAGATTTATTTAGTTTTAACAGCTTAATCGAACACTTATTTTTTTATAGTAACATGAAGAATCGTTTTTATTATTAAGTACAATTACGATTGTATTTAATAATTATTTATAGCAAGATAATTTATTGTTTTTTTTTAGCATAGATAAATGAGGAGATATTGTTTTCGTTATAAATGTAAATTGTTTCATTGCAATTTAATAATATTCAAACCCGTTAAAATTAACAGGTTTGTTTGAAATAACTGTATGTTTTCCTGCGATGATAAATGACTGAATTAAATATTAAGCTCTATATGAATTCAATCGAGAGATTCTTTCAACAAGAAATGCGAGAGGGAATTTGATTAATAGTATTAACATAACGCTGCGTCCGCGCATTTGTCATACATTCTATCGCGCAGGGCAAATTTAAATATTTGATTGTAATCTCCATGAAAAATTGTTGTTATCGATTTAAATTATATGTAATTATGATGGGAACGTGAATTAATATAATATGTAAAACATCAAAGTGGAACACTCATTTGTGTTTGTTACTTTTTTAAGTCTAGTTTTTTTGCAGATAGAAATATAATTCATAGACATCTTTCTTTGATAATAGAGGACAGATAAGCATGGGATATACACACAGTAGGTAAAGGACTAGCCATACAACGATGCGCTGTACATTTGGCTTTGGATATTAGGAAACCCACAGACTGTTTTTTATGTTACTATTTACTTATTTATTTAATTTAATAGTAAGAATTACTTTCACGAATTCGAACATATAACTAACACTTATATGTTTATTTCTTAGAAGTTTGGTCTATGTGATAATATAAGCAATCCGTTCAAATGCATTTCAAGTCTAAACTGAAATTATCTTTGAACGGATTTATCATTTTGTACGCAGTTATATTAAACCCGTCTACACACCTTTCATATTTGAATACCATTGCATTCCATTTGAATGCGACCACGTGTTGCCTCATAATTAGGGTTGGTAAAAGAATGAATTATTATTATTTTGTTTACCTTTGGACAGGCTTGTTGGTGTAATAGGAATATAAGACTAATAATCCACAGATAAAAACGGTGAAGTTTTATCGCGTTTCGGTTTTAGGATGGATCTCCGAATATCCAAAGCCGAATCCACAGCGCATCGAGTTTGGATGCTATATGGCGGGGTTATTTGGCTATCAAATGAACACCGTGCTTGTCTGCCCTCCTCTATATTAAATATATGTACTTATAATTTACTACCATTAAAGCTTAGTAATGAATCTCATTCCGGTTCTTTTAACCTACTTAACATATGGAAGTGTAGGTACTATGTAGAGAGTTTGCAATTGGGATATTGTAGCTGTACTTTAGAACGCACTAGCTGAACAGTAATAGTTTTTTATTTTAAAAATGTGCCATTTTTTACATGTTATTTCACATTATGGCATATATAAAATATCTTCAATCTAATTAGAACTTTATTTAAAACCCAGTTTCTCGTTTTGATAACCAGCTTTTTGTGTGACAACCCTATGTGTCTGTATACGCCTTGAAAGAGTGAGTGAAAGAAGGTGACATCTCGCGCTTAATTCCTTTATTTCACGTGACTCAGTGGGATTCGTGTGAAATGGATCTGCCGTTGTGATGGAATGTGGTGGCTTTATGTGAGCTAAGCCTTTGTTACAGTGAGATGTCTCGACAGACTCAAGATGGCATTAATAGGAATTAAATTACGTTTAGAATGAGAGGACGAAGGCATCTGGTAAATCTTTCTGTACTCAGTTTTATTAGTAAATGTAAGTTGTATGTTTTTTAATAAAACACTTTAACGGTTTAAAACGCGATATATATTAGTTAAACTTATTTGAAAATAATTTCAACTACTACTAAAGTTTTGCAGCCGTGGTCGCGGGGAGACTAAAGATGGATGGTATCTTTGACGTCAAAGTTAAAAATGCTATGCTAACGCCATCTGTTCCATCGAAGTGGGTACTTAGCGAAACTGGCCTAGTCCTTGTAGAATACGTCGACATACGTCGTACGTCGACACATCCGCTATTCTAAAGATAAATCTATGAGATTAAATAAAAGCTACTAAAAACAATCCTAACATTAATGCAGCGTCGCTTTTCCCATTACATTTTAAAGAAGCAATAATTTGAGTATGCGCATCGGAATTTTTAAAACAGCTATTTCGAATCACGGTAGCGTTTTTAAACATTCACCTCCTAAGGCTACGGTCAGCTATAAACGTTAGCCTTACGCACTGCTAACAAAACGCACTGTTGTTGTCTTTTTCTAACGCTTACATGACGTACAAAGCTATACCGAGAGACGCTTTCTTCCGCGTTTTTTAATTATTTTGAACCATCGCCGTCTATTTGACCTCATTTATCATTTTGAGTGCTTTATATATATGTATTTTTTAATTTAAAGCCTAAGTTATTAGCCATGTGTCCAAATTTGAATGTAGTTAATTATTGTTTGTCGAATACTGTTGTTAACAAAACCTTGCGTTTAAGATTGTCCCATAGGATAGTAAACATGAAACAATGTCGCGACCTAAAGCGTTTGTAGTAGACCACAGCCTAACGGGAATAAATATTTTCAACCAACTTGCGTTAATGGCCGTTAAAACAAATGTGATCGATGCACCCAATGATAATGCAGAGTGCATTATTTATTTTATGACTTTATCGACATAGTGGTGTAATGTTAATGACGAGGTAATGGTTCGAGTTTTTCATGTTAATAAAACAAAATTGTTTCTAAATATAAATTGTTCTATATATGGTTTAAACTATGTTCTTGCTAGTATGAGCTTTTGAACTTATTTTTAGTAGCTTATTATGTAGTGTAGTGTATTTCTTATATATACAAGATATGTTAAAGGTTATTTTTTTGTAGTTGTCAATAGTTGTGGCTGAATTCGCAAATTTATGTCTTTGCAAGTTAATTAATGTCTAAGAGTCTTCTTAGGTTTTTGGGTGCGTAAGTGTAAAAGAATGAATAAAATAACCTAGTATAGACGGAATTTGAATACGTAACACTTGATAGTCCTATGTTTTGTATAAACCCGATACTTCGCAATTAAAATGCAACATGAATATCAATGATTTTGTAACAGTGAAATTAATATTGTGAATCTCATTTTACAGTATTTCGATGCGGTGAAGAATTTGTCAAATAAATTTTGTAACACCTGTCGCCGCGTAAAAAAAACTAGCAATTAAGAAATCTTTGAATTTTTGAGTAATTAAGGTAATCATTTAAATAAAACACTTTAACTATTTAAAACGCAAAATATATTATAAAACTTGTTTGGAAATTATTTTAACTACGGCCCGACATTTCGGATGCTTTGCAGCAGCAGTGTTGATGGGGAGACTAAAGATGGAGTTTGTCTCTGACGTCAAAGTAAAAAACTGCTAAGCCAGCGCCATCTGTTCTGTCGACGTTGGTATTAATATATATCGCGTTTTAAGCCATTAAAGTGTTTTATTTAAATGTGTACTACTCGCGTAAACTACAGACTGTATTATTAAGGTATAACAGAGATTTAGTTTATGAAATCTTATTTTCTTACATGGGGCATACAGACATATTTCTGTGCGCCTTTAATCATTGACTTACTAAACAGAAGTAGGACTTTGCTCTCCCCTCCCAAGAACATTTATTATCGCTCCCCAGGAATAGAATCTAAAACTTTCTCTAACGAAATGCTAGACAATACGTTTAAACGTGGTGTAACACCGGACAGTCATAGTAAAGCCAGCTTGATATTCTCCGTTCGCAGAATATGCAGTGAGGGGTGAATGTAGGATCAATAATGTTACTAAGTTACCTTTGCTCAAAACTAAAGCAGTTCAAGAAAATAATTAACCTTTTAAATTGTGACGTAACTAAAATTCAGTATCTATATTATATATTTAATGTTAGTTGGATTTATTTAATGCAATGTGATCAAAATCCTAAATTGTTACACATGAATTGTTAAATAATACTATTATATAATTGTTTCATAGTTATTTAGGCGAAATAGGGTTTTATTTCTGACCTATATTGCAACTAGATTTGAGCTTTATGCAAAATATTATTTCAATCGGTCCTGTCAGTTTTGCATGTAACGTGAACAGACAAACAAAAATACTTGACGTTGACATCTACATAAATTATTCAAATGCATTATTTATATTTTGGTGGCATAATCTTATTATACTTAATGTAAGTGGGGTCAATGGAGAGTCTGATTGTTCCCAGAAAATCCATGGCGTTGTGTTTTAACTTTAAACCGCTAATCTCGGTTCTCAATACTGTGGACATTATTTGAATTTTACTAGACGCTAAAGGATGCTAAAAAACAAATATTTAATTCGCATTCTTTCGCAAGCGTTAAATCATGTTCTCTGGTCCCAAGCGATAAATCCCAAACGAATAAATGAACGGGCGCAAGATAATGTTTAAGTTTTCCTCCGAGATTTAAATCTTCGTACAAGTATATTTAAGGTATTTAAATAATTGGCATGTACGTGAGTCTTGCTACTGTGTTCCCCCTACAGTTACCGGTAATTGCCGGGTACGATATTGCGAAGTAATTATTTCGTGTCAAAATGTACGGAGGATTTTCGAATTTTTAATAACTGCGCCTGCTGTGAGTTTTTATGTCGCTTTTTAAACGTCGCTTTTTAACCGATTACGGCGAATGGAGGTGTTATTATTTTGATATAATTACGCACTGCACTAGTTTATTCGTTGAATCTTTGATAAACATTTAGAACCAAACGGATTTTTGATTAAGTTTTTCTTCTCAACTCGGAGACTGTACGCCGAGCTAAAATTAAATATTCTAGACGATTTTGTACATTCGCCGCAAAACGACAAACAAACTCACACGTTCCGAAATTTATTACTTTCAACATTCACCTGAATTAGATTCGTTCCTTGGAGGCAATTAAAATTTTATTCATATTTCACTGCATCGGCTGCGTCGGCGCAGTTTCCTGAGTACGCTTTCTTGATAATCTGGATTTGCTCTGTTATTTTAAAAATTTCCTGTAGATGATTTCTTTCTACTAGATCTACTATGTATTATATTAAGTAGAATTATGTTAAATTGTTAACGATATGCAACATCATTCGTAATATTTTTTGGAACATGCTGAGTTAGTCGTGCTAAATTTTATTAAAACAATCTTATTATCAGATGGGCTACCAAATATACTCAGTACACACTAATACATATACAATAGACTGTACAACCTACAATTGTAAATATCCCAGACATTATTTTATATGTAGAGATTTCTCGTACCTACAACGTAACCTATGAAACATAATAGTGTCTTCAAATCGTTATAAAACCCCATTCGAATGACACAGTACATTATTAAAAGCAGAGGTCTGTAAGTAATAGAATACTTGAAACTATTAAAGAGCCGTAAAATCGAAACGGAATAACGAGATGCAATGAAAAATCAATAAGCAATTCGGTCTTGTTAATTTTCTATAATTAACTATTAAGCGTAACATAAAATAAATAGCAACCATAAAACGGTCTAAACCCGAAAAAAATACCAAAATTTACATACCATAAAAATATCGTAAAAATATTCGGAGAGTTCAACTTGGGAACATACATAATTATTTTTGGGTTTGTGTGGAATGTAAAAGACATTCTTCATTTTACGATCGGACCGCCATCTGGTGACAAATTATTGCTTCGAGGAGACTTATCTATAATCTTTTTCGGGATTGCTTCCAGTTACGGTTTTAGTGTCTTTTTCATTTGCGATCGAAATCTAGACGGAATAAAACGAGGCGACTATTTTCTTGAATTCATAACTGTAGTCGACTGTAAAAATCTAATTAGCGATAGTCGTAGAAGTTTAAAATACATAGCGTACGTAAATTTTGCATTTAATTATAAATAAGAAAGATCTTATATCTAAAAATACACTGCACTTCACCGCTCTTTTAAAACTAAGTATATAAATGTGTATGTTTTTTTAGCAAGTAGATACAATTTTTACGCACACTCAGTACTTAGTTTCTACTAGTATAAATATAAAGGTATACAGTATTTTATCGAAACAAAATCCACCTACTCTGTAGTATATTTCACTTATAAATCTGAATTTCTAGTTCAAAAGTTCAGATTTCCGAACAAATAATTCTTAATGCCCCATAAAAACCATTTAACCAAAACAAAATATTGTCACATAAAATCTAATAGCTCTCTATTTGAATAAGCTATCTGGAGCGGAGTAATGTTAAAAATCTGCAATTCAAATCCGTTGCAACGTTTCAGACTGCATAACAAAAACGTACACTATTCCACTTTTTTTTCCCTTGGCACTTAAAAAGCGTTATTAATGGCGGAGTCCTAGTTATAAATAAGTAAAGGAATGTCACCTAGAGCGAGGGAAGCTATTTATTTAGATAATGGTAGCTACCGTGCTACGTGGAGATAAGATGATGGTAATAGCCGATTGTTCCCGTACTGGTGTGGTATTTTTCATTTTGTGTACGCGGTTATTGTGAGTTTTTGTGTGTGTGCGCCGTTTTGAGGTTATTATACAAAAGACAACATGCATAAGTAATTTAACCAGGTTAAACATATTTAAATAAAACACTTTAACGGTTTAAAACGCGTTATATTAGTTAAACTTATTTGAAAATGATTTTTTAACTTCGGCCCGACGTTTCTGAGACATCCTCCATTTTTAGTCTCCCCGTGACCACGGCTGCTGCAAATCATCCGAAGCGTCGGACCGAAGTTAAAAATCATTTTCAAATAAGTTTAACTAATATATCGCGTTTTAAACCGTTAAAGTGTTTTATTTAAATGTGTACTACTCGCGTAAACTATAGACAGTATTTAGGTTAAACACAATCACACTTTAAGGGTGCGTGAGTAAAAATTATTTTTAAAAGAGTCTTGTAATATAAGAATTTAGTTAATCTTTTTGTTTTTTTATTTAACATCTGTATTAAACGTAAAAGTAAATAACTAAGGTAACTTATTATTACGAATTACTTAACCAATCTCTACTCTTCTATTATACATAGTTAAATAATATATTTTATGTTTATAGTTTCAAAAACGTACCCAGCCATCATCATACATACTCGTGTAACCATATTGTACAGAACTGTATGTAACTTGAACTTTGAAGGCTGTTTGGAGGTTGGTGGGTAGTAACAGAGGAGGGGGACGAAGGACGAGGTTCGCGTCCTCGACCCAAGCTACCTCGACGCGTGCGCATTGTTTCTGCTTCGTGTTCGTCATAAAACTTTTAGGGTTACCATACATTTGTAAGCATAACTTTCAAAATCCGATAATGCTGGTGTTAGTATATTGTAGAATAAATGATTTATTAACTTTGTTAAAAGCATGTATAATACATACTAATATTATTAAACGGGGTTGAAACTTTAGAAAGATACAACATTTAAACCTCTTGTTGCTTAAATCTCGATAAAAGAAAACACTTTTTTTTACTTAAAATATTCTATTCAAGTGATAATATTGTAACTTAATAGTGGGTAGTGCTAGATAATACGAAACTGCATATATATGACTTCCTTAATGCGCTTATTGGACGTGCATATAAGCACTAAGCGCTTATATGCACTTAATTTCAATCTCATTGTATATTTTTATTTTACTCAAATATAGGGCATCCGTGACACGCTAACTTTTATCGTATTAACCTTTGTTCATTAATAATTTGATTAACTCTGTTACATAAGTCGGTAAGGAAAGTATTTTCATTTTTCACACATTTATATATTAAACTAGCTGACCCGGCAAACGTTGTTTTACCATACAAATAATTTATAACTAATTAAATGACGATTGTTCAGTTTTCGACCGGAGAGGAAAAATGATTACATTACTAAAATGGCTATTAAAAAATAAGGGTTGATCATAGTAGGGTGAAAATTGAGGATGTAATTAAAAATTTTGTCTAAAAAATAAAAATAAAAATTTAGCCAATTTTCATAGATACCGGATAAGCGCAAAAAATTTAATCAAAATCGGTCAAGCCGTTTCGGAGGAGTGTGACAATGAAAACTGTGACACGAGAATTGTATATATTAGATATTAGAAATGATTATCTAATCTGAGTGCTTTTTGTTTTCTTATCGTCTACAATGCGTATCTCTAATTTCTGTACGCAAAATTATCCGTAACATCCGGTTTATTATTGGGACGATTTAATTTATTGCGAACTTCCAAAAGCCATAAAAGTTTTGGTCATCTTGGGCACATTATCATAATCTTTTATACTTTAAATTAATAGCATTGTATCTCTAAGGTTAATTTCTTGTGCTACGCTCGTAAAAATACTATAAAATAAGTTTTAAAGTGTTATTTAACGTTTATGGAAAAGACTTGATAAAGTCTGTCGTGTTTGAATACACCAGATAAAGCAGTATGGTTTTCTTTTTACACCATATCCATTGCAAGCACGAGACGTTAGTTCGAATCCTTGTGGAAAATATTTGTCCATAGCCCGTAGTTAAAATCGATCAGTACAATACAATGTATCTGCCGCATGCCTAACACACGTTTATATCTTAAGTAAAAATGATATAATTCTAGAAGTGAACACATATTACTTAAGCTTCTCAAGAATTCAATATCCATTACTTATGTCATTCAATTCTTGGTAATATGTTTTCCATCATACATCTCCGAGCTTAATCTACTTTTAATAATCCTGGGAATCTTATTGATGTATGTATGGTGATGCTGTAACTTGAAGTATTTCAATTTATGTCTATACATCTCTTCATAGCTTATAGAATAATTTCGGAGTCATGATAATTTTTTTTCATAGCGACAGCTGGCTATGGGTCGAATTTATCGCTTACTTTAGTTTCAGTCATAGCAAGCATTGTCCTTAACTATATATAACTTTACCTATGCGTTATTTATATGATTTTTTAGAAAATGAAAAGTTTCAATACGCCAATCCCAAATTATCCCACCACATATCCACCTTAGTAGTGAAGTCGTAACATGAGATTGTTTTTACAACCAGCGACTCGTGCGCAGCCTTGAGTTAACGTACTTGAACATAGCCATACAAATGTAATCTAAGCTCGAATTACCTTCAGGACTAAGACGACATGTGAAATGGCGCCATTGACTTAACGGGTTGCCATAGCAACCGGTATTGATCTAATTTGGTTTAAAACGTCATTGCATTATAGCAACTGGGGTTATTTTTTTCTTTGTAGCAATTTCTCCAATATAGAGTTCTATGTAAAAACATCGTACGACATAATTAGTTAAAAAGACAAAACGCGTAATAAGTTGCTTAGGTACTTTGTAGTAGAAGCTTATACAATATCCTACTTTACAGATTTTTGTATGGTTGTGTTATTCCTTGGCCCATTATTTTAAAATCGTGATATCATAGCCTTAAAGCTAGTAAGGCTTTAAAACTAGAACAGACCCCATTTAAACTTTGCTTTAAGATTTCAATAGGAGCATTGCGTATTGACTGCCTAGTAAGTACAAACTTACTAATTTATATCGAAATGCATAATTCTATAATTTAGATTTCTGATGGATCATTCATCATCGTGTGGGCGATCTACTAAATGTGTGGCTAATTGTTATAAATGCTTTAATAATTAATAGCGCCACGATAACCTGACGGGTTATAAACTTGAATTTTTATTAGCGCTGTTGCGAGATGAATTTTAAAAAAGAAATTATAAAGGGAATTTAATTATGGCGCACGATTTACTTGCGCGAGAAAAATAAGTAACACGCTAGTTTGAAGATTAGTAAATTGAGTATTTGTAACTTAGATAAGTGTGTGTGTAAAAATAATTTCCTCTGGTCGATTTAAAATCTATAGATCTAAATGCACTTTTAATTGAAAAGCACTGAATGCATTATTACAAACTGTTCATGAAATAATACGTTTTGTATATTATTACAACAATTGGAAACCATTATTCAATTTTGGGAAGCAAGAAAACATTTATTAAATACTCATCATTGTCATTGATTAATATTTCATTCACCTAATATAAAAAAATATGTGTTGGTTGACTTGAGTTACCATAGTACGTAAGCGTATATATTTTTCTATAGTAAAAGTTTTTCTTATCCTTTTTAGAGACTATTCGTGACTCACAAGTACCAATGTTTATTGTTGTTATATTTTATTAATAAAGAAACGTTTTTATTAACAAAAAGTATACGAGTAATATTGTGCTTAACTTAAAAATCCAGTTAAAAACTTACAAATGGGCTTTTTAGTACTGGTAATAATATGACATAAAAAGTAGAATATTGTTATCAGCAATTTCACATTTACGCATTAGTTATAACAGGGGGAAATTCCCACTCTGAGGGGTAAGTAAGACGCGTCATATTATTGACAATGCCCCATTGTGCCCCAACAAAGGCGACGCACGTGATTTCCCGGAATCGAAGATTCCCATCGTGGAATACCTTTTTTTGTCTATTTTTCGTGAGGGTGTCGTTTTTTCTACGCATTCCTGACATTTTTGCTATCTCAGGTAGATGGCTAGCATTAAATGGGAAAGGAATAGTATCCTGTCGCTTTATGCAGGATGGTGCTGTAATCTTACCTATTATAATGTTCATATGTTAATGCACAAGTAAGTTAGAAGTAAAATATTATGTATAAATTGAACATCCTGACACTAACGATTTCTTAAAGAACCATTAGAAAATATTTTTACCTTTCCGAAATGTTGTTACATTTATCTCTTGGCAAAATAAAACAAAGCCCCGAAGTATAAACTTAATTTACTCAAAATTCCTCTGCAAGAAACTTAAACAAAAATGCAGCTAATCAGCCTGGATTATAACAGTCTTATAGACGCCAGTACTTTCACTGTGCTTTCATTTCGTTCATAACGTTAAGTATTTTAAAACACAGATAAAATAACCTCTCAAAATGACAAACGCTTAAATGTTGGGTAATGTAATGGAAGTGTATAAGCAACACAAATAGTAATATATAATGTTCTGAATTCCACAGTAATGACGTAAGAGGCTCAACATAAACTAGAATTAAATATATTTAATAGGATTACAGAAGTTATCTCCACGCCGATCGCTTGATCCCATCAATTTTTGTTTACACACACTGCTACTTTAGTATTTTGTGTATAGAATATAAAAAGATATTCCTGTGGGCTGTTGCATACTATCCCATTTTTTATTATCGTTTATCAAAGATGTCTTATCAAAATTTAATTTATATACGTATTGAATGTTTACTGAAAAGTAGATTACTAAATCAGACAGTATTTTTTTTACTTAAAATCTAAAATTTTAAAATTAGAACACCTTTTCGTATACTATGGGTGTACTTTGTGCACGTTACAATTTAAAAATGGAACACCGTAATTAATTCGTGTACAACGATATTTAAATTCAACAGTTATATTTAAAATTCGAACACTAATTCATATACATATTCTCGTTACAACACATTCAATTATCTGAGCTGTCAGTGTACAAACTATAAAATATCCGTAATAAAAAGTCATAAAGTGTGTCGCGTCTGTTAATATGATCTGTGGCGCATTCCTCGGCCCGTAACACCGGGAGCGTTGAGACGGGCCCAATAATAAGAATATGAGTGTAAAAAAGGAATAAGTCGTGTCCCGCGCCTTCGCCGACCTTCTGTCAGGCGTTTTTTCTCTATTTACTGCGTCGGGGATAATCGTCGGTAACGCTAGACTCCATTTTGTACCATTATGAAACTGTAAACGCGGTATCCATGCAAATGTATAACCGTAAGTTTTAAATTTCGTGTTTTTTGAAGTAAAAGTATTTAAGTATATTAGTTTTAAAATTTATGATCTTAAATACTGTCTGTTCTTTACGCGAGTAGTACACATTTAAATAAAACACTTTAACGGTTTAAAACACGATATGTATTAGTTAAACTTATTTGAACATTATTTTAATCACGGTTTTGAATGTTCATTTTCATTATTAAATAATGTGTGGTAAAACTTCCTTTTCGAGTGAAGCTAATGCTGTTGTAATATTACCAAATAATAGCCTTGTAAATTATTGTAATATCTTGAAAGCCAAAATACTAAATTACAAACATTTCGTTCCTTGAAAGTTTAGGTGTCAAATGCTATGTAGTTCTTCGCAATTTATTAAAATGTATGTCATATATTCATCTATTTCGACACTCGTCGATAAGAACATTTGGCGTATTCGTTATAACGATATACATACGTGTGGCTGTTCATTCGATGCGGGTTCGATCCCCGGTGCATGGTTCCACAGATGGCGTGTTTTATAACCGTTATCTTCTAAGAACATGCTAAATTAAATTTGTGTTCCCTTGTAAGAACGTGTCTATTATAGACACGTTCTAAGCGGGACGTGAAGAACATTTTTCGTTTTTTTTTGTGAGAACTTTTAATTTAAGTAATTAATGTGTATTAATGATTAATTTAACATTTTAGTACGTAACGTAACGTAAATCTAAATAAAATTACATTATTATACTATTTTAAAAGTTATTTTGATTTCACTAAACAATTCTCGTTACCTTGACCGCGATCTCCTCTCATGTTTTGCATGTCCTTTCTCGAAAGAAAGGTATTGTAAAAGACCTTACTTAAAAGTTAAGGTCAGGATTTCTAGAAGTATTTTCACCGGGGCATGCTGAGAAACGATAAAATGAAAAAAAAAGGGAATTTAATAAGACGTATAAAACATATGTTTAGTAGTGTTTTACTGCACTTCACTTGCAACATATATAGATTATAATGTGTTTAGACTTTAGAGAGTTACAATTTGTATAATATCCATAACCAAAAATAGTTCTATAGCTCATGTGTCAAGATGTTGTATACGAGTAGCTAGGATATTTCAACTTCCATCAATGGAACACCATGCCCGTCTATCATAAAATAGTAACACTACTATTTTTTTACTGTGATCTTTCTCATATAGATATATATTTTGTCCTATTTTCATAGCTACAATTGAAAGGGAAGTCTATTTAGTAGGTTTTGAGAGAAAATTCGGATTCTTAATGATTTTATATTATATATAGATTTGTCGCTATTGATATTTAAAAACATGTCTTAACCAAAACTTCAATCAAAAAAATAATTTGGAACAACATTTATTTTATTTAGTCTTCGATCGTCGATCTATATAGCTTCGGTTGCCGCAATATTTTTTCTTACTTCAACAACTTGTATGCAAATTCTCGTAATTAATGCCCATGTAATGGTCTCATATTTTTCTTGAAGTATCAATAATTATTAGTAACGCAGTTAAGATGTCTCATCATAGGACTGTCGTAATGGTATCTAAATATACTTATAATAGACTTGTCATGATACAGAGAATTTCGTTTTGTTACTCTGGGAATTTTTATTTAGACCTAGACAGTATCGAACTGTTATATTGTGTTCATATTATTTACTAATAAAAGATAAGAAAAGTAAATTTTTGTTCACTTTTTGATTATTTACTCTTCTGTTAATGAAGTAGACCTATACTGAATATTTTTAGTTATAGACGGGCTCGTTGGTGTGATGGTAGCATGTATGGATAAAAATCATCAGGTGGTGGGATCGATGCCCAGCAGGTTCAACATTTGTCTTGGTAGGAATATCAAAATTCCGTCCGGGTCACCATCCACCGTCCACAGTTAATCGCGTTAGTCTGGATTTTCGAATAACCAAAGCCAGAACGGTCCGACAGCGTCTATACTCTAAAGGTACGTCTTGGGTTGAGCCTTATCAGCTTACTATCTTTTTAACTGTCTATAGATGCAGATAAAACCTAGAATAAGTTGCTGAGTTATTATGCCATCTAGTATGTGGATATAGTGTGTCTTGGTAATGCGTGATCTGTCCTTACTCTTGATCTTTCTAGCAATTTAAATATGGATCTTTCAGTTTTAACTTTATTAGCTAGTGGGCCCACTGTATCTGGCGTCTGTCGTCTTCCTGCATAAAAAATAAAAGTATCAAAATTTGCCCATCCCAGTATTAATAAGGGCCTCGGTAGAGGGGCGTACGGTATCCGAGGAATGTTAATCGCATCCATGCCTTCGGCCGTCCGAAAGTAATAAAAAACAAAACGTCCGCGTCCGCGCACTGGTCGTCTTGAATTTCGGATATCGTTGCCTTATCTAACTAGTGAAGTGTAGCCAGTTTCATTTATTTCCTATACTCAGACATACAGTTGAAAACAATAACTGCGCATGCGCATTTATTAGTTTTTGTTATTATTTTACTACGGAACAAACTTTTAAACTTTAATACTTGCTCCGTTGAAAACTTCTATCAATTCGATTTCGAAATTACAATATTTTAGAATATTAATGTAACTTTTTCGTTATAGTCTCATATAATTCCATATGTCGGCAGAATTACTTGTGTTATTTTAAAAATGTTATCCCGTCCTTACATCTGAAATAGTAGATAATATCAATTTGATTATTCCAAAGATAGGACACAAAAATGTTCGACAAATGAAAAGCTAGAGGGAAGCTCGAATATCCATTCGCTTCCAGAAGATAGGCAAAGAGGCAAAAAAACATAAAATTAGTTCCGTGGAGAAGCGAGTGCGATAGAGACGGATGTATGCAGACAACCCGTGGTGTTGGAGAGAGACGGTGCACGAGTTGAAAAGTAACCGGTCGCGACAGATGCTCCTTGAATCCCCCACGGCAATCTCACAGATTCCAACTATAAGAAAATAATTATTAAAAACAATTCCAACGAACAACCAATCTCTGGCTTTACATAAGAAAACTAAATTGCTTCCGATGAGACGATTAACATACACGCTGACAGATTTAAAATAATAAAACCTTTGAATAAAACACTTTTGACGATTTAAAACAATATTATATTAGTTACCTTATTTTTTATTGACGGGAGGGGGAAGTCCCTCCCATGACCACGGCTGCAGTAAAGCAAAACGTCGCGCGGTAGTTGCAATAACATTAAAAATAAGTCAACAAATATATTTTGCATTTCAAACTGTTAAAAGACAATAATGAAACATTTATTTTTACGTGCGATGTTCTATATTTGGTTTCGGAAACTTAAACAATTTTGTGATTTAAAAATGCTGTCCTTAATATATTTTGGAGCTAGTTTATAATGGGCCAAAGATTCAAAACAAGAGAAATTCGAAAAAAAAAATCTATCGTTTTCAAGTAAGTGTTTGAGTACTAGAGTTAATTTAGGAATAGTTTATATTCTCGTATCCTGTGTTAATATCCTGTATAGACGGAATCTCAAATTTCCTAATAGATCGGATGTGAACCGTCTAGTCTACGAAATTTTTTGCTTTTTTCTTCGCAAAAACTACACCATTAGTCGTAAATACCGCGCTCGGAATGCTGGCACCGTACCAAATTACCTGTCTAGTTTCTACCTTGTTATTATGAATTAAATCACTAATAATTATGGCACTGACTTCTGCGAAGCTAGTTTTTTTAAAATAAGAATTGAATTTAAATTGTATTTTAAATAATACTCATTTATTTATTTAAATTTCGGATCTTTCGTTTTCCTGTATGTTGGTTCACTCCGTCATTAACAAATGAAAACTACGATATTGTACTGTTCTATATATCTTTGTCTGTATGAAGAAGTTCTAGATCATAAAGACATAAATTACTCGAATAGAGATGTTAAGTTTATAAATAACTAGCTGGTAATATACATACTGAAAGGTTAAAGGTCAAAAATGCATTAAAACAGGACGTAGAAGACCTATCTATTATAAAAATTCCGAGACCTTTTTATTGGTATATTGTCATTATCCGGCCTTTAAAGACATTGTGACTTAATGATGGTCATCGTAATTATATTCTGTTATCGATTCATCAATTGTGGCTACTAGTAACGTCCCGCGGCGTTACGCACTTTAGTGTTTTAATATATGAATACTAATTTTGGTTAAAAATATTATGAAGAATATTACGAAGCTTCAAGAAGAAAATACATGGTCCCCCTCCAATTTTGGTCCTCTTAAAAAAATCCAAAAGATATTTCTGTTTTTTAACCAAATATATTTTATCATATAGCAGGCTCTTTAAATTTATGGTTTCTACGATCTGTGGTTTAAGGTGTTTGTTGATCAGTCTGTCCTGATACACAGAGTATTTTACATATACAGATAATGCATAGCCTGTTGTCATGACAGATGTCTTTAATATAGATATTTTAATGCATTATTGGCGCTTATTTACTCTGTGGGAGTATGCGAAATTACATGCTCACGACTAAGTATAATACTATGCAAAGTGATGCGATGTGTAATTATTCATAATGTCCGTCTAAGTAAACGTCATCCGTGACGCGTGTGACTGCGGATTGGAGACGTGGAAATATGCAACTTAGGCGAGAGAAAAAGCTTCCCCATCTTTGCAAAGAAAATTTCTTTAAAAACGAGATATATATTGGCTTATATTTTTTAACTTCGAGATAATCCTATGCTAGTATCTCACCTCTCTTTTGGGCATTTTAAACGAGAAACTGGATTTTTGCCTAAGCTTTACTTCACACGAGCTTTTAAATGTTTACAATTTCAAATGTGCGCCAAAGCAGAACAGGATCGCTAATGCGTCAAGGAATTCCGGAACAAAAATGCCCGCGTCTACCTGCAACATGCCAGATGTGGCCCGACATTCCGATGTTATACGTTAAAACGCGTAAATTGATTACGTGGAAAATCTGAGAAAATCGCGCATAAGTGCCGGCATAACTGTCGCGTCTCAGCGTCGCGACGCCGCATATCAAATTGTTCGTTAGCCGACTTCAAAGGCTTTAGCCATATGTGGATTAGTCGATTGGAGCGACGGATTGTTTATTTGTGCACGTGTGATAAATATTTGTCTGACAGTTCGGCTATTTTCGATATACAAATATTTCTGATAATCCTTACGTCCGCTGTTGGACGGGCTTATTCTGTTTTCTCTAGTCTTGAGAACGTCTTTTTGTTTATAAAAATGGCGTAGTTTCTACAAGTTTATGGATGTTAGTTGTCTCGTTATTTTAATCTTAAATAAGTATTATGTCTCATTGCTTAGATTCTGATTTCAGACTTTTGAATTTTTATCTCATTAAAAAAAATATTTTTTGCTTTCAATAAATTACTATTTAATTATAGGCCTTGTAATTGTTGCTGTTAAAATAAATTTTATCAAAATCAGGTTTGATTTCCCGAGATTCGTTCTACATGTTGTATCGAAGGAGGAATGAGGAATTGCTTATTGAATGATTCGCGTGTGGAGGTCACGGCGGTCCGTTATAGGCCCGGGCGCATAGTCCCCGCGTTTCGTCGAACTTATTACGACAGATGGCCGCGGCCAGAAGCGCGCGGGACGGCCCTTCGGAGAGATCGACCTCCGAAATGCGCCCGAGATTGCATTCTTTCGGCTGCGCGGGCGCATTCCGCCGCACGCCACCCGAGCACCGCGCGCCCGCGCCAGTCGTCGCGCGCCCTTTTTGGGGTTAAGATGTGTCCGTTGCGGGCGTACACTATGTGGTCCCAACCGCCGCCTCCAGAACCCGAAGCGACCTTCCGCGCCCGCGCTACCTCGCTAAACGCCCCATGTTTCAGAGGGTGCTCTCGCCAAATCGCAAGAATGGTCCGTAACGCTCCTCCCGAGTATGGGGTCCGAGTGGACCCTACGTCCACGCGACCCCCCGGTCTCCGAGTCCGCGATGAACCCCAGTACCAGAACTTAGACGATATGCGCAAGCGTCCCGAGTACGCGAACCTGGACGAAATAAGCCGCGAGTTTGGTTACCGCCTCTGCCCTGAAGGGCAGAACTTGGAGGACGAGGCAATATATGAGAATATACTATCAGTGCGTCAGATTCGTTCCGCGGAAGTGCGTTTAGTGCCAGTGTCTGAGGTGCCGTACTATGAAGGGCAAGGTTACGTCGCGACTCAAGTGTTGAGCAGAAATGGCACGTTCCCTCAATGCCCGCCTCACACTTGGAGCAGACTGCAGCACGCTGGGCGGATGACGGGGTCTCTGCGGCTCATTACTGTAAATATAATTCTTAGATAGGTATTCCGCCTCGATTTCGAGAGCGCGAGAGATTTCCGTCTCTTGTTAGAATCGTGAAGTCAAATTAAATATTTTCGTAGCTATTCCCTTGAAAATGTAGTTGGAATTCGCGAAGTCGTCAGTTAACAGCAAGTTCAATGTCACGTATTAGGTTGGATCGAGTCAGGTTTTGCGAGGTTCGGGCCGGCGTTGGCGAACATAAGGCTGAGTCCCCAGTGATATTATAACGCGTATGGTGTCTAGCGGAGCGAAATTTACATAGATATATTCCACACTAACTAACGTGAGGTAACGCGTTTTAAAGGAACTTCAAAGCGGCTTCTATTGATACAGTATTAGTATCATGCAACAGTCGATATCAGGATAGATAAGATTAATGTTCTATATCCTCTAGGTGGGCCACACTGTATCCTGATTGTCATTCAATGTCTGTTTATCTCAAACATATAATTACTGCCTCTGTACGCCGTCACTCTGGACCCACCCTTAGTTTGGATTCTTAGCGGTAATTTCAGAATATACGAATTCAATTTCTTTGAACAGGATACGTTTTGAGAGATGCGGTCAGTTTTTGTGCGCATTCCGACAAAAAGTAGCCCGTAATACCTACATACTGTTCGTGCGCAAAAAATTCTAGGTGAATTCTGTTCTAATGACTGCGTTAACCATCACTTAAAATGAGATTCGAGTAAGAACTGTTATAAATCGATTAAAAATCCTTAAAATGTATTTTCTTAGAGTGTGCTTATGTACCGTTTTGTTGTCTGTTTAGTTAGTTAAGTTTTTATTTTCGTCTTGTATGATAAATAGTCAAATGCAAATTATACTAACTCTTTAGCTATAACAATGTAGGTAGACATCGTTGTCATGGAAACGTGAATTATGTTTTATAAACGCTAGATCGTTTAGATTGTCTATTTGTTATAAGATTTTTAGGAGACTTTCTTTCACTTGATATATTTGTTTGAATCAACTCTAAACTGCAAATATTACCAGTTCACACGCAAATAATTATTGAGTTTATTTACACGAAATTGTCACATTTCTAATGGATTCGCGATATTCGCATCGATTGCGGCATTCGAGTAATAAAATTATTTATTCAACTCTACTGTAGCGATTCTGTCAACTATTTGTGAAAATCCTATTTTTCTATTGATTTCATGACAGTCAGAACATTAACTACTGACGTGACGCCACAACACAATTACTTCAAATAAACCTCGTTTTAATATGATATTTTTATTACCCGGATGTCAAATGTTTATAAAGCCATAATTTATATTAAACTGGGTAATGCCCGGTTTGTATTGTGTACTTCATCCTTCACTATAATTTGTTGACCGTCTATGAATTGTGTTTAGCGTCAAAGTGTTCAATCCGATCCTATCTCCCTAGACATAATACTTTTTCCTTAATAGCCAAGGAGTACACAGCAGCTTATAAAGGGGAATGGATCAGGAAAATAGACGCAAAAATAAACCCAGTTTAATTCAATAATTGGAATTGAACAGAATCCAACAAAAAATTAAACCTGTTTAATAGTTTGTATAAAGCGAAATGATGTATTGTTTGTAGTTTACGAGAGTAGTACACATCGTTTTTAAGATTGAGGAGACAGATTCACTTGACGCAAGGTGATATACCAAAGTCGTATAAAATCTCAAGAAGATTTGCTGTCAACTCATTTTTGGACTCTAAATATTCGGATTTAGTTATTTACTACGGCTCCTGCAAAGTCAGAAACGTCGGGCCGATTAAAAAATTGTAAATAAGTTAACTACTATACTTCGCTTTTAAAACCGTTAAAAGTGATTTAATTTAAGGGCAATAAAATTAATTACGCGTCTAAACTACCAACACATAAAATAATACATAACATTCTAAAAAGTCCTAAAGTAATTTAATAAAAAAATAAATAATACTAAAAAGCTAAAAACACATACTATATCTCAAGAATAAACGACTACATTTTAGACCGCTATAATCAAAGCAATTAATGCTCTCTATTTTTAGAATGATGTAACGTTCAGAATAGAAAGTGTTTAGCGAGATGACACCAACTATTTGACTTACTGTCAAGTCTTAAATTATAATGCAATCTTTTTTTATTATTTCCGTCCTGAAATGTCAAATTTCAGTTTTGCCGCGAATTTCAACAACCAGTGTCTATGACCGCTTGATTAAAAATATAATGTGTGTAATATTGTTTTTGTATATCTGTGGAGTATTGTATTTTTGTCTCTTTTGTTTCAGGCTAAACGGGAGATGTACGATGTAAAAAAACAGAGGTTATGCTTAGCTCAAGATGAATATAAACACTTGAATAACGCTCTTTCGACATTAGCGGCTTCGAGAACTAGCTGTAAGTATTTTATTTTCATAGACAAACCGTTGTTGAATACACTTACGTATAACTTACTTTATTAAAATGATAAACTGATAAATTAAGGCTTTTTGCAAGAAATACTTTCTGTATATAAAAAGTTATTATTATTAAGAGTTAACAATCATTTAAGTAAGTTCAATAACGTTAGCCCATTATAAAGATAATTATAAAAGAATCTTCGCATTCCGATGTTGTAAAATTAAAAATATTCTCAAGGAATTCCTCGATATAGAGTTAAGAATCTATTCAAGTATCTGTGAATGGCTCTCTCGGATTCCATTTTGAATAATACAATAGATAATATATTCGCATACTTGTGAAATGGAATCCCGAATGGGTAATTTTTGCTGTAAATGTATAAAATTATTATTTGCTTCTAAATAACTAACTAGATATTATCATGACGAAAATTGTTGAAAGTTGAAAATCCAGAGAGTAAATAATTTTTTTTTGTAATCGTATTATTTGTCAGATTATCAAAATAATATGACGCCATCTTGATATTTTTCCCGATAAAATGTTTAAAAACGAGACCGAATTAAAATTAATTAAAGTCACTAATTACGGATTTGTTAATATTTACCAGATTATGTAAATATGCACCGTACACATTAAAATATGTTGTGTACATTGTCTTGAAGGTTAGGTCGACCTTAAGACATTGAACTTTTGAATTTTTGTGATTTTGACTGAAATATCTCATATCATAATTACTTATGTTGACGTATAAAAAAAATTATAAGAGATATCAATTTATACAAGATTACGTTGCTAGATGACACTATTTTCTCGAAACTTCTTACGTTCGTTCAGTATTTTCTGTTGTATTTCTCTTGTCATGGACACACAAATTAGAAATTATAATTTGTATTTTATTTGCAAACGTCTTCCATGAATCGTATGTGATTACTTTCTTAAAGATATCAACAAATGTTTATACTATACAGCCTTCGTATCAAAACATGACGCAATGGAATATTTTTGTTTAAAAAATAATTGGGCATCATTATGGCGTGGCCCGCATTCTCATACAGCATGTAAGCAATTTTAAACTTTAATTTGGACGTAATAGGGGTCTCGCGTTGGAAATTACCTTCCGAAATTAGGAGACGATTTACGTTTTTATTCTTTTACTGACACGGTCTTGAGGTACACCTAAAGTAGGTACTTACTTCAACATCAGCAACAATAAAACAACAAATACAAATTATATTATATAGGATTGCAGTACTTTTACTCTATTTTATATATAATTTACTTAGAAATATTGGTACATAGCAAAAACATGTTTCAGTTTTTTTGTTAGTTAATATTCGCATTGAAAATCAATAATAAATTCTCAAAGATTGATAAGGCAATGTTATTTATCATTACAATTTTTACATATGTTTAATTAGAATAAAGAAAAGTTCGCAATCTTAGTCTCTAATACTAACTTATGGGCAATCTTTTGTATAATTAATTGTTATCTTGTACTGTGTGTGTAACTTGCCTAACAAACATCTTTATATCCAGTGTGTTCTTCAACAACGTCCGTCACTACGACCTCAACGACGTCACGACACGACCCGGAGCAACTGAGGTGTGAAGTGACGCAGGCGAGGGGCAGAGTCGCTCAACTTCGCAAGGAGCTGAGGCAGGCGAGAGCAGAAGTCGCCTGCGCAAGACGCGGCGTTGACACCCTTGCTGAGTTAGTAACGTACATGTTTTTATTTCTAATAAAAAATACATGTTCGTAATAATATGCCCTAACTCGATACTTTTGATTTAAACAGACAGTTATAATAAGTAAATAATATGTTTATGGTATGATAGATGTTATTATGGACGTTCTTGTGTCGTTTTTAATTAATAAAAATAGGTTATTTTTAATTTTATAACATACCAAACTCAAAAAAATAAAGAAATAAAACTAAAATTGAAGCATAATGCCCATATTTGGTACAACCTTCATTAGCTTGAAATGTATTTCGAATATTTTTAACACCATCATAACGAATAATATAATTACAGAGTGGAACAAAAACTTAGCGCCCAGCAAGGATGTTACAACATCACCGAGGCGCAAGCAATCATGACTGAACTGAAGAATATCCAGAAATCCCTTACATCTGGCGAAAAGGAGAGGGCAGATCTCATGCAATCGTTGGCCAAATTGAAGGATGACCTTACAAGGTTACAACTCGGGGATGCATCCCCAGATCTGTCCACGTTAAGCCTCCCCCAAGAGAAACTCAGCACTGCCTCGCAAACCGACCTCTGCGCAGACTTAGTACCCATTGGTACAAGACTAGCGGAAATGGCTCGCGTTCGTCTCCAATACGATGAAGCAAGAAAGCGGATACAGCAAATCCAACAACAATTAGCAGACCTGGAAGACAAAGTGCAGCCCGGCCAAGCGGAGTCTGATAAGGACCGGCTGTTGTTGTTCCAAGAGAAAGAGCAACTACTACGAGAACTCAGGAGTATCACACCTCGAACTCGATCGAAACAAGAGATGAGCGATATTCAGTCTGAGTGCAAACGGTTAGAGCAGGATCTTAAAAACGCGTTCGAGATGTCTAATAAATGTATAGCTGATAGATTGAGGCTGCACGAGGAGAAGCAATTGCTACTACAGCAATTGAAGGATGCGCTTACATCGATGACGACGTTAGAGGGTCAATTGAAGACGCTCTCAGCCTCTACGCTGTCTGTATCGAGCAGTTCGAGTCTGGGGTCCCTTTCAACAGCAAGTAGTAAGGGATCTTTAAGTTCGGGGATTAGCTTTACTGATATCTACGGCGGGCCGCAGATAGCTACCACGTTTCAAACGGACAAACCTATCGATATGGTTGATTTGCATCGGAGGGTGGAGAGGTAAGTCAATTAGTTCGTTATTTACTTTGATACAAACTAAGAATAATTAGAACAAGCCTTAAATGTGAATTCTTATATAGTATGTATATTTAAATTTACATTTAAAATGTGTACATATGAGGAAAAAAGCAGAAAAAATCCTTGTAACAAATACTGTACAGTTTTATATGTTTAGCTCTAAAACTTTTAAAAATATGTATACTAAATTACAGATTACTACGCGGCTCTAGCTACAACGACAGTGTGACGCCTGGCGCCAGTAGCTGTCACTCTCAACCGTCTCTATCTCCTAGAAGTAGTCTGTCTTCAGCTAGCCCACCTCCGCCACCACCTTCATACAATCAGGTATTTATTTATGTTTATCATAGATTTTGTACTGACTATTGTTAATCTTCATTGATATATATGAATCTATTATGTTATTTATTTATTATATGATTTTGTTTGTTAAGGTGGAAAGACAAAGACGACAACAAAAGGAATTAGAGGAGAAATTAGCAGAAATGAGGATAGGAGTTGCTGCTGGATTGAACGAAGTAACAGGCTTAGCCACTAGCAGTAAGTGTCAATTTTAAGTGAACAAGAAAATATATGAGAAATTGTAAAAAAATGTTATTGTAATTGACCTTAATAATCAAGTGTTAACGGTTGATATTACAATGCGCGAGAGGTGCAAGTATCAATAGATTAAAAAAAAAATCAAGCATGACGAGTAGGACACGGTAGCTCAATAGGTTAGAACAACAGCACGGAACGCTGTGAATATCAGATCAAGTAAGACACGGGCGGGGTGTCGTACATTCTTTTTCAAAAGAAAAACAAATCTTTACAAAACCAAAAAAAAATTTTTTGCCACAAAAAAAACTTAAAAAAAAAAACTTTTTTTTTTTTTTTTTTTTTTCTATATTTTTTTTTTTTGACTGCCTTTTTTTTTTTTTTTTTTTTTTTTTTTTTTTTTTAAAAAAATTTTTTTTTTTTTTTTTTTTTTCTAGAAATTCGTTCAATGTCTATAGAATAAACGTTTTTAGTTCCAGTACAAGTGCAAGGCCCCGGTCGGCCAGTGGAGCCACTATCGCCAATCTCAGAAACGCCCCCACCACTTTCTCCCACCTGCTCATCTAGTGGTAAGTTTTATTTTGTTAATGTTTTACTTTGATCTAGAAGCCTTATTCTGTAAAACTAACTCTTTACATTTTTTTAGTTTTTGACAGACATGGGATTCGCTTGATGGAGGGTGAATGAAATATCCCAGCCGGATTTGATATTCCTACGGCCCATTTAATATTTACATTTTTCGAAAGAAGTCTAATATTTTTCATAAAGAAACATGATCCAACCTACGACCCGTTAATTATTAGCAATGCTAACAATAAAATAAAAACAAACCAAGAAAAGTGATTATTTCGCATTAAAGTTTCAGTCACTTCTATATTTTATGTACATTTGAAATTTAAATAAAACACTTCAACGGTTTAAAACGCGATATATTAGTTAAACTTATTTGAAAATGATTTTTAACTTCGGCCCGACGTTTCGGATGCTTTGCAGCAGCCGTGGTCGCGTTTTAGACCGAAAGTGTTTTATTTAAATGTGTACTACTCGCGTAAACTATAGACAGTATTTACATTTGAAATGTTCTTGTCGTAGGAACAAATACTAGATCTGTCTCAGCAGCAGTGAGCGATGAATCAGTGGCGGGCGATTCTGGAGTATTCGAAGCCGCGCAGGCGGCTGACTCTTCCAACGCCGGTAATTACAATCACACCTTCATAACTATCGTATTACCTTTTTGAAAGCCCACAAGACTATATTATTGAAATTAATTGTATACCCCTACCTAAGTTAAAAATCGATTTTAGATTGAAAAAAAAAATAATCACGACACTAACAGGACTTCACAGCATTCCGCGTTGTTGCTGTAGTGAAATATATTAGGTAAACTTATTTGAAAATAATTTAAACTACGGCCCGACGTAGATTTTAGACGTAGACGACTTTGCAGCGGGAGACTCCCTTAATATATTTTGCGTTTTATTTAAATAAAAAAGGAATGCTATTTTTTTTTTAAAGGTTTATATCTAATCTTCTGTTACAGTGAACAGTGCGCAAATTGAGATCAAATTACGTTACTGTCCTGATGAAACTGCGTTGGAGATTGGAATCATTCGCGCTAGGAATTTACACGCGCTGTACATAGATAATGGTATTGAAGTGTAAGTATGATATTTTTTAACTTTACAGATATAATATAATCTCCAAACGGAGTCCAACATGTTTCCGAAAAACCATAAATAAATTAAAAGTGTTGGACCCGGTGGTGATCAAACCCACGACCCGATAAGAAATCGCCACCAATGAGCGAAAATACTTGACGGTTTATAACGTCAAATATACTATTTGTGTTATCCAACCATCATTGCATTCCTTCAAATCTGACTTGTTTACAAAATCTGACCTGTTACATTTTTTAATCTTATTTCCTATATTGTCACTTATATACTAACTTTATGTGCAGGTCTGTCCGTGGCGCATTAGTAGTGGGCGGAGGTGGTGGTATCGTATTCAATACACCAGCTTTAGCCTGGCGAGGGACGACCCTAGTATGGAGGAACAATCAGCGAGCTTCCATCAGCTCTAGAGCACTCAGGGCTGCCACTTTACAAATCAATTTGGCGGCGGATAGTGAATGCTTGGTAAGTCTATTATCTGTTATCTTCAGCATGGACTCGAAAGAAATAGTTTAAAAACTGGTTTTGTTTACTTGAAATTGAATTTAATTTTATTGAACTACCGTTTTCACTATTTGTATTTCCAAATATTAATATCAGTATATTATTAATAGTTTAACGCTAAGTTTTTATGCTTCTTTAAATATAATTTAATTTAAACGAGCTCCAGCTCGTTCTTTTAGGCCTCATAATTGATATTGACGAATTAATATATAATCTTACGTATATATCTTATTATATATCTCACTACGGTCCGACGTATCCGATGTTTAGCAGTAACCATGGTCACGGGGAAACTAAAGATAATCCTACTAATAATAAACCTATTATGAACATGAAAGTTTGTATGAGTGTTTGAATGGATGTTTGTTACTCTTTCACGCAAAAACTAGAAAATGGATTTCAATTAAAATTTTCCAATAATATAGCGTATACATCAGAATAACACATAGGCTACCTACCTAAAAAATCTACCTTTCTGCGAGCTATTCTGGCGTGTGCTGCCATAAACGTTAGTTACATATATTTGTTTCATAATGTTAGTTCTTTTCTACGCTACGCTAAATATAAACTACTGCAAATACTAATCCTGCGTAGACGAAGTCGCGGGCACCAGCTAGTATCTATTTATGGCGTAAAATTTTAACGTGCATGCTAAATACACGAACTTATGTTTTGTCGCATCATGTACTTAAAATGATGAGAAACAGCCAAATTCGAGTATTCGGCAAACGCCTTGAGTGCCATGCGATAAACTTCTTGGACGAGAGCGATCTTTCTGATGAAATTTTCATTTCTATCCCACTGTATATATATGGATACACTTTTATACTAAATGCTTTTTTCTAGGGCTGTACGCAAGTTAGTTTAGCTGATTTCGACCCCGAGTCCACGTCGCAGAAGTGGTACAATGTCTTGAGCTTTAGGAGTATGAGAAGGGACGAGAGCTCCGATGAATCTACCGTCATTTCTTCGCAAACTTCTACCCTCACTAGAAACAGAGGTATGTGAAAAGAAAGCAGATTCGATTCCGACATGGTTCACAAGATAGATACAATTGTTATCCAAATAAACCTAATAAGTAAATATATGCTTTTACTTTGCACTTTAACATTTGATGACGTATAATCATAGTAATGTTTCCAGGTCCTGAAAGTATGACAGGAGCCGAGTGTAACATAGAATGTGGTGATGATTCCGCTTCTGAAGACGAAGAGGCAAGAGAACCACTTAATCAGGTATATAGCTTTTTCTCTCCAGTTTTTCGTGCGATAGATACAGAAACGATTAAATAAAAGTCATTTATTTGTATAGGTAGCTTATGAAGGTACACTTCCGAACGTCAAAACAGTTTTTTTTAACTCCAAATTTTACATTTACTAGCAGTTCCCAAATAAAGGGCATAGAACGAACAGAAGAACTGGCAGGGAACTCGCCGGTTCCTTACGCACAATATTTAAATTTTCTTTCTTGTTATCGCGGGTTTCTTCATTATGATCATTTAAATATTAATAAACGTATGTATGTCAGTACGTTTTACAAGTAACAGGCGTAAGAGTTAGAAAAGTTGTTATTTTCCATAGATTGTAGAAGAAGATTCCTTCGAAGATTACATTCCGGAAGAAGAGTTGAATTTGGAAGAGGAGTATCTTCCGTCCACTGCCGAGAAGGAAACGAATACCGAATGCAACTTCTGTCCAGAAGGAGGGAGGCAATTGCATAGGAGGTTGGTTTTGGTTCTTTTTTAAGGTGTTGGGTTGGTGGAAGGTTAGGGTGTGTAGGGGTGTGGAAACGTGAATAATATTTGGTTTGTTGGGTTTATATCGTATCAAAAATTAAATTATTAAAAAGAGCACACATTAATTAAATTAAAAGTAAAAGCGTACGTATTGAGGCAAATTTTCCTTTGGTTAAATCAAAAAATTAAGAAAACATTGTTCTTCAGATTTTATAAGCTGAAGCGTATTGAGGCAGACGGACGGCCTCACGAAGACAGAACTTTAGAGAAGTAGTATATATTGTATATATACATTGTTAGATACCTGTATATATTAGGTATGTCCCAATGTTGTTGCTTGGATGTGCACCTTATGCTCATTATTGGTTCGATGTTTGCTTGCACTAACAAGTTTCAATACAGGTAGAAAAAAATGTGATCGAAGTAATTGTCTCAAATATTTTTTGTGAATGTTTGCACGGGCTAAATTAGATAGCATGATCTTCAAATATGCATGAAACATGGAAAACGTAAATTTTATTTGCCTGTTTTTTTTAAGTCATACTTTCAGTGAAAAATTGCATTTAAATAAATCTTTTGCCAAAAATATTTTTGTTGTAAGTGTATTTTTTTGTAATTGGTTGTTAATTACTTCTTTTTAATAATTTTTTTTTACATTTTTTTTACAGGAAAAGTCAACAAGTAAGCACAAACCAAGAAGAGTCGCTCGCGACTATAAAACGATCTCAAACATTCTCTCCGCAACCACAGAGTATCGGAAAAGGGCATTATATTTGTAGGTAAGTGATGTAACATATAAATTACTAGCATTTATTAACTTATAATTAAGCAAATAGAACTTTAAAAAAAGAACTTATACAATTCTATGACAACATAGTAATATATTTGTTGTTGAACTATCTATAGTTAAAAATACTTCATGATCCCGTTGATATAATGTAATTTTTTGACCAAACTTTTGCTGTCTTTTTGGTTACAACAGCACTTCTGTAATCGAAATGTTTATTGAAAATCACTTACCACACAAAAAACAACTATTTTGACAAATTAAAATCACCTCATCAAACATACAATAATATTTTTATCTGTATATATTTTCTTTTAATTTTCAGACTGAACCGATCAGAATCCGACTCTTCAATGTCTCAATATGCACGAAGAGTACTTCACCCTCCAACTGCGCCTGGTATCCCCTTCGACAGGACGCTGCGCGAACGCCGATCTTTAAGGTAAGAGTTATTATTGCATATATGTATATACAGTGTAAACTCTATATAGCGACACTGAAGGGACTGTGCATTTTATGGCGTTATAGAGAGTTGTCGTTAAATGGAGAGAAGAAACATTGTATGAAAAACAAACTAAACCAACCAAAGCCAATTGATTTCGACGCTTAAGAGAGTTTGTCGTTAAATAGAGTGACGTTACATGGAGTTTACACTGTATATATAACTTTTTATACTATTTATTTAAACGTTTACAACACGCGAACGACTACAGACAGAGTGTTCACATTGTGTTTATAACTTATAAAACACAATGTCTTCCAACTGAATAAAACAAAAACGTATAATTGCATGTGCAATAACATGTAAGAAATAATAAAGTTTTCACTCATATAATTGTCCAAATGTGGTCAGTATTATTATAGTCAGCGGTATTTTATTTATTTATTATTTTATTTGTTTATATTTAAATGCAAGTAGCAAGATTAAAGGAAATAAAGGCTTTTATATTTTATTTATTTTTTCTTTAACAGATGGGGCCGCGTGCGCAGCACTGCAGTGAGACACAGCTCAACCAAACGCACTGCGCGTACGTCGCTTGATCTTTCACTGGACCTCAAAGCACATCATTCACGGCTAACAGATCTACGTCAAGAGATAGCTCATCTCACTCTGTTGAAGAAACGGTAAGTTATTATTAATAAATAAATTATGTAAAAAAAATTATTGATTCAAAATGTGCTTTAAAATACCCATAGCATATTAAGCTCTTTTAACAGTTTTTTTTTTTATATATTTAAACAATGCCTGATTTTTTCATGTTAACACATGAAAAAATCTATAAGATGTAGAATCTGATAAATGTTATTTAATTTGAATATTGAATTGCATTCTTTGGTTAAGGCGTTTAAGGGTAATATTTATTTTGGTAACAACTGTTTACTGTTTTAAGGACTTACGATTTTCTTTTATTTCTAGGTTGGAAGAAGCTTGCGCCAAGGGTGACCCTACAGTAGCATCATGGGTGGCTGAAGACGAAACTCTTCGCAGGCTAATATCAGCACCAGACAGTACAAGTAACGACCGCGTCTCCAAGTTATTCCAGAGGACCTGTAAAGAGATTTACCGCTTGAGAAAATCCAGGCAAGGTGGAGGAAGGAAACCAGACCTTGTTACTTTTAAGTGAGTATTTTTACGAGCTACGACAGGATTCTTCTGTCTCCCGAACGACGTTATGTATCATAACATACTCCCAAGAACATAAGTTATATCAACCCCCTTGATAATAAGCTTTTTAAAAGATAAATTTAAAACCGATCGATATTAAATTTATTATAGAAAAAAATATAGTTCTATATATTTTTTCATTTTGGATCAGTTCCTGTCCACTAATAACGAACCACTTGTTACTTGTAGAGAAAAAATGGCCTTCTTCACTCGCACCACGTCGACTGTCCCGACCCTTCCTGATGAAGCTAACTCCGAAGACGATTGGGAACAAGACTTGGAGGAGCGTAGTACACCCGATGGCAGGTCCTCGAAGACATCATATGAGAAACAAACCCAAGCGGCTGAACCTGTGGAATGCAAAAACCCATGTATCCCTGAGTGTTTCGAAAATGAACTTAAAATCAATGAAGGCGAAGATGAAGTTAGATACGAATTTGTTGTCGATAGAGTACTAGGAGTACAGGTTTAAGTTACAAACGTTCCTTGACTAGAATTTGAAATTAGAAAAGATCATTTTGAATATAGAACGCGTATTTAAAATACAGCTTCTGATTTTTTTACGTAAAGTATAAATTCCGGTAAAACTTAGACAAACGTTGTCTATGAGATTGATCTGCAATTACCTGACTGTTGTCGACTTTGAATGCCATTTTAAGATATAAATGCCTTATTCGATAAATTTGACTTTCTTATATACGGTAGGAATTGTGTTCTATTTCACTCTTCCAATTAGGTGCTTAAAAACTTTGTCTTGAGATTTAACAAGAAATTACAAACATCTCCATGTTGAATATTTCAACATAGTTTCTACCATTAGATAATAAAATGACTATAAATAGGAGGAATTAATTGAGTGTTGCCAGCAACACGGCACCGTGAATGTTCGTAATAAACTGTGATTGTATTTGCCTATTGAGATTTCTGGTTGAAGACTGAACTGACCATGAATGTATTATATTTGATCATAACGTACGGAAAACGGTGCCATAACAGTATGTTCAAAATGAGGTAAATTTATATATTCTATGTGTTTGGTTGAATGCTTTTAACGAAATTCAAATATTAAAGCCTTTACAAAAAAACGAGGTATTAAACTAATGTTTTAGTGCGGAAAATATACTTAGTACATCCAATTACACTAATAAAAATCAATGAATCTTCACTTATACCAATTCTCCAACAAGGTATTAGAAGACAAGAAGATAAAAAAAGAGAAGATTTAAGAAATCTTTAAAACGCCATTTGTTTTACAAAATATTTTAGTGTATCGTTTCATTAAAAGCATTCAATGAAACAGTACAGTTCGTACAAAAGTGCCTTTTCGGTGCCTGAGCGTTCGTGCCATATGGCATACACGTACAAAATGGTGAGTCACAAATATATGCCAAAATATTGTGGGTTCGATTGTAAATATAGTGCCCACCAGGTTAGGAAAGACCACCGAGCAGCTTGGCCAAAAACGCTTTGTATATGGCGTATTTATACGTTGATTGGGCTACATTACAAAATTTAAAAAATGTAGTAAAAATGTAAAATTTGTTGCCAGTTCTCAATTGGTAGTTCCCTTAATATATTAATACTATATGTCACCTTAGTTTGTGTTAAAAGTACTTAGATATCTCACAAATGTATTGCAGAAAAAAATATTTTTACATATTTGAGAACAGTGTAGCCCAGTAAGTGTATACAATTATTAAATTATTCATTCCTTGATAATAATATTATTTAAAATGACATCTTAAATCAATTAGAATAGCAATCGTCTCACTGTAATTATGTTTTGCATCTCTCACTTCTACCAAACGGCAGGGAAATGTTACTATTTGCATTCATAAAAACGTAAATGTTTCTACCAAATTGGTAGAAAATGTATGTACATTGAGTTTGCTATTTTAAGTGGTTTTTGATAAATATTTGACGTTTTTAAACGTGCAATATTGGATTATTAGCTGTAAATAAGTCCGTTCATTGTAACCATTCGATCTGAATAACTAACTGATCAATTTGTCTCATAATTTCATTTGTACGTAAGTTAATTAGTCGGTCCATAACTTTAATGTAAATTTTGTAAATCCTGTAAATATGAGATTAAAAGCATTCTTCATTCTTCTTTTAGCATATAACTAGGGATAAGTTTTTTTTATAAATTAGTCTAGATGTATAAAATGTAAAAATAAGTTCTTATATGTAATTAGGTGAATTTGTATTTGCCAAATTAATATATGTTTTAATTCTTCCATTAAACAAAGGGATTATATTTTGTAAAGATGCCAATACTGACGATAGCAGTTAATATAAAAGTTAAAATAAAAATCATAAATTTTAACTTTTTGTTTTATTAATAGACCTCGGACTGTGACAAGTTATTATAATCAAAACAGATATATCTGATTTGTATTAGGCAAAGCCATTAAGAAAACTGGTCATAACTGACGGGCTTTTTGATCTAATGGTAGCAATGTAACTAATAATCGACAGGTGATGTATTCGATCCTCACCACGTCTATCAAGTAGGAATTTCGAAAATTCCGTTCGGGTCACGATCACCGTCAATGCACCATATTATGGAATAAATTTGAACTATAGAAGAACTTTAACTTTTTATATTTTTGTAAACCAATTCCTAGAAATATATTGTAATCGTAAAATCATCTTAGCGATGTTGAAAATCAATGGTATTTATTTTGATGTTCTTAAAACAGTTCACAGCAATGCCGGCGGCATGCAAATAGCTCATTTGAATATACTCAATACGACTAACACACTGGAACTTTACTAGTGCTACATAAGAGTAACCCTTGTTCGCGATAGAGGAAAGACAAGCATGGGATAAGTCGGGGGAAGGTAAAATGCCATATAACATAATTATATTAATAATAAAGGTAATAAGAAAATTCTAGGACTTTAACAATAAAGCACTTTCTATAAAAACATCGTTTAAAAAGCGAAGTTTATAAGCGACATGTGCATGTGTGTGTGTGCGATATTTCGTATTTTAAATCGTTTCTTTTTTCAAACATATATTATTATATAATTACAAGGTAAAGCATTTATATAAGTAGCATTTTAGATCTTTCATATTTCAGATTGCGTAGTAAGAAAAAAAAGGTTGTGAAGTTCCTACATAAATTATTAGCAAAATGTTCACAAGTTTACAGCGTATGGTGTTTAAACTTTAAAGTTCTATTGAATATAATATAATATAATATAATATAATGAGTTTGTGTATGAAAAGCATAACATTTCTGTTTCATGGAATGAACTGAACTATTGATTACAGTAATTGGGGATATGTAACCGTCGGTTAATTAAGCCCGGGAGGGTCGCAATTGCGCACTTGAAGAAATGTTGACGGTCTTTCACGTCAGTGGAACTTTATAATGATTTCTTGATACATTAAGTTAAAAAATTGAATTTGAAATGATTTATTACATTTCCACAGATAATATCGTAGTTCTATTGTCAAAAAGAGTTTTAAACAGGTACTAAAGACACTGTCTATAGTTTAAGCGAGTAGTACACATTTAAATAAAACACTTTAATTAAAACGCTTTGCAGCATCCGAAACGTCGGGCCGAAATTAAAAATCATTTTCAATAAGTTTAACTAATATATCGCGTTTCAAACCGTTGAAGTGTTTTATTGAAACAGGTACTAAAGAGTTTATAAAATACTGTTCTTGTGTTTTTCCCACTCTCCACGGGGATACATTCTTCTTATTTTTTTATGATGGAGGAGAACAGACAAGCATGGAAGCGTGGGGTTCTTTTGATGGTAAGTGAAGTTTTACAACTACGAGTAAACAAAATGCGCCGTACCCCTATTTTGGCTTTGGATAGTCGGAAATCCACAGACTAAAACCGAAACGCGATTAACTTGACGGCTTATTCATCTGTGGAACTGTGGAATTCTTAGGAACTGTTCTTGATGGTTATTTACATTAGTTTCATTTGACTCTTTGACAGTACAACCGCGTATATAAGGCGTTACTAACTATTGTCCAAATAAACTAATCGAGAGTCATTCCTGGCTACTTCCTGGCGTGCAACCTTCTGCGTGACTAGTGTCACGCGCGGTGGAGTCCGGAAATGTCCGAGGGGGGTGCAATACTACTGTTGCCACAGCCTGTAGTACTGGCAGAGAAGAAAATAATCTCAACAAATTAACATTGCACTCGTATCACAATGCATATTCTTTTTTATAGATTTACTAGCGACCCTCCCCGGCTTTGCTCGGGTGCAATGATACATTACAGAGCTGTTAAAGTTATATATAAAAACCTTCCTCTTGAATCACTCTATCTATAAAAACGCAAAATCAGTTGTGTAGTTTTAAAGTATTAATCGTACATAGGAATAGAAAAGGCGATTTTGTTTTAAACTATGTAGTGATGTGACTTTTAAACTTAGCATGATATAACTAAAGTAATACATAATTATTATTTCGACGTATTCAGACGTGAAATCCTATTTAAATTCTATATATTTTAGCACTAAAAGTATGTCCAGTTCAATAAAGTTTTCACAACTGACTATTAGTAAACTGTATTATGGTGTTATGAGAATGGTCGGCATCGTTATAGTGTTCGTGATTTGGCTGTAAAAACTACTGGTAATTTTAACTGGGTCAGTTTTTGCGTTTCAGAGAAATTATTTTATGAATCGTAATTTTTTACCCTTCATCGTTCACTTCATGAAGTCTAATAATATACATATTTTAAATTCTTCACTATAAGGCAATCGGCAAAGTTAAATTTGATTACAATAAAAATAACAGACACAATGTGGCAGACACATTTGTAAATACGAATTAATTTACAGTTAAAATAGACGAGCGGCCTGCTGTGTGTAATTTTTTTTCTTTTTTAGACGACAGAAGACATAAAAGCGTGGCTTTGATGGAAGGTGATGTGTGAGGAAGTACTCCAGCTTTACAACAACTATTATTATGTTATTGCACACGTAGGCACTATATAATTTAAAAATCGAAAATAAATTAAAAGCATTTTCGACTCGGGCAGGACTTGAACCGGCATCGTCAGCGTTCCGTGCTATTCCTCTGCCAATATTTGCGTGTGCGTGTTTATTTGTATCTAATTATGTAAGATTAGCTGTCGATGCATTTTGACTATAAACATTCGGATGTTTTCTCGCGGATTTGAATCCAGGACGTTACAATGTTTATAACAGGATTAAGGTTACTATAATTTTATTGCGATTCATTCGAAAATTTTGATCCTTATAAAGGTGTACTGGATGTCTTAATAAAGTAGTTTACTACCAAAAGTGAGATGAATGTTACTAATAAATGCTACCGCGCCTCTGGCAACAATAGCCTAGTATCACAATGGTTCGCTGTCATTTAACTCATGTAGCGGACACGGTTTGAATACTTAGTACAGGCGACGCCGGCGAGCGTGTGGCGCGAGTAATGGCGGTATTCAAAACGCTTGTTACTTAAAAACAATCAAATAACTCAACAGTTAAAATAACACACATGTAACCGTTTAAAACACGGATTTTATTAGTTAACAAAAATGTATGGATTTATTCTAACTACACTTGCAGCAGCCGTGATTTGATACTTCGGACCCCTGTTTAGCCATGCAAAGCATCCAAACCGTCGAGCAGTAGTTATAATGAAATTAAAAATAAGTTAATGTTGCGTTCGTACATTACAGTTTGATATCGACTAGTAATTAAAAGCCTGATATAATCTACGATCTATATAAATATCTAAGTATGTATTCCTTTGTCGTATTCTAGATACTATTGTTCCAATGCTTTTCCTATGTTTCCTCTCCTACTATATGGAGTGTGATGATGAACTTCGACTACGATCGACTCGTGATTTGATATCGGAGCCTAGTGTTTTATAGCCTTAACCACAAAAGAGTTTGCCCATTTGTTAAACTAGTAACTGATGTTTAATAAAATTTCTTCCGCTCATCGCCATCACTCCGCCCACTCATCTGGATTTTCGTAAGAAATATCGTATAAATCTAATTCTTATGCGAGACAATAAACGCTCGTCGTCTGTAGCGTTTTATTGACAATTTCTTCTATTGTATGCTTATTTACAGCGATCGTTAGATGTGAGAAGCGTTTCCTTTGTTACATTTGATAATTACGTGCATATATTTATCATACGGCCAGATGCAGTGTGAAGTTTATCTCCTGACCTGAACCTACGACCAGCGACGCGGCGTTGCTTTGCTAATACATTTCTAACCGAGCGTGTGTTACCATCAATATATATCTCTATAGTTAATCTTATAAGAAGAATTATCTAAAAATACAATGAAGGTAGGAAGTGAGGCTTTGAGAGTTGTTGCTACTAGATAAAAACACAATACATTTAAATCAAACTTTTTTAATTGTTTAAGGTGCGAAATATATTAATTATTTTATTTACAATTTATTTTAACTACGGACCGATCCGGCTGCTTTACTAACTATTATATATCGCGTTTTTACCCGTTAAAGTGTTTTATTTAAATTTGTACTACTAAACTACAGATAATACCTTAATTAGTATGATACATTGTAAGTATATAGAATTGAATGATTTCTTATGTGTTACATTTAACGGTTTGAAAACAACTTTCGCAGTTGGTAAAATACGAATGGGTTTTCTTTTGAAAATCAAAACCCATTATGATAACCACAGTACTAGGTTCGCGGTGAAAAATTAATCTTTTATCGTTATTTATTCAGCCTTGATGGAGTGTCTTTGAACAAACTGGTACAATTGTGTGGAAAAGTAATTTATTTAGTGCTGCGAAGCAGCAATTTGTGATGATTTGCAAATCTATACCTGTTATTGAATGGAGTGTACGGTAAAATTATTGAGGAATTGTGTTTTCTTGATTTCAATGTTTTTTCACAGTAGAAATGGACTATTTAAAACATTATTTCCATTATCGAATTCGACACGTGGCAACTTAATGACAAGAACTAAATTGAATGAAATACGGTGCGCGTTTTGACCGGTTTAAAATACTTAGTTTAACTTAAGGATGGAAGATTAAAAATTGACACTATATTAACTCCATAATTTTATGATAATAAGGAAATTATTTTATTGAATTATATAGTATTTACCTGTCTTAAATGAAAAGACGTAGTAGGTATCTTTTATCTCTACTGGTTCCAATAGAAGAGTTATAAAATTGTGTAACGTAGACATGGTAGTAATGAAATGTAGTAGATTTTATGTGAATAGAAAACAGCAAATAAGTCAACAGGATATTCTTTATATATAGGCGGCCAGTCGTGGGTTGTCATCGTTTTTTAAATATCTATTTTATTATAAATACTATAGTAATATAATATAGTACTAAGTTTTTAACATCACAGTAATTTTACAAATGCAATAATTGGGTATTGTTAGCTTAAGAACAATGATAAAAACATAAATTGTCCTACCATTATTTTCTGTTATCTCACATTGGCAGTACATAATGAATTAGATAGTTTAAGAGTCTAAGGTGTGTTTTTCACTCGTTACTAAGTTAATCCACTTTCGCAAAGGATGATGTGCATTTCTATAACTAAATAAATTGTATACCTAAAGCTACCTACCTACTGATGGAAGCTACCAACGAATGGTAGACGTAAATAAATGCGTTTAACAGTTTCAAACTGGAACTATAATATTAAATTAGGTTTTAACTACGACCTCATGTTTGAAATGTTTGAACCCATGGCTATTGTTTTACTCGACTGATAAAAATAACAGTTCAAAAATTGTTAATACAAATTAATCTAATTTGCTTAAATTGATATTTTCGATAAAATTCATGACCATGGTATAAGTCTTTATTTTTTGTGGGGATTTAACACGGGTACTAAAAAATGTTAAAATTTTATTAGCACAGTATGGGAACACCGATGCCGCAGGCAATCTGTCGTTTTAGTAAAGTTGCTCAAAGTTGAAATTAATTGTTATCCCTAGCTCTTAGACTACGAGGATCTACGCTAGAGCACGCGCTAGGACAGGTGCTTGTGCGCATCTGTCCGAACTAACGAGGTGAAACCCCTGACTCCTGTCATACTAGAAACCATTTCAAGCTTAATGTTTTGTTGGGGTCAACACAACACACTCAGAATTTGACATTCACGTTTTTTTAATGATAGAAAAGGATAGACGAGATTGGGATTCACTTGATGAAAAGGTAAAATAGCCCAACCACACAACATCTACACAAGATGCGCTGTCGTACTATTATGGCTTTGGATTTCAGGGCTTTTTCATTTTCCGAAAAATTAACAACACTCATTTAGTGAACAGTCATTTATTTGCATTAATAAATTCAAAAACCGTATCTTTAGTGATTGAATTGAATTCGAGGGCTTTAACCTCGGTATAATACAGCTTATACCATTTCCATATTACACACAGGATAGAATTCACTAGAGCCCAAAATAACACCATCATTACATGCTCTGCTGGTGTATAGTCAGCCGACCGAAGAGTTTCTCTGTTGAAACTATACGTAACTATCGTGCGTATAGTCGGGAGAAGAAAATATTTACTACTTTAGCATCTTTTTTTTAATTAAGGCGCAATTTTCAGTCTCACAATTGACATCAACATGACAGCCAAAAAAAAATCAATGACTTTTGTGTCAAAACGTCAAATAAACAAATAACTTATATAAAACATTTTGAACGGCTTAAAATATCATATTAATTATTTAACTTGAATTTAACTACGACCCACGTTTCGGGTGCTTTATAGCAGGCCTGCAAACGTGAGGACCTTATCTTCATACCCTTAGTTGAAAATTATTAACCCAGTACATTTCACCTTTTAATGTGTTTTATTTGTATATTATGTTCTTTTAAATAAAACACTTTAACGGTTTAAAACGCAATATCAGCCGTGGTCACGGGGAGACTGTCTCCCACCACGGCTGCTGCAAAGCATCCGAAACGTCGGGCCGAAGTTAAAAATCATTTTCAAATAAGTTTAACTAATATATCGCGTTTTAAACCGTTAAAGTGTTTTATTTAAATGTGTACTACTCGCGTAAACTATATATAATGTAAAGAAAAATAAAAAGATACATTAGTATCATTTTCTATATCTCACTGTACACATCGTTGTGAAAGCTTGGAAAATTTATGAAAAGCACCGTCACGAATGCAGGGCCATCTCTACAGCTATTATATAATTATTTACATATGTTTGCGACGTAACAATTTATACATAGACAAAGATGGAAATTTAATAATAACCATTGCTTTTTGCTGACAATGATAAGGTTATTTCATTTCCTTTATCTTTGTATTAAGTTAAAATACTTAAATTGACTTAATCATATTTTTGCTTTAAAGATAAAGTGCTACTAGTTATGCCAGCGACATCGTCCGCGTTGTTTGTTTATTTTAGTCAACATATTATTAATTTTTACCAGGCTTCCCAGCTTTATCTAATATACTCGTCTCGGTATCCCCGGGCAGACCGTCGTTCTTGTGAAGTAATTTTAAAGGATAGAATACTGTCGTGAAAATTATTTTGAATACATAATGAAGAATCATTATTTAATACATATTGTAGTGCACGCAACGAACATGAATAAATCTCCCTGTATTTTTTCTTTATTTCGTTTACTCGCTCGTATTGATCGTAGGGTCATGTTTTATAGCCTTCCACGGTAAATGGTCCAATCAAGCCAAAAATAATATTTCATTCCAACCCACTAGTTCCTGAGATTAACGATTACAAACAAACAAACTCTTGATAATATTAGTATAGTATATGATTGTTTCCATAGTCGACGTGATCAAACAGTGGGCATTAAGTGAAAATTGGAAAATTATAGCACGATCTCCACTTTCCATCGTTACACATTATCAAAGCCTCTTAAAACGACATTAGCCCGATTTAAAAAGCGTATGCGCTTAAAATAAGAAAAATCGGTCAAGCGTGTGTCGGTCCGATACCTATCTTTTGTGAGTTTAGCAAATTTATAGTTGATAATTTATTATTTTGATTTGTACTTTACGGAATCCCAACGTTTAGTGAATATAGATATGAAAATTGTGCATTTAATTGTAATAAGAAGTGAATTTGTACATAGTTTTGTTTCTGGCTTTATCTGTATAAAAAAACGAAGACATACGTACGAGACATCTTATGAAGAAATTATTTAAAAGCAAGCTACTTAAAATTTGTATTTTTTAAATGATAGAGGATAACAAGCGAGAGGTTCTACCTATCTACACAAGATGGCGACTTATTCTGGCTTTCGATATTTAAATAATATCACGTGTAAAACACATGTCTCTTGTCTCCACTGTTTTCCTTCACATAATAATGTAGTTTAACAATGTAACAAACTTAATGGTTATTTTCAAAGCTCTCGCGTGACGATTAATTAGACGTTAAAAATGTCACGTAGCGTGTTCTTTGGAATTCGTAAATAACATTGATTGGACGATTTAAGTATAGCACTCGGAAAATGATTTATTACCAAAAGTGCTTAAAAGGAATATGCCGGTAATAGCTGGTTATGTACAGTCGGGACAAAAGTTATTAAACTTAACCATAGCTTTAAGCTCTAAATAAAGCTAAATTAGTTATGATACAATGCTGGTTACTTATGATGTCTCCTATAATAATGTATACATAATTTCGTTTCGTCTATACATAATATAAAAATTTCTTGCTTTTGTTAAGTTATGTTTTTCCGGATTGGAACCTAGGACCACCCACGCATATCGTAATCTTAGGCATTGGAGGTCGACTTTAATGACCGAGTTTTTCTACATGTTATTTATATTTCTGTTCAGTTTTATCATTATTAATATTCGTAAGAAACAAAATATGAAAAGGCAAGATTGTAGCCACAAAATGATAAAGATTTAATAGTATTCAAAAAACGTGAGTTTAGATTTAGAGTTAGAAGTATTTTTTGTTTTGATTTATCTGTAATCTATATATATTATTATATAAATATCGAATATAGAAAAGAGATAAATCACAGGTGTTAAGGAAAAGGCGTTAACGAAATTCAACAATAAAAGTCAACTTACGTAAGATTTTTATTTTGCCATAACACCGCGCCTTTTGCGGCAACATACTTTCGCAAACTGATATTATCAGTCTGCTGTAATTTATTCATATTTTTATTATAGTGCAGTGATATATTCTACTAGCACTCACCAGGCGAACCTTGTAGGATAAAAAAAATCATAAGACATGAATGCAGAAAAGAAACGTAAAGAAAGAGCGCTTTTTATTTTGCAATATCAATAAATTCCGAATTTTAAATAATTAATTGTTTAATTAAGAAACATTAATTAAGAGAAAATAATCATTTACCCTTTTATTATTATTATAGCAGTATACAAACAGGGGCTTGAAAGCTGTGTGCTATTAGTGTATACTTCCATCATTAAAAATCTTTTATTAGCAATTCCAGTAGCGGTTTAGACAACTTGTATCATCACTAGTGGTTAGTTCATGCTTCGGTTTTTCAAATGGATATAGGTGTTATTATGACCAAAAACATATTTTGAGATGTGTATAGAGAGTTTAGTATTTTGTATGTTTTATGTGTGATATAGGTAAGTGTACAGATCTTAAAAACCACAGCAGTGAAGGTTTAACCCTTAGTAAACAGAAGTACAGATAACATGTACCTATATGATAAACCAATGGTTATATACAACTTACGAAATTATGACAGCGTTTTACGAAAGTACACGAAAAATGTAACTACCATGGCAAGAAAGATGTAAAAAAACTTTTCTTCTTATAAAACATACAAAACTTAACATTTTTAATAGTATAGACGAACCGGTTTGAGATATTTAATGGCCATTTAACTAATTTGTCTGCATATCGCATATATTATATTTCTGTTTAATTAGTATAACGAAAAACAAGATCAGAATTTATTTATTACTTTAGATTATTATGAATTTAAAAAAATAAAATGTAGATTGAAATTATGATTCCTTATAGAATAAAATTTGTAACTACATATATAATATTGTTTCGCAGTTAAGTGCTGTGATTTTGTATTGATTTGAAACTCGCAAAATATTATTGTGACAAAATTTGTTCTGATTCTTGTCAAGAGGGTAATTAAAATTATTATATAATATGTTATAATCATAAAATGTAACATTATACCCCGGCGTAATATGACACAACACTACCTAATTATGTAAAAATATTTTTGCCGCTAAAACAAATACAGATAATCAAGTGCACAGATATACAAATCCATAACTCCCGCCACGAACATAGACAATGCTCTATTATTTTACATCTAATGACAGCTGAGGTACCGTTCCAATGAGTCAGCGATCAAATCAGGGCATTGACCCTAGGATTATCTCCAGCATTACACCTACATACGCGATCTTAGTTCATTCATTAATTTTTAGGCTCGAATAAGAGGCGATATAATGAATTATTTATTTGACCAAATTATACGACCTTGATAAAAAATAATAAGATGCATGTTCTAAATTCAAATTGTTGTCAAAAATAGACTTTAATATTGAATACAGAATATACAAATATTCATAGTCTGTATGGTTTATTTGATTGGCATATTTAAGGACTCTATATATATATAAGAATAGCATATATTTACGCCGACTTCTCTTTTTTATATGCTACACTTTTATATTAAACATATTATTGGATGATACCGCTGGGTTTATAAAGTTCTAAGAACAAGGAATTGTTTTTTTTTGTTATATTATAATCTCGAGGTTATAAGAAATAAGTGGATATACTTGGAAGTAAATTTCGCGAATTTAACTTTAATAACTTATTTTAACGTGGGTAATGGTTTTTCAAGAGCGCTTTTAGCGGCCTCTTTTAGCAATGCATCAACATATTAGGAACACAAAGCACAAGACTAAAATATTATACAGATTCACAGTAAATTTAATATTTGCTATTGTTTTTTATTAGAGGCAGGATGATAGTCGACAGGTGGGAAGGCGCGCCAGTCACCTACCGACCCGCGTATCGGAAGGCTGCGCTCGCGCATTCAAAAACAAAAACCTCGATAGACGTAAAATTTGTGTACTGTGCCGTGATATTTTGTGTTCTGTGCATAACTTGATATTTGTGTGTACTTTCTGGATTCCGTCTGCTGGTCTAAAAGGAGTTATAAGGTTAGTTAACTTCTACATAATTAGACCTTTTTAATTTTTTTTTTAAGAAGTAATTGACGCGTTGAAGTTAAACTACGCGGAAATAATATTTTAAATGATTTAAACTGCGTAGTTCTGTTATGTATTAGTTTTTTTAATCATACCTTTGTATAAAAACATTTCCTTAATACATCATACGTACAAATTACCCGTGGAAGGTTTATTCGTAGCATTTATAATAAATATAGACGTGTGAAAGTGAAAATTACATAACATAAATAATATAATATATTTCATTAAACCTCTCGTTTCTAAATCCTAATGATGTTGTAAAAACTAGCATTACATACACGATAATAAAATAATTTCAAAATTTAGAATACTTAGATTTTTCAAAATGGCGCTTAAAATGTTAAGCCGTTAACACACCTACGATTTGAGGATGTGGTGGGTGCCTTAAGGCGGTAATAGTCAGTAGTAACAAAATAGATACTAAACCAGATAACATTTGAATTATTTAGCATTGTTTTGTACAACTCTTCATTACAAGTATTATAACATTGAATAATTGTCAACTACCTACTAACTATTTTTTGGGTATGGGACACAGTTTGTCTTCTATTTACGATATAGATAAACAGCCTCGCGTTGATTTAAATTACATGCTAAAAAAGTTAGATCGTGACCTGGAACTTTAGTTAAATTAACAATGTCATGATACCTACTGAGTAATATTGTTTTTTAAAAAGCCTTACCATAAACAACACTAAGTGCACCATTATCCTATACGTTATGTTGGAAGTAGGTATTCAATTAAGAGTAACAACTCTACTTACATGACGAGGTTGATTTGCCTGACATCATACAATGTCCTTTGCTATACATTTTTTGTACCTTTGATCATATGTAATATCATACACTAATTCTCGCTTTAAAAGAATGACTGTTAAAAGTACTACTTTTTATTAGGGCTATAGTAGTAGACAATAATCTAGTAGTCTAAATGTACTATAAAGCATTTTTTAGATGATTTAAAGAAAAAAATATTTTTATACATATCGGTTTCTTGGAACGTTTTTGCAGCGCACGGAATGGAAGCCTTCAAAGATGAATAATTTTTCTCGTCTTTTGTACATGTTAGTTAGGTACCTCTGCGCTCTTTTTCTTCGCTCCTATTGGTCGGAGTCAGATGTTATATAGGTTGAAGATTTCCTCAGCACATGATTTATCCAAAAATTTTCTATAATAAAAGTAAGTAGGTAGTTCCTGACATTACTGCGTTCATACAAACAAACTTTTCAGCTTTGTAATTAGTATAGATTGTTATCTATCAATAAATTTATATTCAATTACTATTATAAATATATTACAATTGCTATTTGTAATAAAACAATTTGAAGTATATAGTAAAGCTTTCTGTATAAAAAATATACCAACTAGAAAATTTAATACCTTTGATATTATCATTTGTAAATACATCTTTCTCAATGAAACATGTCAATGAATATGTACATAAATAATACAGTGTATTGGGGTCACGTTTTGATTTAATCCATCAGCGCTTAAATGCGATTAAATAATCCTTTGAATATAATGATTGAGTTGGTTTTCTTTGTATGAGCACCCGACGTACGTATATTCTGATAAATGATAAGGATCTGATAATAATGTCCAGTCCAAGTCGTAATTTTTTTCCACTTGTAATCGATATTTTGTTTATATATATGTGAAAAATATTAGTCTTTAAATTGAAGTACTTTTTCAAAGTATACAAGCTCTCGTGTACATAACAAATGTTTTGTAGATTTAGGCATATCTATATTGTAGAATGGTTCAATTTGACACATTTTAGTAAGATTATTATCGATTTACCAACATCTAGATAGACGTAAATAGGCCCTATCGATACAAGTCACGAGAGTAACAGTCTTAATTTGATTTATTTACTGTGGGAACTCGTCTAGAAAGTTATTATCCTATGCTGATAGCTTGTTTTTGCTATAACTGATAAGTGATTACAATCTGGGTGGCATTAAATGTGCTGTTATATCGCCCGCACTCATTTGAAGTAGGTAATAGATATAAAACATTTTATTTGTCACGCTAAAACTTCCTGACTGTATTTTATAAACCTCTCCAAAGAGCAATTATGTACAAAATTATATGTTTGGTGCACGACTGGAGTTCGAAGATTGGACTTCAAGAACGAAAGTCTCGCGTATGTACTCTTCCAACACGACTCTTATAAAATTTAGGTTTTTATAGCACTAAGACATACCACTTTGTCTGATGCAATAAACTACGCAATATTACGTCACATAGGAATCGCACAATTAATGCTATTGTGTTATTTACATACAGTTGTTACGTGGAGTTTAATAGACATGGAATTATTAGATAATCATTGTTCGTTCAGATATAGATTCAGTTTACATATATTTAGTTATAATATATTAAACATTTTCAATAATTCTAATAAGGCACTGCTTGTTTGGCTTTTGGGAACGACAAGCTGTAAGCGTTGATGTCTTTTATATCGTGAAACACGTAGCGTTTTGTGACCTATTTTTATTCATCGTTGTACACCTAGAGTTTTCCTCAATCTTTAATGGTTTCGGGACAATGTACCTATATTTACTTAGGTAGTAATATTCGTAAATTCAGTTGTTTGAGAATTATTAATTTGGAAAAATAAACCCATCACGTCCTTCATTTTCGAGCTAAATCCAACAAATGGAATTCAATGAAAGCTAATGCTAGTCAGAATTGTACGCACGTGTATTTAGGGAAGAATTTTACATAGCACGTGCGCTACGATGACATTGCAATGTTAACTGAACATTGATGGTTTAAAATCGAACTATTGGAAAATACGCATATTTTGTAAATAAACATAAATATTACGAAATTATATCTATCATGTGCATATGTCAATAAAAAATATCTTGAGTTAATAATTTATAATTTTTTCACTAAACTATTCGGTTCTGTACATCGTTGGTGAATCGACAACACAAAAGAATAATTAATCATACTTCATTGTTATGTATCATTCTAAATATTTAACTACCTGTATATATATATACCTGCGTCCTGCTATAATGGTTTAAACTAGTAACCTTATATTATCTTCGACCCGACGTTTTGGGTGTTTTACGAAGGGAATCGTCACTAATGGCAAATATCATATAATCTGCTACGCCAGTGCCATATGTTTTCATTTAAATTTGGCATATTTTTCAGTAATATATTTCATGTTTTATGCTGCTAAGAGTGTTTTATTTAAATACGTACTACACGCGTAAAATACAAACGATAATATTTCATCTTTTTCATTGACACGTGTGCAGCAATGTACATCAACTAATTACGTATTGTCGTATAGTGTGTTCGATGGCGACAGAAGTTCGTGAGTGGCATCGGAATGAGAAATGCGTGACAAGTGCCTTCACGGACTATGCTTTAATGTTAAACTTACGTTGCCTCGTTCGTGTTTATGAGTCTTAAGTTTTTTATAAGTAGTCAGTTTTACTAATCTTACACTCTTTCCCGCTTAAACTAAGTTTCCCACCTTTCGTTACTTAGAAGAGAATGTAAGCAATAAGACTGCTCGTTACTCTCGTTGTTTTTAAGTTTCTTCAGTATATAAAACGTGAAAAAAATAAATTAATTAATGAAGGAATGTTTGTTGGTAAAAATGTTACTTGTAATGTATAAATAAACAAATCTTTTGGGTTTTTTTATCATTACAATATTTTTGAGTCTTTGCGCGTTGTCTGTTTAATTTTCATTTAAGCGTTGTAAAGTAAATCTAATAAATTAAAAATCGATTTTCTCTCGCGCAAATATTTAGTGCCATAATGTGCAATAACATATGGAAACTATTAAAGTTTTTAAAGATGGTGTAAATATATCGCGTTTTAAACCGTTAAAGTGTTTTATTCAAATACAAAAACTTGATTATCGTATTCGTGTTCACAAATTATGTAGTTCGGATAATCGACGCTCTACTGTAATTTATAATCTGGTTTTCACGTTAAAGTATGCACCCAGATAAGATTTAGACGTGGAAAACAAGCCAATTTACAAGTAAACTTACCGGCGACATTTTCACTTTGACGTTGAGTTTACACAATCACAGCTATCCTAGTACAAGCGGTGCCAATTACCGTTTATATCGGATGAAATTTGTGAACATCTGTCGCTTTGGTACGACAATTTTGTAATTATTGTCCATGTCTTGTATGAAATAGTACTTTAATATCGCCGCTTACGGCAGAAGATGTGTTACTAAGCTTTGAATTAAATAAAACATATTAAACGGTTTTATTTTTAATCAGACGTTTCAGACGCTTTACAGCAGCCGTGTTTGTATTACTCACATTAATTACACACTGTATAAATATTAAAATCTTATAATTTTATTTGATGTTACGGTCAATGTTTTTTTAATTTAATGTCAAAACATTTAATAGCTTTAAATTTGCATTTAAAATGTTCCAATATCATGCTTTAATTGTATTTATTTATTAAAAATTATTTAATATCAAATGAAGTAGTATGAATTTACAAGTGTTTTCTTAGAAATATTTTAAAGTTCATAGATAACACGATAGAAATAATATTGGTGTCAGAAAGCTCGTAACACGTTTATTTTAAAAGTTTAACATTCCATGGAATACACTACATGTTGTCTTCGAGAAAAGTTTGTAAACTTTTTTTATGATAGAGGAAGACTGAGGTGATGTTAACTTGAGGAAAGCCATATAACATAAACAAGATGAGCTGTTACCTTATTTTCGGCCTTTGCAAAGAATTACGTTTAACTTCAACTAATTTACCATTAAAAATGTTATCAGTTTGCTTTAATAGTACGTATTTATTAAATTAAATGAAAATAAATAATTGTACGAACAGTACTTGGAGGTTAACATAATTATTATAATAAGACGATGTGCTATTTTAAAACTTGTCAAGAATGACGACTGTATCTGTTGAAATATTCTCTGTCTTTATTTATAGTTTGCTTTACCGGTAAGGCACAATGTTAAAGAACAACGTATTTGTAAGTATAAATACATGTTTTACATTTAAGAAGTAAGTTTAACTAATATATCGAGTTTTAAACCGTTAAAGTGTTTTATTAAATGTGTTCTCACTCGCGTAAATAAGACAGTCTATAATATATATTGTTTATCTTAATTATAATTTATTTTAAAAAGGCGTTTCGAATGCTATGCTTAAAAGTTATAAGAATGCGAAAAAAAATAAAAAACGCGCAAAATTTAAGGTATTCTTGACAGAACAGATGAAAGTCTAATATTTATCTATATGACATAAAACCTTGGCATTCCTCAAATGGAAAAAAGTATTTATTTTTACTATGTATCGACTATATTTTGCGCAACCGAACTAGCGTTCCGTTTTGTTGCTCTGCAAATTAAGATGTACAATGAATTTGAATCCTTTTATGGCGCCATGTAAAAGAGGATTTTATATTATAACTTACGGCTCCATGTAAATATTTCTACGAAAGGTTTTCGAAGGGTGGAAAAGCCATTCTTTTTCCCATACCTAATTAATATATGCAAAACAACAATTTCTTAATAAACATTACGATTCCACAAAAACTACATTTATTGTCCGTTCGTTTATGGTCACATAAAACAGGTGGTGGTTTTTACTAACAAACTCTGCCAACCATAATAATCTATGATAATTTTATTCATTATGAGTTTCTTTAATTATAATTACTGTGGAGATAGTCGTTATTCGATTATTAATATTGCAAATTAATAGTGTACCAATAATAAAAATGTGCAATTGTACATATACTATTGATTGTAACAATAGATGTGAACAATTTGATTAAAGATGCCGTCCGTTCCTGATGGCGAAACATCGAGAACCTCTTCTCGCTCACATCGGCCGAACACACCGAAAAATAATGATATTCTGAACGGTGGATGCGAAAGCTTTCCACAATTTAAGAGATTTTAAGTTAAAAGAAAATCTTAAATAGTTGTTAAAAAATGATTTCTTACCAATTTTCGTGATTAGTAACTTTATTGACTCCTGCATTGTAAATACGACTTTTGGTATTTGAATATTCTTTTTTATATTCACCTTTCTTATATATGATTAGAATTACAACAATGTGTGTGAAATCCCGTTTCCCCCTCGTGGGGCATGGGGCGAACGCATTTCTGTGTCCCTTTTACTGATCCGTTCTTTAACAGGCAAGTAGTTGAACAGACTTCTGTGCCCTGACATAACAACAATAGACGTTACAAAAAGCTTCAAGAAACACGCTTTTTGTATCGTTCACCCTTCATTTGAACTTGTAAGACAAATATGACATTTGACGTGAGCATGAGGACAATTTTTATTATCCTTTTTAGGGAACAAAGAACATGAAGATAAATTTTATGGCGCGTTATATCTCACAAAGCATTGATCAAAAACTTGTATTATTTACTTTTAAGATGTCCTGGTGGAGTGATGCTTAGGTTTAGAAGCATTTTATAAGCATTGTGGGTTTAAATCCCTGATTGTCGATATTACTTGGTTCGGTCAGGAACAGTCATTACAGAAAATCCAGCATTCCTTATGTGGCAGACATGAAACTGTTTCACTGAGGCATTTAATTTCAGTCTATTATCTCATTACGTATCGATAACTGTTGTTATAAAATCGTAAGAGATAAATGTTGGTAGACGAATTTCAATTATTGAAAACTACTTTTTGTTAAATTTACTTTAAATAAAAGAGTAATACGATACATTCCCACAGATGTTTACATAAACATTTTTGAAGATGAAAATATATAAGTATTTTCGTGCCCAAAGAACCATACATTACAATCCTTAAAAAAGAAATGTATTCACTGTCTCTTATGTTAATGGAATGTTTGGATAAGCTTTTCAATTTTGTGCATTCAAAAGGTAATCCTTATTGTATGTTATGCGATTTTTATGCAACTAAAGTCATCTTACAATGCCGTATTTTATTATTATGTTTCAATTTTTGTTAAGGTTTTTTATCAAGTAACACTGAGGAGGTCTCCATTGCTCAGCGCAGTGGTTAAACGCACGTTGCATTAATTTCACCACTTCGAATAGATCAAAATACAAAGTTATTATAAAATGAAAGTGAGCACAAATTTCTCTTTTAAAAGAATTCATCCTTTAATAAAGTGTTCGCGAAGAAATTTTTGTATCTGCATACTAGATGTGAGAGTAAAGTTGTTAACAAAACTTTCACTTTTAAAACAAAGAAGCTTTATGGTATACCTTATATATATATATTGAGTCATTACACATGTCTTAACATACTTTTATAAGTGCCACGTACAACTCATCTTTGATTGTTGTATAAGGGATACAAAGAACTTGCGTATAATCAAATAGTTGTGGTAGCAATGTATGACTGATGTTAAACGGGCCGTGGATTCGATCCCCACGGGTTCCAAGATGTTTCTTATTTTACATTTCAATTTTTTATTAAAACTTCTTGAAATCTAGATATTAAATGCGTGGTAGGAATATTTGATTTCCGTCCGGGTCACGAACTACCGTCCACAGATGAAAAAGCCCATTTTCGAATTTCCGAATATCCAAAGCTAAAATAGATCAACAGTGCATCTTGTGTAGATTGTATGGCTGAAGTATTTCACCTTCCATCAAGTGTCAGAGTCCTCTATCATTAAGAAGAGTGGGATTTTTAATACTGTACAGTAGTAGTAGTTAATACGTCCTTTATGAGGTATTTTGTCGTTGTGTACTTACTTTCCTATTTGTTATGACGATGTACTAGTCTACAGGTTTCCACTTCCTACCTTAATTCTTAATAATTTTCTATTATAAATGCGAGAGATGTTAAAAACAGTACCCTGTTGATCGTGGGTACGAATAAATTTTATGTTATTTCTACCTTTAAATGTATTGAAATAGGTTGCTAATATTATCATATTTCTGTCAACCCCTGTTAAATCTGTCAAAACACACCCACACTAACAAGATCGTTAATAACATCTCGTATTCGGAATATAAAACCTTCTTGTTTATGCTTTCAAATTTAATAACACGACGAGATTTAGGGCGTAATATCGTGGAGCCGCGGGCGAGAAAGTACTGTCAACAATAAATTCGTTTTAAAATCTGGGAATCCGCTGCGAGCCATATGCAAACGTGACTTGGGCATTTAAAAAATATCTTAAAGACTGTTCTGACTTAAAGATAGCAAAATTTAATGCATTCATTTTTATATGGGCGGCTTCGAAGCACAATAGTTAAAAATGCAGGCGCGGTACGGCGCCTACCGCTGCGCTCCAGCCTTGTAACTGGTCTAGCTCCTAAACTACTCCCGTGCCCATTATAAGAATTGGTAAGGATTATCTACATACTATGAGCTATTTCTGACAAAAAATAAAAATAAATTGAAGTGGTCCAAGTTTGAAAAAATCGAGTTTGACATTTTTTTTTACAAAAAAAAAGAGAATTCCACTTTCTAAAAATGTCAAAAGAAAGCTCAATATCTAAACTATAAAATTCATGTATTATTTAATTTTATTTTACATTAAAAAACATTTTTTTTTTTGGAATACAAAAGTGCATTCCTGCTGTAGAATCAAACCTTCACTTAGCCTTTAAATCGATATGTATATATCACAGAGTAAAAATATTGATTGTCTAGGTTGAGGACCTATATAGGTATAACATACTAAAAAATTCTCCTGAAGCATCAACATTTTTTACCTGTCCGCTTGGCATGGCCCCACTTACTAGTGTTTTCTGAAAACTAGTTGACGTCGGATTTATATTATTACCCAAGATATATTGTTATCCTAAATCCCTACACCATGACCACAATGCTCAGTTATAAATCATGAATTTAATTTGAATACGCCACCAAGTAAATCAAGTCCAAATATTTGAATATTTCATTCATAATAAAAGCGACTTAATGACCTCGTAAACTCCGTTTCGTTTTAAGTCATTAATCATTGTTTATATAAAAGAGTGCTTAGGTACTATAAGATCTTTTTATATCTTTTCTTATCATATATTATTGCGATTGGACATTCAAGTTAGAGCCGGAAATACTGTAACCATTTCTTTATTTTATGTTGCAAAATAAAGTTATAAGTGGTAGTGAAGTGTTCATTAAATTCTTGTTATTAAAAAAAACATTTTTTAGAACAACCATTTTTTAAACAAATAAACTAGAAACGGCTTAGCCCAATATTGGCGGTAGTTTCCTATTTACCCTCTAAAAAAGGTCATAATCGTTAAACCTTTAAAGTCATAAAAGAAACTGTAGCAATCGTTTTTGTTTAAATATATTATTAATTTTTGAAAATTATTTTTAACTCGGCCCGACGTTTCGGATGCTTTGCAGCAGCCGTGGTTTCCCCCCGCAACGGTACGAAACATGTTAAAAACAAGAGCGTGTTTGAATCCCGGTGACTGTACATACCGCTCAATATTTTAACCACTGAACAAATTAATATTTTTCCGAATATCCAAAGGGAAAATAGGTCGACGACGCACCTTTTTTAGATGTTACATGGCTGGGGAATTTACTAGACAAGCCTACCATCAAGCTTGTCTGTAATCTTCTATCATAAAACAATAACCAAAATAATCATTGTCTTAAATTGCTTTTTTTCTTAGGGTTAAAGCAGTCAATAATTTTCTAAGCCTCACTGAAGAAGTATCTAACGAGGCATAAATATTATCGTGGATAAATTTATTCTTTGACGTGGGGTCAGTAGGTCGGTCTGGCCTTATCACGTATCGTTTCCTTCAGATCTCAGTGGGGTGGATTATACGGTACCACGCTATGTGAGAATTACCTTTTCGGTTATAAAACGTAATTGAGTATACGAATTTCGGTTAATTAACGTCCATTTTTCATCTCATTGTTTAGCATAATGCGCTGGTACAACCGTTATTTATTGTATGTAAAAGACATTTGTGGATAAGTGTGGTGGTGGATAAAATTAAACTGAACAATAAAAAAAACTGTTCATAAAATTAACATTGAACATTTTTATACAATATTACATTAATACAATCTGAGTATATCTACAGTTAAAATTAAAACAAAAACGCGCGGACTGTTATACCAACGCGCGCATTATTACTTAATATACTCAAATAACATTAACATTTTCATCAAGTTACATATAAAAATAACCGAACTGTTGACATTTGACAATGGAGCTGATTAAAATCGTCTAAGAGCCCGCGCTGACTTCGTTCGGCCGTTCGCGTCGTAAAAAAAAAAACTACCCCCGAATTTTATTATTACATACCGAACCTAAGTTGATAGTTTAGAAAATACTTTTCACGCATAATGAAGTGAAATCATATATAAATTAAATGTCTTCAAATCAATTAAAATGATTTAGTTTTTGCATCGATACTAGAAATAAAATGCACTCAATTTTAAATACCAAGAAAATTCTTATCCCCATAAACGGATCTTGTAGATATGCAAACATATATTTAATGTAAAAACGTGTAAACTAACATGAGTATTTAACCCAATTCGTAATAATTAATTTAAAAAGAGAAAAGTATGTTACTAGCTTTAAGCATTGGCGTTTCTTGTCATTTTGTTAGTTTTGATATAACAATTTTTCTTTAAATGAAAATAAAATAGTATTCCCTGTTCAAATAATGTGATTAATTGAAGAATTTCTCTTGCATATAAGTATTCAATTATTATTTTTTCACTGGGTTTTGAACCGAGGATCTCTGGTGCTATACGCGATGCGAGGCAATATAAAAGCCAATATACATACATATTTAGACAGGCATAACAGTGTCTCCCCGTGACCACGGCTGCTGCAAAGCATCCGAAACGTCGGGCCGAAGTTAAAAATCATTTTCAAATAAGTTTAACTAATATATTGTGTTTTAAACCGTTAAAGTGTTTTATTTAAAAGGCATAACAGTATTTTTTTACCAGTTTGGAAAAAAATATTAAAAATCACAGCATAACACTAACTTTATCATTTGAATAAATATAGATGTAAAATGATTTAAGTTTTATCATTTCGCAGTATATTTTCCGCGGAAATCGTAATTAAGGCTGGTCGGTATGTGGGACGTGTATGCAATTAGGATCTGTGGCGTAATATTCTAAGGCACGCGCTTGACTCGAGGAAAATAATTGCTTGAAAGTAAAAGTTAGATTTCGTTTAGAGCCCGCTGTATTGAAAAACTGGATGAGGTGAGGTACAGCGTGAAAAATGTTCGAAGTTTAAATCTAGTTTATAATAGAGATTTCATTAAAATTAAAATCGTTACTACGGCATGAAAAAGGTTGGATTTTAAATTTAGTTGATAAAAATGATTTTTAAAATTCATTTTTTAAATTGTGTATTTTTATATTATATTTATCCTAGTGTGCAATGTATTATTAATGCCAAATCCAAACTTGTTATACTTTACGTACTATTACGTAAAACTTTTACTCGCCTTTCTTCCTCTATCAGAAAAAAGAAACGCTGATGAAATATCCTAGCGAAAAGTACGTTTATATCATTTAAACATACCTCTAAAGTTTTAAAAATAAAATAGTACTTTAAGTAATTAGTAGGAGGTAGATAATATTATAAAGTGGAAATATAATATTTTGGAAGTATAATATTTAGATAATAAGCCAACTACTTATTTTAGTTACAAAATCAGATTAGCAGTTCCCCATTGTAACAATTTTTTTGCCCGGGCTTCTAAATTTGAACCCAAGACTCCGTTAACAATAGCGTAGCCACAGAGTAAGTCACACAGTATTTAGCCACAAAGCCTCGGAGGCTCGGTACACGACTTAGAAAAATTGTCACGTGCTATGTTTTGTATTCGATGCTCAAAGGCTTATCAGGTTTTTCGTCCAAGTAATGCGTGGGTCATTCCATTGACCCATGACTCAGTCTGGTAGCTTTGTGTGACTTTATAGCATAGGAGTAAAGTTATAAATGTTTACATGTTTATGGTCCATTTAGGCTTTCGCACTTTAGTGATAATACTTTGTACTTCCTTATTGTAAAAATCTATAGCTTTATTACTAGAGCGATCTGTTTATTTAGTTTTTCAAAAGCGAACTTATTTTTTTTTTAATTCGAGTTCTATTCTTTCGTATTAATATAAAAAGAATCCCGTGAATCCCCCCCCCCCCCTTTTAGTGCATGGGATAACATATTTCTGTATCCGTTTCACTGATCCATTTTTACCTACAGGCAAGTAGTTGATCAGACTTTTGTGTCCTGCCTAACTGAAACAATCTATTGTTTCCCCTGGATTCGAACCCAGGATCTCTCGCCCTTAACCTTAACGCTAAGTTACTAATTCTTTGAGTTTATTTTGAAGCACAACTTTAATTAAGGTGTCAATAGAACTCAATTTATACATTGACCTTGATTTTCTATTGGTTATTGGTACCTTCGTAGATCCATGGTAGAAATTCCGATGGGAAATGTTATTTCAGTTAATAAAATTTCATTATCCCAGTTTGGGAGTTTGTGTTATCATCCCATACTTCACAAAGCCTTACGTTGGTCGCTGTTATCATCACTGATCAAGTGACAGTAGTAGTAGGTCCGCCTACCCGCAGTAGAGTAGCGTTGTGTGACACTGAAAAACACTTGACATCTTCTAAGAGAGAGAAGATCTATACCCAGATTTAGACGGCAATTTGAAAAGGAATACATTATGAAGAGATTGAATTGAAATGAAAATTGAATAATTCCACCTAATATCTCAATATACGTCTCTCAGACTCAACCTTCAATACTCCTGCATACCTCATTGTTATGTACGGAACGCGTGTGAAAATATTCGCTATTCAAAGGCTACTTTGCTTGCCCAATTAGCTGTCTATATTCAACTGAGTATTCATACTGCGATAATTTCATAATTCCATAGAACTTAGATATAAGAAAACATTAATATTTTTCACATTTATTGCACATGAAGCACTATATAATTTAAAAATCGAAAATAATTGAAAAAATTTTCGACTCGGGGACTTGAACCGCATTCACTTTCCTCTTTGCTCTACCAATTGAGCTACCATCCTACACCTCATCGTGAATTTTTCAACTTATTGATACATCACCTCTCGCGCAATGTATTTCTACCTTAACACTTGCGTATTAAGGCTCAATGTCTTATGCTTTTGCACTTAAGAAATCATTGAAGATGAAATTACAAAGTTATAACGTTTGAAAACATTAATATTTTTCACATGTTATTGCACATGAAGGCACTATATAATTTAAAAATCGAAAATAAATTGAAAAAATTTTCGACTCGGGCAGGACTTGAACCGGCATCGTCAGCTTTCCGTGCTGTTGCTCTACCAATTAGCTCCAGTCCTACACCTCATCGTCGAATTTTTTCAACTTATTGATACATGCACCTCTCGCGCAATGTAATTTCTACCTTAACACTTGGTATTAAGGTAGAAAAAAAAAAAAAAAAAAAAAAAAATTTTCAATTTATTTTCGATTTTTAAATTAGATATAAGAAATGCTACAAAAAGCATTCTGAAAAAGGCTAAATTTTAATACGCAAGTGAAATTACATTGTGCGAAAGGTGCACATCAATATGTAAAAAAAAATTTGACGATGATGTGTAGGACATGGTTGCTCAACAACAGCACGGAACGCTGTGGATGCCGAGTCAGGTCCGGCCCGTATTGTGTATTGTGTATCAATCTATGGTGGATTTCTAATTTGACTATATTTTAGTTCACAGCTTTATTTAATGCAAATATAATATTTTAATAGTTTTGGTTAGACGCTAATCTAAGGTTCGAATAATAGTTTAGGATGGGTAGGTCACAGATATCTGATCGACTCATTGCCCCCAAATAAAACCAATTAGTGAAACGGACATAAAAATGGGCAATGGCCCATGAAGGAAAACAGGATTTCTCTTTGCTTTCATTTAACGAAACATTTTTTAATAAGTTCTTACTTAGATTTTTTATTTTGTAATAGTTAAAAATAAAATAACTGAATCAACTATAATTTAAATGTTTTATTTAATAGAGAATTGCAAAATGACTGAGCTTATATTCCGTGACGCGATCTAGGTAGTAATTTACGCTATTATATTAAAACGGACACATAACGAAACAAACTAGCGGCAGAACAATACGGAATACATATAATACAACAATCACGTTTGTTTGTTTATGCAAATCTAAGTCGTGACCGACAATGATCGACTAACAGCACTGACCTCGTGAATCGATATTATAATCGATTACGCCAATAATCGATTTTTGCAAATGATGTGTAGGAGACCTATAAGTGTTTGTCGGACCCCAAAGATACGCGTTGTAGTGAAAATTGATTATGTTTTATATCTTGACTTAAATTATATGTATCTACTAACACAAGTCAACGTCTGTGCAAATTAAAATTCAAAAAAGTATCTGTTATAAAATTTAATGTTATACTTCGAGAATAAAAATTTGAAAATTAAACTGTCAAATATTTATATTATGACTTTTTACTAAAACATAAGTGAAAATTATTGTCCAGCCTACCGTTGTCTCAATCACAGGACTTATTAGACAATTTATTTAAACATTGTTATTTACATTTTAGTATTAAGTTTCTTACATTAAACATTGGTAAAATAACATAATATGTACAGAAGGAATAAATTAATAAATTGTCTTTAAAACATTACTTCACTCCAAATTTGTAAAGCAAGTAGGACATTCGAGGTTACGAAAGACATAATAAAATGTCCGCTTCGATCTTTCAATCAATATAATTTGTGACATGTGTCAAGAAAGAGTGATTTTTGTGGTTTTTATTGGGTTTCTGAATAAAAGATTGTCGTAAATTAATTTTATGTTGCTCTGTAAATATTTATAAGACTATTAAAATTTATTAATTCCCTCTTACTCGTGTTATATGAATAGCTTTTATATGCTCAAGCAGAACCATTAATTTTTGATCGATAAATTAATTATTATTTTTTTAACCAATCTATAAAAAACTTCGCCTTAATGATAATATTCAAAATATTTAAAATTGCGATTATAAATAAACATCACGTTTGAATCGGTTGAAACTAGTGTTATTTAACTAATTGGCTAATAAACTAATTAACTAATAATATATTAGCCCGTAGTTTTCTCTTTCATTTAACCATGGACGGATCGTTGGTATAATGGTAGCAATGTATTGCTTATAAACAACGAGTCGTTGGTTTGATCCCCACTGGGTCCAACATTTTTAAATTTAGTCTGGAAAACTGGATATTAAATGAAATCTCGAACGGAAATACTAACGATCATCCACAGGTAAAAAAGCGGTGAAGTTATATTACGTTTCGGATTCAGTCTGTGGATTTTCAAATGTCCAAAGCCAAAGGTCGACAGCGCCAAAGTTCACCTACCATCAAGTGACAAGCATAGAGTGCTTGTTTGTCTATTTATCATAAAAAAAAAGTTGAACTTGTTTCTTAAAATATACAATACACTTCTCGCATAAAATCTACTTTACTTAGTAAGCCTAAATCTGTTCTCTGCCGTATCATAGAGACATAAAATCAATCCTGCGCAGGTAATACGTATCTTTATCTCAATACTTAATGGATAATTTATGCAGTGTACCGTCTTATGACTTGCTTAAAACGTTCAAGAACAAAGATTGTCACTAAAAATACACAGTGGACATAAAATACTCATCTTGTAACAATGTTACTAGTGTGGTGACAAGGATTTGTGTTTTATATTGTACAGAAATATCAATTTAAAATAAATTACAGAATTAGAAAATACTAGCTCTGTTAGCGACTTCGTCCCCGTAAAATAGTTATTTTGGTCATCAAAGTTTGTTTTTACTAACCTCTTCATCTTTATAAATTTAAACTGCTATCCGACATCGGATGAGTCCCGTCCCTTGCGACCCGTCGTTCGGGTCCCGTCGTTCTTGCAAGTTAGTCTTCAAAGATAGACATATAGTGTCGCGGACATATTTTTAGATCATTTACAAAGGAATCGTTCTTTCTTACATATTTTTTTGGGTATCTTGAACGCATACGCATTGGCAACCCACAGAGATGAAAATTTTACCTTTTTTTTTACATTTCCCGTTGTTTCTTCACTCCTATTAGTCACAAAATACGAGTATATTTATCTTTAAATAAGCTTTTCCTACTAATTAAGGGTACATACACGTTTCGGTTTCAATCTACCGTCTTTTCTTCTTATTAAACGGTTGACATCTAGACCATGAATTAAGTTAAAGTTTATATACATAAATATATTTTTGTTGATAATTAAATCGATATAGATTTTTGAGGTAAACAAATGATACATATATAATATCATTTATTGAAGTCCCTGTAGCCAAATGGATAAACGTGTTGCCTAGTATTTCGTTAAGCGCAAGAGGTCCTGAGTTTTAATCCTAAGGAAACAGGTTGCTTTGGTTGGGTAGGGCACAGAAGTCCGAACTAACTACCTTCTTGTTAAAAACTGATCAGTGGACAGGAAATGTATTCGCCCCATGCCCCACGAAGGAAAACGGGATTTTACTTGTTTATAATTGAGTAGTTAAGTTTTTTGTTTTCAAAAACCTTTTTACAGAAATCATGGTCACCACATGTCAACAGCTTAAAACTGACGACATCACATTACACGGAGTGGTTCAAGTGGTTAGGTATTTGAGATTTATCCACCATAACTAATGGACACGCGTAACATGGGCAACTTACGAGACAGTTTTAATAGCCGTCATAAATATTCTCGGATAAGTAGAGTACACGAGCAATCATAAAATCGTTTATTATTTAACAATAAATAGATTTATTGCTAACAGCGCCATCTTTTTTGCAATATACCTAACTTTGATTTTGTGCTAAAATCACAAACTGTCTACAAATTCCATTGAAGTTAGGAATACAATCAGATAACTTAAAATGCCCTTAATTTGGTTCAATTAAAATGACGATAATGTCTTAAGAGACAAATTAACACTCCTTTATACACGCATTAAATAAGTAGTAATCAAAATAACTACAACGAATTAAACTGTCAACAATATAACCGCGTATTCAACCGTCAAAGTTGTTTTATATTAACACAATTAACGGCTGAGCTCACATCTTTATGAAGTGTTATCGAATTAATAAACGCAATAAAAACAGTAATATTTCTGTAATTCTTTATTTATTATGTATAAATGGATCTGGCTACAGTATGTTGTCATACAAGTCGATTGTCGTCTAAAATTTACACGATAGTCATAAATGTTATATACAGGTATATGTTATAACAGCGCTGTTTAAACCTCACCGGTGTAATATTTTTTATTACCAATTATGTTTCATTTGTGACATTGGTTAATGTTATAGAAACAACGCTTATTTGCTTTTCTTTATAAAAAGATCCTCTTAATATTTTATCAGTAAACAATCGTTTAAGTAAACCACTTTAACGGTTTAAAACGCGATATATAAACTGAAAATTATTTCTCCCCTTGACCACGGCTGCTGCAAAGCATCTGAAGCGTCGGACCGTAGTTAAAATAATTTTCAAACAAGTTTAAATAATATATACCGCGTTTTAAACCGTTGAAGTGTTTTATTTTACTACTGGCGTCAACTACAGACAGTATTTAGTAGAAGATCGGTTAGCCAAATTATGCGTATTAAGCCGTTAAAAGTATAAGACTAAATTTGTACTACTCGCATCTACTACAGACTTCTGCAAGCCGTCATTCATCTAACATAATTCTACACACCATATAGACAAAAATGGGGTATGTTTTAATCCTCCACCTGTATAATAAGTAAGTACACGTTAAAGATACAAGTTTTTGTGACTTCAAGATATTCAAGGTGATTCGCGCGTATGGCACACTTACTACTACTTGTCCACCGTTACAAAATAGTCATGGGTTTTACGATAAACTAGTTTTATTTTACCATTTCTCGTGAGGCTTGCAAAAGGGCAACGCTTTATGTTATTTTGTTGTTAAAAACATAACTTGAATTAGTAACATGCCTGATTAATATTTAAATTTAAAAGTTTCACTGACGGTATAACATACGTAAATAGTAAGTCTTCAATTCTTTGTACTGTTTCAATAAACAGATGATAAAAGGATAAAGATGGATAAAAAAAGTACTATGTATAGCATATCTTAAAATCCCGCTTCGTCATACATAGGGCACGGGCAGACACATTTCTGTGCTCTGACAGACTGAAACTATGGCTTGTGTTCCTGGATCGATTCCAAGATTTGGGGACCTAGGACCTCCCATAGCCGAAACGTCGGGCTATAGTTAAAATATATTATAAATAAGTTGACTAATATTTTTCCCGTTTTAAACTATTACACGATTTTTATTTAAACTCAACTAAAACTTTTGCTTGTTTCCTGAAATTCAGACTCAGAAACTCTTGCGCGTAACGCAATATGTTTAAAATTTAACTTCGGTCAAAATAACATCCATAACTTGACGTTTGAATTGTTATACGCGCACGCGCAGTAAAATGATAAGCCAGTGTAAAGTTTTATGTAAAGTGAAGCTGCTAATTAAAGGTGCTAAATATTTTACTTCATTTTCAAGTCAACATAACTGTGAAAATAATAATGTGACATTCGTATAGTCTACCTACAAAGTAAAGATGTCGTGTTCGCGTCGAGGAAAATAATTGTTTACATCGTAAAATGTTGTAAGCCATGGAATAAAATGTTTTTTTTTTTGTTTACTCTCACAGTAAAAGTATTAACATAATTACAACTTGGCTTGGGTCGACTACACTTCTTTTACAAGTAGTTGCAGAGCACAAAGCGTCTGACGCTTCTGTGCTCTGTCTGACCGAAATAATATAATCGTTTCTCCAGAATTCGGAACTTTCGTGTTTAAAGCTAGGTAAACGTTTAGTCATTAAGCTACGGAAGCGGCTTAAAAACTTACATAGGATAATTTCTCTGGAAAACTATAAAGATATTCGTAGATTGAGCGAAAAATATATATAAATATTTTTTGGTTGAGCCTTATTTATTAGACGCGTCTAGTTCCTATAGTTTTATTTCTACCTTTCCACGTACAATATAAAATTTACCATGTTTTTAACGTTCCACGGTTATATAACTTAAAGTCATGTCTTTCAAATTTATATAGCTAAGGTGTATACGTATTATTTCTTCCTTTATCTAGTTGTACTAGTGATATTTTAGTTTTATCTATGACGGTGCTAAGAGAGTTGCCACGTTGGTTGTGGTTTTTATATACTAAAGGTCCACCAAACCGCTCTGACACAGCATCGTGGGTCAGTCCTCCATTGAGAGAGAACCTGTAGGATATTATTATATTGAATTAAGTATACTTATTTATCGTATCAATATAGTATCATGTATTTTATATTATTGTAATTTCCGTATGTACATATTATGTTTTCGACGTACAAATTTAATTTCGTTATCACTATTTCCTTAGAAAGATACCGACGTTTTACACGTTCTTATCAGTGTAATGGAAAGTTTTCTTTACGACTGTCTTATTCTACTTAAATACTGAGTATTTTTCTAATAAAGTAGGTATATTTATGGCACAATGTACTACAACGCACTTTGAAAAGCATCCCTTTTTAATTAATCTTAATCCGACATTTCAAATGTTTTGTAGCAGCCATAGTCACTGGGCACTAATATATTTTGCGTACTAAATTGTTAAAAGTATTTATTTAAATGTTTACGCATAAAACACACACAATACTTAGTTTTGCTATGTAATTTTTGCTTTAAATATGATTATAATCTCTTTAATAATAATAAAAAGTTTAAATTGAAGACCGCACTTGAATCGGCAAGCAAAGTGTTCCGTGTTGCTCTACCAATTGAACTACCGTATCTACCGTGGATATTTTTTTTTATCGATACATCCACCTCTCGCGCAATGTCTGCCGAATGATCAAGTCCCGTCCGTGTCGTCATTATTTATCAAATAATAGATTTTTAATACATAATAATTTTCACATATTTTTGTGAAAATTATTTATGTTTTCAAATATGTTCATACATATTAAATAAGGGTGCAAAATTATATTGTACAATAACGTTTATGCAATATCCATATTACAACTTGTTTATGTTATATAATATTATCAATAATATAACGGGTAAAGCTACTTTGTATCTTACTCGGTTTTACGTTATTGCATAATTATGCGAATCTTCTTTACATCAAAAATACCGAAAGGTACCGTGATTTTGAGATGAAATTATTTAAATTAGCATAATATGTGAATAATTAAGATGCTTTTAAGATAGAGTTGTTTAAATTCAGTACAGCATTTTAACTATAGTTTTAAACAAATATTACACTTTTAACAGTTTAAATAAAACACTTTAACGGTTTAAAACGGTTTCGGTCTCCCCGTGACCACGGCTGCTGCAAAGCATCCGAAACATCGGGCCGAAGTTAAAAATCATTTCCAAATAAGTTCAACTAATATATCGCGTTTTAAACCGTTAAAGTGTTTTATTTAAATGTGTACTACTCGCGTAAACTATAAACAGTATTCTTTTAACAGTTTCTATCGTCGATTGGTTACAATAGTAGAAACATTCACTACTTAATATGCAAAGTTTTCTAGATAAAACGTTATGTAATAGTGGAAACTTTGTATTCAGCACGACAGGCCCTGGGTTTGAATCCCTGTTAGGTTTTTTGTTGGTTTCTAATGGGTCTGATCAACCACTTGTATTCAAAAATATGTTCGGAATTCAGAATTTTACTTTTATAATATCGGTATAGAATAAAATTGATGACTAAAGCAAAATTTCAACATTCAACTTAACAACCGCCTCTGTAGCCCAATGGTTAAATGTGTTGCCTAGTAAAGGGTTAAGCGCTAGAGGTCCTGAGTTCGAAGCCTGGGGAAACAATACATTGTTTCGGTCTGTTGTTGGCCAAAAAGTATCTTTGAAACGGACACATAAATGTGTTCCCTCCACGCCCCATGGAGAAATTGTACTGAGGATTAAAATAAAACTAAGATGGAGTAAAATAAGTATTATAGAATGTTAAAAAAGAATTCTACCCACTTGTAACTTTGCATATAAATTGTTTCCTTCAGTAATTATTTATTGATTTTCTTGAAAAATTATTATAATGTTTACAAATACTTCTACACACGTGCTAACTCAACTGGCCCATAAACATGCGATCTGAAAAACAGGTCCCGTTTGAATCCTACATAGAATGTAATTTAATACAATTTATACAAGTAGTCATTGCAATAAGTTGTTCAATAAATAGCGAGACGTGTGGTCTACGCGTTAAGCTGGCAGAATGGCTAATGAATTTCCGATGAATTGCAATGCATAGAGATTTTATGCAATAAAACTATCGGTTAGGTTAGGTTAAGGATAATTTAAATACAAACTTCACGTCATGGATCTTTTAATACTGGTAACGACAAAAGTAACTTTTAATACCTTACCCCTTAGAAGAAATTTGAAGATCCATAATAACTGTATATTAATACTAATAATAATATAAATAATATAATATAAATAAATATCTATACTAATATATAAAGCTGAAGAGTTTGATTGAACGTGCTAATCTTAGGAACTACTGGTTCGGATTGAGAAGTTCTTTTTGTGTTTGTTAGAATATTTATTAAGGAAGGCTATAAGGCTATTATATATTCCGCTACGACTAGAGTAGGACTGAAGAAAAAGTTTTCGTTGCGTACGTTGCGGAAACGGTTCACGATTCCCAGAAAATATGTATGAAAGAATTATTCCTCTTTGAATGATCGAAAAAAAAATCCGCGATAGTATATGTCTATTTATTTATATATATAAATAAGTTTAACTAATATAATGCGTTTTATACCGTTAAAGTGGTTTTAGTTTGTTATCTTTAGCATATTTGCAAAACACATTTTGATTCCCAAAATAACTATTCTACGCGAACGAAGTCGCTGATACAGAATTATATAATAAGCATTTAAACCTTCTCTCATACGGTAACGACTGTGCCCAGCTGTGGGAGCCATTTATATTCATAATTGTCGTATTTTGGATAATTGGAAGTTTTTTATTGTATTGATATTTATATTTTTGTTATGTTTATCCTGCAACAAATTCTATCTGTTTGACCCTGAGATGTAATATTAACTAAAACTCCTCAAAGCCACGCAATGCGTGTCTCAAAAACACTTACCATTATAATTTATAGTTCTGTAACGAACGTAACGTTTCATCGAACCTCCGTTAAATGAAGTATGTTATTTGTAACGAATCGTTAAACGCTAACAATTACGCGGGCCCCTAGCGGCGTGACCTATCGATTTTGAGATGCACACGCTGTTGCTAAGGCATGAGTCGAAACGAAAGCCTTTTTTTTAAATATATACGATTACTTGTCACATAGTAAAAAAAAACTTTTTATTACCTAGCATACTTTACATGTTTTACGTTTTGTTTAAATTTTATTTACATTAGACAAAGATTTTTATGTTGTCGGATTCGCATTTTGCGGTAAAAGCCTCCTCCATACCCTTTCACTCCGTTCTGTTTTTTGCACTTCGTTCCTGCATATAAATTGGTGGAAATCGAACCCAACATTGCTACCATTACACCAACGTCCTCGTCAAACGCAATGCGACCAGCATCCCAATAGCTTGAATCAGTAGGTCGTCGAAACCGATCTTCGTTGCTAAGTAGTAACTTAGTAACAAAATGCATTATTGCCGTAAGCATCGTAGACCATCGTTTAACCCGATCACCGACGATTACCATAAGTTAACCCATTTCTACAAAATAACGGTAGCTAATAGCTTGTAATGGAACTTAATTTATTTCGCGATAAATACACGAAGAGTAACATCCGTCGGTTAATTAGTACTACAAGTTAATTACTTAAAATGGCCACAGATTTTTGTAATTGTGTCATCGCATTTTAGGTTATTTTTTACACGACGGTGGAAAATATGTGTGTAAGTGTGTTGGTTTGTGTGATTCTATAGTAAAGCTTGAAATAGTAAACGTATGTCTGTTGTAGAAATTACATTGGAAATAATGAAAAATGATGCAGGAAGTTTTGATCTTTAATAAAAAAAACGGTTTAAAACGCAAAATATATTTGTCAACATAAAATTGGACTTTATTGATTTATTTTTGCGTTTTAATCCGTTGTAAGTACCCTTTAACCAATGTATGTAAGTAAACCACTGGTTATAGCTAGTAATGAACTGTCTTTAGAATTATATTCTATGCTATGAAAACCGGCCTGGATAAATTACATTTGCTCAATCATAACAAAAATAATAATTAATGCATCAGTTTTTTAATGTATTTGAGATGAACCGTTGGCAACATTTTAATTAACACACTATTAACCAGCTGCCACTGATCCTTCGAACCGTTAGACTTGGAAAAAATATACATATAATACAACAGGTGTTAGTCTAAGAGTCGCGAACAAAATGGAAGCGTTGGAAGAGGCTTACAATAGTAAAGTGCCAACTATTATGGTATAAGCTGTGAATTTTGAAATTTGGAAATAGAACTATGAGTATTATGTAATCTGTACTAGATGTATTCGTTTTAGATTTTACATTCTTTATGAATGGCTTATAATTTGAAATTTAATTTTCTTAGGTGCTGTCAATAGTTACTTAAAGTCTGTCTTAAAAATCAAAGTGTCTTACTCAAGTAAGACACTTTTAACAGTTTAAAACGCGAACTGTATTAGTTAAACTTTTTATTTTAACAAATTATTTTAAGTATGGTCTATGTCTACGGGTAATCTGTACTTCTCGCGTAAACAACGGACCGAATTTGTCTTCTAATTATTTGCTATAGTTTCATAAATCGCCAAGAGTACCTGGTTCAGAAACTTAGGTTAGCTCAGGACGCAGACGTTATACACACTATTTATCTGTTTTACTAATAGATTGTCAAACCAGTAAGAGAGGTTCAGTAATTTGCCATTAAAACAATGTAAACATAAATACAAAGTCTAGCTCCTACACTACAACAGGTATAGGGTTTCACGGACCAGCGCGCGCGCCGCCTGACGTCACTTCCGCTCCCGCCGGCTTCCTGCGGACATTAACGTGCGGTTATGTGGCATTATAACGATCAAATGGATTGAATATATTATTTTTATACGACAACAGTGTGAGGTTTTAATTCATGAACGTGTATTATTTACGGTTATAAATGTCTAAATTTAATGACTTATATTTGAATGTTTCTGGTATTAAAGGGCGCTGGTTTTTTAAATAGTAAGTGTACTAGTGAAGGTTTTTTAATAAATGTAATACGTGCATAATACTGCACGTATTGTATACTACACAAATAAAAAAGATTTAGAATATATTATATTTATTTACTTAGATTACATAAGATGGACAAAAATGTATCTTTATATAGTTTTGGTGATAAAATTAAGTTTAACAATTAGCACAGCACAGAAAAACATCACTATATATACTGTCTATAGTTTACGCAAGATTAAAAAAACTAACGGTGAAAGCATATAATAGTTAAACTTATTTGAAAATGATTTTTAACTTCGGCCCGACGTGTTCCCCGTGACCACGGCTGCTGCAAAGCAGCCGAAACGTCGGGCGAAGTTAAAAATCATTTTCAAATAAGTTTTACTAATATATCGCGTTTTAAACCGTTAAAGTGTTTTATTTAAATCACTATATATGTTTTTTGATTACTTTTTACTTTGACTACTATTTTCTACCTTTCCGATGCATTGCAGTAACCTTAGTCCCCCGTTTCTATGATTATACGTCACAGCGAAAACATTAAAATATTAAATTCACCGGTTTATATCAACTATAGATCAAAGTCGATTTCTGCGCCCAGCCCAACTAAAACATTTCACGATTCATTTTTTTCTCGGGATTCAAACACAGAACCTTCGTGTAACCACATAGCTACGGAGGCGGATAGACAAATAACTGAAAATTCATTGTTGTATATTGGTGCTATAAATAATAAACAAGGCAATGGGCTCGCGTGTGTTATTCCGTATAGCGACGGCAACAGACGGATTTGCATTTTAATGACACAATGTGAGTCAGAATAGATGCGAGATAAAAATAATACGAGCGAGCGGCTTGATAAAACGCTACGATTTCGTGAGGTCGTTCTTTTTATGTAACTTTTGGTAAACTTATAATTAAACTAGTGACCCGCCCCGACTTCGCTCGGGTGCAGTGCTGATAGTAAATACACTACAGAAAAACCTTCCTCTTAAATCACTCTTTCTATTAAACAAACGCATCAAAATCCGTTCCGTAGTTTTAAAGATTTCCGCGAACATAGGGACAGAAAAAGCAACTTTGTTTTATACTATATAGTGTACACATTTAAATTAAACACTTAAATGGTTTAACGCGATGTATATTAGTTAAACTTATTTGAAAATTATTTTAAATACAGCCTGACGTTTCGGACGCTTCGCAGCAGCCGTAGGTAGTCACGGGGAGACTCCGGAACGTCGGGCCGAAGTTAAAATAATTTTCACTTTACTCGCCTAAACTACAGACAGTGCTTTTTTTTCTCCAATTACTAAGCATAGCATAATTCAAAAGATATTAATTTTGTAATTCCTTAATACTTCGTCACATCGGTTGAGGGTGGAATTTTTTTTTAATGATGAGGAGGACAGACAAGCCTGGCGTTCACTTGATGGTACGTGAAATAGTCCAGCATTTAGCATCTAAACAAGATGCGCTGTCGACCTTTTTTAGGTTTTAATATTCGGAAATTCATATACTGAAATCGAAACGAGGCTTTTTGGTCTATGGACGGTAGTTCGTGATCCGGACAGAATTTCGAAACTTCTACCACCAATTTTATATCTATATTTCCAGACGAAGTTAAACATGGTGTTTTCTTTTTTTTCGGGAAACACAAAATCCGATCAACCTGTCCATATTAAATCGACCAGTGACACAAAAATGTGTCCCGTTTAGATTTAGTCGTAATGTATGGCGACGCCCGATACGAAAAGCCGTTAAAAATTTACCTATTGTCACGTTCTGTATTCTATCAAAAGAAGCCATTAACGAATTTTTCCCATCGTTAAGGTAATTTCACAAATTCCCTGCGGTTTCCGCGGCGTAGGCTTTTGTTGCGGTCTAAAGGCTTCGATTTGTCAGCTCGCTGGAGTGAAAAGTTATCACACTAATTATCAGTGTCACAAAACTGTAAATATCTTCTTTATCGACCTGGTGTCTGAGGAACATGGGAAACTTTGGATTTGGTAAAAAAAATATATCGTAACTGCACTTCTATATTTTTACTTTGTAACTTTCTTTGACATATTGAGATATTGATTTGAGATTTGTCTTAAAGAGAAAAATTCACCATCATTATATTAAACATATTAAACGAATTATAAGTAGCTTCAAACTAAATACATATTACAACATATAGTTTTACCAAAAAACAGAATAATTTCCTTGGGTTGCTTTATACCCTCTGTCACTTTGTATTTTAAGTACGTTAAACATTATTTCATTAACTACTACTGGCCAGCAAGAATGGCGAATATTTGACCTCGAATTCAAATTCGAACCACCGTCCACAGATAAAAAAGCTGTGTAGTTTATATATAACTGGGTTATTTCATCATCATTTTCTTTGGGTGTATGCTTGTCTGTTCTCCTCTGTTATAACCAAAACTAGTAGGGAGGTGAAGCGAACTATTTAGTAGTCCTTGTGTCAAGCAGGAGTGAACATGAAAAGGTTGATACAGCACTTAGTTATCTGTTGGTTAACGCTACTTTCTTAGAAACCAGATCATTATTAACTCTATAGAAACTTAGCTCGTTAAATCCCAGATCTGTATAATCGTAAATTTATCCAAAGAGATGCCTATCTTAACACCATTTCTCAATGTTCCTTAAGAATTAAAGCCTTAGGGTCTAGGTCAGTTACCAGCTCTGTTCAAAGGAAGGTGTTACTATTATATATAATTTAGGGTTTCCGTTATTTCAGTACTCAGAATCAATTTCTATAAGTATAAAGTAGTCCTTTATTTTCGCCGCGCCCTTGAGGCGTAAATTTCACGTTTGTAAGCCAGTATTGTAAATAATATGTTACAAATAATTTTAACGGCGCAAAAGCAGATACTTTCTTGTTCGTACACAACACAGTACATTCTTTACTAAATATGAAATAAATTGAAATCCCGTTTCACGAGGCTCGAGGTAACATATTTGAGTGCCCGTCATCAGACATCTGTGCCCTGCCCCACCTAAACAATTGAAAAAAAAATCGAACCCAGGACCTTATGACGCTTAATGCAATCCTAGGCAACTCGGTTAAACAATTAGCTACAGATTATTATTGTAAAAACGAATGATAATGGTTAATATGTTTAAAACAAAATTTCACAATTTTTACTGTCAGCCAGCTTCATCAATCTATGTAATTTCATCAATTTAATTAAGCACTTCATACACTACGATTAATATCCACGGGACATAGACACGGTCTGCCCATGTGTAACTGATGGAATATCCCAGGAGTCGAACCTACGATTATTGACGCATCAAATTGCAGCTCTGTTATTATTATAAGTTAGTTATAAGTTGTTGGACTTCATAGATATAATAATATGTTTTGTGTTATAGTAACTGATATTCTTAAAACATTTTTAATTTGTCTTCTCTTCTTAGGTACGAAATTCTGAGAACACCTCAATTTTCAAGGGTCTGACCAAAATAAAAGTATGTTTAATACTCTATTCACGAGTCATTTACACTGAGAGTTCAATGACCGCGTCTTTATGATTTTCTATGATGGTTAGATAAAGCTGTGTATACACTTAACATTTAGCTGTAAAAATGTCTTATCGTTTAAAAGATGTTTAGTAAGATACTGCTGCAGTATTTAATGAGTAATATTTTCATTATATTAAAAAAACTAAGCGATACCGTATAAAGTATCATAGATTTAAATGAAACACTTCTAACGGTTTAAAATGCAAAATATATTATTATTGTTTCGGACCACTATCATATTTCGCATTTTAATGCTGCTGTAAAGCGTCCAAAACGAGCATTAAACCGTTAAAAGTGTTTTATTGAAATGTGTACTAGTCGGGTAAACCTAGTTGCAACGAAGAAATATTTTAAGGGTACACGTAGTTCATAAAAAGGTTTTGGTTCTTTTCTACGTGAATCTCTAGAAGAAGTTTTATCGACGTTTAGTTTGTGGGCAAATCAGCCTGTGTTATCGATAACTTTCATCTTTCTACAAGACTTTTTATTATACAATCATTAACTTCACATTTCCTCCATTGTGTTTTTTGTTTTTTAATTGAAAATAATATTATATTGGGAATTAATAAAAGAAACAATTTGCTTTTTTAGCGAAGATTTTGACATATAATCATCGTGTGTACAACGCTTTAAAGTAATGGATAAAAGGGATTATTACCTGTGAGTTTATGTTTGTAAGATTTAATTTAGCATGCACAGTTTCAATATTATCAACATCAGCTTCTGCTTAGTCCAGTACTAAAAAACTTTATAAAAATAAAGATGTAATAATCTGTATGACATAATAAATACAGGCCTATTATATAAATTATATGTCTTCCGATGTTTGATTCCCGAATATGCACCATATTAATTTTTATATTTCATTTATATATTTTCTATGTAAATAAAAACAGAGGTATTGCTTGTAGCTTACGCTAGTAGTACACATTTAAATTTAAAAAAATCAATGTTTCAATGCAAAATATATTAGTAAGTTTTTCAAGAGGGCAGACGGCCTTAAGATATCAAGCACACAGAAACATATCGACTACGAGGTAACAGATGCTGCTAGTGTAGCAAATTTGACTTTGACATTTGGGACATCCTCCATCTTCAATCCTCCGGTGACCTTGGCTGCTACATAGCTTCCGAAACAACTGTAGTTCAAATAAATCGTAACAGGTTAGCTTTAAAAATACAATAATTCGCATTTTAAACAGTAAAAAGTTTTTTATTAAATACTGTCTATAGATTACGCGAGTAATACACATTTAAATAAAACACTTTTACGGTTTAAAACGCGATATATTAGTTAAACTTATTTGGAAATGATTTTTAACTTCGGCCCGACGTTTCGGATGCTTTGCAGCAGCCGTGGTCACGAAGTTAAAATCATTTCCAAATAAGTTTAGCTAATATATCGCGTTTTAAACCGTTAAAGTGTTTTATTTAAAGTTTTTTATTATGAACAAAGTTATCACGAATTTTACACAGTAAATTTTTAAATCAGAGTAACTTTCTACACGCCTTAATATAGTTTGTGTATGCATGCTCTGCTATCGACAGCATTTCTTTTTAAATATTTATTGGTAGACTTCAATAAACCTTTTTTGACATATGTGTTTTTACAATTATAATGTTTACAAGAGCCACAATTTTATTGTCCGTGCTGTTGGTCCATAGGTCCGCCATACATTGATATATATCAGAGTATACTTTTACTTTTAAGAAGTACCTTTGCTTTTTGTTTATTGTTCCTTACACCTACCCACTTAATAAGCCTTTTTTTAATTCTTTTCTCCTGTACTTCAAGTTGCCTAAATGAGATCGCTGGTTAGCAATAAAGCCGCCTTTCATTTATAAGTTAGTACGTATTTTTTTATCTATTGTAGTTTATGTGGATATACCACATTATAAATAATAAATCTGTAATAAATAAATTATTATATAAATACATAATTATTTTCTAATCTTAAACTGCAACCGTCGATAAAGCTTTCTAAATAAATACTAAAAGCGTATGACTAATTCTCACTTCATCATTAAACGACTTCCGTCGGATATCGCTATCGATCGCTGGAGCTGTGTATTTTTAAAGCTAACAATAAAATCTCGTTGATTATCTTAATTTGAGTGCTTCTACCGCGTGGGAAATGCTGCGGCACTTTGCGATTTAAAACGCAGAATAAGCGTGCAAAATCTACACATTTATGCAGCGGTAACAGCTGTTTTTGTTCCTCATGATGGTAGAACATAAAGCTGAGCTTAAACTACTGAAACTTGGTCTTTTGGCTCGTGATGACAAATCACCGAGAAGGATTAGAAAGTCTCTCTCGTTTAAGGCCTAAATAAAAACCATTTTGTGTTGTCTAAAAATCGAAAATAAATTGAAAAAAAATTCGACTCGATGAGGACTTAAAGCGGCACCGTCAGCGTTCCGTGCTGTTGCCATGCCGGTTCAAGTCCTGTCCGAGACGTTAATGTTTTCAATTTATTTCCGATTTGTAATCTATGTTTTTTAAATTTTTTGAAGCTTAGAATAGAAATTAAAAAATCGATTATATCCTTACTAATATTATAAATGCGAAAGTAACTCTGTCTGTTACTCTTTCACGACAAAACTACTGAACGGATTTGAATGAAATTTGGTACACAGATGGTCTAGACCCTGAGAAAGAACATAGGCTTTTCATTGCGAAAATGGGGTTGTAAGGGGTTAAAAGGGGGGGTGAAAGTTTGTATGTAAATTCGTCGTTTTTGAAGCTAGAACAATAGAACTTTCTTCTTTGGCTTTTTGGGAATAGGAGTGGGAGTGGGAGTTATAGTAGTAGTGATGTGAGGTAAGAGTTTTGTCATCAATTGAGCTAATATACCTACAATTTTAAGATTCTCGATAAAGGCATGTATTCGGGTCTGCCGTTGTCATATTTTGTGTCTTCTTTCAAATTCCGTTTCAGCATAGGAGAAGACCAAACAGCAATAACTTTGGTATATTAAAGCAGATATGATTGTATTTTATAAATAATAATTAGGTTAGTGCACTAAACCGTTACGTATTATCAAAAACAGAAAATTTTATCAGAGCTCAAAGTAATAAAATCTTTTTTTTTGTTTCAGTTAGTGAAACGCATTTAAGGAAACATTTTATTATTGATATATTAATAACGAATTATAGTAAGTATAATTATATAAAGTATATAACGAATTATAATAAGTAGTTATTTTAATATAATCTAGCATTAAAAGACATGTTATACTTAGTTTAAAAATAAATAAAAGCATTTCATAGTAAGAGGACCAAGTTCATAACAAGTGCAGTTAAATAACAAGTTTGACATGTAACGCGTTATAATTAAACAATGTCTAAAATAGACATCACAAAAACCTAGACAAACACTGCCTATTACTGATCTTCTGTTGTCAATACATTTCACAGTTTAATTGAGAACAGTAGAGAGAGAGGTCTTAATATTATGGCTGCAGACAAAAATATGATTAATACTTAAGTTAGTCTGTACTATACCCGAGACGTACACATTTAAATAAAACACTTTTAACAGTTTAAAACGCAAAATATTATTTATGTTTATTTACATATTTTAAATTTAATTTTAAAAGTATTTAAATCAATATTGAGCGAAAGTTATAAAGTGTTTTGTTTAAATCAATAAAATGTTGTGTTTCCTTTTACTTAAACACAATATAATTTTTATATTTCATAATTATTTGATACTTATTTATTGTTTTACCTCGATTTATATATGTATTTCACGTTATTGTTGATTACACCTTACCCAAACAAAACACTATACATTTTAGAAAAAACATAAATACAATTAGAAATATCTCAAAATAGATGATAAAAGATGATAAAAAGTAGCGTTACCTTCTTCTTCGAGATAAACGACGTGGTAACACAAGATGGACCAACTGAATATTTTCTACAACTGTGCCTAGACATGAAAAAACTAGTGTAAGGTTATAAGGCATAGTGAAGCTCTCTTTTTTTCCTTTAGACCGGAATAAGGCTAGTTTCCTATGACCAGTTTTGTGGGAACTAGGGGAGTGGTTACGTTAATTACTGTAGCTTATAATTCGTCATTTAGTACGCTTAGAAGGTGTGAGTCACTTATAACGGGTTATTACGTAGATTTAATGCGTTTATTTTCGCTTCTAAGTACCGAAGTGCCGTAATATTTGAAGATTAAATAGCGTTAAGCACTTTCTAGATCAAAATTTAAAAACTCTTGTCATAAAAGAAACGTGTTAGGATTTGCAAAAAATACTTTGGTTACAAAAAGTAAATATATAAATTTACAAAAATATGGTTGCCTGTTGATGGATCTTGATTTTCTTTATTGAAGCTTACTCAAGTTCCACTTATTAACTTTTAACATTATTTCAGTCTGTATATGCTAAAGTACAATTTTTCCACGAAATGGCTTTTTCGATACATAAACCTTGAAATAGTAATTAAACAAAAAACACACAAAAACAAGGCTACGATACGCTCCTTGTTCGGTGAAACATAAAAATTGTTACAAGAATCGATACGCCACGAATCCAAGTTTTTATAACTTATAAACAAAGCCGTCTTACTAAATAAGATTTAATTGAGGTAGGTCAGTTTGGTTAAGTAGTACTGAAAATATTTTTGACTTTTAAGAATTTTTTTCAAGGGCGAAGGTTTGAATCGAGCATAGAAGGATCATCAACTGGATTTCTGTCCTGTTTCTAAATAAAATGGGTCGGTATAACAGAGACAGGAATGTGCCTTATGTCTGGATTTCACTCACAACTTCAGTTCTGCATTTTTTTAAACGGCATTATGTACATAATAATACATTATTATACATTAAAATGTAAAACTATGTCTTAATATTGTAATATTTCAAATGCAATACTTAAATGCAGATAAAAATAAAAGTTAAACATTATTGGTAAACAGGAAGTGAATAGTTACTAATTATTTTTAATTAACTCTATTTATTAATTTAAAGGTTATTTTTAATAATTGTACTCTTTTATTTGCGTAATTATATTTATAACATTAGCAAGGCAAGAATGCTGACGCTATGTTTGTGCAAGTATTACAGACTTTATTTGCAAACATTCTTGAAATTAAAAGAAAATTAATTATACACGTTTATAATTAATTTTGTTTGTTTATAATATCATTTTTCGAAGGACGGACAAACGAGATTCGCTGTCGCCCTTTTTCCGAAAGTCCAAAGGCCAACCTTTGGACTTTCCGAAATCCACAGGTTGAAACTGAAACGCAATTATTTTTTTCGGATTTTCAACGTTTTTGGTTTGATCGTGACCTAAAAAGAATTTCCATATGTCTTATAACCGTGTTTCAGAAAAGTGGGTACTGAATCCAACGAGTTGAAAATTCAGATATTTGATAGAATGCCCACTTTGGCTTGTTTATTTCCTATTATGGCTGGTAATATTTCCAGTGTTATTACTTAAAACTCAAAATATTTGCGTGCGCAAATAATTTTAAAAACGTAGTCAAATCATTACATAGTCAGTACAAAGCATAGTTCCGTTCGCCATTGAATATTCAGTAGCGGCCATTGTCCATTGTCTTATGACAAATGAGTCTATTCCCATAGACTATAGATCTGTCCGTCAAATTGTTCGCTATGAAGCAATATAAAGCATTGTATACGCAAGGCCGATTGACGCAATTGTGTTAAAAAGTGACGTTTGGGAAAGACATCTTCTGTCATTATTTTGACAACGGACGGCACTTATGGCGGCCATATTGTATTATCCTTTAACCGACATTTTTGTTTGTTTAAAGATGTTGTTTTTTTGTTATACTCACATCATATGTCATACCTTTGTAAGTGCAGCCTATGTACTACACTTACAAAGGATTGTGTACTAAATGTGATGTCATTTTAATGGAATTTAGGGACGCGGGTTCGACGCCCACCTAGTAAGTACAATCACACAGCATAATAAGTTCATGCCACTGTTTATAAAATATGTTAAACAGTGTTGTAGTCGTAACGATTTGTTGTTACGTCTATATATACGTTTCTGCAAAGATGGACAGCGCGATTTACGAGTACCTATTTTTATATTATATGGTAACCATAAAGTAAAACTTGCCTACCCACTTTTTACATAAAAACCATTACTCCACTTTTTACGTAGCGATATAGAATTTTACGATTTCTTTGCCACGGCACAAATAACATTCTCAAAAGACATAACTTTTTTGCTTTTCTAAATGGAATCGGTTATAATGCTTTTTGCGTACCTAATTCTATAGAAAAATACTGTAAGTAGGTAATAAGTCAATTTCTTTTTGCTTCTTCACTTCAAAAGACTCGTTTCATATTTTCTCTTATAATATCAAAAAGAAGCTTTCGCCAAGAGAAAAAGTAACTATAAGCTACTCATTAAAATATATCTTATATTGAAGATTTGTTAAGAAACGTTTTTGTCTAGTAAGTGCGCTTCGATTTACTTACCAGTTACAGAACTTAAGTTTAGGCCTTAAGTTCGATATCCAGATTACACAAAACCAATCTTAGACAAAGGCTTTCTATATATCTTAGTATAGTTAGTATAGATAACGGCTATTTAGTTTTATATAAAGCGCCCTTTAAAAGAACAAGTTCATGAACCAGAAATTATGTTTTACCATGGAGTAAAACATTCAGCTCTCACCATTCAAACGTCGGTTCAGAATGAAAGGGAAATTGTGTGAAGTCTTGAAGATTGATAGCAGATACATTAGTTATTACTCTTCGAAACAGTGTTTAATTCTACGTTATTCCACAAAGACAAACAGATATTTGTCATATCATTTCGTTTATTTATTTCTATTTTGTACGTACGGATGTATAGGCTTTTTACACAACAACTGTTGTATTATATCACATACTAGCTGACTGTCAGTGACTTCGTCTGCGTAGATCATTTATTTTGGGCATCTAAATTTAATTTTGCAAACGCCATGTTACCATATATGTATATCTAGGATTTCTAAAATACAACTATTATTACGAAGTTTCATTAAAATTGTTTCGACAGTTTTCATTTTGCGAAATAAACACAGACAAACATACGTGAAAACGAGCTAAATATAAATATGAAACGTGCAGTTATGTATCTTTAAGGTGCGTTACAATTCGTTTTTATCTGTGCACGTGACGAAAATTTCAATTTTGTCGCGGAATTTCGGCCATTTGTACCTACTACATAAATAAAGATTATTTTTTTATCTTACAAACATTAAAGTTTGCTAGGCCATTCGTTGTGATACGCCTATTGATACTTGACACATATTGGTTCGATTTCCACTAGGTTTAACGTGTTAGAGAATTTAGATCTAATTTTTATAACATTTTTTAATCATTGTCTGGAAAATTTGGATATTATCAGATGTTACATGGTTAAGGTATTTTACCTTTATTTTTTTTAAATAGTAAATTTGTTTGACACTTTTTATCATGTAACTGTGTAACATGTATCGTATGTAACGAGGGTGGAACAGCTTAGTAACTAGTACCTTATCTATACGTTTTCGTACGTCGACAACCCTAGCTAAATTATATAAAGCTCTTTACGACGTCGTTAAATAATATGTCAATTGTCGAGCATGCTTTCTTTTCTAACATTGTTATCGTTTGTAATTATTACTTGACTTGCGGAGCTGTCATAAAAAGTAGGCTAATTTTGTGAATATCTCAGAATAACCGTACTCCCAAGATGACAACCTAAACGCGTTCTAACCAGTAGTAAGAATAGTAAATATGTAAGAGTTTGTCGCACTAATTAGTAAGTGTTGTTCGCACTTACGCGTCAATAGAGCAAACAGCGTGGGACGGTGTTGCCAGATGGGAAAATTACAAGCACTTTGTGAGTTACCACACTGAGGAAAAATATTTGTCTATGCTTAAAATTTTAAATGTGGCATCAATCGGACGTCTTGTCTAATAAATAAATTCATACTAATCATTAGATAGAAATATAACACGTATTTCTATTAACATTTCTTTGATTTTTCAATGAAGCACCCGATACAAGCTAACATACCCCAGCCGTATAACATCATGACAAAATTCACCGTCGACCTATTTTGGTTTTGGATATTCGGAAGTTCACAGACTGAAACCTCCTGATTAAACTTCGCGGCTTTTTCGTCTGTGAACGACGGTTCGTGACCCGGACGGAATTTTCGATATTTTTACCATCCATTTAATATCCAGATTTTCAGAAGAAGTCCAAGATGTTTTAGATAAATTATAACTTCATTAGAAACTTTTTTGAGCTCGATGGGAATCGAAGTCACAACCCGTTGATTATTAGCCATAATACATGAATATATTGATGAAATATGAAGAACTCGTATCTGACAATACACATTAGCAAGTCTATCTCTTGAATTGCTAAAATGTAGGGCTTTAGTAGAAACATGCCTCTCTCCTTCCTCAAAACTACAGCTTTACTTTCTTATATTGTCCATTTTCTCACGATATTTAGGTATCGATCGCTAGCTAACCTTTAAGTAAACAATGTTGAATATCTTAAACTCAATTACAGCCCTATTATCTCATGAATACCGCATTAGTTCAAATTGTTAATCGGAATATTGTCCTTACTAAATTTTATTTTAAAAAATCTCATGAAATAAGTAAAACACTAAATTTTAAAAAATAAATATTGATTACTTAATTTTTTTAAAATATTATAATATTAATCTATGAATTTTGAAGAAGATTAAAAAACTGATCCACAGACGTCCCAAACCCACGATAAAACAATAACAGTTGTCTCTAACTGGGACATGGTAGGAGAAACAAGCTAGCAAAAGTTATATAAGAAATTTTCGATATTTGCTTTTACTGAGAATTGCTAAAGACTATGTCTTGGGTACTAATAAGACTACAATTAGATTTAGCTTAAATATAAGAGTTCTAAGTGATTTGTTACAAATAATATCTAAATTAATACTCCAAATTTTTTATTGTCTGTTTTTTAATCCAACACTGCCGTCATAATAAATTCAATACGATGAGGGGATATAACCCACTAGAATTGAAGGTAGCTCAAAATCAGGTGTGATTGAACACGTACAAAAGAAAACACACTGACTCACGGTTGATTCATTGAACGATAAAAAAACATGTTTCGAAAAAGGTTCTGAACATTTTTGTTGCACGCTCGAGACATCTGTATAACTCAACGGTCAGTGGTAGGGTTGTCTAAAGCTGAAAATATGAAAGTTTAAATGTAGTAGTCTATAGTCTACATTTAGATTAGATTTAGATACTATTATAGCTTACATTAGGTATTATAGACAATTAGACAATCACCAAATTTTAATCAGACGATATTATTATATAGAAGAATTACTAAGAAATTAAGGTATCAAAAAGACACAGATATAAAGGTTTTTATAAAACTAAACAATGGATTAGTCCTAAGTAGATCATTCAATTACTTCATGTACAGGAAAAAAAGCAACGAATTTTTTTTTATTTCATCTTGAGGCAACCCTGATCAATCCATTTCGCAAAGCTGTCACGCGGAGTTGCCATGTGGCACAAGCTTCCGCCGATTGTTAGCTGAAAGTAAAATCATTCCTAATGCGCTCTTTGTGCTCGTCCTACGCAACATGTGTATGTACGTACTTTAAATACCATCTGCGAATTGCAATAACATTTACGATTAAAATAGTTACGGTATTACTTAACCTGAATACACAGTTCAGACCAAATATGCGCTTGCGCTATAAAAATCATAACATTTTTGTTTAAATAAAACAATTGTAACCGTTTGAAACGGGAATTAAACTAGTAAACTTATTAACAATTAGTTTTACCAAGACCCCGAAGTTTCGGGCGGTTCGCAGTTAAAATAAGATAACTAATACATTTTGCTTTTTATATCTTCAAAATTGATTTGTTTAAATGTGTAATGCTCGCGTAAACTACAGAAAATACATACAATTGGTTGGTCTACTATTTATGCATTTGACTATCAAAGAATGAAGGTGGATGTTCTATTTCGCTTGTGCACAAAAATATTGCTGTCATCATAACATAACATCTAATAAGAAGAATATTGTAGAAAACTGGCACGTCGTCTTACCAAAAACCACTTCTAAAATATAAAAATAAACAGTTATATTGAATCATATACGTATATAATACAGATATATAGAATGTCCCCAGCTTGCAAACATTTTTAATTACTTTTATTTATATTGAAAGTAGGCCACACAGGCCATCAACAACTAAAGCATGGTAGTTTGAGAAAATGTCTAATATAAGATGATTCAAAACTATGATTAGAAGACCTTAGACCCATCTTAGATCAATACTTCAACACTATATTAAATATTGAATGAACAGTCGCTTGCGCAACCGAATTCCCGGAGATTCACATAGATAAAGTTCAAATATAAATTACTATCGAGCAAAAACTATACCTTTAAAGAACCGTGCACACTTAAAATATACACTATTACTAACTTCTAACTAACGTCTTACTCGGCTTTATAAAAGATTATGTCTGTTATACACGACAAATAACAACATTAATAAATGAAGCCAATTACCGATATTTGTTTTTTACGAGTTATAACAATTTTTATTTATTTACAAGCTGACCGGCAAACGTTGTTTTGCCATATAAATAGTTTTACTAAAATGTCTATTAAAAAATAAGGGTTGATCGTAGAAGGGTGAAAAATTGAGGATTGTATGTATTTTTTTGTTGTATCATAAAAAAATATAAATTAAAAATTTTGTCTAAAAAAAAAAATAAGGGTGAACCTTATCACAGGAGGATGAAATACGGACAAGAATCGCACTATTTAAAAAAAATAGCGTGCTTCCGAGCCGAAGAAGTTGCCGGGTACATATAGTTGGAAAACCTTCTCTCAGTTCCACATCAACCCTATGAGTTTCGTCAGCTACAAGAATTTGTCTTACAGTCTTCTTAACTCCAGAGAGTTGGTCCGAGGCAACCTAAGAGAATCTGTCGGGTAAATGAAGGCCCAACTATGGTTATATAAAAAACCAAAACTTGCACCTTCAGGCCTTGATTTTTATGCCAAATTGACATAAATTACCCTTACGGTGTATGAATTTTAAGCAAGAAAAATTAAATTTTATTGAAAACCTTCTTTAGTGAAATGGTTCTTGTTTCAAGTTTTCAACCTAATCCATGGGACATAAATATGACCTGTTTATCCTTCTTCGTTTGAACTTTTGAGCTATGGCGGTAGTTGTACAAACGGTGTAAAGGACTTCGAAGTGAAAAATATAAAATTATATTGTATGAAGTAACTCCTCACCAACATATGAGCCTGCTAGAGGTAGGGTGGCCTAATAAAAAAAACATTTTCAATAAGTAGGAAAATAAAAATGCACATTAATTTAGGCGAAAATGAATTTTTCATTATTGGGTTAAGAATTATGTCAATTTTCGGTCACTGTGCTCTTGTACATGAACATTTTTAGATTTATAAAAATATAAATATGTCAAATCATAAAATTTCAGTTACGCTACTCTGCCTCTAGCGGCCTCATATGCACTTAACAAGAGCGCAGTGTGCACCCACCCTTATCGCAGCTCAGACTCAGTTCATAATTCTCTCACATAATAATTAGCATGCGCGCGTCAAGTAATAAATATATTCATTGCTATTTGTCTGTACGTTAATGAATTTGTCGGAAACGTGTAATACTGCGATTGCTGTGATGGCAGGCATTCGTTAGTTGCAATGTAATGTCTTCTTAATGTCCGTTTTACGTACGAAATTACTCTATGTAACTAGTAACAGAGGCGTAACTAACTTCCCAGAAATGCCATTCATTTACCAAATGCTATAACGCAATTCTAAATTGGAAATCTTGATATTATGCATTCTCGTCTATTGTAATGTACACTGTGTTAGTGAATCATTGAATGGCAAGTGGCTTTTGAGGTACTTATATATTCTAAGATTATATTCACAATTTTTAAAGTAAATATGAATCTAAATACTGTCTTTAGTTACTAGCAACATTTTAATTTAACTGTTTAAAACGCGATATATACGTTTCTGCAAAGCATCCGAAACGTCGGGCGGTCGTTAAAATTATTTTCAAATAAGTTTAAAAAATATATATCGCGTTTTAAACCGTTAAAGTATTTTATTTAAATAGAAAACTCTTGAAAAATAAATATATTAGTTACATTTACGTCTGTCCATGAAATATTTCCTCTTTAAGATTACATGTTAAGTTCCAATAAATATAAATTGTAATCACTGTTTTCTGATACATATATAGATCCCAATCGAAAGAATAACAAATTTTATGTGTCTATTGCACCTTGATATCCCTTTGCTTCCCAACTCCATGATTTACTGGGATTCAAACCTAAAACTCAAAATAACGTAATTAAGCCCGTTTACTGAGCTTAAAAGCATTCACATAGTATAAAACAATTAAGGCTTAAACACTATAATAAAGTCCTTCACAAAAGTGTACTCGTTGAAATAAATTTAAATCACACTATTTCTGCCTCATATCTAGATCAAAGCTGTAAACTGGCTGCTAACTGCGTGCTAATGTATGCAAAATATTGCAAGTGTACATTATTGCTTGTAATTAACTGTCAATTAATTATTCGAGATATTTATTTGCGTGCTGTAATGTGGGAAGCATATTTATTTAAATGAAACTATTTTACGGTTTAAAACGTGTATATATTACTTAAACTTATTAGACTAAGGTCTCCCTACCACGGCTGATGCAATCAATATCGGGCCGTAGTTAAAATATTATAATTTTCTAATCAGTTTAACCAATATATATGTCTTTTTAATAAAACACTTTAACGGTTTAAAACGCGATAAATTAATTAAACTTATTTGAAAATGATTTTTAACTTCGGCCCGACGTTTCGGATGCTTTGCAGCAGCCGTCTCCCCGTGACCACGGCTGCTGCAAAGCATCCGAATCATCGGGCCGATTAAAAGTGATTTTCAAATAGTTTATAATTTTACCGTTAATATAAGTTTAAATGTGTACTACTCGCGTAAACTATAGACTTCAATATATATGGCGTTTTAAACCGTTAAAGTGCAGACTACTACTCGCGTAAATTGCAGACAGTATTTAAGGATATTTATTTTATTACATTTTTACGATGCGATATTAATAAATAACACTGTTGTTTATAGTTTCGACTCCCGTCTATGTTTTTTTTAAACCTTTTAGATATGTTCTTGAAATTAAAAAAAAATAATCATCGATTAGGTTATCGTAAGTATTAGCTGAAATAATTAATGAACACATCTTTATTTATGTCGAACAGAATCTCGAGCCCGACCTTAGTATAGATGCAAAGTACATTTGATTAATCGATTATTTTATGTAAAAAAAGTTGAAATTGACTTTGTTTTGTATTTGGATCGAATTACGGCCAGCCTATATATTTTCACGTTTCAAGTTATTTACTAATAGCATTATAATACATGTCAGTTAAAAGGTACACAATATAGCAATACCGACTTTCTCTATCAGTTTTTATTCAATAAATAATTCCTTACCCGCACATTGATGACCCACTGGCGATAAAACAAAAGACAATAGCTATACGCAATAGATTTCTAATTTATTAGCGATTTCTCAAGATTGAGACATAAAATACAGCCAGACAATTAACTGTTATTAATCAAGTGATTTTCGGCGATAAAAATCACAGCGACTTATATTAATTGTCAGTTGGGAAAGGAATATTGATACCGCCTTTGTATAAAATATGATTGCCATGTTATGCTATTTCGCAACGCTACGATGGATGTTTAGGAAATATGTTTTTTTAACTTTTGCATTTAAAGCTAATGTTGCAACACAATGAAAAATGTGATATGAAGCATCAAGGTTATAAATAGATATACTATTATGTATATATCTATATGAGCCATAAGGAGTCTTTAAACGTTTCGAATTCCATTTTCTGAATTATTATATCGAATAATATGGTAGTATACATATAGCAACATACACTATGTGGGATATGGGACACAATTCTGTATCAGTAATGCCGTTCGATTTTATTTATAGGATATATGCATTCGTTTACTAATTCAGGGAGAAACCCTTAACTTTAAAATATTAAAAAAAACAACATAAGTAATTATTCTAAGTTATAGACCAATAGTTTCATTTTATAGTCATTTTGTAGTAGCGAAATAGTAATATAATCCTTCTCCTTACTTATCAGAATTTATGCTAAGTTCTCATTTCAATTTGTATAAAATTTTAATCAATATTTTGCTACTGACAGTTGTCTTGATATTTATACAGACCTATGTTATACACAAATTGTTGATACAATTATAATACCTCAAAGAATATAAAGAAGTTATAGCTAATACTACCCACTCTACACAAGGGAGGAGAAGAAGTCGATCTCCTAACATCTCATACGACTTTACATTTTTTATCTATACTAATATATAAAGCTGAAGGCTTCTGTTTGTTTGAAGGCGCTAATCTCAAGAACTACTGGTTCAATTTTAATAAATTCTGTTTTCGTAGGTTGGTTAGATCAATTATCGAGGCTATAAAAAATTGCGCTGTGACTAATAGGAGCGAAGAAATAGCGGTAAAAACGGGGAAAACGGGGAAAATTATTCCGATGCGTACGCTGCGAAAATGGTTCACGATACACAAATAATATATGCGAGAGAATGATTCTTCTTTCAATTATCAAAAAAAATGTCCGCGACAATATATGTCTATCTCTTAAGATGAACTGGCAAGAACGGCGGGTCGCGACTCGCGAGCGATGGGACGCGACCTATGACGTAGGTTAGGACAGTCTGCAAAAAACAATTTTGTATGCCCAAAATAACTATTCCACGCGGACGAAGTCGCTGACTTAGCTAGTACTTTATATATATTCACACCGAATTCGTAAATGAGACAGGTTTAAACGAAAACACAATTAATATTCACATTCTTAATTACCAGATGTTTTTACTTAAACGGCGTTTCAGGTAGCGAAGAATGTTTGCGTGATCTTTTATATTTTTTACATTTCTGTTATAGTTATTTGGACATTGGTATGTCAAACTATATTTAACTTTACAAATTTAAAAATAAATTGTAAAAAGAAATACTTACTCAGAGCGAGATTTGAACCTGCATCGTCAGCGTTCGGTGCTGTTGCTCTAACGAATAGAGCTACCTTGTCCTACACGTCATCGTCAATTTTTTTCAAACTTAACACTTGCGTATTCAACTTTGCAACATTAATATAACTCCTAATCTTAAAAAAAAGGATGGCCCAATGCTGAGTACAGATTTAATCTCTTATAAGAGAAAGGAGGAGCCCATCACGCTGCTCTGCACGACAATCTAAATTAAATAAACAATATAACCCGGGCGGTTGTAAAACACCTCTAACTCTCATCTAAAATTTGCTTGAGCCGGAATTCTAACTCTGGTCCTCTGAATTTGATTTATTAACTATTAGACCAACGAGACAGTGGGCATGGTACTGCTACAAAAATAAAAGCCTAAAGTAAAACCAGCCGTTATTACGAATTAAATGTTGTTAAAAAGAATTACAACATTTCGCTAACACTTTAAGAAGTTGAGGATTTTATCATATTCTTATTTTTGATTACATTTTTAAAGTTGAGGATTCAAAAGGCGCTGTCGATCCATTTTAACTTGGGACTTTAGGACGGCCTCGTTGGTGTTGTGGATTAATAAATAATTAACCAATGGGTCGCGGGTTCGATCCCCACTGGGTTGAACACGTTTCTAATCAATTATTATTTTTTTAAACATGTTGAACTTCGCATTATATCATCGACGGATCAAAAAGAATATATATGAAAAGTTTAAACGTTTTGCTGTTTAGTATTATAGGTCATATTAATGTGATAATTAAAATGAAAGCTTTTATAAAGGTAAAAAAACCTGTAATCTGCATGTGTATGTACACAAAAATAACTATTGTAAAACTCTTAATTCTTAATTAACAATCGAAAATAGTTACAATTTTCTTGCTCAGAGATAAAAAGCGATCCGATTCGAGTAAAGCACAATGAATAATAATGGAATTGCCCGGTTTTTGCTCGATTTACAATCGAAGCGTTCCTTTAATCGATTTTAAATCGTCGTTACGCGGATTTTAATTCATTTTGTTAAAATAGCGTTTTTAAAGTTCGTCTACAATGAACGGTTTCATCTCATGTAAGAATAAATTTACGTATAAAAATATTTTTTTTGTACCAATACTCTTTTTCTCACGGAATTTATTAATTTTTTTTTTTTAATGCAAATACCACAGATAAAATATCTATATATTCATTTGTTGTTTTGTTAAGTTTCGTATTCTTAAGATAAATCCCTTTTAAAACTTAACGAGTAACTTAACTAAACTTTCGTATATTGCTAATTGAAACTATTTATAACTGTTCACATTGAACATTTGTACTTTAACATTTTCCATTACTCCAATTAGGAAAAACGGAGCCCAAAAAAATAGATTTAAATGGCGATCGATAGAAACATACACAATGTTTCTGAAAATACCGCAATGCGCTTTACGATTCTTATCTATTAATTCTACGTACGGATCGTATACGAAAGCTATGTGCTACATTGATTTTGAATATCGGTCATAATTATCGCAAGTATATAATTTACTTAGAAACACTGTATTCAACAATTAAAAACTCCAGCTTAATAATATATTTCGCGTCATTGTTTTTTCCGTTTTCTTTATCAAATTATTAATTTTGTGATTGATAAATTGATAGTAAATTAAAGTAACCCAAAATTCTTTCTTATTTTTTTTACTTCCCCTGAATGTAAAATCTCTTTAAAGCAATCGGAGTTTTACCACAGACAATAAACAAACTTCTCTTGTTTTATAAGTGATCGGTGTATGTACAGTATAAGTAGATAATACCACTGGGCGTGGGTAGCATCTTTTAATTACGTCTTACAACTACTACATATTGATGGTTAAAGCGTAGTTGTATAGATCCGGGCCCTACAATCGATTCAATTGTTCTTGAAAACGTACCATCGCCGTTTCAGAACGATTCCTATCAATCATTCTGCTACATACATAATTAATACCTTCATACGAATCACCACCCCATACTAATTTGTCTACCTCGCCGTACTCTTATCGGGCCATCATAGAAAATGGGGTTCTGGGATCAATAGTTTGCCCCACCCGGTGGTGCGCATGCGTAGTCGTTTGCAAAACCTGGTGGTGGTACCCCACTGAGGGTTGGAGAAACCCATCACTGGAACCCACGTACCATTCTTGTGGCTAGCGGCGGAGAAGCAACATGGTACCACCGTCTCATGTAAGTATTCAGTGAAGTGCTTTTAATTATGGTACCAGCTCCGCCTCGCGATGTTACCCATAGTTCTAAATTGACAAGACTAAATACTCCTTAAAACACCTATAATTTGCTACAGAGTAGTTTAGTTTTTAGTTTTACAATTCAATCTTATTTTTGTGTATATGTAAAGCACGAATCTTCGTGCTTTACAAAATACACGTAGATACTTAACTGTCACCAGATTCTACTATATCTATCTATATATTGGTTGGATGCTTACCTACCCACAATATACAATTCATTAATTAAAACGGTAGTCAAAATTACCTTGATTAGTGTATAACATAACGCATTAAAAAGATTTATGCCTTAAACTTCATTAATTTAGACTTGAATATAAACATACATATATACACTGTTTGAACTTGTCTTGATAAACATACTTAAATACTTTCTTCTTTTACAGATACCTCAGGATAAAGGCTGGGTAAGATCATATTTGGACTTTATTTAGTGAGCTTATTATATAAAATGCAAATATTCTAAGTTCATATTGTGTATCGCATAGTAAAGGAAAACAGTGGAGCGTTAAGGCGAGACTTCGTAAATTAAATACAAATTTAGGAATTATAACGGAAACATTTTTATTAGTTAATTTATAATATACTTCATTTTGTATTATTAAAAACGACTAGACAATTGACAACAGTTGACAATTGACACTGATTTCTAAGTACATGTAGATTATAGAATCTGTGAATGTACGGATGGAATGCTATGTAGATAATGGTAGTACTAGGTAATGGTACAGATAAAATATTTAATTTATTTCATTGATAGTTTTGGAACATTTTTGGACAACGTTAAGTCACTCTGTCTTTCCTACACCTTGCGTACAGTGGAAATGCAAACAATATCTATGTACACAATGCTGAATAAACACGCTTAGTAAACTAACACGCTATTTGTTTAATGGCTCATCTCTTCACAGCTTAGTACTGATGAGATAAATATTACTCTCATGCTTGGCACTTGAAATATTATAAAAAGAAATCATGAAGTCACGTCGGGCCGAAGTTGAAAATCATTTTCAAATAAGTTTAACTAAAACATCGCATTTTAAACTGTTAAAGTGTTTTATTTAAAAGAAATCATCAAAACATATTTTTTTAATGAAAATATTGAAAAGATTAAATCATTTTCGCATTTAAATAAGGTGGGTTAGTTATTTAAAAAAAACGAATTTTCGAATACTTTCTGTGGTCACTGGAAGACTGTCTGGTTTCAAATAGTTTTTTTTATATTTACTGTTCTTGTAAACTACATACAATACTTAATTTAATTGCATTATATAAAGTGAAGTCACGCCTAACATATTATTGTACCTGTTTATTTTGCATTATTGTAGTTGTAAGAATACTATTTCCGAAAATAATAAACAGTTTCGATCAAATTCAAAGATTAAAATCAAATATATGCATATAGGCTCTTCTTAAAAAATACTATATAGAATTATTAGAATTATTTTTCTTTTGATCTAACGTAGTTGCATTGCAAATACGTGTTTATTTTGCTTTTATTATATACTTTTAAGGTACGTCTATAGCAATATACGTTATGTAATTTTTAACATGTCCAATACGCAAAAGCATGGGAATAAACGCGAGGGCAGCACCCCATCGCAATTTCATTAATTTCACCGGTTGTTTGCCATTCGCCCTATTACACCCTTATAAAACACAGACAATTTGATTACTCACCTATTTCAATAAAGAAATTTCGTTCGGTACTTTGTGCTACAAGCTGGCACAATTACTGTGCGTCACTTAGTTCGAAATTTCAAAAGTAATCTTCACTATATGAGTTATTTAGTTACCATAAAAATCGTGGGTCCTTTAAAATATTGTTAATCTATAAAGCTATCTCAGACACTACTGGTTTGAATTGAAAAATTGGATAGACCATTTATTGAGGAAGGTTGTCGACCATTTTGCTGTGATATTGCTCAAAGAAACAGGGAAATGTGGAAATAATACGGGGAACATTATACATCTTTGAGGGCTTTCGTTGTGTGCGCTGCGAAAAAAATATTATGTACGAAAGAAAGATTCCCTTTTTAGTCATCTAAAAAATATCCTTGACAGTATAATTCAAGATTAACTCACAAGAATCGCTTTTGTGGTGATAAAATCCATCTTAGATTTATATCAACATAATAATATTGATTTTTCAAACAACAAAACAACGTTTGCCAAATCAGTTAGTTTATTCATAAAAATCGCGAAGAACCCTTTACAGACAAACAACATAAAACAAACGATTTCCGTGCGATTTTTCCCTTATAAACTGCGCCCACAACTAACTAATTATAATTTCCAACGATTTGCAATAAGTATACTTCATTGCTTGTCGCTTTCGTGGCAAGGAACTGAAAGTTGTCACAAACACGTTCCTTATAATTATACCAAAAAGATAACCCAATGTATTTAGCCACATTGCCTCAGGATTCAAATACAAGTACACACAAAACAAATTAAATTTTCTCAATTAATATAAATTAAAAACACACCCATATGAACGATGACATTGAAAGCGACATTAATTCAATAACTCGCTAGTCACAACTTCGCTTGAATTAAAATAAAGGAGCATAAATATACACTGCTAAAATACCGCTTTCAGCGCTATAAATTTTGAACTTTTGTTATTATGCTTGTCTGAAATAAAATCGTTAATGACACCTTTACTAAAAGTACTCTAAAGTAAGTGTGTAAAAGTTTGTGGTTTGTTTTTATAATTCAATGATACTTCATAATGGTAATGATATTTAACGTTTTGTTTTATATTTTTTGAGTTAATATATACTCTATAGATATTATAGATTTTTTTTATCCCCCCATATAGAGATTACAGTTCAGCATAGGTAAAGAAAATTTTATTTATATAAATGTGTTCTAATATATGATAGAATGACTACAGGTTAGAAGGAATTTTACTAATAATAGGTTTTTTCCATTGACATCACCCATCACTATTCAAATTAAAATAAAATCTTATCTATGAAAGTAGCATATGTATTAAACCTCAATTGATAAAATGTTTGGGATTTGGAGGAACCCGCTCTAATAAGGAAAAATGCGTACACTTGTTGTGTTGTATTAGTGAATAAGGAATTTATTACAAAAAAGTCAGCGATGAAAGGAGTGGTGGCGAGTTTCTTGCCATTCTTCTCGTTCGTTCTACGCCTTTGATTTCGGAACACGTAGTAAATGTAAATTTAGAGTTTTTAACTCTAATGGCGTATTATATACAGTGTAACTACCTACATTAATAAATGATTTCTGATTTTAATTTATAATGGATAAAAGCAATTAAACGTCTGTGTACAATCACCTTAATTTTGCGTAGGCGTTCGCGTGCCTTACTCTTTATAGCCTTTTACGACAAGTTTTGTTTAAGTTTTAGTGCATAGCCACACACCATTAAAAACAACACCAATTTGTCGTATCATTAACGTTTTAATAAGTTTTATGAAAACAGTGGGTGTTATAGACAAGGTATAATAAGACAGGTTTTATTTACAACATGCTACTATTCTAATAGTAAAGGTGCAATTATGACTTGATTTTCAACCGGGAGTCGAATCGACAATCTCAAAAACTACAAAATTATTGATCTACTTTTATAGTGTACGAATAAAATTCATCTAGCCTTCCAGTGATATAGATTTGTTTGCTAATTTTAAACGCAAACGCTACTGAAAAGTTTCTGATTAAAATTAAAGAAACTTATAGTTACAATATAACTAATTTAATAACATCTCTTGCACAAGCAAGTATTCCTTAGCGATAATAAATTATTACGAGCAAATGACTGTATGACTATTTTAAAATGTATTTAGAAATAACATACATATAATATACTAGTGAGCATAAATATAATTTCGTAATATATGTTTGGCCGAGATACCCATATAAGGGCGAGACAGAATTATTTGCTAAACTGATCTTATAAATTAAAATGTCTTTGCCTATTTCATATAAATATTTAGTATCCGATAATGGGATCTAGGAATTTTAAAGTCGATTATGATCTTATTAATTTAGAGAACTTGATAACAATTTACTAGTACAAATAACTACCTGTGCCAGCAGCTTTGTCTACTTTTTGATTTGAAAGTTGTTTTTAAAATTCTTTATTAAAATTATAATAATAGATTTTTAATCATTAAATGATAAAGGATATTTAAAGTCCCTTAAAGATGTAGAAATAGAATAATTTTCCCTACTTTTTTCACATTTCCCACTTCCTTGCTTCTGTTTATTTGCAACATGATGTTTTAAAGCCTATAGGCTCTCTTAACAAATGATCCAAGCAACACAAAAAAATTGTAAACAGAAGTTCCTAAGCAACTCCTCCGCTTTATAATATTAGCATAGATTATAGAATAGCACAGATATTGTGCAAAAATGAAATCGCGTTGTTCGGTCTCCTGTATAAAAAAAGTGTATTTTCCAAACCCTCGAACATAACCATTGTTATCTTGAGATTCAAACCGTTCGTGATAAACTATATTTGACTATGTTATTTGTTGTATATTTGTATTCAAACCTATAAATAGGTTATATAGGGTAATAATTGATGTTCACTATTTCACACATGATATATTCACATCGACTTATTACCCACACACATAACATTTTAAGAAAGCATTCCTGGCAACATAATAGCAGGTGGAAATGTTATTAGAAAGGGCTCAGAACGTTGCACCCTTGAAGGGTTTTTTTGACATTGATGACTCAAAATGTCACTACACTACCCTACTATACACGTACCCTTATTGAGAATACCAACTTTTATCAAGAATGTAAATGTTGTTTTATTCAAATCGTTGTTTGAAGGATTAAACGAAAGTGTAAGACTCCATTCACTGAGCACCTACCTTCCTGGTTATATCTTCTAAGAGCAATAATAACTTGCCGCCATTACCACGAAATATACCCGGGATCGGATTGTGTCAATAGTTCTGGAGACTACGGAAAATAAGAGTCTAATGTAAGAGTTTTTTTTTTCACATATGATCTCGAACGATCAGATCACAATTACGGTCCTTCATCTACGTTTATTATCTACCTAGTTATTGTTATAGGTATGAATATTACTTATTCGAGAAAAAAATATGAATTAAAAACTAATATTTCAAAAGTTAATTGGAGTAACATATAACGTTAATCCAAATATTTTTAAAATAAAATAATTAAGATTAGACAGTAAATTCTGACTTCAAGCGCATAACACAAACCAATTTGTGTCAAGCAGAAAAAATATGATTTACACAAACTGCAACTAAATTTTGTTTTAATTACTTTAGGAACATTTAGATTTGATTTGAAAGCGATGATTTAACACAGTTTTTAGTTGTATTTTGTACTAATTTAAAACAAACAGTAAATTTACATTAACGTTCTATTAATAATCTCTATCCTATCTAAAATCGTATTTAAAATAATTGAATAATTTAAATAAAACACTTTAACCGTTTAAAACGCGATATATTAGTTAAACTTATTTGAAAATCATTTTTAACTTCGGCCCGACGTTTCTATAATTATAATTGAAATAAATTAGAATTATAATTGAATAATTTAAGCAACGCTACCTCGCTTTTTTAAATATTTATAAAAATAGGCGAAATCTATATATATATATGACTAGCTGAGACTCGAATAGTTATTTCGGGTAACAATTTTTGTTTTTGCAAACCTCCTAGGCTCCTGTTCAACTCTATAAATTTAAGCTGTTACCCACGATGCCGTCAATTTTAAAAGATGGACTTATACTGTCGTGGACTTTTCTTCAAATCAATTAAAGAGAAATCATTCTTTCATACATATTTTTTGGGTGTCTTGAACCGTTTTCGCAGCGTATACATAGAAACGCAGAAAGATAGATAATTTCCCCCGTTTTTTTCATATTTCTCGATGTTTCTTTGCTCCACACACACACAAAAAAACACACAGCGATCTCGAGACTTCCTCGATAAATGCTCTACCTAACACAAAATTTTTTCAATTCGACCCAATAGCTCTTGAGATAAGTGCGTTCAAACAAACTTTTCAGTTTTATATATTAGCATAAATGTGTGGACGATCCCCAGCTATATAAAGATACTAATTATATTTTTAGCTACATAGCTAACTTATAGATCAATTTTAAATTGATTTTTCAAAACGGCTAAGTGTCAAGGTACTCTAGTCGCGATTTAGATCAAGATAAGTGTTACAAAACGTTCAACAATGTAAAATAATTGACAAACAGGTTGGACAGTGATTTATTAATATTATACCTTCCGTTTAATAAGGTTTTAATTGACCCGCTACGTTGGACACGTTTTTAAGTATTGACAAATTGCTGAGCAAGGCTTTGAGGTATAGCCTACTTACAGGTTATAATGTCTCCTTTCGTTGACTCTCTTTTCTTGTATCTTATAAATCAATGCTTACAAACAATCGTAATTATTTTTCTAATAAAAATGTAAGATATATAATAGCAGAACATGATAAGGAGTGACAATATATAATTGTTGTACCAATTTAATTCTTAGATTCCTTGATATTTACGTAGGTACATACCATACTAAAATAGAGCATACATAAAAAGGTCCTTTTATAAATTAAACAATTAACGCCTTCACCCCACCACCCCCCGCCATGACCACGAAACGTCGACCGTAGATGTAATAAATTGTAAATAATTTTAGTGCATTCCATTTAAAACCGTTAAAAGTGTTTTATTTAAATATGTACCAGTCGGTTAAACTATAGACAATATTTAAGGACCTTTATATTAAATATAGTTACACTTAAAGGCTCATAAACCACACTAATTTCAACTTCAGATTATAAATGTTTCAATGCTGTAAACTTCATTAATCTTCTAAACACTATAATGAATGCTAAATTATTTATCATAATCGATGTACGATTACAATATTTTGAAACCTCCGATCTATATTAAGCTGAGTATAATAAATTCGGTATTGAATGATTATAGCATATATGTATACTTAGTGGTATTCCTTTAAACAGGCATATTGGATTTAAGCATCTTTTTTTAGTCGTCTCTCTATTGGGGGGGGGGGGGGGGTTTGCTATGTACAGCAATGGTCGACGGTTTATAAATTTACTAACTCAGATTTTAAGTAACTTTAACAAACTTCACTTTTACTTAAGCTTAAGTATATAATACATTAAACTAGGTATTCGAGTTTCGTAATAAGCCTTAATTAGTGTACGAGCAGTAAAAAATGTTAAATAGACCCCAGTATTTACCGAGTAAAGTACTGACAGCAAAACAGGTCTATTAATAAAATTAATTGCCCTATTTATTTTAATTCGAAGTGAGTCGTGATAACCTAGTTGAGAGATTAAATAACACTATTGTGAAATTCGCACACGATTTATGTGACGAATATTTGTTATGTGATTAATATTAGTGTTTTGTGCTTTATGGGAAATTTGATTTATGGTGTCAGGCCAAAATCGGTATAGCCTATGATTATTAATGGGTTTAAATTTTGACGTTTTTATTATTTTTCTAACTTTACTTTATATATTTACAATGTAATATGAACGGTGTTTTTTAGTCTAGTCTTAGTCTAGATTTTTTTTTAAATTTTAAACTTAAATTGGAAGCATTCTTTCAATTTGCCTTATTATTTTTAATATGCTTAATCTTTATATATCATTTTTTTTCGGGCTGTTTGGCCGATGTGAGCGAGAAGAGGTTCTCGACGTGCCGCCATTACGTGCGGATGGCATCATCAGGAGGTCTTAACTCCTCGATCGCTTGAAATATTCTTTCTTTCATTCTTCGAACAATCGAGGAGTTAACATATAACACAATGATATAACAAAAAAACAATAATATGCTGAACGATGGCCGTGAAAGCCTTACACAATTTATAATTAATCTTTTTTATATTGCTTATCATTTTAATCGATGTAGATGAATAAATAGACACATTTGTAACATTAAAAAACACTTTAAAATATAAGTTTATTTTCACGTACTCATAAAAAGTATATTGGACTTTTAATATTTTGAAATTAAATTATTTTTTTTGCTACCCTTACCTGTGGTCAATGAGAACTAGTGATCCTAACCAGACGGTCACATGGCGATGGTTTAACGGATTCTAGCCGTTCAAATTACTCACTTTTAGTTTAACCGGGTTTAACTGAACCAGTTAGAGAGTGACATGACGTTTGCAAAAATACACTTTGGAGAAAGTCGTATGTACTTAAAAAAATAAAGAAAAATGATGTCCGGTGAAAAGGTATATATTTTATATATATTTTTAGCGTCTTGTAGTCTTAGCTACAAAATAAATTAAAATTCGTTTAAAACACAAACAGGTACATCAAGGTATCAAAAAGAACGGTCATACAACCGTTTTTTTGATTGATGACGACTAACAAGCAAGAAGTTCACTTGACGATCGGTAAAATAACCCAGCCATATAACATATTGTCAAGATGCGCGATCGACTTTTTTTTGACAGACTGAAAGCAAAAGGTGATTTAACTTCACGACTTCTCGTCGTCGTGGCCTGGAGGGAGTTTCGATATTCCTACCGCCACTTTAATATCCAGATATTTTAGGAAAATTGTAAATTAATTAGAAACAGGCTCAACCCATCGTTTAATACATATTTGCTTTGTTGTTGATTTAAATTTCAATTCTAATAAATATTTTTTTCTTTGCAGATAGTTCATCAATGGGATCAGCCACCATGACTCTTTAACATAGAGTTAAACAAGTAAGTAAAATAACAGTAACTAATCTCTATTATATTCACTTTTTTAAGACTATACATCAATTATAATGAGAGAAGTAAAAATAAAAAGATATTTTACATAATAATAGGTATAAAAAAAATACTTTAACTATTTAAAACGATAAATATACGGCCCGACGTTTCAAATGTTTTGTAGCAGACGTGGTCACAAGAAGATATATATCGCGTTTTAAACAGTTAAAGTGTTTTAATTAAATGCGTAGTAGTCGCGTAAACTACAGACAGTATTTAAAAATAATAAGTTTCGAAAATACCTTCACTTGCGTAGCATTTAGCGAAGATTTTTTCCCAACACAGGATATATGCGCATGACCATACAATTTTCAATACCAAGAAACCAATACATCTGCCATGACCTTTCGTCAAGGTCAGCAGATATCTGTAAAAAAATTCAACATCTGTCGATCTGGACATGCAATAGTAATTTCAAGCGCCAATTAGTCTAGGCTTATTCCTTTTTGTTCGACGTGTTGGAAAAGTTGATCTATATAAGAACAGGTTTTTACTACTTCTTGCCTAACAAAGGGTTGATTTCAGACGTCAACAAACCTTTTAGGGTTTATAGAAAGCCTTATGGGATTACATAATGAGAAGGTATCATGTATTCTTTGAAAAAGATTTTTACGTTCTAATTTATAATTTTTTCATAGACAATATCGGGTTTAAAATGTAGATAATATCGGGTCAAAAATGTTTTAGTGAACTTATTTTTAAATATTTCAAGTTTTACACCGTTAAAAGTGTAATGTTCCAAATGGAAAAGATTATAAGCGATTACACGAATCGTATATAACACAAAAGTTGTACTCGATTGATACAATTACAATACGAATATTGAAAGCCCAAATAGGTAGATAACACATATTATATTATATAACACATGTTATAACACCCCACCCATTTCACCTACCATTTAGTTCACCCCCCAAACAATGCCATTATGTAGGCTTATCTATGTAGATATACTAAAGATACAAAAACATTGAACCCCACTAAAGGTAATGACTTAAAGGTTGACACCAATCCTTTCAAAGGACAACAGAGGGCGCGGTTGGGTCATAAGGGTGTACTTTATAGGTCACCCCACTGGCGTGATTCTGACACGCAATCTTCGCCTTAGGATTAATGATATCACTGTATTGATCGTAATTCGGTGAATAAAACCTCGTTTTTAACTTTTTTAATACATGGGAATTTTTAGATCAAAAGCTTTTATTAAATTATCAAACAATATAATGTACTTAGTTTATATAATTTTTCTGTTTCGTTAGTTAGGATTTCTAAATAAAAGACTTTATTAAAAATATATTTTGACTACAGGCCGACGTTTTCAACAGCTAATATATATCGCGTTTTAAACCGTTAAAGTGTTTTATTTAGATGTTTACTCGCTTAAACTACAGACAGCATTTAGTTAGGATTTGTTTACCCTAACCAGTTATAGCATGTGATAACATCTACTGCACTACATCCGAAATATGTCGCGTTTTAAACGGTCAATAGTCTTATTTAACTGGGGGTATTCGCGTACAAACTACAACCAAATTCTTAATAGATATTCACTTACGCTCACTTTTAAAATTTTAATTGCTTTGATGTTCATAATTTTAAATAGTAGTTACTAATTATTAAACGATTTTAATTTGTATGTAAAACGAAATACTTCAGGATTTACATTCTCTAACATAATATGAAGAATGTATCTTCTCAAAGCAGAAATCCGCCGTAACTAAATGACGATTCTTTTGAATCCGTAGCCACACACAATGTACAAATGATAAAGTTAACAAGATAATTACATTTAATAAGTCGCATGTTCTAGTCAAATCTTGATAGCTAACATGCGAGGCAGAACGAGGGAATCAAGTACAAAGTCATGGATTTTTTAGCCTGAGACAGTATTTTAGTGAATTTAAGAAGTTAAGAATTAGTATGAGTATAGCCCGATGAAAACCTTTAATCTTTTAACAATCAGAAGTTACCAGTAATATATGGTGCTATCTATAGTGTTTTTTTTTTTTCAACATTTGGCATTTTTGGTAGACAAACACAATTTACATAAAATCGTGATTTTCTATAAACAAGTATGTATGGATAGATTAAATTAAAATTTTACCAAAGGTTTGTCGATTTTTTAAAGGAACACACGATCAAGTTATATACCATTTTTTAATAAGACAGTAATACCTAAGTGTGTATGTATACAACTCAGTAGGGTTATATGATGGAGGAAATGTACCCTATGGCATGGGCCAGATATATTTCTGTATCTGCTTCACTTATCAGTTTTATTAATACATAGGTAGTTGAGACTTAAAAAGACCATTAAGTTTTCTGGGGTTTGGAGCAAGACCGATGCAGAGGTCATGTATTGTAATAAAAAAGCGTTTCAAGTCAAGTTTTCCTCCGCGAGGTATCAGGCGAACACATTTCTGTGTCCGTTATACTGATCGGTTTTTTGCTTCTCTGACCGATACAACCCATTGTTACCCTATGATTCGAACTCAGGACCTCCCGCGCTTAACCCAATACTATACAATAGTTTTAACTATTTGGCTACAGAGGCGGTCAATTTATTGTATATTTACGTCAATAAAGCACATTAATTTTAATTAAGAATAGCTTTTGACTGACATATGTACAAAACCGTATACCTGAATACAAGTATTAGTAGAAATATGTCCATTAAGTTAATGGCGTTTCGAAAATAAACATAAAGCAGCCTTCAGAAAACATTTCAATAATGCCCGTGTAATTTGCTTTCAAAATCTGATAAGCGGCTAGCACGGCTGTTTTTTCAACGCGTTGCCATAGTAACTAGCGTAACAACAAAACCTTCGGCTGGCATAAATAATAATAAACCTTATGCTATGGCGATTAAGCACATTTTTACTCGGATTAATATCCTCATTGTCGTACGGGTAATGAGTTAAGTTTGTCATTAAATACCAAGGTGTAGCTAAAAACGCTAATTGTAGGAAAGAATTTTAACGTTTATTACTGAACGCAATTACAACTTTGTACATAGAGGATTTTATTCAAGTATTTCGTATTTAGTTTTGTTGGGTTTTTTTAAAGTATTTATTCCACAATTACAGTAGAGATTTAATCAACTAATAGAGATGAAAGACAAGATATATTTCCATACTCATTTTAATAGACGTCAGTTTTATTATGTTCCGCGAGATTCGAACCCAAAACATCTTGCTCTCAATTCAATGCATGACCTGGTCACCAAGGCGGTTCCCACGACTGAAGCTTGCTTTTATTTGAGTAGTTTTAAGCCATTGAAATATTGTTTAGTTTTTTCTCTAACTGTTATTCAAACTCTGGACATTTGTGGTACACCGCAGTTGTTATGGGTCTGGGGTCCAATTCTGCTAATTTCACTAGTCTGTGGATTGCCTATCGCTATCCTAGCTTGTAGTATTACCAATCTACTAACACAATGACACCTTTGCGATTCTGTCCAGGTCTTCGACCCTACGCAGAGGTTTTCTGGCCCCTAAAAGTTACCGAAGTTAGTTAACCTGTCAGTTTAACCCTTAATACCATAAGATGGCTGAGACTAAAATATATAATACAACACAATATTTTAGCTATTTGCGTGTAAAAGAAGAGACTAGAGAAACATAGCATCGTATAGATTTTCTCTAATTTCATACGTTTTATTTTGACATTCATTAAAACATGTCTATTCAATATTGGAATAATGTATAACGATTTTTGTAAACGTTTCCTTTGAGCGCGAAAGGGTTAAATCAGCCTAAAACAAGAAACAATATGAAAGAAAGAATGAAATATTATTTTTGATGGTCGAACGATGACCTCTTGCTAGCACAACGTGTGTGAATTACCAGAATTGGGTCCCTGAATTAAAATGCTTATTATTAAACTGTAAACAAAGTTGTGGGAAATTAATTCAATTGGTATAGTGCCTGTTAATTGTTTTATGAGCTGGGAATTTGGAGAAGTGTCTAGGAAATAATTTACATCACAATAAAATCTAATTATAAGATAAAATGCTAAAAAAATGTAAGTCAATTAGAATTTAGTTTTCGTTCAACATATAAAGTTCTGTAATTTAGTAGAAAAGGTAACGTATACTGAAAAGGTATGTTATACCATTACCAATAACATAGTCTTTCTGTAATCAAAAAATATATTTGCATTAGCCACAAGGCGACATCTAAGAAAAAGATGTAAGAAATTAAAATACATTTTCAACTCAATAAACAAGTTCAAAGAAACATTATTAATTTATATGTTTTTATATTAATATGTACACTTGAAAATACTCTATTAAATCATGCTATCATGTCAAACATCATTCTAAAAATGTTTCTCTACCTTCTTGCAAATCACTGTATAACGTCCAGAGAAGAATACTTCGTTGGGTCTTGGCACTGGGAGAATTCACAGGAGTTACCTAATAGACCCGTGAATTTCCTGATGCCTTAGCTCAATGTGGTTGATAACGTCACGGAGAGAAGAGTACAAGGAAGAGATTAAGAAGAAACAATCTACCTAATCTAGCAAGTACTGTAAATGCCTCAAAACGCCTGGCAATAGAATCGGTCTGTATGTTGACAGAAGTATATTTTTACGACTTGTCTTACTTACGACTTAAAAATTATAACATTTCAATCCACCAATTTCATTCTAGTAATTATGTCTGTAATTCACACGATTAGCACACATTTACATAACTAAAAATAAGATTTCAGACGGAGGATGATCACGGCTGCTTCAAAGCATCCGAAACATTGTAATATTTCGTGTTTAACCGTTACAATTGTTTCAAAGCAATTCTTAAAAATATCTTAATTCATCTACCCCCGGGATTCGAGCCCTGGATATCGTAATCTGCAGCCGATTGCACTTACTATTATACCAAAAATATTTAAATAAAACACCTTAACGGTTTAAAAACCCAAATTTTTTTTTAATTTTTTTTTTAAAAATTTTTTTTCCCCCCCCCCCCCCCCCTTTGCCTCCCCGCCCCCGGGGGGCCGGGGGGGGGGGAAAAAAGGGGGGCCGAAAAAAAAATTTTTTTTTTTTTTTTTTTTTTTTTTTTTTTCCTTTTTTTTTTTTTTTTTTTTTTTTTTTTTTTTTTATAAAAAAAAAAAAAAAAAAAAAACCAAAAATATTACCTAAAAAATCACGTTACACTGTAAGTGACATGATTCGACCAGACTGAGTCAGGTATTCTTGGCATAGTGCTGTTCTCTGAGAAGAATTAATCCCAACTTATCAGATTCTAATACATTATGTAACAGCTAGTTATAACCGTCTTGTTAACTCATCACACTCCATACTCACGCGATGCTTTTGTCAATGTTACTCTTACACACTGCCCCGAAGAGAGAATCTACTATTGTTTTTTTTTTCGGGACTCAAACTAAAGTATATCAAGCGGCGGTAATTATTAGACCAAGCGGTTCACTTAATAGACCGTCAAATAACCCCATCATATGACATATTGATGAGATCCGCCGTCGACCTATTTCCGCTTTGGGATCCGAAACGCGATTAAACACACGGCTTCTTCAACTGCGTACGGGCTTTTCGTGACTTGCATGGAATTCTCATATTACTGCCACCTATTTAATTTTTAATTTTTATTCCTACAGACGAAGTCCAATATGTATCAGAAAAAATATTTACTGTTTAGAACCCAGAATCCGTCGATTATTAGCCACACATTATTAGACCAAGGAGGCCTTCGGACTTACGTAGAAACAATTATCACTATAATTTCTAAAGACTATCGCGTTTAATAAAACGGTTCGTAAATCATTCTTCACAACTGTGTGTAACTATCTACAGATAAAGGCTTCCTGTTTCGTTGTTTTATCAAGAATGGATTATTCTCGTAGTAGTTTTAATTTATAAGCTGTAGCGTAACCAGCATGCGTTATTGACTTGATTTAAAACACTTATGGAAAAGTATTTTTACATAAATATGTATACGCAAGTACGTGTTATAGGTGTTTTGATGACAAAAGACAAGTTGGTAATGTTGTGAAAAAGCCAGAAAAGAAATTAACGTTTTACTAAAGACTGAGTCTAGATAAAGTAAATTATTTTAAAAAATCGAAAATAAATTGAAAAAAATTTCGACTCGGGTAGGACCTGAACCGGCATCGTCAGCATTCCGTGCTATTGCTCTACCTGAACGCTGACGATGCCAGTCGAAATTTTTTTTAATTTTATTTTCGATATTTAAATTATATAGTGCTTTCATGTGCAATAACATGCAAAAAATAATAAAAGTTTTTAAAGTAAATTAACATTTTTAAAGGAACTTCTTGTGACGGTTTATCAGACGAAAACATATTTTTTCAATTCGAACCAGTACATCTTGAGATGAGCGCGTTTAAGTAAACAAAGAAAGAACTCTTCAGCTTTATAATAATGATGTAGATTCGCTTAAATTTACTATACACTACTTATTCCTTTTACTAATTTCATCCTTTTCACTTACTTACTTGCGCCATACAACTGTATTAAAATGACAGTTATCCCAGTGTGCCCCCATATTGTTAGACGATATGCAATAAATGGTAATGAATCAATTCTGTGAATAGTTTAACTAGTAGATAATTGATAGCGATACACGGATGAACGTCCGCCCTTTCATTTTCCCACTACTGGGACACTTATTTTCCAGAAGCAGAAAATGTTTTGCTGAGAACTCTACAGAAATATAAATTATATACTAAAATGATATCTTATTTACAATGGCGAAGAAAGGATGTTTGCACGCTTGTTACGGACCGATAAAAAGGGGGTTTTAATATATGAATTTTGGTTTGCATATAACAATTAAATCTACAATTGTCTCAATACATACGTCATCAAAACCCAATATACATAATATATAAAAAGTGAAAGTCTAAAATTTCAATATTGTTTAATTTAAAAGCAAGACATAACGATCGCTCAAAAACTTTAATATTTTTCACATGTTAATGTATATTATACATGATGGCATAATTTACATTAAAATGCGAATTTCTGTAAAAAAAATAGTAATAGCTAAATTGGTTATTGATTCGTAGTTCAATTAGTTACATTAACAGGACTTGAACCGTGCTGTGGACGCCGGTTCAAGTCCTGCCCGCGCCGTGAATATTTCCAAACTAAAAATCGATTTTCAATTTTTACAACGATCGCTGTCACTGTAACTAATAAATGCGCATATTAAACCATTAAATGTGTTTTATTCCCCGCTTTTTCGAGCCACTATCTCGTTCATAAAACGTTACTCATAGCTTATCTAAAGAAAGTCAAAACTTAATAGACAATAACCGGTTTCCATCAATGCGACAACGTTATCATTTGTATAAGGTAGATAGCGCACAGTTACATCATTGTCTCAACGTCTCCCATCAAACAAAAACACATCGGTTAATGACACTTTAACTGATCGTTTTGTGTGAACGCAAGGAGAGACGGATGTTTGTATTGTAGTAAATACCTTAATCGTATATAAAAAATATATCGTGGTATCTATATCTTGTTGAGTATGTCACGAGTATTTCAATAATACATTTTAACGACTTAAAACGCAAAATATAAGTTATCTTATTTACATTTTCTTCTTCCCAATATTTCGGATGCTTTGCAGCAGCTCACTGCACTGAGGCACTGAAGCTTCGGTGTCTCCAATGACAAAGTTAAAATGCTACGCTAGCGCCATCTGTTTCCTTTACTTGGTATTTGGAGAAACTGGCTGGTACCTTACCGAACTAAATCACGGTGTACTAAATTAAAATATACATACAAAGGCGATATTCTTACAAACATTTTTTTTCTTTGGATTTATTTGAGTCCGAACAATGATGTAAAGGACTAGAAAATTAATATTTGATATTGATAGGTTGATTCATTCCTTTGTTTTAATTTTTGGCCTACAATTTGGTTACCTTTCTGGGAATCGTGGTGCAATTTGGTCCGTGCCTAAGCTGTATTTAGGTAAAGAATTCTTGGTAGCTTAGATCATTTGCATGTTGAGTAAGTTATTACTTACTCCTTAATACCATTTTTAGTTAAATATTTTTTATCTACGACGTCTTGTGTGAAATTTTGCTGCGTTTATTTATTTCTAAATGATATAGCCATATGAAGTTATTCGACGAAATTAGACTACCGTAAATACGGTTGTTGTGAGTTAATCTTAGATATATTTATAAATACATATACAATATATTTAATCACGGAAATTTGAGACTATTAACTTATTTAAAGGAGAAAAAATAGTTTTTCTATTTTTTTCCAGTATCTTAAACCCCTTTTCGCAGCGCACCAAAATCAAAGATGAATTTCCCATGTTTTATCCATATTTCCCTCTATTTCTTTGCTTCTTTTGGTCACACCATCATGTTTTATAATCCAAAGAATCAATAGTTCCTGAGATTAGCGCGTTAAAACAAACTTCATCTTTATAATATTGTAGTATTGATTTTTTTAAATATTTAAGAAATGAGAAATTCTGATTATAAAGGTCATTTATTTCTTAATTTCTTCTTTTATTACCTTTTAAGGTTTGTCGGTAGAGTTGAAGCTTTTTAGACGAGTCTTTGATTTGACTCTATCGTAGGAAGCGTGTTTGAAATATTGAAGGCGTTTTTTGTGTATGGGTTAAAAGTCGACTCTGATGACGTCACCTTTAGAGAACAATATATGATAATATCAATTTAATAACTAAAACACCATTTATTTATTCTCAACATAATCGTTATACAGCGGGCAAAGATAAGAGAAGATTAAAACTCATTTCATATACCTTTGTTTACATGTTTTGTTTAGCTTAAACTTACGCGAGCTAAAAGCTAACTAATCCCGACACATACGGATCCCGTAGCCCGTGATGTAATAATATCATTTCTATAAAGACTACTTAATTCGGATCGGAAGGTAAATGTCGGACTTTTACCCGTTTAATTATCACCTCTGTCTTTCTATTGTCAAAGGCATGATAAGTACAAATTTTGGATTAGAAAAATTTGGATGGTTCGGTGTAATTGTTTCACTCTTTAAATTATTTATGGGACTGTTTAAATATCACATCGCTTATTAGTTTGCTTTAGGTAAGAACTTAAAATTAATCAGCCATATAATCGCTATGTATAACATAAAATGATTTTTCGCTTGTTATAAGCGATGCATTGACTCGTTAATTGTTAAGTTTACCAACATTTGTTACATTATGTACACAGCAATAAGATTAAACGTAATAAACAATTAAACGTAAATATAACATGCTTACAATTTTAACAAAAGTTATAAGACTCAGTTTAGAATTAGGAGTTCATGAACAAAAGCAGCACAAATCACTTGAGTTAATATCTAAATATTCGTTTCTAATCATTAAATTCACTGCCGTAGTTATTACTTTCAATTATATTATTGTGTATACTTCATGCAGTTTATGTTTTCACTTTTAACATTTTGTTTGACATCCTCGAGATCTGTGTGTATCAACTAATTTTGCACGTCCTTGCGTGCTCTCAGCGCGCCGGCGTTCACGTCTGTAATTAGGTAGTACCTTGCTAAGCATGGGCTACCGATAATTTGCCTATTACGCTTAGTGATGCTGAAACTATCGATATCGATGGATTAGAAAATTTATACTTCCATATTTTGCAATCAATTCGCCGATACAAGTAAGCTATGCTTAAAAAAATTGGATAAGAATAGTATATTCTCTATAGAAACAATTAATTAATTAAAATAATATTTTTATTTGCCCAAGTTTATGTAGCACAAAAAATAAAACAATATATAAAATGGCTAAAAAGGATAAAAAATAAATATAAAAACTTAATAATTGATCAAAAACAATCGTGCTAGTATTTCAATTATGAAGATGAAATACGATCGATTTGCTTCAAGTTTCCAATAGTTTAGAATTTCTACACACCTATTTAATTAATAAATAATTCTTACATATGCATTTATTTCTTGTTGCGTAATTATCATACCTAAAAAGTAATATATTTATCGTAAAGCTTCGTATTGAGCACAACACTAGAGCTACTGTGTCAGCAATCAAGCTATCGCGTGTACCTCATAATACCTCGCCACTGGCCATTTTGTTACATTTATATTGCGTTTATGTTTCATTTAACTGTTGAGTTTCGTTTAACATCTGGTATCTATTGGTCAATACAAATAATATACTACGACAGGTTTGAAAACTTTAACATTTTTCACATCTTATTGAACATGATGGCACTATATAAATTAAAAATCGATTTTAATTTTAGCTTTGATATTGAGTTACCGTGTCCATTGGTTAGAGCAAGAGCACGGCGTGGATGCCGGTTCGAGTCCTGCCCGTGTCCAAACCAAACAGATGCATTACATATTACTATATTAGACAACTAGCTGCATATAGTAATCAAGTACTAAATATAGCCTATGTTACTCAGTGATAATGTAGCTTTCTAGTGAAAAAAGAATTATTAAAATCGGTCCAGTACTTTTTGAGTTTATCCGTTACATACAAAAATACAAATCTTTCCTCGTTATAATATTAGTATAGATGATGCAGCCTTTTTTTTCCATGTAAGTCCATAAAACCTTTGACGAGGCTCGTGATGGCATTCAGTGGGGCAGAGTTCGATAAGTAGGAAAACTTAAAACGTAAACAATTATATAAAATAGATCACAGAATTCGGATCAACTTCTTTATTCTACATAAACATATTTGAAACGGACAAAAATATACAAGTGTACTATACATATACAGGTTATTAGAAAAGCAAAGCAAAGCTTATTAGGCTTTTTTTAATGACAATTGAGGATAGAAAATTGGCAGTTCATTTGATCCTAAATTAAAAAAATATATATATATTTAATATATTTTATAATTTTGATCAAGAAAACATAAAGTAATTAATTTGTATGTATGTATTTGTGGTTGTATAAATAATCTTGACTTTAAACTGTAACAACTGTGGCGACTGGAAGGGCTTTTATGAAATCGATACATACGTGACTAAAATAAAGTTGAGTAAGGCGCGGCAAATGCCAGGGGGTGTTCAGGAGGGGTGGGCTGCCGGAAGCATCTAATGGACTTCAGTCACGGCAACAGCGGAATTACCAGAGGGAACTTTGGCGCCGGATTTATTACTAGCAGTTTGTTGGTTAAAACGAAAACTCAGTAGAGAAAATCTTATATTATAAAGATTAAACGCTTATTTGCTTGGTCATTCATTCCTATAGCGTATTAATAATTGTATCATTTTTTTTTAATCTTCTTCACGACTTCTTTTCTTTACTATCTATGGTTTACGCGAGTAAGATTTAAATAAAACTCTTTCAACGGCTTAAAATGCGAGATATAACCCGCTTCTTCACATGTCCCTCTGTTTCTTCGCTCCTATTAATTTGATCATATTGATATTTTTTTAATTCGAACCCGTTCCTGAGATTAGCGCTTTCAAACAAACAAATAAACTCTACAGCTTTAACGATTTATTTTAACAACGGCCTGACGTTACGGATGCTTTCCAGTAGCCTTCTCCCAATGGCCGTGGCTATAAACAAATTGTAAATAATTTAACTAAAATATTTCGCTTTTTAAACCGTTGAAAGTGTTTTATTTACATCAGATTATTTTTGAAAACGTAATATGAGTGCAGAATATCTGCCTGAATGAAATTGTAAGCTTTATACTGTGAAGATTTTACTGTACGTCAGCAAAACCTGGATTTTTCTCTACACTATACAGCGTACCGTATTTGTACAACCAATGGTTAAAGTAGGAAAAAAAGGCAAATTATATATACATCCCATAAAACACACGATTTCTCAATTCCACGAATTTAAAACAGCTAGGCCTTTATGCAAAATAGGTACGAAATTGCATTGCTAGCTATGCAACGGGGTGATTTTATGATAACGTAAGTTCGCGTGCCTGGCGCCAACCGCCCCTAAATTGTGCAAACTTATGCAACTACCCTCTTTAGATTAGGTTTGCTTCGGTTTAGTTGCTAGGCAACAGTTTTCATTTTAGTCTGTGACTTAGGTATTAGACATAGTTAAAGATCAAACAATGTAAGAATTTTAATGTAATTTTATTTTGCAATGTAATGTGTCCTAAAGGAGAAAAAATATTTGAGCTTCAATTTTATGGGATTTTCGTGAATTTGGTGGAAGTGAATCTATCCTACTATTTTTATGTCGATTTCGCTAACTTCCGAAACTAGTGACTTTTTTAAAAGATTTTTGGCTATCGTAATAATAATATTGTATCAATACGACATAGCGCTATTACTACTATAGAAAATATGTATAAGAATGCAATGACAATATTAAGAAATCAATACCATATTCCAGCTGGTCAATATGGAGCCTTCATCATCAGACTACAGCGATGAAGAAGTTGGCGTAATAGCGAGAGGTCAGAAGCTCTGGGTCAGAGGTGTCCGCTCTCATACCACCTGCGCTGACATCGTACGAGCTTTGCAAGATGCTCCGGAAGGTAATCTTTCTTTTTAATCCGAAATCTTTGCTTTATTCTTAAGCCAATAAGACAAAAGAAAGGTTATAGATTTTGTCCGTTTAGATGTACCTACTACCACTCTACATATTATATAAGAAATATTTGACTTGTTTGAATCCTGCCTGTGACATCGATTTTTGACGGGTTGGTCTAATGGTTTCAATGTATGTATAATAATCAAAGGGGTTCGAACCCTACCGGGTCCTCCAAGTTTAATTGCGTTTCGATTTCAGTCTGTAGATTTCCAAATAACCAAAGCTAAAATATGTCGTCATCACATCAAGTGCTTGTCCGTCCTCCTCTATCATAAAAAAAGTCTTTAATTTTATAACAATTTTCCTCCTTGCAGCTAGCTGTTTAAGCGAACCAGGTGAATGGGTGCTTGCTGAACGATGGCGCGGTGTGGAACGACCTTTACCGCCAGATGTACCCGTCTTACACGTTCTGGCTGCTTGGGGCGATGCGAGGCACGAGGTGAACCAATAGCACAAGGCTTTTATTTATTTCTTTCCTTCTTCATTCCCCAGAAACCCACAAGAGCCTATTACAATGCCAAGATTATGAAAAATAAAAAGGCGTTCTTTTCAATTTAAAGTAGTAAAAACAGTTTCGATTGGCATTTTGATTTATATACCATTTTAGTCTTATTACTTTATATAATTTCATATAATAGCTTAAAAAAAAAAAAAATTTCCTTTCCTTTTAAAAAAAATTAATTCATTCAAAATAATTCATTTAAATAGTCAGTTTTCGTACAAAACTCGCTAATTTAGTCACTTGAAATATTACGTTATTATAAGTAACGATAGAGAAATTTTGGTGTATTTACTATATTACCTCTACGGTTCCAAGAAATTATTGTTTTCACTAACATATAGTATAATAAGCGACTAAATAGATTTTTGAACCACAGGTACGTCTTTCCCTACGGAGACTATCCAGCGGTGGAGAGGATGACTCAGGTCGAGACAGCGACGCTGGAAGTCGCAGCAGAACCAGAAGAAGACGAAAAGGACATCGAACTGCCACTCCCCCTTCTAGAGCAAAGAGCGAGGAACCAGCAGCCAGACTCGTTTCAGTTATACAGCATCAAAGCAGAACGATACATCAACAGCTTGATAAATTAAGGTGAATATCTCTATACTATAAAGCAAGTTTTACAACGATTCATATTTGTTGAAACCACTTTCTTCTTTTTAACTGGAACCACTGAACCCATTTTATTAAAGCTTAACATTACAGTAATGTAGCCTTAATTCAAATAACCAAAAGTAGCAAAAATGGATGAACTCTAGAATATGGTTCGTGAATGTATATTTACAAGGAAAAAATGTAACTACAGCCGATAAAATTTGTCATTAATAGAGCTCATTCGTAATAACTGCAGTGTAATATTGCAATATACAATTCATTAACTATTAAATAATTACACCTAAGTACCTACTAATTAGTTATTATTAGACAAAATATAGAAATGAATCGTTTCACTATTAATTGCAGAGATCAAGAGAAACTCATAGACCAACTAGAAGACCAGACACACAAAAGCAGAATGGAGAAGCACGGCACCAACTACCTCCTAGAGTCGTATTTACGCGATTTAGGAAGATGCAGCGAAGTCAACGACAGTCAAGCGGCAAATAGCGACAGTGGTGTAGGCGTGGGAAGCGGCACACCACCGAGAAGACACACGAAACACAAATCGAGAAGAGAGAGACACCTCATGAGAGAACACTATTTCACGAAAGAACTCACAGACATCTGCCAAGTGAACTCCGAAAGACTGACTCAGACGCACAACGATACAGATTCAGAGGCTTCAGCCGACGAATTAACAAAGATAAGAGAGGAAATCGAACTGCTGGAGAAACTGGCAATCATAAATAAAAGACTGCATCGCGAGGAAGAACTAGTCGTGCGGCTGACTGCTAAAGTCAAACGATACACGGACGAGGACAAAGCAAATAGCTGCGAGAACGTCTCGCAAGTGACGATGTTGATAGACAAGATAGAGGAAGATCTAGCGAAGACAGCACTAGAAATGCAAGAGAATACAGCGGAATTGGAAAGAACGGATCGAGAGTTGGAGTATCGATCAAAATTGCTCGACGAACTGACATTACAATTGGAAGAGGAAGAACTCCAGAACACGATATTGGAGAGGCAGCTGAACGAGGCGTCGAGTAGACAGCCGATAGCCTTACAGGACAGCTACATACCAGTGCTAGATCAGAACCAAGCCGTCTTCACCTACACGGGCAACGGATATGTGTTGGATACACTCGTATGACAAAAACTCCGGCGCAAAATAGAGATTATTTTGTCCCCGTTATCCAAAGATATTTGAAATTACCATAAGTTAGATTCCGCGTGATTGAAGTCCAAAATTTCCGAGCTATAATAGTGTTAAGTTTTATCAAATGGTGCTAAGTATATAACAGTAATAGTTAAGGATTTGTATTTATGTATAGATGTCCCATACCAAAAATGTACAACAAAACCACCAACATTCGATTAATTAGTTAGACCTAGTCAAATTGGTAATGACAATAAGTACTTCCATTATTTTATAGATCCAATATTAGAAAAATAATACTGAAGACTTAAAGGAGAAAGTTCGTGTTTAATTTAATTACACCAAGTCAGCCTTCCCTCGATTTCTTAATCAAAACAGCAGTTTTATATAAAATACAATCATTGTTTTATTAATACTGTCATATAAAATGATAAGAGAAAATGTTGATTAATTTCTAAATTTATATCAGACCCTAAGCAATGAGTTGATTCCGTCCATGAAATTTTCTGTTCTTGAATTACTTGACAATAAACAAACTAGTTTGTTTGTGTAGATTTGTATAATAACAAATCTGTAAATAGTGTTAAAGTTATGTAAATAACAGAAATTATACAACGATATATAAATATGAACGTGTTTTATTTAATAAAGAAATACATAGCAGAAGTATTATTTACTTCACAAATTATTGTGTACCCCGGCCAGTGTTTAGACCAGACGATATGTTAGTTCCCAGAAAAAAAATACTAGATGGCATTAAAATAAAGAGTTATTTAACCTTAGCTCAATATCTTGGCAAAGTGCTAAGCGCTTTCTTTTATAGTAAATTATTTCGACACAGAAATTTCACAATTAATATTCAATAATTAAACATATGTATAATTTTGCGATATTATATCGAGGTTCCCTATTAAAAACTAGAATATAGTCATGAATTATTGATTATAACGTCTATATTTATAATTATTACCTTTGATAACATATTCGTCTATAAGACACTAATTAAAGTTATTTTGTAATTTATGTCACAATATTTCGATAATAAAACTCCAATGAAATACTAAGCAGCAATGGGAAACCCAAACACTGGCCGAGGCGAACCTTTATATATGCAAAAGAGGGGGGTTACTTCCACAACCAGAGCAATGCAGTTCAGAGAGGGGGTGCGGTAGACCTTCAGATCCTCTTGATGGTCACCCCCTTCTATGGAATTTTGCAACCTTGAACCTACTCTGTGTCCATCGCCTGCTGTAAAGAAGAGAGGTTAAATTAGTTACTAGTTTAACCATATTTTTTCGGAGTTAAATTTACGTATTTGAATTAAATTAGCTTAAGAAGTTATTTTTTATAACAGAATGGAAGAATAGGATAATGTTAAAACATACGATAAATGTACATATAGTATGCCCCATAATATAGTAAGGCAAAGAGTTTAATTAAAATCAAAATATAAGTAAGTGAATAGCTAATTCGCAAATTATGGCAACGACTCCGTGGCGCAACGGTAGCGCGTCTGACTCCAGATCAGAAGGTTGCGTGTTCAAATCACGTCGGGGTCAAAGTATCTTTTTTTATTCCCTTTTATCCAAGAATATCAATACTAATGCAATGTTTCCTTTGTTTGCGTAATTTAAAGCACTAAAAATTTTATTTGCAATTTTTTTTGTCGTTACTTATGGTCTATATATATTTGATGAAATAAAATAATTTTATATACATAATATATATCCTAGATGACGTCACTTAAAAGTAACGTCATATAATAAAGAATAGGTACGTTATATTTAAGAAATAATCTCCATACAGAATGTGTAACCTTAGATAAGCTTATCATCTGGTCAATGGTCAATGGTCACTTATTCACTTAAGAACGTTCACACAGCATTCAGCATTCGACCAATGCTATCGTCATGTATATTTACCTCCTCTGCTTATTGTCGAGTACTTTGGCTCTCGATCTAAATTATCTAGATCCGGTGAAGTTACAAACGAAGACATCGCCTGACACCCAAAAGGCGGCCGCTGAAGCCATTATTAGGAAATACCTCAGCAATGTATCAGTTTTCATAAGTCCAGTCCTATTTGTGAACAATAAGGATGTGTTCGTCTTGCGAACTGTTAACGGGCAACTGCAGATTCGGGCCAGCACGGGCGTCGCAGCCGTATGGGGCTTCAATTACTACTTGAAGAAGTATTGCAAGAGCCAGGTGGGGTGGCAAGTGAGGCAATTAAACATACCGGACAGCTTGCCGGAAGTGGACGAAACGGTCGTTGCGAATGACCGCTTCAGGTAAATAAAATATCATTTTTTTAAATTCTGCTAAACAACAGAGAGGTGTCTAAGAGAACACAATTCAAATAAGTGTGTTAATATAATTGTGTATTAAGGCTTTAAAATAAATTTGTGGTGACCAACATAAGCCGCAAAAGATTGGAATGTAGACCTATTAAATAATAATTAATAATGATTCTAAATTCAATTATAGGTACTATCAGAATGTCTGTACAGCATCATACAGCTTCACATGGTGGAAGCCGGCAGACTGGTCCGACCACGTAGAGTGGATGGCCATGAACGGAATCAATTTAGCACTAGCACCAATCGCCCAAGAGGCAGCTTGGGCCAGCATTTACAAGGAAATGGGCATGACGGAAGACGAAATCAACCAACACTTCACGGGGCCTTCATTCCTTTCTTGGCTCCGAATGGGGAACGTGCACGGATGGGGCGGACCTCTTCTTGAATCGTGGCATAACGTTCAAAAGGACAATCAGGAGCAGGTCGTTAACCAGATGTTCAGTCTCGGCATGATACCAGTTTTCCCGGCGTTCAATGGCCATGTGCCGCGAGCTTTTAGCCGTATATACCCCAATGCTACCCTATATCCAGTGGGTACGTGGAACAATTTCAGCGACGATTTTTGCTGCAACTCTTTCCTCAGCCCCGTTGATCCATTGTTCAAGACTATAGGCAACATGTTTTTAAAGAAGGTAACGCAAGGTTTAGGCACAGGTAACATTTATACGGCTGATCCCTTCAACGAGATAAAAATCGAGCCATGGTCGACTATGCTGGTTGAGCAGACTGGGATGTCTATTTTCAATACGTTGAGGGAGTTCGATGAAAACGCCGTGTGGCTTGTGCAGAATTGGATGTTCGTGCACAATCCTTTATTATGGCCCCTTAAAAGGGTAGAAACATTCCTAACTTCCGTGCCTAACGGCAGAATGCTGGTGCTGGATCTGCAGTCTGAACAATGGCCGCAATACGATCTCTACAAGATGTACTACGGCCAACCGTTCATCTGGTGCATGCTACACAACTTTGGAGGAACTCTCGGCATGTTCGGTAGCGTTGATATAATAAACAAAGAAGTATACGAGGCTAGAAAGAGAATCAACACAACGATGATCGGCATGGGATTAACACCTGAGGGAATAAACCAAAATTACGTTGTTTACGATTTAATGTTAGAGTCGGCTTGGCGTGAAGCACCAGTGGCAGATTTAAACCAATGGGTCGCTGATTACGCGGAGAGAAGATACGTTTGCAACTCTACAGCCACGGCTTGGAGGTATTTGTTTAAGAGCGTCTATAACTTTAATGGACTAAACAAAATAAGAGGCAAGTACGTGGTTACTCGCCGTCCCAGTTTTAAAATACGGCCGTGGGCGTGGTACAAGAGCAACGATTTGTTGAATGCTTTCAAGAATTTTATCACGCCCATAAACAGAAATTGCCAGGGTGGCTTCGAACACGACCTAGTAGACGTCGCGCGCCAAGTATTGCAATATAGAGCGGACCAGCTCTACTTGAACGTGTTAAACGACCGTTTCACCAATACCTGGACATTCAACTCGACAATAAACAGATTTCTAGACATCATGTCCGATATGGAGAAAATTTTAGCCACAAACAGCGATTTTACCATGTACGATTGGATAAACAATGCCAAAAATTTTGCATACAACACGGAGTCACCGTATTCGTACGATTTGAACGCTAGAAATCAAATAACATTGTGGGGACCGAATGGGGAAATAACGGATTACGCTTGCAAACAGTGGGCTGAAATGTTCCATTACTATTATAAGCCTCGCTGGGCGACGTTCCTGCAAATTGCACTCGATTCAAAGTTGAGAAACGAATCATTCGACGAGAGAAGCGCCCAACGTGTCGTGAGATATTCTGTAGAGGAACCGTTTCTAAGAACCGAGATAAGTACGCTGCCGCGGGAAAATACGTGGAATACTGCATTTTATATATATGAAAAATGGGCCTATGTGTCGGACGTCGATGATCTTCCACTAAATGTCATAAAACGGGATTCAGATATGAAGACAACATTAGCAGATGTCGATGATGAGACAGATGGCTTAATGGAAAACACGCCATCGGTTGTTCTATGGCATTCGACAACACCTACATAAAATAAAAGTTTATATTATCTGTAGTACTGACTGCCTAACAATAACTGTATTGCACCTGTATGTATATGAATTGTAGATTGTGTGGTATGTAATATTTCATAAGAAATAAAAAAATAATATTATATATATCTTCCTAACCAAATTCAACACAAACATGTGTTTGTTCAATGAACAATGTTTTAATCAATGTAGATTACTCTGAAGAATTACCTGCTCTACTCTGAACATTTGCTTATTATACTCAATTTTTTTGACATATTATGCAAAACAATTTTATTTTTTTTGAATGAATGTTTCTATGTTTTCAAAGTTAAGCTGGTTCTCTGTGTTTACGTAAGTCTCAGACGTTCTCAATTTACTTTAATAATAAAGTCGTAAATCACGATAACATAGGTGATAGGTTTCTTAAGATTAAAAAAAAGTTAAGATTCCCATAATGTTACCTGTGGCTGGGGCTGGTCCCCCGGAGCTGCTGCGTCACCAGTAGCAGTTCCACCACGTCTCTCTTCACCTTCGACAAGCGCCAAAAATCTACCGAGTTCTTCTTCATCACTGACACGAAGAGCTGTCTTCGGCCCTACTATGGCGATTGACACATTCTGAAAAAACGTGAAATTCGCCTTAAAATTACTGATGTCTGCAATATTGCTATAGATATAATAATAAAAAAGAATAGCTACCATATTTAAGCAGTCTTCTAAGATAAATTGGCTATGTATCAGCAAAAGTTTTACACTTTATATTAAAGTTTAAACAATACCTTTGTATTTAAATCAACTTCATTAGGTAATGTATCTCTCAAAGCTCTTAGTCCATGGGCAACCAAGTCCTGAAGGTCGCAGTCAGTAAAAGTATTGAGATGTTTCTCCAAGTAAGTTCGGGCAGATTGTGATCGAGCTCCAATAGCCATTGCTCGACAATCAAAGAAATTCGCGGATGGGCATGTTTGGTAAATATGTGGGCCTTGATCCTGGGAAATAAAAGTAATTTTATGTAACTTAAAAAAAAATAATGCATATGAATGCCTATTTTAAGATATTGCTCCTGGTGATTTCACAAAACAAAATTTTAATGTAATTTATTACCATGATGATTTTGATGATGATATAAATCAAATTTTAATGTACAGTGCTCAATAGCAGCTATAGCATAGCTGAGTTTTTATAAACAGAAAAAATTAAGCTATTATTTCTCAAATGGTTTGACACTGATTACACAAATGGTTTACTATAGGGAACCCTATTTATTTTGTGAAATCCCAACAAAAAGTATGCAAAAGGATCACCTCAATTTTTTTTATCAAAACCCTGAAAGATGTATTGATAAATTATAACACTAATAAAGAGTCCTATCCATTTAAACAATTTCAATTCCGTTTATTTGTTTTTAATGACTAAAATTATATTATTTTACTTACATCATATCCAGCAACAAGTAGACCAACTCCCAAAGGTCTCTTGTCATATCTTTGGGTACAGATTTGCATCTTGTTACCTACAAGAGCAATCAGTCTACCAACTGGCATTGGTGCATCATGGGCGTACCGATGGTTGAGACACTCAGTCCTCATGTAACGGCTGAAAAAGAAATGAATCGCTAATATAAATAAACCCTGTGTCATAACTTAAAAATGCATTTCCTTGCATTGTCCAACATGGAAATTTTAAAATTTGTTTGTGCATCAATATATCTGTATGTAACAGTATTGTAGATATAATTTTTTCCCTATTAATTTACTTTACTTGAAGCAGAAAAATAAATATATAATCAAGTTTATCATACGGAATGGTAGGGTAAAATACTTACTAGAATAGAATCATAACATCATAAGATTTTGAAATTAGATCATATTTGATAACAAAGAATGCATACTCTATCATAAAGTATATTAATAAATTATCTATCTTATTTAATAAACGCGAGTAGTAAACATTAAATAAAACACTTTAACGGTTTAAAACGTGATATATTAGTTAGAACTTATTTGGTAATGATTTTAATATATCGCGTTTTAAACCGTTATAGTGTTTTATTTAAATGTGTACTACTCGCGTAAACTATAAAGTAGACAATATTTTATCTATCTTACCTTAACATTCTAGCATCAGCTGTTAGTCCTGAAATAGAAATGCCAATATGTTCATCAATAGGGATGATTTTCTTTTGATAAGCCGATAGTTCACTGACTGCTCTTTTCAAAGCTATTAAAACAGCAAATTGCTTATTCTTCAGCCCAACTGTTGCAGAGCCAAGCTTCACAGCTTCCATAGCATATTCCACTTGGTGGAGTCGTCCTTGGGGACTCCATACTGTGACATCACTGTCGTATTGATTACGGAACTGGTAAAAGAAATCGAAAATAATTTATATTTTACAATTATAGCTTTTTAGGTTATGTTTCCGGTAAATAAATATAAAAGTTACTAAATGTTGAGTATTTTTTTTATAGTTGTTACAATCTCCGGTGTCTATGTTATTTTGAACAGTTTTGTAAAAGGGTTTGTAACTTTTTTTAAATTCTAACACTGATGACAATGCATAAATACTTAGACCAAAAAATTTTATAAACTACACTTTTCATTAATTACATTTCATAATGAAGGATGAAGGCTTACCATTTTAGTATATCTATAACAATGTAACGGAATAAAATGATTTGTAATAATCTATTATTCGTTAATAACTTTTAGTAAGACGCTAAAATGATTTTGCTTTTTAAGAGTTTGATTCAAAGTTTGATTACTCAAATGTCAATTGTCAACGAAGCCCTACTGTGTCAACTGTCAGAGATTTTCATTATAGATTATATTTAAAATAATATGTATATTTCTCATTAAGGAATAATAATAATCTTCAATAGATTTTTTATAAAGATAAAAAAATAAGCTTAAACCTGTTGAATAGGATGCTATGTATTCAATGTGTGAAACCGAAGAATGTTGAAGCCGTTATATGGGTAATTATACGAGTATACAAATATACAATAACGAGTACCGAGTTTTAATTCGCTCGACTTTTTTCATCCGAATCCTTGGCCGAGGAACTTGGTTCAATCAAATTCCCATTCCTCGCATGTAAACAAGTACAAACAGGTTCGCTTTAGTCAAGACGTCTGCTCATTCTTATCTTCACGTAATTACTACTCATTCATTAGCATAGTTTTGATATTATTAAGAGATTTCTAGAATATATGAACTATTTAAATTCTATCTACCTAAATATATTGCTTTTATTAAACAAAATATACTCGTTAATAACAAAGTATAACCGAGTAAGATTGGCCGAGTACGGGTGTCAAAAAACCCGTCGGGTACGCCGAGTACCGATTATCAACCGAGTACTCGGCCCATCTCTAATAATAATGCTTGGATTTAATATTTTATCTGTAAAGCTAGACATTAAAATTATAATGGATAGAGGAAGATAGACAAATATGAGTTCACTTGTTTGAAAAAACTCCAGCCATTTGGGCCAACATTCCACATTTTCGGACATCCACAGACTGTAACCAAAACGTGATTAAACTTTACTTTTTCATTTGAGCACGGGTCCTTTCAAGCTAAAACGTATTACGCAGTTGAAAACTTTTAAAATTGATTGTCGCTCTACGACCATATCTAGGATTTTTGGGTAGTCTAGTAGTATTTGTTTATTTTCGATAATATTTTGAATTACAAATTTTTCATAGGCGCATTTGCTTCATTTACCCTTAGGTATAAAGTACTAAGTCAAGCGGAAATAATGAAAAGTTATTTTACTAATGTATATATCCCATTATCCATTTTTAATGCATTTGTAAATTATATATACAATCTAAGGATGTCATTTGGTACTGACAAACAAAATGTGGGCAGCAAACAAATAATTTACTTTGAATTTTAAAGATAAAATATTTGTTTTTGTGAACATCGTAAACAGCTTATAAGTTTCCCCGAGGTAAATGGATCAGTCAACGATAGTTAGCGTAATCTGAACTCTATTTTGTTTAAATTTTATCCATTTAATATTGATTACAAAACTCTCATGTTGACCTTATTATTCTCAAACAACAGGGCTTTTGCTTCCGAACAAAATTTTTGTTGTTCGAGCTTTAGAGCAGAAAGTGTTTTATTTATTAATTCTTCTTTGTGCTTTATTGTAACACTTTGGTCTGTTATGAGTTCGTAGATAACTAGATAATATGTCTTTTAAGGATTTTCTCATTACTTTCTATATTAAAAACACGAAGAACCACAAAACTATAAAATTAAACACATAACGGTTTATAAAATTTTATTCACCGGTGCTGTACAAAAAGGAGCAGCTGTTCTTTGGTCAAACCAAAACTAAGCGGTTACCTCAGTCTAGTGATTATTATTAATTAGGAGATAATAAAACACCAAGATAATAAATCGACACCATTTATTATATCTTACGTGAGGTTTTGTTACGTGCTAATCTTTGAGAAATCTTTGTCTTGTTTATAACATATGAAGATTTTGACCCGTGGAATGTATGTAAATCATACTAGCTGTGTCTGCGACTATGTCCTCGTGTAATAGTTATTTGGGGCATCATAATATTTTTTTGCAAACAACCTCCTTTTTTACCAACCACAAGCTTTAAAAATTACAGCTCTACCCACAACGCCGTACGGTACTCGTCGCTCTGGTAATTTAATTTAAAAAAATAGACATTTATTGTCGCGGACCTTTTTTTACATTATTAAAAGAGGTTTACATACTTTTATTCCTGATATAAGCGAGTTCAAACATAACAAACAAACAAATTTTTAGCTAGTATAGATATATGCTATATCTTTGAACGATTTTATCCAAAGCAATATTGCTTTGGATAAAATCGTATATATCGTTAATAACTATGTATTTATGTGTAAGTAAATATTATTTATAGTATATATTGATTTTACATACCTACTAGTCATAGTACTTACATAATAAAAAAGTAATAATTGTATATTATATTATATAACCTACCATAAGATTTTAATTATAGTATCACGAACATTGTATAATATTATTAAATTGTGCTAAAAGCAGCATAATGTTAACAGGTATGAAATTAAATTATTATAAAAATATTTGATTGTAAGAAATGAAAAAAAAAGTATATTTTTATGTACTACAACTTTATTCTTTTTGCATAAAATTTATGATATAGTCATCGTTTTTTACTAGTGTAGACCTTCCATTTGATACCCATATTGAGGGGGGTTAAGGAAAAATATGTAATCCGCCATTTTGTATCGGCGGCCATATTGGATATATAATGTTTATTATATTGTATTGTAATCTAAATAAATTGTTTACCAAATTTCAAATCAATCTGACAACGGAAAGGTGCTTAAATTTCAAGTTCAATTTTGACCCAAATAAATAAAATCCGTCAAGCTAAATGAAACGTTTAAAAAAGAAAGGATTAGTTTTATAAAATAAAAAATATCAAATACCTATTATTGTGAATCAATTTAATTAAAGTCTAATAATAAATGTTTGAATAGAATTAAGTATACATATTTTTAATTTTAAATAATCAAAAAAGTTAGAATAGACTTTTGTGCTATATGCGATTTTCAGAAAACAATGTGCATATAAATTAAAAATTACACTTACTGCACAAGACCAGGCAAAATACATAGAGCTTGAAATTGTAAGCTTTATTCATTAGCGCCATAGAGCATAATGAGATAGACTGTCTTTTATAAGATAAAATAAGCAAATTTTATTTGAGAATTAGCAAAGAAGAACGACAACATTCTATTAAATATTAAAGATGTTAAAATTGTTACTGACTAAAATTAATTAATTTTATACAGAATCTTTGATCGACATTTGCCATTCACGTATATTGACGGACATATATCCATCAAAGACAAATCAATCCTTGATTACATTAATATTAAATTAAGACATAATATATATTGTGCACAGACTTTAGACCACGTTAGATCACTATAGTACTTCTAATTTATTACGAACAGATAGGGGTCGCTTTTAGCAAGGTTATTATTATTTTTATATGTTAGACTTAACGTCGGAAAATCTGTCCCTATGGGTAGGAACACTGATACTATTATTACGTTCTAATTAAGTTAATCACACGATTTAAACGTAAAGTGTAATTTTTTTTTTATCGAGAAGAACAAAAGTGGCAAAAAATCTCAATAGAAACTCCTTTTATTGTAAATTTATTATATTAGTTAATAATATTAAATGTTAATTGTAAATAAGTCGTTAACAGTATACATATAATATTAAACGAATGTAAGGCAGATTTAGAGTGTCTCAGGTTCCTTCTGACTGACTGACTGAGGACGCATGTTTCTTGATTTTTAGGTTATAGATTGTGCAATATGTCAGGTATGAGGTTGCTTGATTGTAAGGGAAATACCCTCACTAACTTACATCATTTTAAAAAGATACGCTGTCGACCTGTTCTAGGTTTGCAACCGAAACGTGATTAAACTTCACGGCTTTTTGATCTGTGCACGGTGGTTCGTGATTAGGACGGAATTTTGATTTTCCTTCCCATTTAATATCCAGATTTCCAGACGTAGTCCAACATGTTTCCGAAAAATTAAAAATTGATTAGAAAAAAGATGGACCTGGTGGGGATGGACCCACGACTCGATGATTATTAACCGTACAGTGCAGAGAGAATTTTTCCCCCACAAGCATACCTACGCTAGTCCGGACTGTCTAGCTTGTTATACAAGTGTGACGTCTACATTATCGTCACTACATCGCTTACACAGTAAAAATTCAATACACCGGCGTGGGCGATTCATTGATAACAAAATACGTTTTGGAGTTAGTCCAAGAAAGTAAAGACACATCCATTTTTAAATATTGAGGTTAATATATTATATACAAAAATTCATTCTTTTAAAAATCTTACATTTTTTTAAATACTTGTTCATTCATATTACTTGAGAGTTCTTGACAATAAACTACGAACGGGAATCAAAGTCTGGTCACCTACTTGTAAAACCGTATCAATAAAGGCGAATTAAAACTTGTCTGCTCTTTTTCTTTTGTTATCATTTCAAAGGAACTTTTTAGTACTTTTAGTAAAGATATTCACTAGTCTTTAAACATGAATGTACATATATTTTGGTAAATGTCATGTGTATACATATAAAAATGGCATTATCACTTTAAAAATATAACTAATTTTTTTTTTCAAAAATTGTTAGTTTTAGGAATCTCAAATGCGTACATTACTTCCTGATGTAAGGGGCTTGCAAACACGGAAACTGACTTTGATCTACAATATTAGCAATTATAACATTTTTTTACTAGACGTTGCTAATTGGGAAAAAAGGTTTATGTGTTTAAGACGTTTCACTGAGAAGTAAGTGGGATGTCGATGTTTATCACATATCAGACTTCGTAACAAGACAACGTCGATGGATGAAAATACAATCCGAAGCTTAAAAGAATATAGCTGCAAATAAACGTATTCTACTTACTTTTTAGAAAATTGTATTGAAATATAGGTACAATACCATAATATTAGGGAATTTCAATTAGGGAAGTGAAGTGAAAGCAACTTTCCTATTAGTATCTAAATTCTTGACACTTCCTAATACAATAAAGATTACGGAAAGGATGTGAAATAAAAAAAAGTATTGATTTTATATTTTGGAGATTATTGACATGGCAACACGTTAGCTTAAATAAAAAGAAGAATTTTAGATTTGAATAAAATCTTAACTATTGCAATTGTGTGACTCGAACCCACGATTGAAAAGCAGATACATAGTACAAATAAGTACCAACGATAAATAAACATCTCACATACATGATAATTCAAATTATATATTTAATATTTATCCACTTCACATGTAATAAAACTATCGTTGAATTCTTTTCAAGTGATTCGATCCCTTTCAATCTCTTTTATAATAATGAATTAGTAGCTTATAAACTTATAGTAGCTCAGGAACTACTATTAGCGTGTTTAAACAAATAAACTATTCAGCTTTATTATATTGTACGAGTATACATACATTTAAATTACATATGTTCATTGTAGAAGTGTTTTAAAAATTAACAAATTTATGTCCGGACAGAGTTACGAGTTGCCCTACCAAATATTACTAATTAATAATTATTAGATTACCTATATACGTTTAATTATTGATTTAATAATAGAGAATATATGTAAATTTTCATATCTAAATAAATGAATAGACATTCGATAATTAGAAAATAATACGACCAGGGAAAATTGTGCAACCTAAATGAGACGATATGGGAAAAATTATTTTTTGTTATTGCTATTAAGTAGGGAAACAATTAATAAAAATTAAAATGATTCCAACAGCTAGTGAGCTGTTACGAGACATATCAATGAATTGTTTCAAATAGTCCAAGCTTAAAATGTTATGAACGATTGCATACGGCTTATCCCATAGACCGCATAACTAACATAACTGCACTGGCTAAATTTAGTTCGTCGCGCAATAATTATAATATGTGCATATTACACATGATTAATTTTGAGCAACTTACGTGACTCTTGTCCACATCTAAGTGGTAAATGTTACATCTAGAATGATATCATGGCATAGCATAGTGGTTATAGAAGTTGACTATATGTGAAATGAATATCTCATTTAAAAAGTTACGTTAAGTTTAGTTAGTTAGTTATGTCTACTTTAAATTAAAATTGTCAAATATATTACAGTGTTATAAAGAAAATAATAGTCTCAGGTTCGAATCCTAGCAAAAGATAATTAAGTACTTGTCAAAGCAAGATACAAGCTTTTGTGCGTGAAGATAAAATAAAAATAGGTATTAAATACTGTCTGTAGTTTACGCTCGTAGTACACATTTAAATAAAACACTTCGAGTTTCCTGTACCCAAAATACATAAGTATTCCAATTGAACTGTTCCAGAATCTATTCCTAGTGTTCCTGCTATGGTCTTGAGGGAAGTTCACCTCGTAGCATTTTTTATCAAATCGTTTCAGGCCATTCATAATATGTACGTTTATTTTTTATATTGAATAGTTATTACCTTTTCTTATTTAATTATTTTAAAGCGGCGTGACTAAAAGTATATCAGTTTACATCAGGTACCTTTAATAGCAGAAAACAAAAGTAGAAAACTCACTATTAGAAGTGTTTTAAATATAAATTTCTTATACGTATCATTATAAAATCGCAATATAGGCATAGAATATTAGGTTGAACAATTAAACAATAAGTTTTCCGGTTTCCGGTGTCCGGTTGTGATTTCAAAGCTTAATATCGAATAATTTAAGTAAGAAACGTACGATTTTGAAGAATGTCTAAAGATATACTAAAAAAATAAAAAGGCCTAACGGTACGATAAATGATAAAACACACATAAGACTCTATAATTTGTAAGTAAACAAAGGTATTTATGACAACTGTACACAATAATACCCGTAAACTAGTGTTATTTTATTCAATCCATATTCGTAATTCCTTAAAATAACATGTTTTAGGGGCCAATCTCTATGGATTATACTACATCACGAATGAGCTCTCTCCATTCTGTGAAATCATATTTAAGAGCCTAATGAAACAACAAATTCCTATTTTAATTAGACTAAACCACAGAGTATCAAGTGTCAAATGAAAATTACCCACATAAACTATCACCCTAATCTTGACTTATATCGCCTAAACACTGTCATTAACAGTCTAAGATGACTGGATTCTATAACACCATAAATTGAAACCGACCCACGTCCCATAGACTTGAGAACCTTCCAGGTGACGTCACAGTCCCATGGCATAAAAGCTACGGGATGTCTCTACGAGATGCAATACTGTAGATCCGTTGCTACGCCGTAGACGTGCTACGCGCGGACAAAACTTTTCGCGAGTGAAGTGTTGACGGTGAGTTTTAACGGCAGGCTTGGGATACGAATTTAAAAATTGTTCCTAATGTAATAAATTTAATAATAATTAACTACTTCAGTTAACAGAATAAATGCGATAGTAACGACATAAATAGAGATTTTAACTTTTCGAAGACGTGTGACCTATATAAGTCACCATTAAAAATTCTTCTAATAGATAATAATGTGTAAGAAGAACCCAAAGGCAGACAAGTTTATTTAAGAGCTTTTCGCTTGAACACCATATGTGATCGGCAAAGCAAACACGGAATGTTCTGAAGTAAATCATTCATTAATTTTATTGTTAAATTAAGAAAGGAATAAGTTGAACGTTTAAAAACTAAAAGCTTATTGAATACAGTCTATAGTTTACGCGAGTAGTACACATTTAAATAAAACACTTTAACGGTTTAAAACGCGATATATTAGTTAAACTTATTTAAAAATGATTTTTAACTTCAATTATAATCGCGATAGTTTTTTTTTTAAATCTAAATAATTGTATACTAAATACAACAGAAAATAAATTAAATTACAGATGTTAGAAAAAGGCAGATAATTTTAACAAAATAATTTTATTTTGTCTTCTTACCAAAATTATTTTAACAGTGATATTTGACTCTGTGTTTTGTATACTCCATTAAATTACGATAATGCCTGAGGCACAACCCTTTGTCAATTAAAAGTAAACTGACCGAAATCGTTTCCTTCTTTCGAGTCAAGGCAGTAGGCGGCAAGTTGTGCTTTCTTTGAGGGAATTAATTATATTATTTTCAATAATTACGACCCTTTTTGGGATCGCGATATATATGAGCTTCGTAATTAATTAGATATTTTAACTATATTTAAATACAAGTACCCAAAAATGTAATGTATGTACTTACCGAATGAACTAAAACGGTACACTAGACAAGAGAAGTAACAATAGAAAATCTCTATAAAAGCTAACAGGATAGATCACGATGGCGAAATCGACTAGAGAAGGCTCGGGCTAACAAGGGGCTGTACAGCCATTGATGATAATATAAAAGCTAATCGTAGTTTTGATTGATAACGATAATAAAAATAAATGATCGTACATACTTCAAGATAAGGTATACATCAATTGTGAAAAATAATATGATATAAGTTAAATCAAGCAACCAGAATTAGATATTTAAATTTTGTTTCTCCGGGGTTCAAACCTAGAGCGCTTGGTAACGTGTTTATTATGATAGTCTCAAAGATGGCATTAAATAATTAAATCCGTTTAAAATTACATTTTCAGTATTTGATATTATCAAGATTATTAAATGTGTGTTAAAAGTATCCTTTGTTTAAGTTCTCAATATTTATATCTCAAATATTTATTATCCTGTAAGCGAGTAGCAGAAAGCTAAAACTAAACTAATATAAAACATAAGTAGGGTTTGGCTACTGATTATTATATAAGGTTTTAATTAACTTCGGGATTAATCGATCGTCGTTAAACATCAGTGTTTAACTGGCTAGGAGCCATGTTAGTTTGGTAAACAGGATACAGGTACAATTAGGTAGGCGATCTGATGAGGCCAAACTTAGCACACAATTTAGTTAAGTCTAACGATTATCTTTATCAAACAAAATATAGTCTAAGATCGAACTGAATTTTGGTACTACATTCCTATTGAGGCAAAAGTTCAATATACAAACACATTTATAGCTCCTTAATCATCTGGTTTAATTTCGCGTAAGAGGTGATTTTAACGTGTTATGTTTTCCCGAGACTCAAACATTGGACTGCACGCGCTCCACATTAACGCATTTACATCTAACATACTAACAATTTTCATTACCATAGCATTTGTGAATAATCTATCAGGGCCGACTTGGGGAATTTCTATTTTAAACGAAAAACGGACTTAAAAATAAATTGGCAAATATTAACTGTATAGATAAAAATATAATTGTTATTATTTATTAGTTAGTGTAAAAATCTTGTTGTGAATGAATTGTCCAATTTCGGCCTGGGGAACCATATAGAGTGGAAACTTCTTTTTGCCCCCAAAGCCCCGAACCCCATTAGAGTCTAAGCTAAGGTATATACAAATTCACCCAAATTTAATATTCATGTACAAGTATCAAGTATGTAGCTTACAAGAATTAACCTTTCTTACGTATTAACAAAAAGTTTACAAGATTATCATTGTTTCTGAAGACTTAAATGTAAATGGAATTATACTTAAATGTTAATAAACGGTATTAAATATAATTTGTTAATTACCTTGACGCTAACGTTAAGAGAAATTGTGAATTTTCCTGATGAATTCATAGCAGATAATGAAAATATTTCATTCCAAGTGATGTACTATAAATGACTCATTCCATGAATAATTGTTACAAATTAATTTTACGTTAATGAAAATAATTGGAAAACAGGGTTCTGAGTTTTTGTAAGATTGTAACATTTATAATACAATCTCCAGAATTTGGGCTCAATCCAATAAACGAGATCGGAAACGAAAAAATAGTAAATTCTTTTCCGCAGGAAAAATATCTGAGCACTGCCTTTCAATAAAACCAATAAACAAAATAATTGTTGTAAAGTCTTAATGTATATTCATAACTAGCTGTGTCAGCGACTTCGTCCACGAATTTTCGCGGACGAAGCATTCGAATTCGTTTTTTAAAACTCCATCTTACTTACGCTGTTACCCACGACGTCGGTCGCGTCCCTTCCCGTCTTTCTTGCAAGTTAATCTTAAAAGAATTAATCTTTCATGCATATTGTATGTATTGTAACCGTGTTCGCAGCGTGCGGATCGGAAACCCTCTAAGCCTCTAATTTTCCCCGTTTTTTCCACAATTCCCGCTCTTGTTTCGCTTCTATTAGTCACAATGCAGTGTGTTATAGCCTAATCTTCCTCGATAAATGCTCTAATCACCACAAAAAGAATTTTTCAATTCGAACCAGTAGTTCTCGAGATTAGCGCGTTCAATAAACAAACAAACCCTTCAGCTTTACATCTTAGTATTGACTACTACCTATTTTTTAATTAATAAAATTCACTTTACGCTTTTAGACTTCAATTACATGCAGAGATTTTGTGATATTTATTTATCCTGACGTCATTATGACGACCCTTGTCATTTTATAATGCAATAAATGCATGACATACATGATTAACTTCGTAATTTTTTGCTTAACAACATGAAGCACGTTCTTTTATATTCCAATTTTGTACTAAATACTTTCAATACAAGAGTTCGATATATTTAAAATTATGCTTACTTTGGGATATGATCAAAGGCGGATTAAGGTGTATCTGTAAATGCCTTTAAATGAAGATATCGGAAACAGTAAATAGAGAAAAAGGTATCTTTATGGCTATTCATATATTTACATTTATTGGCAGATGAGCTGAAATACGTAGATTTCTGAATACCTACCTTAGACATAAATAGCTAACAATCAATATTGGAATAAAACGAGGGTTAAGTGGTTATAAATCTACATCAACTATTATGGGTATACATGTTATTGTTGCAAAATTATATTTATTGTTGAAATTAAAGAGAACTATAGAAATGAGTGCCTCTTAGCACATATTCGGCTATAAACATTTGACGTTTATTCATAATCTCATTTTTACATGTTTCTCCTTCACACCCGAGCATCAAAATTTTGGACATTGTCAATTGAAAACTATCACTTTTATACATGTTTAAATTGTATAAGCCTTTCGCGGCCATCTTGCAAACTTACTTGTTTTTATCTGATAATAACACTTTGAATAGTTTCGACATCTCCTAAAGATGTCATCCAAGGACGAAACGTCGAGAACCATTTTTAAATTACGACGAAAACCCAAGTCAGACCACATCTAGTACAAATAAATAATAAGTTGTGTAGAGAAGTTGTCTTTTCCGGTTATGTATAGTTTTTCTCTTTCGAATTATTCTATAAATATATCAACATAAGTGAAACCCGTTCTTCCTGGTTATAAGCGAACCTGGATTAAAATGAAATAATTGATGTTTCTATTGTGATGTGGTGACAATGCAGTATTGTGTGACAACGGACGTGGCGCGACATTCACTGCTGCTGTTTTATATTTTATTATATAAGAAGCATTTTGCAATAACTTGCTCTTCTCCATAAAATAAATTTTAACTAAGAAATATAACTAGCTCTAGGTATTGTTCTAGTCATTATTCAGTTGCATTACTTTTGAAATTTACAAAAACTATTTCAAAACGCTTGTTAAATTCGTATATAAAAAAAAATCTGATGGCACGGGCAAGACTAGAACCGGCATCTACAGTGAAGTGCTGAGTTAAGCAACCACAGGTTGCTTAATTTAGCTGCACCACTGCTCTGATCTTATTGTCACATGTCTACATGTCTTATTTCTTTCAATCCAAATAGATTATTAATCTATCAAATGCCCTAATGTGCAATAATATTATATAATAAAAAAAATATTATCAACCTAATATTCTCGTAAACAGTTACATATTTAAGGAGTCATGGAATTGTGGTTTATTTCACGATTTTACACAGAGTTCAATGTAATAAAAAATAGTCATATGAGTAAATTAGTACATAATTTAAATGATCACTATTACAAAGAATGAATTAATGAATATGAACCACGAGTATCTTAAATTACGATATATTTCAGTGATGTAGAGTTATTTTGATTAAATCCAAAACTTATACAACAATCAACCAACATTTTCATCAAATGTCTGAGTCAAATCACGATTCACGACCTTAGTACAGAGGTCGAAGATCACTTAATGTGAAAAATCAAAAGAATATTTTTCTTATTCACTGAATCAGCAATGAGTTTTACAACTCATAAATTATAGAATCACTTTGTTAAGAATTAGAACAATGTATTTTATTGTATTTTTGGCGAGAGACCAAGTTGCTACTTTAAGTTGTAAAACAGTTCAGGGATTTATGAAAAATTGTACTTTGAAACGAATTATGAGGCTTCCTGGCGACAAAGATACTATTAAGAATACTTGTGTGATATTTTGCTTGCAAACTTTTGAATTTTTAATGTTATGTGACAAAAAGTATGCCTGCAGTCCATTTATTTTGGTGATGTGGAGTCGACCTGTTTCGACATGCATTTTATCATAACTTATCTACTCCATCTTTTCTGTGATACCCTACTTTTATGGTATACTTCTTAACATTGCCGTTAAATAATAGAGTACCTGGGTTGTGAGGTAATTGCATTTTGGTCTAATATCCATGAGACAATGAAATGCACAAATATGGGCCCAATACTCTACATGCATTTAACAGCTAACTCTACTTCTAGCTATTCAGTGGTTTAGTAAGGTAAATTTCCAAAAGTATAAGGCAAATGCATGGTATATTGAAACAAATGGAATGTTTCTTTTCAAAAGCGCTCTTCCTGGTACGCAATTTATCCTGGCGTTGAAGTTGCTTTTACTGCCTACGCGAAATTGGATTATTAGCGAAAAGTTAACTACCCACTACAAATATTAAATTCAAACATTACAAATGTATTTAGAAATATCACATCTATAATCTAACAAGCCAAATTAATAAAAAAAGGCATAACTACGTACAGTAATCCAAATTCAAAATAGTCTCGTCTTCGATCTAGTCAGCGCTATGCTTCTCTGTCCTCCTCTGTCATAAAATAAGGTCTTTACATAACAAGATCTGTTAAAATTAAACAAAAACATATTTAATAGTAGTGTAAAATACGTATATTACACAAACTGAATCACATTATTAACTAAGTATGTTACAAATGATATTAAAATAGATTGAAAATACCGTATCGTAATTTTTACAAAATATATTTAATTTAATGTTACCGACTAAATGTTATAGCAGAGAAAATTGTCTAATACGCTTTGGTCACTAATTTAATTTTCTTTAACACCGTAACAGTGTTAAGCTATTTTTACTTTATTCCAGGAAAGATACTCCATTTAGCTTATTAAGAGAACACATTTAAAAGTTCGTTATCCTTAAAATTTCATACCACCTATTTAAGCTCTGGTCAGAAATGTCGAATCTATTGTGATGTAAAAACGTAATAAATATCGCGATTACGAATTTATTTGAGAAGGATTTTTATTTCCTTGAGAACAATTTAACGACCGCATTAACGACTCGAGGCTTTTAAGTGAGGTGGTTTCGATTCAAATATGGCGTTCAAATAACTATATGTACGGCTTTGTCCTACGAAATAAAATATTTAAATTTAGAACGTTAGTTAAAGTAGAAATTTACGTGGAGTTTGTAACACTCAATTCTTCAACAATTTTTTGAACTCAATCTTACAAACTCACATATGTTATAACCGTTTAAATCAGAATATTTATTTTAGTTATTTATTATTAGTGTGTACCACAGACGTGCTTACAACACTCGCTTTAAATAATTAACAATATAGAAGTAGGGTAGGGTAGTAATTTTATATAATATATAGGTATATTTAGAATAATGTTAAAGAAGTGACTGTGTCTGGCTGACTGTCTAACCTTGAGCTTTTATATGATTATGTAGAAGGGTTTCACTTGATTCTTGCGTTATCTAGGACAGGTCATTATCGGGTCATTGTTTCTTGAGGCATGAGATTTTATTTCGCTATCACCGGGTTTAAAGACTCTACGAAGAAAAAGAATCTAGTTGGCTAAGAGTATTGACATCTAAATCGTGAGTTTGATTACCTGGATATAAAGACTTATCTTGCTTTACTTTTCGTATCCTACAACACGCCGTGTCTTTTAGAAAATTCTTCTATATAGCATGCATTGTATGCCTTGTTGGCAAGTTATATAATAGAAATTCAATAAAAAAACGCATCGTTTTCTTTGACGTTAACCGATGTCTATTAAGGGAGTTATTTAAAAAGGACTATAAACAAACAATGGCCGGTCCATCAAGCAAACGTTTCGTTTTCGGCGCGCTATAATCATAATATGTTTTATGGCGCTATGTCAAGACAGATTCGTCACAAACCCATTTTATGTTGCTATTTACTCTTAACATTCATGTGACCTCTCGGGTATTGGGATTTGGGAATGTTTACAGGGTAAAAACGACAATATAACTAAAATACTTTGTCATACTCGTATAAAAGAAAACTATTTTAAATTAAAAATCGAAAATAAATTGAAAAAATTTACGACTCGGGTAGGACCTGGACCGGCATCGTTAGCGTTCCGAGCTGTTGTTCTATCTAGTTGAGCTACCGAATCCTACACATCGTCGATTTTTTTCAACCCATTGATACATGCACCAAGTGCGTAATTTTTTTTTTCAAATTATTTGCGAACATGTGAAAATATTAAAATTTAAATAAAACACTTTAAAATGATTTTTAACTTTGGCCCGACGTTTCGGATGCTTTGCAGCAGCCGTGGTCATGGGAATATATCGCGTTTTAAACCGTTAAAGTGTTTTATTTAAATGTGTACTACTCGCGTAAACTATAGACAGTATTTAATATTAAAATTTTCAAAACTATTTTCGATCGAAAAATGAGCGATGACACAAGCGAAGCTTGTACCTATATCAACAGCGACCCGTACTCTAATTATCACGAATTGTTTTATATTGAGAGTCGTATTGATTCTGAAGAGCGCGTTAGTTCAATGGTAGGAATGTATAGCCAATATCCACTATTTTTTACCTTCTTGGTAATAAAAAAAATACGTTGTACTTTGCATACATTATGTCCTGATAGCGAGAATATATTAGAGATTATATTCTATTAAAGTGTTAAAGATATACTTACAAAAGTGTCCCAAGCCCCATGGAGGCTCAATAAAAACTAGTTATTTTAACCCGATTATTAAAACGACTAATTCAATGTAGTTTTGTGTCACTTTTAAATGGATATTTTCGAGACAAAATTTCACTGAGTTTTTTAAAGAACAAAACTCAATACTAAAAGCGTCATTACACCTTAATGCAGATAATAAATCTACATTTAAGACCATTACAATTCTTGTGTTTCCTACTTTATTCACTCATAAGTATGAATTATACACCATTTCCATATATTTTGTCCTAATATTCATGATATATTTTTAGTTGTAGTTAGTAGTTAGCGGATTTGATAATTTTTAAAATCAATATCTCCCGGCCTTTAAAAGAAGAAGAATTAAAAACTAATCATTGAAAACTAATGTTTTTTCTTATTTACGATGAAACATATTTAAATATTTATTTATAAACATTGGAATTACGGCTAAGGCTATTAGCGAAATATTATACATATATATTTTTAATCAAACCATAAATTAGATCTACTTACGATCTTATCTACGATGTTAGCCTCCCTGGAAATTGAACCCACGACCCCTTGATGAGCCATACTCCAACAACACCGTGAAACAAGCTCACGTTTATGTAGGTGAGATCAAGTCGTATAATGAAATTTTAACTGCGTTGTCATTCTAAAATGCTTGGATAGCTTTAAATATTCTCTAGGCGCCCGAAAGTCTGGTCTTTTAACCTTGACTTGAGAAAATGCGGAAACATTTTGTATTCTATGATAAGGACAAATTGCACTGAATTAAGTCAAAATACCTAACAGCAATTATGTCAATTCCTAGTTGTGGTTTTTTAAGTTTTTAACAGTTCCCACATAACGGGGTATCGGGGTATATAAACTTTTAAGTGATAGCAATTCGTCTTGTACAATTATTTAGTCCCTCCTTAGTTCTCTCTTAGTTTAGTTTAGTTATTTAAAAAAAATATGTTATCTGAACAGACCTAACTATAAGTGGTACATTACAATATAAAAGAATTCCTACACCATCTGGGACACACTTCCAAAACAGCTACTAGACCTGACTTTATTTATTTATTTATATATATATTATATATTTAGATAATCACTATAATAACTAACCCTCCTTTTCCAGATAACACCATGACAAATATGAAGCATACAGCGGCTGCGGTACTTCTTTGTTTGATGGCGGGAGTGGTAGCCAATCCAATAAAACGGTCTCCAGACCTCGAAGCAAGGCGAAGAAGCGCTGTCGATCGCAGCATGATAAGGTTAATATTTTTGCTAGATTAGGGCAAAGCCCAGAAGTGGACATTCTTGCTCATACTTGACCAATTTAGTTAATGTTCTGTATCTATTGTAGATTTTATTTAAAACTTATAGCCATAATATATCGCATATAAGCTTTATTAAATGTGTAATCGAAGGAGACATCAACTTGAAATTGTTACTTAAAATTTCATGTAAAAATGTATACATGCAACTAACGAGTAGTTCGGTATACTCAAAACAAGTTTCCGTGATCTTTTCACAATAGGCGAAATTTAAAACACAACTAAATATTTATATGATTCTGATGTTCAAAACTACTTTACCCAGGTTCGGTCGTTCGTATCCACCAGAGCCTTCAGCCGCAGACCTGCGAGAGATGTTCCAAAGACCAACGAGACGCAGCAACAATTTCCTCCGCTTCGGTAGATCGCAGCCTCTCACCTTCACAGCAGATGACCTGATAAATCTCCTTAGAACGTATGAAACCGACTATGAACCTGAATCAAAACGCTCTGCCAATTTCATCCGTCTAGGCCGTGACCCAAAATTCATTAGACTGGGCAGAGCAGTTGAAGAAGAGAAAGCCAACGTGCAAACACCACTTTACAGCTACCCTCAGAGGAAGAATAGGGCACGAGATCACTTCATAAGACTAGGGAGAGATAGCGAAGAATTAGACGATGTAGAAACTGAAGGGAAGGGATCAGATGAAATATGCCGCGACTGTGAAGCGTAATTCTTGTGCCAAATGTATCTGTGCCAAACTAGCAATCGCTTTTTAAAAGTTATGTTGTCGCACAAATAAAAAAATCTTGTCGTCTAAAAGTGTATATAGGTTACTATAAAAAAGATATCGGAAAGTGGGGACACGAATCTTGTCACCTGCATAATATTGGTCGTTCTGTTTTGTTTTTTTCTAAATTTATTGTGAACATAAATAATATTATAATATTTGTATTTTTTTCCAGGGCTGTATTATGGTACCTTATTCTAATTACAGTCTTATTAACTTCGACATACAAATTATTATTTTGCTGAGCCGACAAGATCTGTGTTTCCGTAGGACTAATATTTTGTTCTTCACTCGATTGTCATTTTAAGGCACAGCTAATAAATCTGTTCGATTATAAGATCTTTAGTGCTCCATTTCAAATAATTATCGTTTCCAAAAAACATTTCGCATGTAAATATTGTTACAAATTTTAACTTATTTGGTGTGAGTATCCGATTTTTAAGGCTGGGTACGTTCGGATATTTCCATTAAATGTTTTGTATTATCTTAAATATTTTATTGTAACCGTTACGTCAATTTAAGTGTAATTAAATGATTGTTGCAACTGAAATAAACGGTGAATTATAAAAATTGTACTGTCTTATTCTTTTAAACCCTTCAAATTTATGAACAAATTATATTATAGATTGAGTTTATTCTTTGTTCACATAGCAGAGTAAGTAATCAATGATTTCTGTTTTTATAGTTTTTCTTTCGTATAACCCAGAAGAACGCAGTTGAAAAAACGCCATATTAAAAACACTCATATTTAAATAGTTATATTTTTATAAAATAAAATTACACTCTCGTTTTAGAATTAAAAAATGTTTAATAATGATCTAAACTATATTGATATGGTTAAAGTAAGAAGCAAGAGAGAAGATATTAAGTCCTGAATTTCCTAACAAACGTGACCTATTTAAACAGAATCCTAATTTTAAGAATTTCCCCTTTCATCCCATAAATACAGTAAAGCTTCGCATGACAACAATTAACTTGTAACATCGCGAAGAAAAGTGATCCTGCACAATTTAATTGGTCATTTTGCTTTATAAGACTCGTGTTACTGCAGTTTATTCAGCAACCTTAAGCTTGGGGCACAGTCTATCATTAACAGTAGGCAATCAGTTTGAAATCTCTTTCACATTATAGTTGTAGGTAATATAAGGATGAAAATATGGAAGTAGTTTTTACAGGTAACACCTAGAGAAACAAAAATTACGAATAATTTGCTTTTAATGTTATTTAGTTATTAATTTATTGGTTATATATTATTTTAAATTTACGAAGTGTTTTAGTGCATATTTTAATAATACTTTTTCTTCTTACGAATTGTCTTTGTCGTATTACTGATTTCGAGACCCATTTGAATAATGAGCGTAAAATACTTTTTTCTATGACATAAGATAAAATGTTGTACAATTCTATACGTGGATAACATAATATAATCAAATCTTGTGACTTCACTCGAATCGAATATTCCATTCATCCCATTACATAAACGCGAATTTAACACGTGGAAAATTACGCGATATAATCCTACTTAACGTATTATTTTCGATGTTAGTCATAACGTGTTGTGCATGTGAATGTACTTACAATGTAGATGACAAAACGTTATAACATTGGAGTGTTCTAGACTAATACCCGCTGGGCCGATCTTATCCGTACTACCACCGGATCTTCACTTGAACAGTGTAGTCGCGATGCAAAAGACCGTCAAAGATGGAGGAGGATAGTCCTTAAAGCATGCTCGAACACAGAGGACACCCCACGAACCACGACATCATCGTCACAGACCACGACCACTTTAAATTGAGTGCATGACTGAGAAGAAGAGACTAATAGATAAGTCCTTTATGTGCAGGATGTCCCAAATATTAAAACGCGATATATTAGTTTAACTTATTTGAAAATTATTTTTACTTCGGCCGGACGTTTCGGATGCTTTGCAGCAGCCGTGGTCACGGGAGACAGTCTCCCCGTGACCACGGCTGCTGCAAAGCAGTCATTTTCAAATAAGTTTAACTAATATATCGCGTTTCGGTTTCAGGCTGTGGATTTTCGAAAATCCAAAGACAAAAAAGGGCGCCAGCGCATCGTGTATATTGCTATATACCACCAAGTCAACCCATGCTTGTCTGCCCTCATCTAGCATTAAAAAAAGTAGTATCTGAAACCGTACCCTTTTGTTTATTTAATGCTTATTTTATTTAATTATTAAATGTTTATTAGTTGTCTTAGTCTGGTCATCATATTTTGAACCCAGAACACGGTTATATACAAAGCTATGCTTTTGCTGGGAAGAAATATATTACGTTTTATTCAGTCCAGCTTGAAATTGCATTTTTATTTGGAAGGTGTATCAATTTATTATAAAACTTCTTTTACACGTGATCCACTTACAAAGTGTTTTAGATCTTACACGTGTTTGAAAATAGAACACCCTGGAGTGATATCTAGTTAAAAGAGCTCGTTAAGAAACCCACTGTGCTGTCTCATTAACATTCTAAGGCAGATTTAACCAATTGTAAAAGAAGGTAATTAAATTCTTTACTATATTAACAGTATTGAAATAAATTTTGGGATGATAAATATAAAGAAAAAAAACGTGAAATACAATTCTAGGTGAGTAAAATGTAAATATAAAACGATTGTTTCTTCATTCTTTTACTAAATGGGAGGTGCCACATAATATCTAAACAAGATGCGCCGTCGTCCTATTTATGGCTCGGATATTCTGAAATCCACAGAAACCCAGTCGCGATTACACTTCACTTTTTTTGTGAACGATGGTTCGTAACTCGGACGGAATATCGATATTCTTACTACTCAAAATTGCTCTATGAGATTTAATTTAATAATTTATTTAAACGACTATGGACTGCAAGCAAGGGATGTATTTTACATCTTCAATGTTCGTCATTTAATTTTTCCATAAGTGATCTCCATGCTCCCGCCCTTCTCTTACATAAAAATGAAAAAAAAATAGGTGACAAATAATACTTGTTAACATGGGTAAGGAAAATATTATCTCCTGAATGTCTTTTAAGGTCAGGTCATATCAATAAGTGGCATGTTTGGAAAGGGTCCATCTTGTACAATTTGATAGGTATAATTTTGTAGTGGTCTGGGTTTGTATCAGATGACACGGATGGAACATGTATTAAATAACTGTTATAAAGCCACGTTATAAATAATGAGGTAATTTATCTGAATATAATGAAGCGAGAGGCTTTATTTTTTACGCAATTAATAAAAACAGTAACTTTGGCACTAACAGTTACAGCTAATATAAGGCGTAATATTTTGTAACACATATTGCTACGTCTGTGAATATAATAAAAGACAAATACTTGTTGTAGTTTACGCGAATACTTAGTACACATTTTCATACACATAGCGGTTTAAAACGCAAAATTTATACTAATATATAAGAGTTTGTTTGTTTGAAGGCGCTAATCTCAGGAACTACTGGTTCGAATTCTTTTTGTGTTAGAGTATTTATCGAGAAAGGCCTATACTATAAAACATCGCGCTGTGACTAATAGAAGCGAAGATACAGTGGGAAATGTGAACAAAACAGGTGAATTTTTCATCTCGCGACCGATGTCGTGGGCAGCAAAAATTTATTAAGATGTAGAGGTTTGCAAAAACAAATTTGGATGCCCAAAATAACCCATAAATAACAATTCTACACGGAGGAAGTCGCTGACACAGTTCTAGTCATAATATGAGAGGCACAGTCTTCGCTAAGTCCAAAACGCGCAACATTTAATGACGTCATCTCTAGCGATGGCGAAACGTCGAACCGATTCTCAATTACGACGGACTAAAATCCAAGTATACATTGAAAGCAATCATAATCCATTTTTCCTTGATTTCCGCAGTAAACGGATAAGTCTAGTTTATCTAGGTTTATAACCGAAGCATTGGAATGCAAATTAGCATTAGAAATAAGTGATTGAATAACTGCATAAAGGGATTACGGGTGACATTAGAGGCGAACCCCATTCGGCCCTGTCTTAAGCTAATTAAAATGCCGAGGAGTTTCTGCGGGACAGCACTTTTTATCACTTACATTGTATTTATTGCATGTCATGGCCAGATTCCCACAGCTGGGCGAGTGATACTTAGGTCAAACCGATCAACGCAGGGAAATAATACGCGTAATAATTTATGTCCACCAAAGAAGCGGTCTATAACTTCACTAGCTGTGCCCGCGATTTCGTCCGCATGAAATAGCTATTTTGGACAAGATATTGGTTATTTTTATAGTTTTATAAATTATAGCTGTTAGCCACAACGTCGTCCGCGTCCGTCGTTCTTGCGAGTTTATCCTAAAACATAGGCATATACTGCGGATTTAAATAAAACATTTTTACGGCCGGGACCGGCCCCCGAAAAACCCCCAAACGCCGGGGCCGAGGAAAAAAAAATTTTTTAAAAAAATTTTAAAAAAAACACCCCTTTTAAAAAAACGAAATGTTTTATTTAAATGTGTACTACTCGCGTAAGCTATAGACCCACAAAACCTGCAGACATTTTTTTAGTTCATTCAAATAAAATTTATTACTTCGTACATCCTTGTTGATTTCATCATCAAGTAGGTTATCAAAATAAATCGTTAAAACAAAACACTAACGGTTTAAAACGTGAAATATATGAAAATTGTTTTTTTCTACAGATTTGACAGTTGTAGAAATAAAAATTAAACGCCTATAAGCATCATTGTATCATTATAACGAGATATTACCTGATTTCAAAAACCTTCTTCTATTATGTTATTCAAATACATTTCTCCTAATTCGTCAATCTCTGCGTGTCAGTACAAATAGTTACCAACTACCCACACAAACGCATTCACAAATGATTGATCTCCCTTTAACTACTTATTTGTCGGCTACTACACATTAGAATTTGTGGAGAATACAGCCTAAATCGCTGTTACTATTCAAACACTTTTAACACCGATATTATAATAGCTATACAAAATACATCTACCAACAATAACAAATTATTGCTACAATTATACATTTTATGCGCAAACAATTACGTTACCTAATTTATAGACTATTTCATAAAGATACAATCAAATTTTAAACAGTTAAAAATATAAGAATCTCTCAAATCAATGAATATAATAACAAATATTAACAAAACTTATTTATTTTAACTACGGCATTTAGGGTACTTTGCAGCAGCCATGATGGGAGGACTCGATACGTCGGGCCGTAGTTAAAATTAATTATAAATAAGATAACACTAACACATTTCGCGTTTTAAACCATTAAAAGTGTTTATTTTAAGATGATTAATAAAATTAAAACTAAGCATAAATTTTTTAGCGAAATAATAAATGTAGTAACAAAACATTATGCCCATATCGTATAGTTAAGCATAACATACTGCATTACCTAAGTAATTGAATGTAGCCCAATTCAGATTTTAAAGAAAAAACGTTCAATACTATGATAGGAAAAATTAAACATATCGGCATAGCAGCGACAGACTTACATTAATGGCATTAGTGTGGTTTCGCGGTAGTGCTGTCTAGTTATCGATACTTTTAGAAAATCAGGTATTTATACTATTTTACTAGCGTAAAATAAAACTAAGAATAAATAAGGAGTAAGGTATGTTGCCTATTGGAAACATTAATATTCTGCACATTATGGCATCACATAAATTACAAAATCTACTTAGAACTATTTTTGATGCCGATGTGTAGGTACGGTAGCTTAATTGATTTGAGCAGGAGCACGTTACTGAAGAGTTCTGTTCAAGTCCCGCCATATCATATTAACAGAATTAACATAGTATGTTAAAATTCATCACGCCTTCAATATCTATATTTTTTAAAGATTTCATGTTAATCCCAATGTCAATTGTCACATGTTTCTAAACGTTGGCATGGTTTTGACTTTAGCGTGACCTAGAGGCGAGAGAGAATTCAAGAAAGAAATGTTAAAAAGTACGACCAAGAGTAAAAAAACAATAGCAACAAAAAAAAATAATTGTTATGCTAAATGTGTTTTCATGCTATTGTTTGTCGACAAAATTAATCGACATACCATCACTAGCGCCAGGGCTGGGCCACTTTGTAAATTCGATTACGGTATTCACTTACCATATTGTTAGCGAATGTCCCATAGGACGACCGCAGTGTCACTATCTGTGTAGTGGAACATAGTGCACATCATGAATTAGGATAAAGACAATTAGGTAAGTCGGAAACAAAGAAAAAAATACAAAAAAAAATTTCACTTTTGTGTTTTTTACATTAATTATCTGCTATTGTGCAATTATCTGAATCATATTAAAACCCAACTTAACTGCTTTTAATAGCGAACACCTGTTAATTCAAAATCTTGCTTCAAGAGGCTAATATATTGAATAAGCAAATTGATACGTATGTCGTAAAAGATCGTGTAAAACTTGGACTAAAGTGCAAACATCCGGTTTAAAATTGTCATCTAAGTAACCCTACCTACTGCTAAATTTGATGTCTTATATATTTCAACGTATGGCGAATAATCAACGGGCCCAACATGTTTTCAATCAATTTGAATTATTTCTGAAACATGGTCGACTACATCTGGATATCTGCTTGTTAATGGGGGTAGAAAGCCATCGTACATAGATGAAATAGCCTAAAGTTTCACGTTTTGGTTTCAGTCTGTACATTTCCGAGCATCTAAATATATGAAACCAGTACTGTTGCTAATCAACGGATCGTGGATTCGATCCCGACCGGGTCCAATATGAATGTAATCCGTTTATAATTTTTAAACATTGAAATAGGTGGTAGCAAAATCGAATTTCTGTCCAGGTCAGGAACAAAAAAGAAAAATGAAGTTTAATCGCATTTCGGTTTCAGCCTTTGGCGTTCCGAATAGCCAAAATAGGTAGTCATCGCACCTTGTTGAGATGTGATATTGCTGGGGAACCTCACCTACTATCAAGTGAACAAAGCATGAGGGCTTGTCAATCCTCTACCATAAAAATTAACTCGAGAACAACTAGACCATGTTTCTTATAAAGGTTTAATAATAATTTATCGTATACTTTTATTGGATCGAAAACAACCCACGCAACATATTACAATGTGTATTACCGATTTCCGCCTTTATTAATACTTCTAACGGATTGAAACGCGAGATATGCTCGTTTTTGAAACTGACATTTCGCCTGCTTTGTCGATTTAAATGCGATAAAAATCTAGGTATTTATAATAGAAAATATAGACGTAAATAGAATATAGATATAATTTCTTCTTTTCGATATAAGCTCTTAGTCGCCATAGAATCTTGGCCGGCCTTCCGAGTCTAATAAATAACTGCTATAATACATTTAATGAGATTAATGATCCAATTGTGTCGTAAGTATCAAGTGTTGGATTAACGTAAATCGGGGGATTCCCTTGTGTGGGCGTGGGAATAGCAAAAGTAAAGGGCGCTTAGTAATTACACATCATGAAATGTTAATATTTTAATCAATGCTGACTTCAAATTTCTCAATGAAGATTAGATAATAATTTCCGCGAATCATAATATAAATAATTTTACGGATTAAAATGCGTTCGGTTCATCTTGATGGATTAAAAATACATACGTTTTAGAATGCTTTGCACATTTAGCGTCGAAGAACGAAAGAAACAAACTATTTAAAGAATAATTAATATTATATAATAATAATGTTTTGATCTTCCATTAATTAAAAGTACTTATTTATTATATTTTTATTGGCTTGACGCTCATAATTGAAATAACAGGTTTAAAGTACTTTTAATTTTTAAATCGGGTTTGTAACTGAAATTAAACTGTTAATGTGGCTTGATTCTTTCCTTAGAATTTTGTGTATTACGTTTATGAAAATATCTTATTTCCCCGGCATATCTAAGGGGAAAACTTAAAACAATAAAAGCCCAATCATCCTCTAATACCACTTTTATTTCCTCTTAAGTTGGGAAAAGTTTTTTATCGAAATTACTGTTTGAATGCGTCTACGACACTTCTCGGTTAACTTTTACGACGCAGAAAAAACGTGATGGTTTTGCGATTATTACCAATATGAACGTTAGACGTGGGCCGAAATTTGGTTCAAATTGCCGAAATTCAGAGCCAGGGAATTCAAATTCTGCACTATGTGAATTATTATGTAAATATATGTGGTATGTGGTACTTTGACTAGCAAACCAGGCTACTATTAACGATAGAGAAGAACAAGTATCTTCATTTGGTAGAAAGTAAATAACTGAAATTTTATTATAATAAGGCGATCCAACCGTGGGGCACAGGGACTCCTATCAACTTTTTAAGGTCCAATTACCACGAGACAGGAAAAATTATAACACGATATATGAACATAACGGGGGTCGAACGGACGACCATTTATCAGAAACAAAAAAACTTATTTTTTAAAGCGGAACAGTTTGGTTTGAATTGAAAAAATTAGTGTTGGAAATACCATTTATCGAGAAAGGCTATATAACACCAAGCTGCGACAAATAGGAGCAAAGAAACTAATGAAAAATGTGAAAAAACGAGGAAAATTATTCATCTTTAAGGGTTTTCCGTTGCGTTGAGAAAATGGTTCAAAAAACCAAGAATGATTTTCTTGTTTTTTAAGATGTCCGCGAAAAGATGTCCGCGACTTTAAGATTTTCTCTCAAGAACGACGAAAGTTACGACGTCCAGTGTCGAGAGTTATACTTCATAAAGCTGAGGAGGTTTGCAAAAATAAATAATATGATGCCTCAAATCTCAATTCTACGCGGACGAAGTCGCTGACACAGCTAGTAATTGATTAAAAGTAGGAGCTTGTAAAAAAATAATTTGATGCCAAAAACAACTTCCACGCGCACGAAGTCGCGGGCACAGCTAGTCGCTAAATAAAGGTTTATAGGACTGAAACCCATTTACTTCAGCCAAATGTCTCAACCCGTTTATCACGCTTTTACTAGGAGAAACATCTTGGCCAGTCACGTTTGCGCTATTCACCGGTTATCCAATTTGCGCGTAATCTCTGCTTAAGGTCGCCGCTTACTGCACACCCTGACACGGTAACCTTACACTGATTGTAATTATAGCATTCTGAACCATCACGTGGATGTCGTTTAGAAATTTATTTTCTATTGCTACGGGCGCTACGCTGTTGCGCGGGGAGAAGTGCGAAATGTGTTCACTCTACGCGTCGAGATAATTCTTTATGATAGACAAGCCTTAATATTTTTCACATGTTATTTCGCATGATGGTATTATATAAATTAAAAATTATAAAACACTCCTTGAAAACTTTAATATTATTCACAGGTTAGTGCACTTGAAGGCATTATTTAAAAATAGGTTTTAGATTGGACATCTTTGGACACGGACTTGAACGGCCATCCGCAGCGTTCCGTGCTCTAAGACGGCAGGTCAATTAGTATCAGCCATATAACATCCAAACTGGATGCACTGTCGATCTATTTTTGGACATTCGGAACTTTACACACTGAAACTGCGCTTAAACTTCACTTTCTTATCTGTCAGACGGTGATTCGTCGTGACCTAGACGAAATAATTAATTCAAAGCAGAGTTGGTATCAGGTGGTGGTGTTCTATCTACTTCATCAATCCCTTTTCAATAATTACCAATCACCCCAGCGCCTCACGAAGCGGTGAATTTACTTATAGAAATCTTCTTGCTAAAACTAAAAACTTCGGGGTCTTTTATTCACCTTCAATGTCGGTTATTACTTTGCAAGTTTTGAAAGTACTCTTGAGAGATTTGTTCCTTTGTATAATAAACATTACTCATGGGTGATTTTAATACTTGCCTTATCAAACACCACATCAAAAAGCTCTTTCGATTTGTAACTATAATTTCATAATTTACCTCTCATACTATCTTTCACCTGTTGCAATCCCTCTTACTTATTTAATTTTTACTTCTTCTCACTATCACAAAATTAGGTCCGTTGCCTTCTCCCTTCAGATCTCTTTACTTCCTTAAATATCAAAACCAAACCTAAACCGCCTATTGTTCTTCGTCGCAACCTCGGTGAATTGATCCCCAACTATACGTATTTCATATTGATTGGAGTGGCATGTATTATCAGAGTCTTTGGACGCGAAGGTTGATTTGCTTAACGAGCTATCACCTGTCTTTACGACAAACAGCACCATTGAGGCCCGTTAATTGAGACATTTACCTGCTCCTGCTTACCAAATCAAAATTCTAATTAATAAAAAAAATAAGCTAAGGCTAAAAAGCACTAAATTAGCTGAACGTGATGTTACAAGAAAGTGCTAATCGTGCAAACTAGTGTCGTATCCAAACCCATTTCATGAATCTGTGGCCAACGGCGATACATCCAAAACCTGGAAGTTCCTAAAGCCCTGGGTGTAGCAAACCCTCTCAAACTTTATTCCCTCCTCTTTTGATTTAAAAGTTTGAATTCCCATTTACGTCTTCCTCTACCCCTAAAGGTTTAATTTAGATTATTCTTTGCAAAATATATATCTCTGCCTATTCCTGATTTTGTTCCTTTTTCCCTTACTTCTGTTACTGAAAAAGATGTCGAGAGGGGCATTTTGTCAATTTCATCGAATGCTGTTGGCTGCGACTTGATAGTCGTGCTTGATCTTACCCATTCTCCCAATATCCTTCCTATCCTCCCATATATTTAATTATTCTATCTCCTCATACATTTCCCAATGTGGAAATCCGGTTTGGTTGTCCCTATTCCCAAAAAGTCGATCCTCATTTCTCTGACTTCCGCCCCATCACTATCCTCCCCTTTTTCTCAAAAGTTCTTGAAGTATTGTCACCAGCATCTTAGCAATTCCTTAATAATCTATCCTTATCCACTGAGTTGTTTCGCTTACAGTCTACTACTTGTAAAGTGGCCAGATACCGCCAGGGATGTCGAATTATTATTTTAGATTTTAGCAACGCTTTTAATGCTGTTAATTTTGAGCTTCTACTTGGCCTTCTCGTTCTATTAACATTTCTATCTTCCATAAACTGGTTTTCAGTTATCTTTACGGTCGTCGCCAAGACGGGGAGGGGATAATATTATTTCTGATGGAATTCAGTTTCCTCAGGAATCCTCTCTCCTCTTTCCATTTTATAAATCCCTAACCTGCTTTCTTATTTCGCATATTTAAATTTATTCAATCTCCTCGAAATCTTCCTCTTCCCAGGGAAAACGATGATTTCTAAAATAGAAGAGTGGTTAAATTTTTGGCCTCAAAATAATCTTTGAAAAGCCAAATTATTTTATAGAAGTCTTATTTGTCTCAGAGTGGATGGAAGTTCCCTTTTCAAATAGGAATACTCTCAACTATAAATCATAAAAAATCTTGTTTATTACAAATTCTCCTGCTCATTGAGCAAATCAGTCGTAAAATTTGGCTAGTAAGATAAATTTCTTCCCATTCGAAAAATATCAGCAACCTTCTCACTCTTGCTATGCTGATGTATGCTCTACGGATGAATGAAAATATTAGATAAGCTGGAAGTCTCAAAATTCTGTACGATTATATTTGGACTACGAAAATTTGACCATATTTCTGCGTTTCGTAAAAAGTTAGGGTGGCTGTCCATTCGCCTCGGCGAGACTCACATGTCTAGTCCTTACTCTATTCTCTTCGCCCCTAATTCTCCCCTTATCAAAATCTAATTAAAATTTGGGTCCATGGTAGTTAGTTTACGATCATGGACGTCAATTTTGAGGTTCCTTTCAATCAATCAAGGTAATCCTTTCAAGTTACTCATAGACGGACCTCCGTTTCCAATGGCTCCTTCTCTCCTATTTAAAGCTCTAAAACATTTCCTTATCTGAGAAAACTTATTTATTTTAAATATATTTAGTCCCTTCGTAAGTTAGTAAACATGTAACCTTTTAGATCTGTATGTTTTTATTTTAAGTTCTGTGTTTTTGTTTATATTTTATTGTTTGTTAATTGTTTCGCCTACTTGCACATCTCATTCACATTTTTTAAATTGGTGCCTAAGAGATCGCTGTAGCATCCATCTCCCTGTGAATGTAATTTTTTATTTTTTGCAATAAAGAATTTTATAAATAAATAAATAAAATATAATATTATAATACGGAATATATAATTAAACTAATCTATAGAAGCAAGTCGGGTCTAAACTTACAATTGGATTTGGACCGGTTGACCAGACTTGAAATCATAGATTTGAATTAAAAAGTAACGCGAAATATTTAATTAAGTGTTAATATTAGCTATAGACAGACAGATAAAATAAGTACTTGATACATACTAGATATTGAAAACAGTAATATGCTTGTGCGTGTTATAAAAATAGCTAAAGCAATAAATCTTCTGTTACTACAGCAGATTTATATATTTCTGACCAAGGCTGATATAAAATAAATAGCGATAAAATAAGAATATTATTCGACTTTGAATCATAACTGTACGCGATCCTAGAAATCCTGGCTGACAAAAATTATACCTGTTAGTGATGAGAATCTATTAAACCAAAATCGATATCTATACTAATATATAAAGCTGAAGAGTTTGTTTGTTTGAGCGCGCTAATCTCAGGAACTACGGGTTCGAAATGAAAAATTATTTTTGTGTAGGTTAGAGCATTTATTGAGGAAGGTTATAGGCTATAAAACATTGTGACTAAAAGAAGCGAAGAAAGGTAGGGGAAATGTGGGAAAAACGAGGCAAAATATTCATCTTTGTGGGTTTAAGATACCCAAAAAATATGTAAAAATAATGATTTCACATAAAGTGTTTCAAAAAAATTTTGCAAAAGTGTTGCGACATTTTTTTGAATTTTTCATCTTAAGGGATAAACATATATGTTTATCCCTTAAGATTAACTTGCAAGAACAACAGGACGCGACCGACGTCGTGCGTAACTGCTTAAATTAAACAATTTTTCATGCCAAAAATAACTATTCTACGCGGGCAAAGTCGCTGGCACAGTAAAAAATATCTGTATCCGTTTTACTAAATGACTTTACTCAAATTTCTATGTCCCGCCCGACCGAAACAATTTATTGTTGCCCCAAGATTTGAATCCGTATCGACCGAAATCGCGTATTGCAAAGCCCAATTCACTATAGAGCTACAGAGGTGGTCATTATAATAAAAGATACGTAAAATAACTACTAATAAAATATAAAACAAAACAAACACTTTGGCTTACAGAAAAGATGAGTGTGAATGCCCATGTTATCGGTGTTAGCTGAAACGGTGCAGCAAATTAGACTCAAACGTGCAATAAAAGCAGCAAAGTTTACCTTAGTTCTCATTAAAAGGGTAAAGATTCCGTATCATTTACAGAGTGTTGAGAGTGTATCTACGATTAGCTATCAACGGCACATGGCGATCAGTCTCCTTTGATCTGTAGCCGGCTATTAATTTGTTTACACGTGAGAAAATCGGGCTCGATGCAAGGCGGTCATAGTAATAGCGATTTTCGTACAGAAGGGAATGCTACGTAGTAAAATTGCGATTTCTGAGTAATGCTTTTCTAAAAAGAGTATAAATTTCTTAATTTTGATGTCAGATACTGATTAAATTTAATGAAGATTTATATGAAAAATACACATACAACTATAATCTGCTAACTGATGTGTCGGGAAGCGGGCAGATTCTTTATTTTATATGTATACCAACAAACAGATAACAAAAAAACAAAATGCATATATTTGAAAACTGTTTAATAGTTTCGGGACGTTACTGGAGTCTTAATTGAAAAATAGTTCTCAACGTTTAGTTATCACGAGTTTTTGACATCATTAAGAGATACAAAGTAATCCATTAAGTGAAGATAAGAACCATTTCTCATTTGTCTGTATGATAGAGCAACCTCCTCTATCATACAGACAAATGAGGGGGTTTATGTAACGGAAGATTAAACTCGAAAAAAGACTCTGGGTTTGGAAATTTCTGAATTGCGATGGCCAAGCACCGAAGTAGTTTTGGATTCTTCTATTACACTTTTAGTTTATTAAGGCGATCAAGTGAATATAAATTCCAACTAATGTCGTTAGCACTGTGACCCTACTTTTATCTGGATGCTTTAAAGCATTTTCGTTTACGTTAAGTTTACCAAAACTAGGAGATTTCTATTTTTACCAAATAGTGATTATTTTTCAATTTTGGACTTGTGACATTTGAAACGAGGTAGGTGTACTAATTATTAATGTGCAATATGCAATTTGCAAATGTTTATTTGTATATTTGAATTGAATTGATTTGAAAAAATATTTTTTCTGTATATATATGAATTATTTTGGACTATTTGTTACAACCATAATTATTTTTTTTACAAATAAAATATTAAATGCCAAATTTTAACAATAATTTAGGTTATTTCCCAAAGATCAAACCTTAGCCCATTCAATCATAATCCGTAAGTCCTTGATGCAAACATCATTCACACATCATTTATAACTCGTACCGATCTAAATTGGTCTGTCAATACATTAAAATTTCTTTGAATCGTGACTCATCTAAAAATTGGATATAATATAACTATATGACAGAAATAGTGCTTATCCGTCAGTTAGTGGGGCGCTTAAATTAGATGCGCGCGCGCCGATCTCTTTGATACAAATTCTTATTTGTTTATACCGATTTGTGTGTGGATGATTCTAGGAGAAATTGGATTTAATGAGATAGTGTATCAAATAGTTTTGTGGTGATTATGTTAAGTATGAAGCGAAAAAAACGTAGTAAACGAATACGGATAAGATTTGATATGAATGAGGTAAAGATAATTTGAAGTAACAGCATAGATTTAAGTAGACCAAAACTTAATTAATGATTCTGCTTTAAAATAATTATTACTGAGACTTGCTGCGTTGTTTATTTGACTTCAGTTAAGTTTTAAATAAATAGTCTCAAGATTAAAAACGAGAGAAAATACAGACTAATACAGACATTCGATTCAATAGCCGTCACTTTTGGATTAACTACTTAGTTACAAAAGAGTACATCTTTCGTACTTACGAAAGATGTACTCTTTTAAGGTTCTAGATCGCGATATCGCAATAGTATTTACCTAAAGCTGGCTTAAGGAATCTGTAGCTATAAAATATAGCTCTATTAATAAAGAAATACATAGAAGGTATGTACCAATGGGTAGAGCAAAAAATTAAATGCGATTCAAGAATAGACTATCTTCTGTCCCGAATATGACGCGTGAAAAAGTCACAAGTCAACTTATTGCATTCAAAGACTCTTTGTAAGCAAGTGACGTGTATAATAAATCATACAGGATAACGCTGGCATCCTCAGATCCTTATCATCTTGAAATACAAATAAACACATCAGATTTCCTCTTTTCTATAGCTCATTTGTCAAGATATACGCTTCTTGCGAGCATTGAAATAAGTGACGCGACTTTTGTGTTTTTCCTTTATTTTCCACGGGAAATGATAGTTTTTAGGTTTTTCTTAATCTATAATGGAACAGATTATCATAACTAACTGTTTAAACGTAGTTAACGTAAAATAAAAATCAACGAATTAAGCCCACGCGTTAAACAATAGGATGTAATTGCTCAAGATATTCTAGAATTAAAAATTCGATGAAACTTCTAGAATAAAAAAACGCGATGACATAGCAAAACTTCCATTCTCTTGGATTCAATTCGTTAGGGCAGTAGCACAGATCTCTTCGGATACCTGTTCAAATCTCGATTGTGTAATGGATTTTTATTTTAACTACATTTTTAATTTATATAATGCCATCGTATGCAATGCTACATGTGCGATGCAAATTCGCAAAGCCTTGGCAGTGCCTTATATTTGATACCTGGGAAATGTAATATATTGTTTCCATTGGGTAATGCAGTGGTAGTCATACTTTTAACTAATTAAAAAAAAACACTGAAACTGTCACACAAATATGTTTCCCAACGCAACACCCCACCAACATAATACTCTTTTATTTCATTCTAATTATATTGTTATATTTCGTAATTATTTTATCCGACTCTAAAATCACGTTTAAAACTTTTGTGTTTAATTTCGTGGGTATAAAGGCCTTGTTTACTACGACACAACAGTGCACAAACTTCAAGTAACCTACGAATCAACAATGCAGATTTTTAAAGTTTATTAATTGTTTAAATAAAACACTTTAACGGTTTAAAACGCGATTACTTTGGAATGATTTATTTGGGAATGATTTTTAACTTCGGCCCGACGTTTCGAATGCTTTGGAAATCAAAGTAAGTTTAACTAATGTATCGCGTTTGATTTGTGAAAACACGCAACTTGATGTTATAAATTCATAATTTTCGAAACCATTACTATTTACGAATTCCATAACCGTAGAAACACATGAAATGGGGTATCTGCGTAAAAGCCTCATTTAGAAGGTTCTATTTACATATTGTCGCTTCACACTTGACGTAAATGACATGAAAACAACAGTTCTCTCAGTAATGATTCAACTTTCGTATCGTGACTATCGTAGCATAGAAATGTTGGTGGCATTATTTATTAAAATAGAAGAATACTAATAACTTCACTTGGTAAGAATAATTATAATGTGACATCGTCACGATCTAAATGCGAAAGCGGGCCCTAAGTTCGAATCTCAGTGAGACATACCTACATATATATTTCATGAATAGAAGATAATATGCATGAAACATTTCTTAGTCTCTTTTTCTTTTTTGTTGGTATAATTAACTCTTACCTCCTTTTAGAGAAACGAGCCCCCAATAAGGTAGCTTTGCTTTCAAACAAAATGGACACATATCATATAAGTCTTAAGTTGATATAAGCTTTCGCATCGGGCCGGGCCTAAGAGAGTATGTAAAGCCTGGTAATCACCGTTACCTACACAGACGGTTACACATACACTGCCATCCATATGGTAATAAAAATATATCAGCTTACATTACATTACATTAGTAATTGTTGAATGATTTTAGTATCTAATCATTAACCATTCTATTGTTTACGCATCGCATGTGTTAATTATACTCTTAAATTATTTAAAATTAGACTTGTTGTATTGTGTTTTGAATGCAGTCATGAATCATAGGTGAAGATGCGAATTCATAATTTTGTAACTTTTTAAGAGTATATAATTAATAAAAAAAAGAACATAGAGCCATTTATTGATTTCTTTTTTACCCATCCTTATCGCACAGATGCGTGTAACGCGTAAAACCGGGACCTCCACTTGTAAAACTCATTGATTATCCAACTTAACGTCTAAATTATCTTTAAACTATAATATTAATATATTCTTAAATTTATTTGCTTTTATTTTTGTTTTCTTCTTTTTTTATAATGCGTAAATCAATAGAAACTTGTTTCCATGTGCCTGAATCAAAGAAGTTAAGTATTTATTCAAAAGTTTTTACATAGTGCACCTAACGATGATTCCAGAACACAATGAACCGCGGTTCGAGGGAGGAGCTCCTCGGCAGTTCCCAGGAAGCCCTGAGGAACAGCCAACACGACTTGAGGAGCGTGTACGAGCGACCCCTCACCAGGGAGGAGAAGACGTTCCTGCTCAACGCCGATAGGGGAGACTACGCGACCGTCAAACGGTAAAATAGATTTTGAATGTTAAATGAAACACTTTTTTTAATATAGAGGAGAACAGACAATCCTATGATTGTCTGTTCTCCTCTATATTAAAAAAAAGTTCACTCGATGGGAGGTGAAATAAAACAAACATTTAAACAAGATGGCTGTCGACCCATTTTGGCTTTGACACTTAACAATTTGAAAATGCTTTGCAGCAGCCGAGGTCACGGGCTGCAAGGAATTCGTAACGTCAGCCCGTAGACAAATTAAATAGTAAATAAGGTAACTTATACATTTCGCGTTTTAAACCGTTTAAAATGTTTTATTTAAATTTTATGTGTGTGTGACTAAAAGTAAGAATTCCAACTATACTCATATAGTCATATGTTTGTGTAACTATGAAAACATGGATCAGATATCCGATAAAAGTGCATAGGTGATTCCATTACTATTGTAAGGTGTGGACTGGTAGCAAATATTATCAAATTATACACATAAAACAAAACACTCCTAACGGTTTATAACGCGAAATGTATTCGTTATCTTATTAGCAGTTAAAATAAATTAACTAATACATTTTTATTTCAACGTGTACTACTCGCGTAAATATACACATTAGTAATTAAGTTTTCACGTGGTAAAATCCATCGAATTTCAGCGAAGAAAATTTCAAATGAAAAGTGAAACACCCCACCGTTCTTTGTAAGTGAATCACTAGAAAACCGTAATCTTGTTTGTCTACACGTGCGTTTGTATGTCACGGTTACAAGTAATTCCGTTTATCCGGATAACTAGAGTTGGTTTGATTGACTTTGGATTAAAAGAATTAGGTTGGTAAGGTCGCTAGACAGACCTTATGATAGCTTTGAATTTGGCCTGCTCTTAAACGAGTGAAATGATGGAGATAGATATACTAAAACTCAAAAACTAGTGAGGAAGTAGAACGTTAAAACACTAACACAATATTACTCAAACTATTGTGACATCAAACATTGTCTGCAGTTTACGCGACTAGTACACATTTAAATAAAACACTATAACGGTTTAAAACGCGATATATTACTTAAACTTATTTGAAAATTATATTAAATACGGCCCGACGTTTCGGATGTTTTGCAGCAGCGGTGGTCACGGGGAGACAATTTTCATCATATTGTGATATCATTAGGACCTTGTTAGTGTGTATAATGTAATCCAGTGCTGTTTTACTTGTGGAATAATCTAAACGAAGATTCGTCAAGGAGTCTAGTAGTATCAATTATCCGCGTAATTACTAAAAAAATAAATGTTTTTCTTAAAATACTATAATAAATTACATTGCGCGAGACACGGTGGCTCAATTGGTTAGAGCAACTGCACGGAACCCTATGGATGCCGGTTCAAGCCCCTTGTAATTTTTCTTTGAATCTGGAATCGATTTTTAGTCACTAAAATAAACTCAACATAACTGTATTTATATCGCCTCCGGCTTAATGGTTAAGCCTTGCTTTGGGTTAGTTGTAATAGGAACTGGGTTTGAATCCCGGATACACAACCATAATCATTCTAGTCGGGCAGGGCACAGAAGTCTGATCAACTGGTTGTTTGTGATATCGACCAGTGCAAGCTATACATAGTTATGTATCAATATGCTAGACATTGTAAAAACAGAATAGTATACAATAGTATTACACTTAGATATTTTGTTTAATTATTAGTACGCGAATAATGGTTTTCTTTTAGCAAGAGACAGCAAGATGTATGTGTTATCAAAAAAGTAGACATTTATTTCCATAAAACAGAGGCTCCCTGAAAATTGAACCCATAAAATTTTAACTACACATAGCTTGTCACGTCTGTAACACATAACAAACAGGCGTTGCTCTCATAGACTGATTTTCAGCAATTATTCCCAGGTTAATAGACCAATATGCATCAAAACCAGAACTGCTAGACATCAACTGCGTAGACCCTCTGAACCGGTCAGCGCTTATCGCCGCCATCGAAAATGAGAACATTGAGCTTATCAGACTATTTCTCGAAGCTGGCATCAAAGTTAAGGTAAGAGATATCCCACTTGTGGGACAGAAAGATAGTCTAGCGATTTTTTTAAAACAATCCGATGTGCAGTGAATACGGGCTATTTTGACTTGCTTCTTGGTGTAATGGTAGAAATGAACGGCTAATAATTAACGGGTCGTGGTTTTAAACCCCCACTGGCTCCAAAATTTTTCAAATTAATTTATAAATAATCTGAAACATGCTGGATTTAGTCTGTACATCTAGTTAATAAATGAGTGGTAGGAAGATCGCAATTCCGTCCAATTGACGAACCATTTGGATGTCCATAGCTAAATGGGTTGACAGTCCACCTTTTTAGATGATACGGCTGGTTACCCCTATCTATCACGTGAAGCTGATGCTCGATTGTTCTTCTCAGTCTTAAGAGATCTCAGGGACCAGCGCTTTTTATCTCTCTAAGTACACTTATATCCATTGGTATGTGACATTTAAAATAATACATTTACAAACAAACACTAAATTTTAACTATGCATTTAAAATTAATAGTCCTTTCACGTTTTGTCGACATACATTTCCTTTCATGGAATAGTTCAATAATTCTCTGAGGAATCAAAGTGCATTGTCTGCTTTGTACTAAAATTGTCACTTAGCTAATTAAGTATTTGTAGCATGTTTTTCCCATTTCACAAACTTATGTATTGATAATGAAATGTCCGAGGACCTGGGAAATCAATTTTCTTCCTAATAGATACATATAATGCTTTAAATATCATACGATAACACAAATTTTTAAACTATTTTCATTTTTGAAGCGAAAACTTCTTTACCGTTATAAAGTATTTTTTTGTAATTGGTAAAAACTCTCGTCGGACACAATACCTGATCGAAAAAATTGTTGGTTATATTTGTGTATTAAGGCACTGTCCACCAATTACGATGTGAGATTGGACCCGAAACTTTACAAAACCTTGTGACATGTAGGGATATTTCCTACCACCCATTAAACGGCAAACATTGTAAAAAAATAGATTTTTTTTTACCGAACTGGTTAATCATTACTTAACTAACAGGCCAGCCAATATCACATGTACATAAAAAAATCCTATATTCATTGCTCTAAACAGTAGGTAACACTGATACATTATACAAGGGAACGATCGCCGCTAGCGTTCTATAATTGTGTTATGAGCGCACTGCACTCACTCATAACTTTATTTTCTAAACACGGTGACTTGCAGCGAAATTTCAATACATTTTTAATAATTTTTCTCGACACTTCATTCCTTATTTGTGGTTATTTTTAGTTAACTGCGTTGCAGTTATGTAACTATTATATATTATAGAGGCTAATAGTAAAATTAAAAAAATAAAATTACATAAATACTGTCTATACGTGAGTAGTACACATTTAAAGAAAACACTTTAATTTGAAAATGATTTTCAAATAAATTTAACTAATATATCGCGTTTAAATAAAACACTTTAACGGTTTAAAACGCGATACATTAGTTAAACTTATTTGAAAATTATTTTTAACTTCGGCCCGACGTTTCGGATGCTTTGCAGCAGCCGTGGTCATGGGGAGACATATATCGCGTTTTAAACCGTTAAAGTGTTTTATTTAAATGTGTACTACTCGCGTACTACTACTAGACAGTAACTATAGACAGTACTTAATATGTCGCGTTTTAAACCGTTAAAGTGTTTTATTAAAATTACATAATCTACCCAACTATATATTATTTAATCGTTATAAACTAACATAATGTCCTTAGTTACTTCTATTGTTGAGGATACGCCTTTTAACCAAGTCACACAGTCAAACCATTTACGAAGACACAATAGGAAAATATATGTGCACCTTTGGGAAATCAATATATCCAATAGTTTCAGTCCAAACCATTCATACATCTCCATAAGAGACATATTTATATTCAAACTAAATCTCTGAAGACGAAGAATATTTAGGTGTTACATTCCTTCAAGACAAATGGTATATTTATCACATTTGAAACATTATTATTGCATATAGCCAATAATTATGAACATAATTCATTAACCATCCAGAATATTCATAGATCTAAATCTATCTATATTCTACATCAGTTATTACTGATAATATTTATCAAACAACTGCAGAAAACTATACAGACAGTGGTTTTTATTATGTGTGTAAAGTAATTATATTTGAAAACTTCCATATATTTCACATGATGACATTAAAGGAATTAAACCTTAATTCGTAAGAGTTACGGTTGAAATTACATTGCGCGAGAGGTGCAATTATCAATAGGTTGAAAAAATTTAACGATCACACGTTAGTTCCATTGTTTGGGGCAACAGCACGGAACGCTGTGGATGCCGGTTCCAGTCCCGCCCACGTCGCCAATTTTTTTCACGCCAAAATCGATTGTTAATTTGCTTATTTTATTACAGGATGCACTACTTCACGCGATTAAAGAGGAGTACGTGGAGGCTGTTGAGATGCTGCTGCAGTGGGAGGAGGAACACCATGTGCCTGGAGAACCGTATGTGAGTATAGTATTTAATTACAAAAAATAATAAGACTATTTAAGGGTTTAAAACACGATATATATTATAAATATTGTTAAGCTTATTTGGAAATTATTGTAACTACCGCCGGATTTTTCGGATGCTTTGCAGCAGCCGAGGTCACGGGGAAACTAAAGATAATATATATTGCGTTTGAAACCGTTAAAGTGTATTATTTATATGCGTACTATTGCGTAAACTACTGACAGTTCTCGAAACTTACCTTTCATTTTAAATAAAACAAATACTTTAATCTCTTTAAATTTTCCAAAATAATTTAGATTCGTCAAAAGATGTTTGTCTGTCTGTCAGTCGTGATTCTACAGAGTTTGACGTGACAACATCTTATAATTTGATGGAGCTGGCAACACTCACGAAAAAACACGACGTATGCGTTACCTCGCTAACATATTATCGTAAAACGTTTTTATAAACTTTGTCACGTAAAGCTAGGATTGAATTTGTAAATGAACAGGATAGGCATCGAATCAAATTGTATGTTTGTATTGTATTATCAAAATATTTGAAATATCCATAAGACAATTAAGCATCATCAACCGTCTGACGAAGTATTTACTAAAACTGCTAGAGCAACGAAAATATGAAGTATATACCAAATACAAAATACACTTGTATCTTGTATCTTTTGAATGATATTGGCTGCAAGAGATCTATTGAGATGTTAAGAAAACAGACTGATTTGATGTAATCTTTAACATAAAAATAACCATTTTATTTATTGACAAATGGAAATAAATATTAAATGTATGTATTATATTTTCGAGACAAAAAATAAGCGTTTTATAAATTCCTACGACTAATTTGAATGTTATCTATACTAATATTATAAAGAGGAAAGATTTGTATTTTTGTATGTAACGGATAATCTCAAAAAGTACTGGACCGATTTTAATAATTCTTTTTTCATTGGAAAGCTACATTATCACTGAGTAATATAGGCTATATTTAGTACTTGTTTACTATAGACATCTATAGAAATTCTTACTAAAACCAACGGAAAAGTATTAATGATAGAACAAAAAAATGTGTGTGTTACATAACTATAGCTACTTTTTTACATTTGACAAATTAATATAAGTGCCGACCAAAATCAGACCGTGTTATTCATACCATTTATAATTTTTTATCCAAATAATAGAGGGCCTTCAAGTATACTAAGCAGATTTATTACAATATTTACCCCCCCCCCCCTCAGCAAAACGTGTTATCCCCTCCCCCCTTCTTCGTCATTTTCACCATTTAAAAATTTTTGCCATTCGTGTAAAAAAGTAAATAAATATCGATGACGTAATCTTCCTCTGCCCCCCCCTACCCCATTCTAAATAACCGCCCCCCCCCCGAACTAATACTGAACGAGCCTGTCGAACTATACTATACCATTTCCTTTCAGAGCTGGGAGTCAGTAGATCCAGCATCAGCAACGTTCACATCTGACATCACCCCACTAATCCTAGCCGCACACCGCAACCACTACGAGATCTTGAAGCTGCTTCTGGATAGAGGCGCCACACTGCCAGTGCCTCACGACGTCAAGTAGGTACAGAAGTCCAATCATTCCTTATACTAATACCTTTTACCCTAGTATTCATGATCTACATCACTGTTATAAAGATAAAAAGTTTGTTGTAATTAAACATTTATTTTAGTCCTGAGACCAAGACCAACCTTCCATGCTGTTGCTCTCACTAACTAAGCTACCTTTACCTATTTTTTTTTTTTTAATTTGGCGAAAGAACACAACAAATATGGCTGATTTCAAACTATAGAGATCTAGGGACGCCCTTTTGTAGAGTGTAGTCGTTGCCACAGAGGACATAGGATTTTTTTTTTGTATATGGACCCAACGACCTGAATATATAAAATCAGTTTTATGACAACTTATTTTTAAAACTTAAAGAAATTTTAATCTGTGCATGTGTAAATTTATTTTTATTAATTTTAGCATGAAATTGTGGTTTTAACTTAGTGAATTTGAGGTAGTTCATTAGTTTAATATATAATATAGTAGACACTATATTGTATATTAAATATATTATTATAATATATTATAATGTTTTACTCTAAATCAATGTAAAACTTGTGAGAAAATCACGATTTCATGTTAATTTTGTGTTTGTTTACCAAAAATGCCAAGTAAGAAAAAATACACTAGAGTTCCAGTTACAAAAGTATTTTAACGTAGGTGCGGCTGTGACGAATGTGTGAAGTCATCGACAGAGGATTCGTTGAGGCACTCACAGGCCCGGATCAACTCCTACCGAGCCCTGAGTTCTCCGTCTCTCATTGCGCTGTCTTCCGCCGACCCTGTGCTGACCGCTTTCGAGCTGTCATGGGAACTTAACAGCCTTAGCCGCATGGAGACTGAATTTCGTGTAGAATATAAGGTTCTGACTGTTATATTCCCTTCAGCATCTCTATTAAGTAGCTTTAAAAAGATACAATGTAAAAGACTTCAATCATTGTTTTCGCTCAACAACACTTTTTACTGTAGAGGCATGTGCCAACATCTGTATAAAATTTTATATCATTAAATTTACTTCTCTTTACTAATATTATAAAGGTGAAGATTTTGTTTGTTTGAACGCGCCAATCTCAGAAACTACTAGTTTGAATTGAATTTGTTTGATAGACATTTATCGAGAAAGGTTTTAGGTTAATTAACTTTACGCCTGCGACCAACGGGAGCGCAGAAACAGTGAAAGAAAAATAGGGAAAATTATTCTTCTTTGAGGGCTTTTTGCGCTGCTAAATGCCGGCTAAAAAAAAAAACAAAAATTATGTAAGAAATGACTCCACTTTAAATTTTTAAAAAAATGTCCGTGATATATGTATGTATAACAACTTTTCTACATGGAATAAGTCGCGGGCTCTGCTAGTTTTACATAACTATCGCTTCAATTAACTGGTATTAAGCAGCATTAATTTAATTTCCTATAAAACAAAGCAATTTAATACAGTTTTTTATTAATCTAAAACATATAATAGGCTCTTAGACAACAAGTACAAGAATTCGCCACATCATTATTGGACCACACGCGCACGTCACAGGAACTAGAAATCATGCTAAACTACAACCCTTGGGACATGGACTGCTGGGAGCCAGGAGAGAGGCAGACCTTGGGGAGGCTCAAACTGGCCATCAAGTATAAGCAGAAAATGGTTAGTTATGAAAATCCCCGATAAAGGAAATTAGTATCTAATTGACTTTAAACTGATAATACACACTACTGGACGGATAAGCAATGTATGGCTGTAGGTTCGATCCCTACCGGGTCCATCATTTTGGGCTTCTTCTGGAAATCTTAATATTAAATGAGTGGTAAAAATATCGCATTTCAATCCGGGTCATGAACCACCTTCCAAAAATGGAAACGCCGTTAAGTCTAATCGCGTTTCGGTTTCAGTCTGTGGATTTCCGAATATCCAAAGCAAAAATAGGTCGACAGCGCAATTTGCTTGGATGTTATATAGGCTGTTTTTTCTCTATCATAAAAACAAATACTGTTATATTCATTTTAGCTTAAGGAAAATCCATATTTATAACAATAAAAGGTTATGTTTAACTGAGCAACTTTTAAATGACATCAATAACTGTCTTTTAAAATACTAACTCATGTATGTATATAAAATACAATTGGATTTCCAGTTCGTAGCACATCCCAACGTACAACAACTTCTAGGAGCCATTTGGTACGAAGGTCTTCCCGGATTTAAGCGGAAAAACATCGTGGGACAATGCGTACAGGTACAATTTCAACTCCAACGGAACACTATAAAATATTTTCAAGGGCTTTATTGATTATTAGAAACGCTGTTTGACTGTGAAATAACTATTTATATATAACTATAAGGATAGAAAATAATTCGTCTCTTTGTAAAGGTAAATAAAGGTTTTTAACGATTTGTATACGTAGTATTATTTTTGTAAACATTTATTATATACTTTTATTAAACTAGAATAGAGATAAAAAAAATTTAGTATTAAACATTCTTAAATATTGCTTATAGTTAAACGACTAGTAATTAAATAAAATTCCGCGTTTAAATCGTAAATTAGAAGTCAAATTATTTTTAATTTACTTTAATTACGGACCGATGACATTTTATCAGAATCGTCGGGCCGTAACTAAAGTAAATAAAAAAAATGTAACTAGTATTCTGCGCCCTTTTAAGGCCGTTAAAAGTTTTTTTTAATTAAAATTTTATATTCTCAATTATTATATTTTTAGGTGGCGAAACTCGGTGCGATGTTTCCAATCTATTGTTCCATCTATATGATGTCGCCAGACTCGGAATACGGTCAATTCATGAAAAAACCTTTCGTCAAATTCATCTGTCACAGTTCCTCCTATATGTTGTTCTTATGTAAGTTTTTCACTTCTAATTAATTTGAATCGTCCTAAAGAGTTGCCTTACATGCAGATGTAAGAGACACGAGCTTGAGGATTTTAATATTATATTGGTAAATTTTATTGTAGTAAAGATAAATTGTTTGTTTGACCTCCTCTGTAGCGAAAGGGTTAAACGTATTGCCTAGTATTGCGTTATGCGTGAGAGGTCCTGGGTTCGAATCCCAGAGGAACAAACAATAAAGGTAACTCCGGTCGGGTAGGGAACAGAAGTCTTATCAACTACTTGTCTGTTAAAAAGAACAGATCAGTGAAACGGACACAGAAATATGTGCGCCACACGCCCCGCGCCCCACGAGGAATTTCACACAAAGATAAATTGAGTACTCTTCAAATTTTAAAAGATATTTTTTCTGAACAAAATATAATTTTGCAATTATAACGATAATACGTCTTTCCTAAGCGAGCTAAGTGCAAACACATTTCTCTCCCTATTTCACTGATTGATTTAATATATGTACTTGCCTGTAAATATATTAAATAAAAAACTACAAGACTTCTGTGTCCTACTCGACCAAAATAATGTATTATTCCTTCGAGTTTTGAAACGAGACATCTCAAAACTAACACAAGGCGACGTGTTTGACCAATGAGCTTCGGAGACAGACGGTCAAAGCAGAGAATATAAAAAGAAAAAAAAACACCCAATTAAAGTCGCATATATGATGTTATTAGTATATTTTGTCACATTGGTTAAAAATATTTGTTCGTAAATGAACATACAACGCAAGTGTAAATTGTACAAAAGTCAATCATTTCCAGCGTTATTATCATTGGCATCACAAAGGGCGGAGTTTCTCGTTTTGGAATATTCTGGAATATCCTGGCTGCAAGAGTTAGTTGAATACTGGAAAGCGCACGAACGAGGATCGTTGCCTGGTCTGCTGGAATTTTGTGTCATCTTCTACATAGCAAGTAAATTTTTATTTGTGCAACTAAATACTCTTAATTGAAAAATAATAGATTTAATATTGTGTTATATATAGGTATTATTGCATTTTATTTTTTTTGGCACATACCAAAATTAAAATGTTTGAGCTATCAATACAAGCTTTACGTTTTTTAATATTGAGTAGGACAAACAAGCACGAGGTTCACTTGATGTATGACGAAATACCTCAGACATATAAACAAGATGTGCGGTCGACCTATTTTGGCTTTAGATATTCGGGAATCCACAGACTTCCACAACCTTCACGGCTTTTTCATCTGTGGACGGTAGTTGGTGACCCGGGCGGATTTTCGATATTCCTACCCACTTTATAATTATACCTATTAACGTGGCAATGTATAATCATCAACAAAAATATTATATCTTCTGAATTATTTGAAAAATTCTTATTAAAATTTTGCACCACGCAAAAGTGCAAAATATTTTTCAGTTAAAATTGGAAAGCAGTGATTAATATTCAATTTATCGAGATATTTCGTTGATATCAAAGAGGCGGTAAATTAAAATGCGTTATTCCAATATACAATAGCTTTTTCACAATAAATATAAACTACATTTAATATTAATTGCTGAGAAAAGAGCTTTATCTAATTCATATAAATACTTTACACTTAAAGGAAAAAACAATGAAGTTGATGTGAACTATGCGGTTTCTTTTAAAGCATTTCTGTTCAAAATTGTCCTTGATAAAAGGCAATATATATGTCGATCATATTTAAATATAAATATAGGTTTATAACTATTACTTAAGTATGATTAAATAATATTTCATAAAATGTAAGTAAGGTTATTTCTTTGTACACATTGATTTAGTTATTAAGATTTAATATATATAATAATATACATATGTACTTAGGTTTAATATGGGGTGAAATCCGTTCCCTTTGGAATGGTGGGCTTTTGGAGTACATCAGTGATCTCTGGAACATGGTGGATTTCATCACGAACGTCTTTTACATTGCCTGGATCTGCTTGCGTTTCTCTTCGTGGTACATTGTACAGGTAAACAATCCTTTAGTCTGTCTGTACGTTCCAGACGTAACACGTTACCTAAGAGGAAACAGTTTATAAATAGTTCTTATTTTTAAAAGTAATAAAAGAAAGTAAAATTTTACGTTAACTTATTGACGTCGGGTCGTACTTAGTTTAAATTAAAATATATACATTTTGTAGTAACTGCAGACAATATGTAATAAAGTTATAATCTTATAATCGCTGTCCCACATCTGATGATCTTCCTTAGACACTGTTACGGGTCGGCATTTTTTTTCACTGACTATGATTTTTTTTTACAGCGCGACTACAGAAGCGGCAAAGACCCGTGGTACCCTCGCGAGCGCTGGGACTCTTTCGACCCGATGCTGCTATCCGAAGGCGCGTTCGCTGCCGGCATGATCTTCTCCTTCCTCAAGCTGGTCCACATCTTCTCCATCAACCCTCATCTCGGTCCCCTGCAGGTCTCCCTCGGCAGAATGATCTTGGATATCATGAAATTCTTCTTCGTTTATATGTTGGTGCTGTTTGCTTTTGGATGTGGTAAGTGAAGTTTTTGGAATGTACATTTGTACTTTTATAATTATTATAATATTATTGGAAACACAAACATTCAAAACATAATACAATAGACTATAAAATGTATACCAACATATGCTTAAGTTAACATACTAACATAATCAAGAATACAATTTTATAATAATATAAGGAATACATTGGTTTAAAGTCATTCGCCAAGAAACAGCTGTTTTGCACCCGTCTGTACAGCATTAAATTTACACACACGAATATGTGTATTTGTCTATGTGCGTAAAAACTAAGCAAGGAATATGCATAGTTTGATTTAAAGTTTACATATTCGACATGAATGTTAAGACAAAGTTTTTCGATTTATTTTTTACGCCCTTTATCTCAATAATCATAGATTTCCATATTTTTACGACTAAATCCCACGTCATATACAATACTTTATATTATAAAAGGTCGAATAGAGCTGTTTCGGGCGGTGTAGCATGCATCCTTCGAGAAAATATTATCTACCGTTTCGGATTGCGCATTGTATAGTTCTTGTACATTTTCTGACTTGAATTGAATGACTTTTTATCTTTTTTTAAAAAGTCATCTACATTTGTTGGAGTGACTTTGTCTATATTATTATTAAAGACGGGCCGTACTCGACCGAATACCTCTTATACTTACTTACTCTTATACTTTGTCATTTGATAACGCGTATACTTTGTTTTAGAAAAGCCATACATTTAGCTAAATATAATTGAAATAACAGTTTTAATCCAAAAGTATTTATTAGTAATTTAGGAAATCTTTGAAAATAAATAAACGCGTTTGCAAACAATCAAGTAACTGGTAGGAGAAAGGTCTGGGCGGGGTGAGGGGTGTATCAAAGCGAGCCGATGTCTTTACCGGCGCGAAATTGTATGTATCTGCTTACGCGCGCGGAGTGGAAATTTTACTGAACCGAGTTACTTGGCCGAGTAGATACTCGGTTGAAAAAAAATTGGCCTGGGTAAAACTCGGTACTACTTTCTCGGCAACAGTGTTACTCAGCGTATGTTTTATTAACCTTCACGGCTCGCCTACTCAAAACAAGTAAATTATACCTATACGTATATAGGTATGTCTACTATCGCGAGAAATGGAATTTTGGTATCGTAGCGTGCATAATAGGTCGGCAGGTAACAGACAAAGGGGCATTAATCTCAATATTAAAATGACACTATGTCAAACCAACAAACATTTTATAGACCCGCAACGGTCTATAAATTGAATATAGCGTGAGTACAGAATCGACCGCGTTATCTTCTATTATTGTCTATTGCTAGATGAGTTACGTATTAAATGCACAAGAGACATGGTATCATACAAGAACTTAGGGGACAAATTGAGACCTTTTGAACAAAAAAAAATATTATTATATGTATGGGACGACAATAATTTTTATTCTTAACTCTTTGTCTAATGAAGCAAGTCCTTTTCTTAGGACATAGAAAAGTTTTCAAAAAGTGATTTTTAAGATTTACGTTTTATTACATTCCCTATGTGGATTTTTAAAACCATATACAAAAAAAACACTGTACACCGGTTTAGAGACATTTATTTCTCACTCAGATTATAAATCACCTATTAGGTTATAACTGCTAAAAACCTTTTTATAGCACGTACGTACCTACTCGATTTGAATTAAATTAAGTACATTTAGAATTGAATTGAATCCTAAATTATGTGACATTTTCCTTAATAACTATGGTGTAATTGTACCGTAAATCACAGCAGAATCTAAATACATATTAGATAAGAACTGTCACACAGGTTCATCACTAAAGATACATTTTAAATTGCAGGTCTAAACCAGCTGATGTGGTACTATGCGGAACTGGAAAAAAATAAATGTTACCATCTACCTAACGGAGATCTACCGGACTTCGACAATCAAGAAAGGGCTTGTACGATCTGGAGACGATACGCTAAGTGAGATTAATATCCTTTCACCTGCCCTCTTGATTGATATAAATCGTTCAGCCTAACTTAACGTGCAAGATCGTAAATTTATATTGTGTCATATAAAAGTCTAAATTTGTAACAATAGCCAACAACAAACTTTTTGTAGCACAAAATCTGGTTTTAGTCACATTAAATTAAATTACAAACGTAATGTTTGTATCAAATAGCTAAGTATTGTCTGTAGTCACGAGTAAAGCACATTAAAAAAAAACTTTTTAACGGTTTAATACGCGTAGTCACGGAAGAATTCGTCCCTTCAACTATTAGACTGCTACGAAGTATCCGAATCAAAACGTCGAGCCAATGTCTTAAAACTTAACTCATAAATAATCAAAGTTTTAATAATATGTTTGACACCAGCAAAATTTCTTAGTAATTATCACGAATACACATTTAAAGAAGAAATGAGATTAATTTGATTTCTATTACAGTCTGTTCGAGACTTCCCAATCTCTCTTTTGGGCGTCCTTCGGTCTCGTAGACCTGACATGCTTCGAGCTGACCGGCATCAAGAGCTTCACTCGGTTCTGGGCGCTCCTCACCTTCGGTTCCTACTCTGTCATTAACATTATCGTACTCCTTAATATGCTTATCGCTATGATGTCAAACTCCTACCAAATCATTTCTGTAAGTATAAGTAACTAACTTACGTAATTTATTTTTTACTTATATGCTTCATATCAATTTAAAGGAAAGCCCTTTTTACACAGATATTTGACAGCGGCTATGGCTACTTACAAAGAGTATCATAGTCATTTTTGACGAGCTCATTGGTGTAACGGTAGCCTTGGCTCTCAACGGGTCGTGGGTTTGATTTTTCTTAAATATGGTAAACTTCATCTGGAAATCGGGATATTGAATGGGTGGTAGGTATATCGAAATTCCGTCTAGGTCACGAACCACTGTCTGTCTGTCTGTCAGTTTCAATCTGTGGATTTCCGAATTCGCAAAGCCATAAATAAGTCAGCACATCTTGTCTAGATCTTATATGGCTGGGGTATTCCACCAAATAAACGCCATGCTTGTCTGTGCTTCTCTATCATAAACCAATGTATAATATGAATTATGAAGGTGTTTTGTTTATTTATAATTTTCTACGTCTCCAGGAAAGGTCAGATATTGAGTGGAAGTTCGCTCGCAGTAACCTGTGGATGTCTTACTTCGAGGACGGAGACACTGTCCCTCCACCCTTCAACATCATCCCGACGCCGAAGCACCTCTCTGGTTGGATCAATCGCATGTGCAGTAATCGCGACAGGGGTTCTATTATTGTTGGTTTCATTTAATATTTTTTACACTTCATATCATTAGTTCATATAATATAAGATTTCATCAATGCAAGCTGATATGATGTAAAAGTAACGCAACGTAACAAGCAGAATTAGCACTCAGGCCTTTATGTAAATGGACCAGTTAAGATTTAATGACATAGAGAGAGTGATACATCTTTTTTGAGAAATCTATTTCTCAAAAAAGTTGTATCACTTACTTGAGAACACTATACAAATCTACATTATTTTTATAACTCTTTTCAGTTCCTTAAAATTAGTGCATATACACTTTTTTACAATTTATATTATGATTTATATATGTAATTCTTATAAGTTGATCTTTTACCCTGCATTATCCTACAAAGTTTTCTAAAAAATATTATACAATTTAAGAAAAACACCGAAAAAGAATAATGACTACCTCTTAACAGAATGACGCCATAATGTGCCGTTGCGTAACAATACATTTAATATTCAACAGAATAAATCTCGTGAGAAAGCACGTCTGCAGCATGAAGCAGTGATGCGTGTGCTTGTGCGCCGATATGTAACAGCTGAACAGCGAGCCAGAGACGAAGTAGGTGTCACAGAAGATGACGTGATGGAGATAAGACAGGACATATCAACGCTTCGTTACGAATTGATCGATATTCTGGCAAATAACGGCATGAAGACACCGAGAATTAAAATGAATGAAACAACAAGTGAGTGATACAAAATAAATTAATTGGCAACTCAAATCAAGTAAATATAATATAAAAAAAGAATTTCCATACATAGCTGCTATACCGTATGAATCACATTTTAAAATTATCCCAAGTATAATACAATGGTGGTAAATTATATATAACAAATATTTTGTTTATTTCCACCGAATAACTCCTCAATGCTGCTACCTCTAAGTAGCATAAACTCAAACCACACTACTTCTGTTCTAGTTGGCGAGCTTAAAAAATTTCGCCACTATATTTGTGGTTACAACCGTGATTAAACAGCCTAGTACTACAAAATTTTCAAAAACAATATGCTTACTTAATATAATTATTTTAGTTTCCGGCAAGAAGGGTAAAGTGATGGAGAGAAGGATTCTCAAAGACTTCCAGATTGGTATTGTCGAAGGTATTATAAAGGACGTGATATCTAAGGAGAGTAAGCCTAAGGATGTCTTCAGTCAGATCGCTAAAGCCATTGTAAGAAAAGGGAGTCCTGAGAAGTAAGTCTTTGTATTACACGCCTTATAAATAAGAGTAAAAGCAATCGCTACAAATCAATTCGTCGAAAAATATTAGGCTTAATACACTTCGCTAAATTTAACATGAATTTAAATATATTCTTAAAAGAAATAATGAGTGAGAAGGGAACTACATGAGAGTGAAATTTCTTTTTCCTTATGTAGGGTGTGGGGCAGACATTTCTTTGTCTGTTTGAGTCATTCACGCCCTGCCTAACTTAGACTATGTATTATGTATCCCGCGACGAATTTGAACCCAAAACCTCGTTTAAGTATTAACCGCGAAAGTCGTTTTTGGAAACCTTTGTTTATTATGATTATAATACGATTCTTTTATATTCTTCAGTAAAAAACGTGACTGGAACGCTGTGGTTAGAACAAATACTGTGCGCCGAGACCCCATTGGAAGTACCACAGAAGCTGAAACTAAACGCAGCAGACAGTCGCTTCGAGCCCATATTCTTGACAATGTTAAAGATAGGACTATCGATCCGCAGAAATTATTGGGTAAATTACTTACTTTTTTGTAAAAACGTAAAATTAAAAACAAAATATTTTTTTTTAAATTCGTATCACATATCCATAGACCATTATTATCCAATAATTCATCGATTGTTAAAAATATTTCCGCAACAGAATTCAACCCTAAACTATCTGACGTGACTCCAACAACACGGGTGGCATATGCCAAATTCATGAGAAGCAAGATCAAATCAGACTTCAGCGAACGAGAAAAGACTGGGACATCAGAGAAAGACTTCAGCATCGAAGATGAAACGTCATCTGCAAAGGCTAAACCGAAAAGTAAATATCCATAACTTTGTAAAACGCGAGTGAAATAACAAATGCATTGGCGCTCTCGTGTTGGAGCATATAGGATCTATTTTCCATTTACATAATCTCAAGAATACGATACGATTTTATTTCTTAACTATGTTACCATGGTTCTCTTTACAGATAAGAAATTGAATGTTTATTCCTAGTACGTACATTGTATCTATTTACTTTATTAACTAACAAATTTATTTCCTATTTATACACACGATGACATTAACTTTTGATCAATTTACCAACTACAAACAAAACTAAACACAGCGCGCATTGGCTACATTTAACATATAAATCTACATTTCAGCTCCACCATTTAGGCCTAAAACACCAATACCAGAGTCGTCAGATGACAACTTGAAAAAAAATGAAATTAAAGTTCAAGCACACATCGAAGATAAAGGCATTGGTAATTTTTTTCCAAATTTTTATCTTTCTGTGCACATTTTGTAATACCTTTAAATTGTGCACCTTTGTACAAAACTTGCACACTAACTTCAAATACTGGTAAGTTAATATTGAAGCAAAAATATAAAATAACTGGTGCCTATAAAAGAAGCTTGCTACCATAATACGTAGTTAAATAAACCAAGCCAATATTTGTTGCATAACTTTGCACAACGCTTATAAACTTGTCTTTATACAGCGACACATAACATTAACTTTCAGGTTCAAGTCCCGGTGGTTCCAAGAAGAATAAGCCAGACAAACCAGCTGAGGAGGAACCAAAACCGAGCACAGCCTCGCCGACTCAAGGAGCCACTCCGGAGAAGAAGGAACACGTCATCCAAATAGAAGACAATGAACCAGAATCGCCTAGCAAAAATCTATACATAACCAAGGAAGAAGATTCGACCCTACAGAAACCAATTACACCTACACCTAGTATGCATTCGAAGGATAAGGCAGAGGTTCCGGAAAAACAAGAGCAAATACTCTCAGCGGCTACACTTGAGTCTGACCATGCTAAAGAACCTAAGAAAGAAGAAGAAAAACCAAAGGAGGAAAAACCGAAGGAGGAAAAGCCAAAGGAAGAAAAACCAAAAGATACAAAACCGAAGTCTCCTAAACCAAAACCTAGTCCCGCACCAGCACCATCGTCTGCAGGACCACAATTGGTTACGGATAAAGGAAAATCTAAGGTCACAGGAAAAATGGTATCTGGATGGCTGTAAGACGACTGAACTTTAGAGTTATGACGTATTAGTGAGATGATAAGTGTTATAGCAATAATTAGTTTAAGTAGTTCGTTTCGAAATTCGGTAGTACAATTTTTTGTTAGTGATGTTAATTTCATGAATGAATAAGGGCCTAAGTTTGCTAATTCATGTCCATGTCAAATGTAGCGTGTCGAAATACTTCTTCTATTATTAATTACTAGGAGAAGAAATACTAAATTCCTTGTCAATGTTTTGGCGTCTTTTCTAATTATAGTTTCTTTGCATCATTTAAGTCTCAATACAGGCATGGAGAAGTTTAAAACCACGTTTTAAAGATACTTTTTTGAGTCTGTTTCAGTAATCAATTTTACTTACAGCCATATTTACATAGGCAAACTTCTTTCCAAACCAAACACCTTTCCAAACTAACTATTTACAATGTTTAACTGGAATTTGAACCCAGGAAGTGTGTTTATCGCTGTTAACCACACCAGCTCCTTACTTGAATTCGCAGACTTGGCCCCATAACAAAATCTATTTGGTTATTATTGACGTATGATTCTGTTTCTTAACTAGCGTAATTATTATGAAATATTTTTAAACGTTTTTAAGTAAAACTTAGATGATTTTTATAGAGAGAAGCCTGCCACTTACACTTAATGCCTAATCTAAGTTTAGTCTAAGAGCCAAATTCATAATTTCATTGTAGCATGCCTATGGCTAGAATATGTTGCCAGTTTTGAACGTATATTAGCTATAGTGACGTAACAATGTGATTCTGAAGGAGGTTATATATGATATGTTGCCATATATGCATATGAAAATAGTTCAGCTAGAACCACTCAAGTAATCGGTAAAATTTGTTAATTACACCATATTATTATGTAATAATTTATTGCCTAATATATATTGCTTTTCATGGCGAGGGAACACATTCTAAGGAAACCAACATATTTAGAACCAAAAATTCGACATTAAGATGATGATTGAAACCAAAAAGAAAGATCCAGTCCCAGCTATGGGAACTAGAATAGCCTGATATAATATCGGCACTCATAATAAAAAAATAGCAAAAATAACTTTAGTGTTTCTCACGTCTAATAAATTTGGACAATCAACTATCAGTTCGTCTATATACGTTATATTTTCGTTAAATTTTAATGTTTAATTAAATAAAAAGCTTGTTTACGATGTTGGGTTTTATTTTAATGTCCAATACAGGCGATATACGTATTCGGTTGCGGCTCAGCGCAGTAAGTAAGCAGATACACCATGTAAGTGAGTTATTTTTATGGTAAATAAAATTTCTTGGTTATATTCATTTCATTGACCTATATTTTTCACACTTATAATAATAATATTCAATTCCGAAGTACTACTTTACTGTCATTTGGGAAGTGGGTATTACCAGTATTGAGTATTGACTTATGCTATAAGTACATATATGCTGAAAATTATTTTCTATACTTTGAATTTTAAAAAAGTTTGATAAAAGATCATTTGATTGATTTAAACAAAAGAAAAAAAATTAAAGCCTTTTGAAGAAAAGATTTAAAGCCTTTTGGAGTAGTGATTCAATTTCCAAATGCTTGTTTTATTTTTATAAAAAAAAAACTTTGTAGTGTATTTTTATAAAAAAAAGAACTTTGGTAATTTTCAATAAGGATAGTCAAACACACTTAGTGGAACTGTAAAATATTTTAATACCGTTGACAAAATACTTATACATATACACATGATTGCAATAAAATAACTTAAATATGTTACATTCGTAACATCAATCTTAAGTATAGTAATAATAAAATACAGTGTAAAATACAGTGTCGTCTCTGTCACACTAATGTAAATAAATCTTAAAGCGAAGAAGACAAAACATCAGATCCTCCTTAATATTATGTATTACAAGCAAATATGCGAAATAATGGAATAAAACGGATTCAAATCTGTGACACACGCAAAACCGTGCTTGAGGTACAGCATTTATTTAAAACTATCTTCAAATGCGTAATTTGTAGGTATACAATAGTAGTAGTAAGAATTTTTAGATTCATATAGGCTTGTCATTTTGTAGAAATCAAAAGAAATATACCGTAATTTATTACATTTGACAGATTTCAGACACGTGAAAGACTCCATATAGAATCGAGGGCAAATAACAAATAACATGGAATCGAATCACGAAGGCGGTCTATCAGCCATTCATAAATGTCATGAAATTGACGCTGAAACTACACGCCCCTATATATTCTATCATATTCCGCCTCATTTGATACGCACCCTTCAAGCGAAAGTACAAATCCGGGATTATTACTCAAATATTAATGAACGGACATAAGAAATACGAGGATTGACATATTCTCTACCAATGACAGATGCCTATAACTAAAAGCAACTAGAATCATACATAACACGGTACATAGAACAAGAAAAACTTTCGTCTTAAAAAGACGAAAGTTTTTCTTGTTTTAAAGTAAAGAGTTTTTAGACGATCACATAATAATTAAATTAAGGAGGAAAAATAGTGGATCTTTTGTTCGTTATAGTAATATTATCTTCTCGTACATTAATGCCTTGATAAGATAATATTACTATTATGTATTCACATTAGTAAATGAAAAATGCATAAAATGAACAATCAAACAGCTTCTCGACTCATGACAAGTACAAAAGAAACTTCTAATAATAAACAATGAAACGTCTCGTAGTAAAAGTTGAAAATAGCTGAGAGCGCTTATTATAACTTAAACTAGATTTTAATTAAGATGTTATCTTCAATCAATTTAACTTAACTTTGAAACTGTCAGAAACCAGCATTCGTTTTAAACAGATAAAATTGTATTCGATGAAAAATCTGAACTAAATTGGATTAAACTTTGAAATAACTATTAACTTAGCTTTATGTATAATTGCACTATGTAGGAACTGTTATAGATAAAGAAATGTACAATAAGTAAAACTAATGAAAGCGTATATTAATGTACAAAAATAATGATAAAACACTCCTAGCTATTATTATTTTAACTAAATAAGTATATTACTTATTATACTTCAAGATTGTGAATCGGACGGTCTTGATAAGGGAATCAAGCTGTGTTAAATTATTAATAACAATTAATTAGAAAAGTAGAAAATACATTTTAGATAATAATATATTAATGTTAATTTAGTCGTCTATTTTGTTTAATATATATTTATGATGAAACAATACAACAGTTTACACGACATGACGTTTATGATAATCTGTAATAATAAAGAAACAAAATGAATTGTTTTCAAACATTGCAATAAGTTAAATACTGTCTGTAGTTTACCCGAGTAGTGCACATTTACATAAAACACTTTAACGGTTTAAAACGCGATATATATTAGTTAAACTTAGTTTTAACTACGGCGTGACGTGGCCGACATGACGGGTGCTGTGGAAAGCATGCGAAACGTCAGGCCATAGTTAAAATAATCTCCAAATAAGTTTAACTAATATATATCGCGTTTTAAACCGTTAAAATGTTTTATTTAAATTGCAATTAGTTATGAAAGGGATGCTACTCATTCCATATCATTATACAGGTGTCATAGAGTGTATTAGAGCCAAGTCTTAGATGTTTTCTTGATGCTTCTAATGTTTTCATCTAGATTCCTCATTTGCAGTGGTTCTGGTGAAGGAATCAAGTGCTCCGTACTATCTGACACTGATGTTACTGGTGAGTCCGGCTGCAAATTTTAACGTTTATAAGCACCCATATATATTGCAATAAATACTGTTTAGTTCATTTCTACGGTTTGATGGGCATCAAATTTTAAAAATAGTAATATGACGGGCTCGTTCGTGTAATGGTGGCAATTTATGGTAGTAATTAATCGAAGGGTCGTGGGTTCGAGTCCCACTGGGTCCAACATTTTTCTAATTAATTTATATATTTTTTTAAACATGTTGGACTTCGTGAGCTGCATGTCGTGTGATAATAAAGTCAGGTTTGATCACGCTTTGCTTTCAGTCTGTGTATTTCGGAATATCCAAAGTCAATACAGGTCGACAGCGCGTCTTGGTTAAATGTTATATGGCTGGTATTGGCACCTACCATCAAGTAAATCATGGGGTTGACCATTGTTAACATAATCTGCTCATTATATATTTATAAAGAATTAGGAATTTATTAAAAAACTGGCAAAAATGTCGTTCTTCTCTTACAAGAATTAAAAATGGTAAAAAATTCGTACTAAAAGCTCAATTTAACTAGAGTAAACGTTAACTATTAAAGTGATCTAAAAAAAGTCTAACCAGTGGGGGAGGTATCGGCGCTGGCTTAGATTCTGCGGATGCAGCGCTTGATTTAGGTTCAGCTGGTGACGCACGTTGGCATAAAGGAGTACATGGTGTGATCTCCATAGTTGGGGTTTGGGCCTACAAATAAAAAAACATACGTACACCATATAGAGAGTAACAACAAAAAAGTAAGTATTGGTGTCCACCCTCAGTGTACGCAAAGCGTTCGGAACATCGGGCCGCAGTTAATAAATTTAATAAAATAAAGTTTAAACAAAATAATAATAAAGATGTTGACAACGAGTTTTTCTATTTTTTTTAAGATTGTCATTAATAAAGATATTTCTAGAAATTTAGACCATCATTACGAAAGGGCGTAACCCATTTTCTTATTGTACCATGTAAAAATGATTATTCAACTTAATTAATTTTATGTGCAATAACCGTAACGTACCTTAGCTTTGTTACTCGGTGGAGGAGGCAAGGAACCCTTCGGTCTAAGGTCTGGAGCAGGTGGTCTTGCCACGGCAACGTCTCCACATTTGACATCTGCATCCGTAACCTGGATTACAAAATGTCCTTTTGTTCTTGTGTAGTGTTTTATGTTAACCAATTACGTGCTTAGAAAGAATTAGCTGTTAATAGAAGTCAAAAGTTGAATGTGTTCAGTGCAAGATAGTGAAAGATAAATGGTAAGAAAGTTCTCAAAAACAATAACTCAATATATTTAATTACGGTTGGTGCTTTTACAAATCATTGGAAAGTGCCTGGAAACCAGTGTATGAAGCTTACCCACTATATACTGCTGTCAGATGCAGTTTCGTAACTATATGTTTAGTTTCATGTCGTTAACTTTCTTCTTTTTTATTCTTAAAGGTTAACTTTGATAATTGGTAACTAAGTTTTGTTTAATTTCATAAATATTCTAGAAATAGAAGAATTAACAGGCTAGATAGAGAGAAGATATCAATACTAACTTCTTGTTCATTTGGTGGTTGAGGTGGCTTTCTCTTCACAACTTTCGGCACTGTGGTTGGATCAGTGACGCGTTTCGACTTCAGTGGACTTGGGTCTACTGTGTAAGAAAGAATACATTATTTAGTGCCCTTACAAAGACATCGTATTTTGTAATATTGTATTACCTGATCTTGCGTCATCGATTGTTAGACTAGACCCGGGTTTGGGACTTCGGGGTCTGTTGGGTGAAGTCGTTCTCGAAGAGGGCTGGGAAAGGTTAACGATAATTTTATACGTAATTCTAGCTTCTAAATATGTTTATTAAATGTGTAAAATGTGCTCCACAAAAATTTTAAGAATCTACCCCTCCTCTTAATAATATTAGACCTTACCTTTGACTTATTCTGATGTTTTGTATCCGGCGTTGGAGTTGGAGAAAGCATTGTTCGTGGGGCACTCAGAAGATTTTCTGTCGAAATATTTAAAAATGTTACAATTTCGTTAAGTTTTAATGATGATCCATCTAACCAACGAATATATTTTTTATTATGTTTTCTTAAATTAAGGACCGTAATTACCATTAATCCTATTAGGTTGGGGCGTCCTCAAGTCTACGCTAGCTCCAACATCTTCAGATATATCCTTGATTAGTTCTTTAAGGGTATGTCCGGGCGATATTGGTAGTTGAATTGGTGATGCAGAGCGGGATATGTCTACAAATTACATATTAAATAGACTGATGATAATAAAACTGAAAAAGAAGATAAACATAGACCCTTATGCGTTGGAATGATAGGGCTTACGTTAGTTTATCATCGTTATATTGAATTGTAAATGATAAGTAAATATACACCTGGTAATGGCGACCGCATAACAAGTCGTTTAGCATGTTCCATGGCCTGCTGCAGCTTTTGCTGACTTTTAAAGGATTCCCTGGTTCGGCATCGTCCAATTTGAGACCTGTAAAGACTATTAGGCATTACTAAAATAAGCATTAATTATGGTTTGCGAATACAATGCCACCTATAAGAAGTAGTTTACTTGTAGCGCCAGAAGTTGATGAAATAAAAGAAAGGATTTGAAGCGTTGAGAATTAATTACATACTACGTGTTGGTATGGCACTTTCTTATTTTTTTGGTACTTTTCTTACGAAGTTATTTTTTTTTATTAGAACAATAACATCACAATACTTACGATACTCCAGTCGCAGCAAGCGTCTGTTTCCACTTGTCGTTGCTGTTGGCTGCCGCAGCCATACGGGCAATCCTCCTAAACCTGGCCAGAGCATCTTCGTTTGCTGGTTTTCCTTCTTCATCTATTACAGAGACAGGAGCCACTTGGAAGTCCTTCATTAATCTTCGCTCCCAGACTTTCATGCGTTTTCCGAGAACTGCTATTTGAGGAGGAAAATAATATTCTTTATAAAGTACATATTTATTACTTATATTCAAAAAAGTAATTGCTATCGAAGAATATGGGTTATGTTATCAGGTATTATATATACGTCAAAATTAGAAAACCTTGATTGAATTTAAACGCAAACGCGATATATTATTAAATTCTTATGCTATATAGTACTTACCCTTTTCTTTCCTATCAGCACATGATACATCCATTCCGTTTCTTCCCAGCACTTCGAGAAGCTCATATCTCAGTGCAGACACGTCTCCCTTCAACTCGTTAATGTCATCTTCTGTCACTGGATCATCATCTAGTTTTCTATGCATCGCTGACACGTAACGCCACACAAGAGCCCGCATAACCGCTGTGTAGCGAACATCGTCTTCTTTCTCCTTTTCCACCTGATAAAAAAAATAAAAGAGGATAGTAGGGAAGTGGGATGCTTAAAATATTCCCCAAGAAAATAATGATATAGCATTGCAATAATTTTAAATAAGTGATAAGTAGCTCGCTTTCATAAATACAAACATTTAAAAAACCACTTTCAAACATGTAAAGCGCGAAACATATTACTTAATTTATTTTTAACTGACCACGAATGATGCAACGAAACTAAAACATCGGTCCGTAGTTATAATAAGTTACTAATATATTTTCGTGTCTAAAACGGTAATAATGATTTCATTAAATGTGTACTTCTTCTGTAAACTACAGACCATACTTAAATACAAAAACGTCGTACATTTTTTAAACCGTTGAAGTGTTTTATTTAAATGTGTACTACTCGCGTAAACTCTATAGTTTCTATACAGTATAATACTGTCTATACAGTATTTACGTCGTACATTATTTACCTTTACTTTAACCTGTTTATTCTTGTCTTTCGAGCCGAACAGCCTCATGATCCGTTTTGGTGTTGGGAGAATGTTAAAAGGTGGCGGTAGAGTAGGACTGTCCTCGAAATAGGACATCCATAGACGCGTCCTGGCAAACTTCCATTCGACGTCAGAATGTTCCTGTAAATTAATTTATATCAATGCAAGTATTAATATTTTTTGTTCTCATTGAAAGAATGTACCTAGTTATTGTTTAATTGTACGTATAATGCTTCATAGCATCTTCAAAAAAAATATGTCCTTTTCGTTTAATATATATTCATAATAATAGAAAAAATGAAATCTCTTAGACACGCCATGTAAAAGAGAAAGACCGAATAGACCCACGTACCGTAAACAAAAAGACCGGACACACAACACATCACAAAAACAAAGAATGTCTCTTGTTTCAGACACTAACAAAATGCGTATCTTGAAAAATACGATTGGCATACGCGGGCAAGCAAATCAACTTGCAAATTAACATGAAGATATATATTTCGATCATTTTTATTTATTATGATATTTGTTTTATCCTTAGGAATCGTTGAAAAGAAATGTTACATGTCCATACCTAGTTTGTCTTTAATATGGTCGATAGATCTAATTTGATTAAAGATATGCATGTTTACCACACAATGCTAGCGTGACTTATATTAATAAATACTCGATCAGTTACACGTTCTTCGACTTAACATAACGATATTAAAATATTATGACTACTCGTTCGTTCAATGGTAGCAAGTATGACCAATAATCAACCTAGGGTCCAACATGTTACATTGTTTTTGAAACATGTTGGACTTCGCATGGAAATCGTGATATTTAAAAGGAATATCAAAATTCCTTCGGTTCGGTTACAGGGTATTTCAGTATATCAAATCCAAATATATTTCGCCAACGCTTCTTGTTTAGATTTGAATTTTAAAATAATATTTTTAGTAATATGGCTTATATTATGATAGATTTGGTATTGTGTTTAAAAAGAGATAAGACTATCCTTTTTTTTACATCGTAAATCTATCTAAAATATTTCTCATCTAAAATAATATTAAATCGGTCGGACGTCGGTATTCGTATCTAAAATTTTGAAGTCATTGTGAAAATAATGTATAATCTTGATCAACAATAGACATTGGAAGCAATTTTTTTAGAAATGTAAAAAAAAAGCATTTGGCAATTTATTGCTTTAAACTAGTATCCACTTTTACATAAAAAAATACACGTCGATACCAACATACTTACATCAATATGAGCATAAGAGTTAGACATCATAGCAATGAGGAGGTTGAGCAATACAATCACATTGATCACGGAATAGGACCCAAACATAAGCAGGCCCCAGAACCGAGTGTAACTCTTAATGCCGGCCAACTCGAAGTTATCCAGACCAACCATTCCGAAAGAAGCCCAGAACAGCGATTGAGAAGCTTCGAAAACACTTAAAAAATAATTTAAGTATTAAATGACATCCTAGAATATAAGTTCAATTAAGAAAGTATTTGAAACAGGTGGAATTCGAACCGTGATGGTCAGTTTACTGTATCAATGATAAACCAAGTAATCTCTACAGTAGGTCATTAAAACAAATACTTATTTAATCTTGGTACCCAATATTGGTATAGAGCAAAAGGTAAGTAAGAACACAACGAAAGTTGAAATCAAACGTTCGATACAACTTTGATAATAAAGTTAATTCTAAGGCACAAATAAGGTAAGATTTAATTGATCAAATAATCCTTATATTCATAAAAGGAAATCCAACCCCGAACTAAGAAAAACTCGATACTGGCGAGGCAGGACTTGAACCAGAATTCACAGCATTCCGTGCCTATGCTCTTTTCTATGTGACAAATATTAAAGTCTTTTAACCACGCACTTTGAGCACAATCCTCGATATATAACATTCCTAAGGAATCTACAATGAGATTCCAATCTCATCACACACTAGCGGATAGAAATGAACAATAACATGAATATGAGAATTTATTTCACACAAAGCATATAATAATTCTATTGAAGTTGTTTCAAAAGCCTCGTAGTCGTAAATAGCGACAAAAACTTTAACAAATACGCTCGAAACAAATTACTAATTTTGATACTAAATTTTGCCGTATATAAAATAGTTATTATTTCAGAGGGTAAGAAAACTGAAATTAATAAGCATGATAATCCATCGTAGTACGTAACGTCATACAATCGACTTCATCAATTTTCAAAGTGTTCATTTTCACGTTGATATCTTCTTCCAACTGGATTTGTGTTTGAAGTAAATAGCGCAACGACGCGTTGGCTTCATGCAGCATTTGTTGGAGCTGTTCCGTGCTATGACGCAACATTTCGCATTCGTAGTACAATGATTGGCCAGGAGGATCTCGAACCAATTCGGCTCCGATTCGCTGTGCTCGTCTCCCAAGCCTGGTATGAGCCAACGCCGTATTACCTTCCTTATCAGACAACGCCTTCTGCAATTGCAGAATATTGTTCGTCATATCTGCAATCTTCTGTGTTGTATCTCTGTGCATATCCTCCAACTTTGCTTTTGCACGTTTCGTATCTTCTATACGTTCATTAAACTCATGGTTGCACTTGTTATAAGCGCCCCAAAGATCATCAATAACTTGCTTGAGTAGCACATCAATAAAAACGCGTATGGGACGAGCACTCGTTACTTCTCGAGCTGCCAGTTGAATATTTTTGCCAGAATACGCATTATATTCGTCAGCAGATATATTAGCAGGGTCTAGATTAGCATACCCTTCATAGACTGATAGGCAGAGATCAGTCGGTTTCAGTGATAGCGAACCTTTGTCTAAGTCAATAGCTGCTTGTTTATATTGCAAATCTCTGTCTAGAAGGTATCTAGTGGATCGGAGACGTCGCATTTGCTCATTCAATTGCTCCAGGGCGCGTTTCAAAAGGCTCTGACCACCGAGGATTGTAGTTATCTCTTGCTGTAAAGCATGTTCTACTTCATCTACTACCAAGTCGATGCCAATTCGCCCATCGCGCAGCATTAAACATTTGCGACAGATTGTGAGAGCGTTAGACTGTAAAGATGCGAGACAGTCTTGAAGACGCGTCTTATACACGCCTAACGATTCCAGCTCCAGGCAGATTTCTTTCCTTTGCACTTGAAGTTCATTTTTATTAAACTCGATGTCGCCGATTCGCTCCTCGATCCTTCTGTCTGACGTAGCTTTCATGATGGCGGCTCGTTCACCCGTCTCTTCTCTTATCCTTTCGCTTTCTCTGAGTACCCGATCTGCTAGTTGCTGCTGGTCTTCGGTATTTCGACTTCGCATATCGTTGCTTAATTTCCATTCTGCTAAAGTGAACTTCGCAGATCTTGGAGGTATGCATACTATCGCCTGTTCTGATAGTCTCGTCGTGGCTATAGGTGCACCGATAACGTGGCGAACTCCGAATTGTTCTTCTCCCATTGTTATGAATTTTAATAAAACTACATAAGTTTACGTGTTACTTATGTGTGAATTGACGTAACTAACGGTTACTATGCCAACAGGATCACAAGGCTTGATCGAACAAACAAGTTTCTATTTGCTTTCAAAAACTATGATAGACAAACACATTATTCTGATAGAAAATCTTTTGTCATATTACTCTTTAGCAAATACAGTTTGGCACAATAATCGATGCAATGTAATGTAGCAGTTTATACAATATATTTGTAATAAATTAAAGACGAAGCGCACTGTACTAGCTATACAACAGTAAATGTAAAAATCAGTTAGCTTTATTTAGCCCACGCATCGCCAGACTCACTTGCCAAAACTCCGCCATTTTGTACAAGAATCCCCAGCATGATCCCAATCAGGGAGGCCCCCGGGTAAAGCGTAACATTTTTGTTTCTCCAAATCAGCGAAATACCAAAGAAGTTGGTTCAGACCTGTTATTAAAATCTTTACTAGTGATGCACCGATTTCTCGCCTCGAAAGAAGGTATCAACTGGTCGAGCTATTTGCCATATTAAAAAAAAACTTAGGCAACGAAGTACGGGGCATTACTAAACTAAACATGTCATAAATTTATAGTCTGCCAAATTACAGATAGTTATTTTGTTGTCTGTCATACAAATATACTTATTAATATAACTTCTATACGTATATAGTGCTTTCCAAAACAGACTAAATTTCAGGTACTTAATTTTTTTTAGTTATAATTGAACTAATCTGTGCCTTTATACAAAACACTTACCACAAGCAAACGCGAAGAGCACCAGACTATAAATAAAGAAGAATTTAACGATGTCTATGACCATTCTCCCGAGTGAAATTTGCAATGGGCCCAAATGTGGGTTGATGGAGAAGAGGTGCACCAATTTTAAAGCACTGAAACAATTAATAAAATAAATTTACAATACTGCTGCACTGCAACAGCAAAACAGCAATTATCTCGTTACCATTACCTGAAAACATTAGCCGCCGCAAACAAACCTTCAGCAATTAATTGCGGATCAAAATCGTCCCACTGCTCCCTTGGAATGAACCTCGTACTAGAATCTTTTTTGATTTCCGCTGTTTGCTGCAAGTAAGCAACGAAGCGCAGCAACACAACAGCGACGTAGAGGCTGTTCCGAGTAAAGTCTATGAAGTTCCACATATTACGGAGATACGAGCGAAAGCCTTCCGTAAACATTTCCTGGGTTTCTTCCCAAATGAAACCTAAAAAATATATATTATTGTATAATTAAGATTTAATACTACACACGCAAGATTTATACAATAAAAATCTTATTCGCTAACGTTCTATTTTATTTTTATTATTCGTTTACGTTTTTAATTCGAGTAAGACAAATTAAAACATGTCTTATACAAAAAATGATCGTACAAAAATTATTAAAAATCTACTTAGTATTTCTGGGGGCTTTTTTTCCCCCGCCGCCGCGGTTTTTTTTTTTCAAGCTTTTATACTTCATTGATATTAAAGTTAAAAGACTTACCTATAACATATACTAGTCATTTAAATAAAACTCTTTAAGGGTTTTAAACCCGTTTTTTTTTTTTTTTTTTTTTTTTTTTTTTTTTTTTTTCCCCCCCCCGGTTTGGGTTTTTTTCGGCGCCGGGGGGCCCGGGGGGGGGGGGCCCCCCTTTTTTTTTTTTTTTTTTTTTTTTTTTTTTTTTTTTTTTTTTTTTTTTTTTTTTTTTATATTAAATTTTCAAACGTTAAACAAACGAATAAAGGCCAGATTGGAAAACCTTTTTAAAAAACCTTTATTTTGGGTTTTTTTTTGTTTTTGGGGGTTTTTTCCCCCCCTTTTTCCCCCCGGGGGTAACCAGTACAAGTATTTCCAGTACAGTTGGACCATTCCCTCTTTGTCTTTTTAACTCTTCTTCAACCTGTCTTACCATCCATTCCGGACCAAATAATTGGACCGCTTGAACCTCGGCTCTTTGAGATACCAGGATTAAAATTACTGCCGGAAAATAGGATAGGAATAACTTAATTCATTAATTAAATATTTTAGTCAATGTTGCTGGTATCACATTCGTATTTTATGTTGCACTTCAGAAATATCGAATATTTTATTATTATATTTGCAGGAATGTTGAACAATCGTTTATGCAACTAAAAATAATTGAAAGGAAAAAATACGTCTAAATAAAGAAACGAAATATAAAGCGCTCACAGCCATTTTGTATAGGCACTTAATAGAAATTTATTTTGATCACAATATTTATTTTAAGTTTAATCTAAATAAAATATTTTTAACAGTTTAAAACACGAAATACATTAATTAACTTATTTTTTTTATATTTTTAAACGACGATCCTTCGTATGCGGAGTCCACCCGTGACAAAGGTTTCTAATATACTTCGCGTTTTAAACCGTTGAAAGTGTTTTAATTAAACGTGTACAACTTGGTAAATAAAATACAATACTTAAGCTTAATCTGTTAAGAATACTCACATAAAAAGAACAAATAACTCGAAGCATGTATTAAGAACTTCATGAACGGCTTTCTCATCAATTTGCCAGTATCGCAGTTCGGTGCGATCATGTACAGCAGACAGTAGTAAGGGAACAGTAGTGCTACTCGGATGATTATCATCATTTTCTGAATGTTAGACTTCCGACGGAACCCTGGGACACCTTCGTACCATAAGGAGGCAAGAAGTTGCTGGATTTTTGGATGCGCCACGAACTGTAAATAATTAAAAAAAAAGTTTGCTATACATGAAGAAGATTTTTTTATGATATAAGAGACAAGTATTGTGTCCTTTAGATAAAAGATGAAATACCGCAGACATATGTCTAACTGTAAAATCTAAACAAAATGCACTGTCGCCCTATTTTAACTTTGGACATTTGGAAATGCACCGTATCAGGCACATGTAACCGAAACGCGATTAATTTAAAACACAGGACCTAATGTTTATAGGTAATAAGATTACTACTATTAGATCAACGAAGACTTACTGAAAATCAGTTTCAAATCAATGAAGGGCCTGGAATAAGCTGAGTAAGATCCTATCCTATCCTACCAACTAGCAGCACACAGCATTATTCAACAAGACTAAGTTATCTGTTATACTGTTAAGATTAAATTATGTTTTATTTTTATATTTAGTAAAGAGACCTATATGTTTTTTTTTTTTTTGTGTGGCTTCTGGTAGTCATATATAAATTTATTTCTCTCTTCTCTCTCTATCTAGAAAGATAGATAAAAGTTTGAGCAACTTACTTTCTTCTGTTTAAAATCAACAGCCAGTTCTAATCTAGCCAACTTCATATGCTCTCCCTCCTGAAAAGGTTCTTCAGGGTCATGGTTTAGTATAATGGCCAGCTCTTGCGAACTTCTAGATTGGTCTAGAAGATCCACAGCAAACCTTTGCACTTGTTGACGTAGTTCTAAGTACTCCGCTTTGCATTCCTGGGAGAATAGATATGTTTGTGTACTATTACGTAAATACAATTAAAGTTTCTTTAAACCTACCTTCTCTTCTTGGAAAGCCAATGCTATTTTTAGGAAACATAAATGTGAGTCAACAAATATTTATATGTACTAACACAAAATATTTTCGTGGGCTTAACATACATTGCCTATGCCTGCTTAAAAAGGGTTATTTTGACGTTAATCAATATTTAAATGATAAAAATGCTTGGGGTGTGGAGGGACACGCTCTTACAAGGAAAAATATGAAGTGGACTAAAAATACATAAATAATGTAAAATGAAACTTGGCGATAAAAGGAGTGACGGGGAGTTTATTGCCAGTTCTTCTCATTCGTTCTACGCCCTTGATTTGAGAACTGTTAGTAAATGTAAAGTTATTATATGATTCATTAATTTTGTGACGTTCATAAGTGTACATAGTTACCTACATGAATAAATGATTTTTGACTTTGACTATGCGCAACAATATATTGCTGCTCGGATCTGAGGCCCTAACGTTTATTGAAGTGTAACACGGTACGCGTAACTTTGTAAAGAACATAATTTTTCCTCCACCTACCTGTTCAGAAAACGCTAAATTGCGTAATTCCCAGGACAATTCAAACGCAGTAACTATGGGGTCAGTGGAAGATAGAGCGATAAGCGATGGAGATGCTAGTGCTTTGTACGCGTTGAGACGAGCGAGAGAGTGACGAAGCGGGTCCTCAGTAGACTCTGTGATGCATTCGTCACACCCGCACCTGGAAAGGAAGTGTAATCTCAAATAACAAGAGATGGAAACTTAACGCCTTTAGTTTTATTAACATTAAGAAAAATGTACTCAGAAAAGTCGTAAAAACTTGTGGGTTTGGTTAAATAAAAATGTATTAAACATTTTTTTATAGAGAAAATTTTCATATATTAAAAAATTCAAAAACACGAACGATCGACGAAGATTTGTTTATGGTGTGTTGCTAATTCATTCCTGTTCACCATTTGGGTTTACCTTATGTCATGAGGATCTGGCAATGTAGCACCTCTGTCGAGTAGTATTTTGATGATTTCATAGTTATTTTTATGGGCTGCCAGAACAAGCGGAGTGAGGTCTCGTGTGAATAAGGCTGTAGTTGGATCTACTTTCTGCCAACTCTGGAAGGAAATGTTATAGACATCAGGCAGTTCAATTATAAGAAGCTTTTTTTATTGTAAAGAATCTTTTAACTTTATAAGAAAACATTATCAAAATTAGTCATTCATAACGACTCGCCTGTCGTCATTACGATAAATATAAAACAATATTCTTAGATCCTGGATTTGGTAGGAAAATAAACTTACATACGGAGCGGGATGCTTATGTATTAGTTCTTCATGTTCCAACAGTAACTCCACAGCCTCCACAAACTCTGCGTTGATGGCTTGAAGAAGAGCATCCTTGGTCTGAACACCCATTACTACTAAGAGTTCAACCATCTCCAGATTATCACCATCAATAGCAAGGGTCAAAGCCCCACGGCCTAACGCATCCACGCAGTTAACATCTATATGTTGCTTGCGGTGTGCTTTTTGGATCATTCTAAGAAATATATTTTTTATTAACAAGCTAGATATATGGAGCATATAGCCAAAAAATTATAGTGAACAGAAGTACAGTAAAATTGAATTAACAAAACTATTGTCAATTGCCTAAACTGAAAACTTATAGAATCGTATGGTGGGGCCAAGGACTGTCTGAAAATACTTTAACAAGTCTTCAATATTCTGTTGAATATGTAAGTTTTATGGGAGCTTATAAAGTATTGATATAACTAACACTCTTAAATGTACTTACCTCCTCACGTTAGCCAAATCTCCCCTCTCTACAGCCATAAGGTATTTCTTCTCTTCTATGTTGAGCGTTTTTGGTAGAACCGGCAACTTGATAGGTCGCCGAATCTTCTCCGCCAACGCATCGCCCTGAAATGTTGATTTCAAATATTAAATCAGTAGTTTATGCGAGTGGTACATTAAATAAAATCGTTTTTATCCCACACAGAGTTTTAAATCACAACAGGGGGTTCCAGATATTATACGATATGCCCATGTGCCTCATGGCTAAGGTCGATTCAATTGTCTCATCGACATTTTTGCGAATGCATATAAAACTTTGTTTACAATTTATAACATTTTATAACTTACATTCTCCAAGTCCTTTTTATCCCCCATGATGTCACTCTATGAAGTTGGTCTGGATGGAGCAGCATACGTCCCAACGGACAAGCTCTAGAACATTATTTTAAGTCCAGTGTCATCTTATGTTTCTATTTATCTCTTAATTACAATACCATGATACGAATACGTATATAACAACAATAAAGATCTTAGTCAACTCCGAGGCTCGGGGACACATTTCTGTGTCCGCCACACGGTACGATAGTATTAGTCAAGATTATTATTTTCTATTGGGGACACCGAAAGAAGTTCTTATGATCAGTCCACATTAGCTGCTAACCATTTCACCAAAATATTTACTGAGGTCATAGAGTTATCAAATCTTCCGAATTCTTTACAAAATGTTATTATTTATAACATCTTTAATTCTTTGATATTATCTTGTGCTATATATACTGTTATTACTTGAGAGAGATACAATTTTATTTAATTATAGCAAGAGAATTAATACTTAGTTGCTCTTCGTAAACAATAAAAGCCTCATTATTTTATGGATTAAGACCACGTGACGCGGATGTGGTGATACCATAGAAGTGTTGGTAATTGCTCGGTCATTGCAGCCTACACTCATGTTAATTGGTTTAACGATATTGGTATGTATGTATTTACACCCAAAATCGATATTTAATATATACAATTTTTAACTTCTATGAGCACTATTGAACTACAGCAATTTCCCAAAATTCCGTAAAATTTGACTATGTACTTAGCTATGTTTGTTTTGATTTAACTATTATGTATTTTGGCCCGGGCCCCATAACTAACTGGACCTAGTTACATTATATTAATTGTTTGTTATGACACTGGTGCTCCTAGATCGCTTACTTATATTTTAAAGAATGTTTTAATTTAAAACAGCCTTAGGTATATATTTCAATGAACTACTTTTCATGCTGAAAGGAATTCCTTTAAAAATATGTTAATCTTGATGAACGTAGCTAGACCAAAATTGAACCGCATAAAAAACGATCACTTTATTTAGTTTAAAACCACAAACAAACAAAATATTACTCACAGCGCGATCGTCGAGGCTGACGCAAGGCAACTCCAAGCGAACTACCGCCGCGCTCCCTTATATAAACACAATAATCCGATTAGGGAAGTATGTTTGATTCGTGAAAACGTGTTTTATTCTTAATGCTATCAAAGGATATGACGACCTACGTTAATAAAATTTGTCTTCCACGGTCTTCACACGAACATATGACAATCGGCTTACCTACTATTAGAGATTTAAATAAATACATTACTGCAAGTTTGTAGACAGCCTAAAACGAAAAAAAATACCTCAACAATATTAGTTCACTAAAAGTTACCAAGTAGAATTAATACAAATATCTACTTGGGCAACAATAGAATTAAAAAATATATATAATTAAACCTTTTAAAATTATGGTTACATTTTTCCGAGACTAGGTAAGAGAGTAGAAGTTCTTTCGGTAAAAGCGACGTTTAGGTAATAACCAATATCATAATTTGATTTTGAGAAATGTTGGTAAGTCCGTTCGCATCGCTATCCATCACCAACAAGTGGAAAAGCCAAGAAGTGTTAATTCGCATTTCAACCTGTCAATTCCCGAATGTTAAAACCCAAAAGCCAGGTCAAAAGCTCATCTTACGTACCTAGTAACCTGCATCTTATAGGACTAAGATATTTTCACCTTATATCAAGTCAACCCCAAGATTGTCTATCTCCCTCTGATGTAAAGATAAAAAAAAATCCCCTCCGACTATTCTTTGAATTTCTACACTGAACGCTTTAGTAATTATTAGCTATTTGTCATTGTCATGAGTTAAAAAGTAGGAAGTTGTCGTATCAATAAACCGTAATCTGTAACAAGTAGTTACAGATCCTTAAGAAGGCAAGAATTTATCATTTTTTTATGAGAGAGGAGGACAAACAAACAAACACTTGACGTGGGTGATGCACAACAGCCTATTGCATCTGAACAAGATACCCTGTCAACCTATTTCGGCTTTTGATATTTGGAAATCCACAGACTGAAACCGAATTTTATATCCAGATTTCCAGACGAAGTCCAACATGTCGAAAAAAATATAAATTGAAAAACTAGAAGCATGTTTGAGCCTTAAAATGCTATCAACAAGCCCTTCAAATCTATTTCTAGTTTAACATAAACTTTTTATTTATAAATTTATAGAAACATGAGATTTAGTGAACTTGTACGATATCGTCTCGTGCATGATTCAAAGTCGTAATCCGTCAATTTGATTCGCACGTGACAATATACGCAGGATTGCATTAACATTGCTTTATTTCAATGGGGGTTAATTATGTGACAACAACGACATATATGCCCTATACGGGGCATGTTGAAGGCGAATTTTTAGGTCTCGTCCCCTCTCAACTTTATTTACAGACAAGTAGTTAAACAAATTACCCCATTGTTATCATTGTGGAACACATATCTAATTTTCACATGCCTCCATTAATTTCCCGACAAATTAAACATTTAATTTAATATTGAATGTACACTAAGTTATTGTTTAAAGAAAATTTATAAGCAGGCAGACCTATTGCTTAAACTTACATATATAATAATGTCTATAATCCGAATAGCTTTAATGTAGCAATAATAAAGCCTTTGGAATTATCCGACGCGAGAACATTGAAAATCCGCTTAAGTAAGTCACAAGCATTGAAATCGGGATCAGTATTAAAAATTTATTATCCAACATTGTAGTTCTCATTGAACAATTTAATAGTAGTGTGCAAACCGTATTTATATATTGTTATCATAGATTTGTTGCTTTTACGAGAAAATGTTTTTAAACACTTAAAAAATGCATTGACAAGAACTTGACTTGTTTTGGCTTTAGCTACCTAAAAGTTCATTATAGCTATAGGGAAACAGATTTAAATGTACGTTTTACGAATCCGCTTTATTTACAGGCATGTTGATAATTGAGGCCTTGTGTGTTGGGATTCGTACCTAGAGCCTCTCGCGGTTTATGCAATGCTAGGCAACATGTTTAACAATTTTGCTACAGAGCCGGTATGAAATTGTAAAGGGGTATATAAAAGATATTTAAAAAATTACAACTTTATTTCTCATAATATTACAACATTTAATTTAATTTACATTGCTTATTAATAAGTTAGATATGTATAACAACTTATTTTGTTCGATTCAAGCGACTAAATTCAAATCTATAGCCTAACACCGATTAAAAAAATATGAAACTTAACAACAGTCGTTTATCATAAAAAAAAATTAATACATCTTTTCATAACATGTATGAAACCAATATACACGTCTGACAATTTAATTAGCGTAATTCAGTTACATATTTCGTCTAACATTAACACAGTAATCACATTACCAAAATGCAAGGTTTATTCTCATATTATATAAGCTTGTAACTGGCTAACGGGCCGACTATTTTTGAATATTTAAGAAATTGATGAACAAATGATTAATTTTTTTTTTTATTGTAAGTAACTATTGGATTACTCAAATTCCTTCCAACTTTTGTTGGGATTTATTTTCCTATAATAAATTTAAATATATTATTGATAGTTCTGTATGTTAGTTTGGTTTAGTTCCAAAAATCGATATCGATATAAATTAAAAATTATTGAATATTTAAAAGTAAAACCTACTATAGAATTAACGGATTAAAACTCGTTACATAAGGTATATCCTTCAGCCTTATGTTATATAAAATTTTACTATATATATGCTTTCTGAATAAATATAATTATTATAGCGATTACAAATGACTAGATCGACTTATGTGGATGTATCGAATTATATTATCTTGAAAATTAAAAGATACTAAGCAAAATAACGCGTTTCAATTCGTTAAAGCCATCTTCTATACTAAATACTAACGTTATATACTCTACATATCATTATAATTTTAGAGTGTATTCTATCTACTAGGTATAGGTTAAATTTTTAGTTCAGACGCAATCTTTTATACACATTTAAATATTCCATATAGAAAAAACAAGTAACGAATCCCAGAAACATTCATGATGTCAAATCGCAGTTTTAAAATAACATATTATTGACTAGACAATTTAAAATCTTCTGTTTAAATGATTTATAAGTATACATTTTGTGTCGAAGCACATTTTCTGGATCCTTTTTCATAATGGTACTCTGGTTATAAAAACTACAGTATACATTTGTAAAAACTGAATTCCGATTTGGCACTGTTAAATGCAAAAATATTTTACACCATTATGCCCTCAAATTACTAGAACAGTACCAATCTGCTTGCATCTTTATGGGGAAAATTCTGGCATGTTTTATCTAGGCACAGAAATAACCTAAGGTCATGTTCAGAAAAAAACAAATATGTACAAAAAATTTATGTAATCAAATTTACTAATTAGAATTTTATTTTGCTTTTCAATGCAGATATTATATATGAAAGAAACTCAAACTAAATATAAGTTTTATTCATATCTAAAGTGGCATGCACTTGTCAATATAATTTAGCTAATTCGATAGCATGATAAAGTATTATATGAAATTTTTACAAGTATGTTTATAATTGATATGTAAAATAATGATATTATACATCCATCAAGCCTATGCTAGACAGGACAGCCAGACAGGTAGATTGGTACGTGTTGTAAAAAAAAAGCAACAAGTCTTTTTGGAGGTAGGCGTTAATTATGCTTTAATATTGCCCAATAAGATGCGATGTTCCTAATAAGAAAAACTAACGATTTCTAACTAAATAAAAGAACTATGCGATTGAATTTTATTTTGGACTAGCACTTGAGCTTGTTTTATATAAAAACGTGGTTTGTTGTCCTTTCTGATAAAAGATTTAAGTGTGACACAGATGTAGGGTACCCTCAGTATAAGTATCAAATAATAAAAAATAAAAGTCAATGTGTGTGTATGTGTGTGTGACAAGGTATACACTTATATGGTCCATTTGGTCCGTCTATAATAAAAATACCTTATTGTCCCTCTGGATTCTATAATAAGAGACATTTTTACGAAACCTCAATATGTAGCTTGCTAGTTGAATATCCAGTCTAACATTTTCCTTATGAAAAACATGTGTTTCTCAGACCCTAGATAGTAGAAAGAAAATCAATATTACAATAATTACATTACTAAACCAACGATATTTACTTTAAATCTTCGTCTTCGTCTTCCACGTATAAGAGATCTTGGATTTTGGTCATAAATTTGTCGTTCAACATCTGATCCGCTGGTATTGCTTCCTGAAATAAAATATCACATTCGTTTATAACATATTTTGTAAATGATACATTTGAAGCAAATAAATTAATTTATACTTTTGATCATCATGTCGTTTAATTAATTGGTAAAATACAATAGAATGACATTAAAATAGTAAGAAATAAACAATATCTTATGTCTTACACTTGTTACGTGTGTGCTATTGATTATATTCTAACTACAATTAAAAACAATTCTGCTTTTAAATGTTTTATTAGAGAAATGGACAGAAGATTTGTATAAAAAACCTCAACATTAACTGTTATAAATACACAGCAGGATATAATTTTGAAAAAACATTTATTTTATGTGCAATAGATTTGCAATCTAGTTTAAGTAAAAAAACAACAAACGTCAGAGAGCAACATTTTTGAAATAGATAATTCTTAACATCAAATCAAATTAAAAGTTAATATCACAAAGGGACTATTATTGCACGACTTCTTAGTGTTTAATACCGTCTGGAACCCAATGTCCAGTATTTGTTTGGTCGTTGAGTGTCGAGATACTTGTACGAAGACTGCAGAAAATAAGGTAGAGTTAGAAAGTCTTGCAGAATCTTTGTCTACCTACTTTTCTTTTTAAAATTGTATGTAACTCAGATATATAAAAGTGATACATCTCTTCTTAAGAAAAAAAAAGGGGAAGGTTTTTTTCATAATATAGATAGTTGAGCCGTAAATTGACATTTACAGTGACCTGCATACACAATGACACATATTAAATCTAGTACAATAGAAAAACAGTATAAGATTTTTAAATTTAAATTTTGTTTATTTGGCCGCTACTACTACTACGAACCATGATTCCAAATAAAATGATAATATATTTTTTTATTTTCCAATTGTTTATGCTAAAACAAGTAACTTACCAGCATTTCCCGCGAGGGGAACGGTGTTAAACAGATGATAAGCACTGTCATATTATCGCACCCGAGGCCACCTGTCAGACAGTTTGGAGCCAGGCAGCGCTGCATTAGTGCTTCACACACGGCAGCCGGCTCCCAGCCACTCAGCAGTCGTATCCGACAGAATGATATCACCTCCTGAAGTTTAAGAAATGTCAATAATATAGGCCGCTTTAGCTTTACTGTTTAACTTGTTCATTCGTGGATTTATAAATAGTATATACAGTTATAAAACTACAAGCCTTATCGTAACACATGGCAGATTTTCAACTAACAAAAGCGGTCATTATTTTTTGAATTTCAATAATTTCTTGCCGATTGACCGCTTTTGCTTTGTGAAGAATACTGTCACATTACGTATATTAAAAATATATATGTAGTTTTGAGTATACCTCATTAGAAAGCACCTCCCAAATTCCATCGCAAGCAATCACTATAAACTCCCAATCTTCGTTAAGATGCCGAACTTGAACATCTGGATATGCTGTTAAGAAACATTTAAGCGTTATCAAACTAATAAGAATCAAGAAATGTTCTGGGAGCAGAATTTTTATAGGTCAAAGTTGCAGTATAATACTCGCAACGCACACGACAAAAGACATGAAAAAGTTTTTTAGTGTTAGTTTGTTTTCCGCGACTTTTTCTTGTATCCCACATATACATTATAGGATAAGATGGAAGGAGGATGCAAAGAATGGGAACTATGTATACTAATTTTATGATAGTCTTTCTTTGTACTTAATGAGATTAACATGTTCAAATAAAGAAGTTGCAATAAGTTTTGCATCATAATATTAGCGTACATAATACTTTAATTACCCAATTTATGTATATGTGTCATCTCTTACCAGTTACAATCTGTTCCCTGGGCGACATCCTATAGTTCTTCTTAAAGATGTAGTCTCCCAACGCTCTGGACAACGCCAGGTTTCCATTAACCCTGTTTAGTTGAACCCATCCTCCGCCTGCTGTTATTCTCTCTAGTTCCTCTTTGTTTGTTGGTTTGTGATCGTATGAAAGGGATTCCACCTAAAGAAATGATAATTAAAAAAATGACTAACCTGTTTATATAAGTTTAAAATTGGAGTATGTTTCTTTAGACTTAGAATCTATTCAGATTGATTCTTTGAAGTTGTATAATTATGATATATTTTTATTTCTCACAAGCATACACACTTAAGATAGACATTTAAGATATATTTTTTATTGCTTTTTAAAACCCTCGAGTCACTTGTAATACAGATAAGTACCAAATACAATAGTTTAAACAAAATTTAAAGTACAAATATTTTGATGATATCTAACTCTATTTGATTAAATTAACAAACCATACAAGGGAACTTGGATGATGAAAACTTACCGCACCCCTTACACTCGCAACGGCCCTAGAGTCTCCAACATTGGCGCAGTATAAAGTGTTTTCCTTGATGAGGACCACAACCGCTGTGCTACCAGCAACCTTCTCTTGCCCGCCCTCATCTAGCATCGCTTGGTCCAGGTCTAGGAATCCCTAAATCAGTAGAATAATTACTAAACGTAATATTTTAAAGACAATTGTAACCAAGGGTTTTTGTTTTAAGCCTTTGGTTTTACGAATAACCGAAACCAAAATAGGGCGACAGCGCATCGTATTGAGATTTTATTCTCCATCTAGACATTTAATTCCAACAGCATGCTTGTCTGTTCTTCTCTATTATAAAAAGATTACTAGTATTTTAAAAAACATGACATAATTACAGTATTTTCTTTGTAAAATGAAACAGATGATAACTGATGACTAACAAAATTGAAATTAAAAAAAATAAAATCTTAGGAACTTTAACAAGACTCGCATTAAAAGTCGAGGAGAAACACTTGCATAGATGCTTTAACTTTAATTCTATAACGCTGTCCTTGAGGAAGTAACAAGTCCTTGCATATTTTGACCTTGACTGAATACTATGACTAACAATTTTAAACAAAATTAGCATACGCCGCTAACTATATGTTAATTACTGCATCGGGTGAAAATGAGTCATTTTTATTATCATGCAATATTTAAATTATATACGTGAATAAATTATAGTACGAAAAATTTACAACAAAACTACTATGAAATTCAAGTCTGTCTCTTTGATTTATCAGATATTAAGAGTACTATACTTATAATTAATAAATAAACTGTACATGAATGGGCTAATCTTTACAACAACAATATTCTGTTAAAATCTAATTTTTTCCATATCAGATCTAATTAAAATATTATTGTACTTACTTGTTTCATGGCCTCTTCAATGTTCCCCAAATGATACTCCGGTCGAGCTGTTATGAATTTGTGAAGATGTTTACCAGCATATTCTGCTATATTTGACCCTGGAAAACGTGTACACATATTTAACAATGAACATTTTTCTATTATCTGCAGCAATTGAGATATCACATTTTAATGACTTTATATAAAGAACAATTTTTGCAATGTAATAAATGCTTCATTTTAAAGTTTTATGAGGTGTTAAGGCCTTGCGATCGTTATGCCACCAATTTGTACATAAAAATAATAAATTTCTTTCTTACTATACAGCTCTAAAGTCCTTTGTGTTGGACAGTCCATTTTAATAAAAGAATTATTAAATCCTAAATATGTTTCACTAAGACGATTATTCTAGCAGCTCTACTACTGCTTTGGTATGCAACTAAACGTACCTCCATGACCATCATATACAGCAAAGAAAGCTGTTCCAGGGTCATCGGGTAGTGACAAAATGTGAGTATGTGAATCATCCATTGAGACCCTCCATCCTTGCATACAAGAGGAACCAACAAGGTATCGCGAGTCCTGGCATGTTGATGATTGTTTATCTGTCACTGGTTCAGATAGGGTTTGACCCATAACTCTGAAGACAAAGAAACATCATTACATTTCGCTCAAAATAATACTCTTGCAAAAGAGATTTTTATACTTATATATTGAAGACTTTTTATTGTAACAAAGTATAAAGGGATCGTTCAAGTATTACGTAAGCACTATAGGGGGGGGGGGGGGTCTGTGTTTTGCTTATTTTTGATGACATGGGGGGTAGGGGAGTCCAGATGATGATTACGTCATCGATATTTATTTACTTTTTTACACGAATGGCAACCATTACATTTTTAATTGAAAAATGTTTACGTAAGCACGGGGGGAGGGGGTAAAAGCTTTGCTTACTTTTGCTGACAAGGGGGATGGGGGGGTAAATAATTGTAATAAATCTGCTTACGTAATACTTGAACGGCCCCAAAGCACATATAAAAAGACACACAAAACAAATTATGTTGTTACTTTAAGTATAATTAATGAAATAATACTGATTATAGAATAAATTCAAAATGTTTACATTACAAAGAACTACAGTAAATCTCAATTTATTGTATGTAATATTAACATAAGGGACAATCTACTTACAAACAAAACAAACTAATTAGATAACATATTTAGTGAACAACTTAATTAGTTGATTTCACATGCTCTAAAAGGGTTTAGATATTAACATCAATTTCATTTATGGTCTGACAAATAAATTATTATTAACTTCAACTATTACATTTGAATATTTTGACAGGAATATGAATGTATCTAATTTACTTTTACTTCTTTTAAATGCAGAGTTTTTATGTAGGGATATAAGTAACTCGTTTAGAAATATTATTTTATTGACAGTTTGTCTAATGGTAGCAATTCATTATTATAACATTGTGAGACAAACTTGTTACTAAACAATATACAATATTGTCTGTAACATGTTAGACTTTTTCTCACAACCTGGATATTAAATGAGTTATATATTAAGAAAGAAGAGAATACTGGTCCAGTTACAAAACAAAACACAGTACATTAAAAAATCCGTAAAGTTTAATCGAATATGGTTTCATTCTGTAGATTTCCTAATGTAAATGGATCAGGAAAACAAAATTTTTACGTCACTGTAGCTGATATAAGAAATTTTTCCATTAAAAATTGCTGGTAAGTAATTACTGCATTATTGTATTCACTCTCCTTATAACTACCATTATGCAGTGCACCTAGGTAATTTTGCTTTAGTATTTCCTTTACAATATCGTAACTTTACTACATCCGATGGATAAAGATAGAAGTATAGTCACTCAAGAATCAAGATGATGTCATATTGCTTTAAAGACAGCTAGAGCGATAATAATAATGACTGCGATTAACAAACTCCTTGCAACAACAATAATTATTATTTTCTCTTATTAAAATCACAATCGCCGCTAAAGACCGTAATCACGAAAGGAGCACGATAACTCTTATCACTTATTTTGATATTATTTTACTTACAATAATTGATCCTGTATTGGGGTTATTTAGGTAAAAAAAATATTTTGATGCCAAATATTCGTTGATGCAGCGATGTAAACAAAATATGTTATTTAGAATATCTATTAAGTACGTAATTTCACAACACACAACTGCTCCAAAAACAGTAATGATTGGTAAACTGACTTTGACGTTTAGCATAAAAGGTAGACATTCCAACTACAGACTAAATATTGTCAACGTCAAAAGAACAATGGCCAAAATTGTATATGTTCTGTACCTGACAAAATTTTACGCAACTAGTAACAAATCATAAAGAGTTTGATTCACTTTGATGTATTAAATACATGCAATAAATAAAATATTTATAGACACGAAAATATTTTTTTAAAGCTAACATAATTTATAATATTGTTAAAAATAGTTGTGAGGTTAGAATGAATAAATAAGTTTAATAACATACGTTCCAACTGCAAAAATGAGCATGTTAACGAGATTTTTCATTAAGTATTTAAAAAGAGTTATGTAATGTTTCTATATTTTGCCGGCAACTGATAGCTAAGTACAATGATTTGTGACGTCCAACCCCCCTACCTTTAGTTCGCTTGTGATACCGGCCGCTAAAGAATGTTATGGAAACGGTGAGCAACTCTATTTTGGCTATTTTGGCCAATCGCAAACAAATGTGTAAAGTACATATTTTAATGTTTTTACAACTTCATTATTTTATTACCCTCTTAATCATTATTGCCCACTTTTTCTTTTAAATATAAATATGTTTGAGGAAGAGAGAAACAAAAAAATGTATTACTATTAAGTCTGTACCTGCCTTAAAATTTTTGATGCGGGATACATTATTATTGAATACAATTTCTAATTATCCTTGAAACACAATTAATTTCTTTAATACTTAACACAGGTTGTCTTTTATACACTAAGTCATATTATTAATACGAAAAATAACACACAACAAAATTTACAGAACAGTGACTTAAAACGTCACTCAAAATTACATTCAGAAAAAAATAATAATATGACAATTTTTAATAAGCATTTTAAATAAGGCTACTTAATATTACAGCCATTGATAATGATGACTTCATATCATTTCCTACTTGTTTTAGTAGAGTAGTTGGATATAATTACCTCTTGTTAGGTGAAAGAAAAGACTATGTGTTAGAGGTTATATATATTGATATTGGCTGGCAACACATGAATTAGGTTTTTAAAATGTTCTATTCTATAAAAAAACAAGGACTTCTCTTCTCGACACGCCGGACTAAACGCGTCGGGGTTTTTGTACGTTTATCATACAAAATTATATTAACAGTGCAAATATATATATTATGTGAAAGTTTAAGTGGGTGTGTTTTCTTAAATAAATAAATATATATAAATATCCCTGCTCCACCCTCCCTCCCACGAGCCGAAGCTTCCACGAGAAACTATAATAGTTTTATCCAACACTATGTTAATGAAAATTATATTTTATAATTACATACAGCCCGAGTTAGGGTCGGTTTCAACTTTATGTAGAGTGGTAGGGAAATTTAGTATTTCCATACTTGCCAGTACCCACTAAAATAATTATAATCACTAAACATGTACTAATATCTCGGTGGCTTGTGAATGATGTAACAACCATCACCTTTTACGCTTCAGCAATTTAAATAATAGTTGAGCTAGCGGAATTCCGTATATTTTACGCTATTACCTGTTCAACGAGTATATATACATACATAGTTCAGTAATAGCTACATAGAATGAGATTTGCTTTGGTTCAAAAAATGATTAATTTTGAATTGACATAAGTTGAGAATAATATTTTCATTTTTAATATTAAAGACTGGGTATCCATTAGATTGGCGAATATTTTAGAACATGCCCTTTTCTTTAAAAATATTACTTATAGTCGTACTTAAGAGCGTGTTCTCTGTGACTACATATTTTATTTATTTATAATATTTATTGAACTCAAATAGAAGAAATTAACTTGATAAATTTCAGAAACCATACTAGTTACATATGATCTAATGTCCGTCTTGTAATCATATTTTGTGTTGCAAGTTGGTGGGTAGGGCGCAGGTTACGTACTGACCTATGTCTGATTATATAGGTAGCTGTAATCGATACGTAGACCGAAACTTAGCCATTAAATTAGATATTTTTACAATAAGCAAAGAAGGAGGATAGAACGATAGAAATCAAGGTATTTTTTGTAATAAAAATAGGCCACCTTATCCTGTGCTGGTAAATCGTTTCAAATTACTCATTACTCGTAATTATTGTTATAAGCTCATAATATGATGTCTTATGATGCAATTTTAATAAAAATGTCTCATACTTCTGTAGCGAAATAAGAAACCGTATATTTGAGAATAAGAAAAGTAATGTTAATTCTTAATCGACATCAGTGCGTTCGTGTGACGCGGTTCAACTGCGCGTGTCTGTCGCGCTTTTGTGTTCGAATTTGGAACTGTGTTGCTGAATTAAAAAGAAAAACAAAATGGCCTGTCCTATGAGGTAAATATACTTTTTTATGTCAAATTTTTATTCATGGCAACTATTTTAACAAATTTATTTCTAAGTAAAAAAACGCGTAACTAATTTAAAAACTTAAATATTATTTATTTCTATATATTCATTTTCTTAAGAGTATTCAGTATGTGTATATACCTACATATAATCTAAATTTAATGAAATAAATATTTATTTATTACAAAACGTGATAGTATAGCACATGTAATTTTAATAACATCTGCTCCGATATTCTACACTTTATAAAATATATTTAACAAGTTAATTGCAAATAGTACAGTGAATGAAAACGTAATTTAAGTAATACTTTATTAACAATTTCGTAATGTACATAGTTAACTGATACGCCGATGAATTAATTTCTCTGTTATCTTATTTAAACACCACCGTTACTCAGTTTTAAGGTATGGCACTAAGCACTAGAAGTCCTAAGTGAATCTAATTTATTCATACTCGCAAAAAATAACAGAAAAAACAGTGCTTGCCCCGTGTTACACGAGGCTGAATCAGGATTTTACTATTTTATTTAAGCAGTTTAATAAGTAATAAACATTATAAGAAACATTTAGAATCTAATTTGTAGTACCTGTAGAAATATGTATAAAATAAAGAAGTTTATTGTAGAATTTAGACACAATTTTTTTTTCAACAAAAATTTGTATGGTGCCAAAAGGTAACCAACAACCATATCGCAATCAACTATTTGAAGTTTTATAAACACTAATGACCTTCAGACTAACCTACCTACCAAATTTTCTCAAAAATATTGTAAATCTCCTTTTAAATGGAACGACACAGCTAATTTAGGTAGGTAGATCGTCTACATCCCCAAATCCCATCCAAATACTTCCGTAAATTTTAGTTAACAAATTGCTTTCATTCACAGTACCAAAATAAATCTTTCCATATAACGTATAACGACTTAACAGAGTAATAAAATTACAAATAGATATGCCCGCACACTGTCATTACTTATTCCTAAGTATAAGTTCTCGATAAAAACATAGAAAAACGTATAACCCTTTCTATTAAAGTAAACTTAAGATTTTTTTAATTAATGACGTCTAATACGGTATCTACATCTATCGTGGTTTCGTCTCTCGTTCATACATTTTTTTAAAAAAATTATAAGCACTCATGTATACTAGCGTACAAGTATAAAAACGAAATACATATAGTACTTAGGCGATATAATATAATATTTTAAATAAATATTAAAATACTTAACTAATCGATTTCTGTGTAGGTTACCATCGTTCCCATTTTACCGTGTAAATACTAGAGTACGAACGAACGAAAATATTCGTATAGAACAAGTCAAACAGGATTCTATTAATTATCTCAGATACTGTTTTTTAAAAGCAACTGTTTATTAAAATCCTGGATTTATTTATGATCTGATATTTACATATAAAAAGTATATTCATAGATATAATATATTGTAAGACTGAGACTAATTTGAATCGGTTCGTCACATAATTAAATTTAATTACCTACCTAAAAATATTAAAATTCCTCCTGACAGTGATGTCTATGATTTTAAGATTGTGCAGGGAGCAATATCCAGATTGTATGTACTTTTATATGTAAAAAGGTTTTATTAAAAAAATTAATGCTTAATTATCTTGATATATAATCCTTCACCTCACTTCAGACAGATCAATTTCATGTCACAATACCCTCAACCACAAATCAGTTCGTAACATATGATGTCATGTACTCTAAATCTTTTTCATAGAGAGTAAGAATGTATAAAAGCTACTTTAACATTCACGGTCTGGGAATACTTTTTTTAAGGCAACCCTTGAAATGTTCAGTATAGCGCGATTTGAAAATTCGATGAGTAGGCAACATCACCAGGCAAGTACCTACATACAATTTTGCATATCGAAAATTGGTACAAGTGGAGTTTTTTAATTTTTAAAATCCCATAGATAGTTTAAAACATGTTTACAAATGTTCAATTAGGTACCGTTCAGTATAGTCATTTTAGTCGTGTAAGGATTTTTTTTCCCAGGTCGGTCTTGTTTTTTGGTTGATATTCTAGATTTGTTTTTCGTCACTTAAATATAACATCGCTGCAGTAAGTTTTGGTTTAAGTCAAAAATAGCCTATTCCTAACCTCAACGTTTTTATTGACTTATAAGAAGTTACATATTTTTTCATACAAGCCATATTTTAATAAAGCTTTGTATCAGATATCGATTTAATGTAAATGGTTGAAAGATATATTTTTGGGCGTGGATGATGATTTTAGACTTCATTTTTTACAGTCAAGATCATCATCTTATATTAGTCGATAAAAAAGTAGCAGGTGAGGAATAGGCTATTTTTATAAGACATTTCTTAACTAAGTAGATATGGGAAGTCTATTCTAAAAATAAACGTACATTCTAAGAAGTGAAGTAAAATTAATTATAGAAAGCTCTGACATTCCTTGCGAGTAATATCGTCACATAATTCATATCACTCGGTAATATTGGCCCCTGATTTCTAAACCGGTCGATAAATTATCACCAGGTAGATAACTCGTTTCAGGTATCTTAGTTTTTTATTTACCTTTGTTTTGGACAAGTACCGCAACCTATCGGGTCGAACCCACGACCTGTTGATTAACACATCGCTACAATTCCACCAACGAGCTTGTCGTGATCGTGACTTTTCAAATGAAAACCAAATAAAATAAGAAACAAAAATAACTTTTTTCCTTATATATTTTTGAATTTAGATAAAACACTTTAACGGTTTAAAACGCGATATATTAGTTACTTAATAACGAATCTATCGCGTTTTAAACCGTTAAAGTGTTTTATTTAAATGTGTACTACTCTCGTAAACTATAGACAGTATTTTATTTTTAAATTATTCGTTTCCTTATAGTTTATAATTTAGGAATTAATTACGGTAGGGACCGCGTTTTATAATTAAAGTCTCTCTGCTTTCACTTTGTTGCCAGCGCTTTATTCTACTTGTCTGATTAAATGTTTAGTAGTCTGTCATCAATCCCACTATTTTCTAGGCGGTCTTTCGCGGTTCCTTCTAAAGATTCTTCATAATCATTATTTTTTATACGTAATTAGTTTAAAAGTTTCCCTATACTGTGCGACACGACGACACGACGAGACACGACGTTTGTGTCCCGTCCACCTATGTGGGGTTCATGTGACTGTCATATAACTCATAGGCACAGAACTTATTAAAACATATTATATTAACGATAGTTTCGTTACCTTGAGCTAATCGTACAACATTCTGTATTTCGACATTCTCAGTCATAAAATGTTTATATGTTTAAATTATAACTCTTAGTACCAATAGCCGTAGGTTGTTTCAGGTAATAGTAAAAAATTTAATTAGTGTAACCTGTAATGTTTATTAGACAATATGTAATGTTATATTATATAATATGATAAAACCACCTCAGTGGTTCGAGTTGCCTTTCTTATATTAGTCACAGAAGTTTTGTTTTTATCTCCCGGGTAATTTTGGGTCTTAATGTCGGTAGCTGAAAATCGATTAAGTAATAGCTTCACAAAATTTCCGCCTCGCAGGATACGGAATACTTAGATGGTTATTCGTAAAAGACAGTTTTTTTAGTATAACTATTAAACATAATTAATTTAAAAAAAAGTTTACTAAATAGATTTTTTAACTACTTCGTAAGAAACTACTCGTTTTATCTGTTTTCACGTCCATCAAGGGTCAAGTGATAAGAGATCTACAATTGAAACTGGTTTAAACCAGTCTTAAGTGACATTATAAATTATTACGACTCTAAAAAAGAAGATAATATAATTAATTATAAGAGTAATTAACTGTCATAATTATTTTTAATATCTTGGATTCTTTTTTTACATTTTTTTATTTTGTTACTCTTTTATATAGACTTATATAAGATAATAGAGTAATTTTATTATATTATTTATTATTATTTAACTAAAATCTTAAGACAAATAGTGAAATAATAATATTTAATAAAGAATTAATTGATTACAATGCGATTTATTTTTTGTTACAATATTTTAAATCTGTAAAATCAATTAAAGTTAAAATAAACAGTGACATATTAAATAATAATAGTGCAATTCAGGCCTAGGTCTTAAATGGCAGGACAGTTCGCTGCAAGTCATGATTAATCTGTCAATATAACAACAATTAATATATTATATTGAAACTTATTTGCTAGTCGTAATATCTTTTAATTTATCGAACGTGGCTGTTTTCAGATCAGCGTTAGAAGATATAGGACAAGATGGCAGCCATCTTGGGAATGAGGCTGGTATGTTATATGGAGAATATCTGATGTTGGACAAACTACTCGACGCTCAACGAATGCTGAGCGCTGAAACTTCAAAACCGGTGCACGACGAGCATCTTTTTATTGTGACACACCAAGGTACAATCCGTGTCTTAATCGTTAGCAAAATTTGGGACTGCAAAAAAATTTGTTTCAGTTGGAGGGGTCTCGTCTTTATCTGATAAGAAATACAGGTCACTACACACTTTATCTTACTGCGAAATTGATGTTTGCTCCTGAAACGAAATTAGAACTAAAATTTTAAGTTAAAAGTTAAAATCATTCAAAATTATCCCAGACTTCAACAAGAGTGATATTTTCAAAACCAATTAGATTGTATTAGGTGAATTTGTATTTATATTGATGAAAAGAAATCAGTATTTCCGGACATACATTTACTAGCTCTCTCTAATTCTAGCATACGAACTATGGTTCAAGCAAATAATCTTCGAGGTGGACTCCATCAGGTCAATGCTGAACGTTGAAGGTTTGGATGAGAGTCACACAATGGAGATTCTCAAGAGGCTGAACAGAGTAGTGTTAATTCTTAAGGTATCACAGTCTGTTTCTATCTCTGTCTACATTTTTTTTTACTGGAATACAAGGAAAGCACCAAGTTCTAGTAGGTTTTGTGTTCTTACTATTACTGACATTCATCAAATCTTAATGGTTGTGGCGTTTGTACTTTGTATAACATTTAGTAGCTTGCTCTTCCCTTGTCCTTATTACTAGAATAACATATTCCTCGATATTTAAGTATTTTTTGCTTTTCAAAGTTGTTAATCCTGCAAGATTTTCTTTCCTTGGGTTAAAACTTTAAATTGTTTTCATGAAATATTTTGAGTAATAAATTTGTCTCAGTCAACTTTTGGCATTATAGGTATTCCATTATTTACTTCCTATAACATAATGAGTCTTTCGAAATAAAAATTAACGATTTCAAGCTAATTATAACGTCACTACCTGCTACGTGAATTCGTAACTGAAATATAAAGTGACAAGCTATTTTTAACTTGAAGGAAATCAATTACGTAGCTCGGCAGCTTTAGAAAGCTATGTTATTATTTTTTCAAAAATATACTTATGTCCTCATGTGAACGTGCTTACCAAGTTACATAAGCTAGAAAATATTTTCTGTTATATCAGTCCCATATCCCTTTGTCTTAGAAAACTAGCTATAACTACATAACGTATGTAAAATTTTAATAGTATCTACCTTGTCTTGCCTTACGTGGTGTTAATTTATTTCAATTTACTATCGATTTTTAATTAATATAAGTACATAATATATTTATGAGCCTCCCTATTACAACCGCTCTGTCTCAACTGTGGATAATAGAGGATTCAATCAAATAAATAAGTTTCGCAACGCAAAACCAAGTAGGTATTATGAACTGAAAAAGGTTTAATTTAAAAGTAACTTTTCATTCTGTCTACTTCTTATAGTTTTCATTAATAAGTTTTTCTTTTTTGTTAGGAAATGTCTTATCTTTTTCAACGAAGTCAAGGCGTTCACAATATTTGTAACAAATAGGCCTTGTTATCTGATGAGTTGACCCGTGACATCGGAAACGTCTCTAGATAAATTCCACTACTGACGTAACCAAAACAGTCGTAAAAAATATCTCATTGATAGGACAAAGGTTCTCAAAGTTAAGTACTACCCAGTACAATCCATATAAACCATACATAACTTCTAATGCAATGATACCTACCTATAACAGTTCTTAAGGCAGTTGAGTACGTATCTACATCTTTTGTTATCTTTGTATATAGAGTAGTAAAAATAATATTGATTTTTTAATTTTAATTGCATCAAAGTTGGTAAGATACGGTAGATTTCCAGAACGTTCGTATTTATATAGTATTATTATTTAAGTATGACAGAAGCTAAAAGCTTTTTTTAAATGCCTCTTGTACATCTTAAGTCTGTTCAGACAACAATAACAAACTTTGACATTCACAGAACAAAATAATTTTCAATCAATACTCTTTATTCAATGATACCAATATAGGTTTAAATTTGTCACAGAATTCTTTAGTAACAATAACAATTTAAAATAGATTTAGTAACGATTCCCCCAAAATTAATGGCCCCAAAAAAAACGATTTTTTTTGCGATGATACAAATGTTCGCTTGTATTGTAGTTTTAATATGTCTAACGCAGAATAATAAATTATTACTATTTTTTATAGCTACTGGTAGACCAAGTGATGATATTGGAAACTATGACACCTCTGGACTTTATGGACTTCAGGCAATATCTGCGTCCTGCATCGGGTTTTCAAAGTTTACAATTCAGACTTCTTGAGAACAAGGTTCGTTGAAACAAAACTTGGTATATTAAAACTGATCGTGTTCTTGAAACAAAAAAAAAACTCAAGATTATTAAATATTTTAAATTCCGACGTGGTATTTACCGTTCCGTATAGTTTTTGAAATAAATTTACTTTTGCGAAACTGGTTATAATTGTTTCTTTTCAGCTGGGTCTAAAGCAAGCCCTCCGTGTTAAATATAATCAAAACTATCAAACGGTTTTTGGAGATGATCCTGAAGCAATGGAGGCTTTAAAAAAGTATGTATGGCATTTTTTGCTAAAATAACTGACAATGGAACTAATATACATCCCTGCGGTATACCCTACTTCTATACATATTATTTCGCTATTCTGTTCCTGTATAAGTAGTCATTTATTAGGGATTAGTAAAATTTGACATGTAACAATTTTACAAAGTCTTGAGACAACTTCCAGTTTAGTAAGTAGAAATGATATATATTCATGATTGTAACATATTTGTGTTCAGGTCTGAAGATGAACCAGCACTCCTCGCTCTAATCGAACGATGGCTAGAACGAACACCTGGACTTAACACAGAAGGATTCAACTTCTGGGGAAAGTTTCAAGCTGTGGTGGGGAAAGTATTAGCTGAAGATATAGAAGAAGCTATGGTACACTAAGTTGCAAAATAAACTGTAAAACAAATAAAGTATTCGAGGCTCTTGTCTAGCAAACATAACTTGATTATCCATAACGTCAAGTAACTGTTTACTAGCTCAAAATTAGACCCAAGAAAAGAATTAATAAAAGAAAGCGAATATATTAAATATTTATACGGATTATTTTAAACCTGCCTATCAAATTGGAAGTTTTTTTATTTGAATTGTCTTTCATTATTTGCAGCAAGAACCTCACGAAGAAGTCCGTCGTCATCGGCTGCAAGATATTGAAAATCGTCGCGAGATCTATCGTTCCATATTTGACCCTGCTGTTCATGATGCTTTACGGTCAAGGGGGGAAAGACGGTATGTCTTAATTTCATTTCATTTCAGTATATGTAATAGTTTTAAGCTTTACATTTTGACACTCTTTTATTTAACACTTTAATAAAATTGGATAATAATTATAGATTTCTTAATAACATTTAGGCTATCGCACAAAGCGCTCCAAGGAGCGATCATGATTACGTTCTACCGCGACGAGCCTCGTTTCTCCCAGCCTCATCAGGTCCTCACTCTTCTAATGGACATGGATAGTCTCATCACTAAGTGGCGTTGTAAGTAATAATGATTTGAAAAAAAAAAACACTTCGATTGATGAAAGTGATATACAATTGTGACTATTATCCAGAACAGTTTCTTTGGTAGCTATTATTTTAATTTGCTTCAATTGGTATAAGTCTTAATTCTTCAGTATAATATTATTTAATTCGCATTTTTAAATCGTTTTAACATGGCACAGTTTATGCATATGTGTTGCTTCTGCTCCATAAAAGAGATGAGTTTTATTGAGACAACGGATTAAAATGTATTTTTTATATGTTAACAACGTACTTACTAAGAAAATATAATTATCAATACTCTCTTTTCAGATAATCATGTAATAATGGTTCAGCGTATGATAGGTTCTCAACAACTAGGGACTGGTGGCTCTTCTGGTTACCAGTATTTACGATCCACGTTGAGGTATGTACTAGCTATATAAACTTTTGAATTAAAACTTTAGATAGAATTAGGTCTGGAATGCTAGGCTGTAACTGCAGTCTCAAAGGTATATTGATCAGCGAACCCACATTCTTAGTTACATTAAGAGGTTTGTAGGTACGGTAGGTTGATAATGATTGGAACTTTTCAATTTCCAGCGACCGTTACAAGGTGTTCCTGGATCTCTTCAACTTATCTACCTTCCTTCTGCCACGTTCACTCATTCCACCTCTGGATGACAAGATGAAGCGGGATCTCAATCTCACTTGGGGCGAACCAACCAAGGAGAACGAGACGGAGCAACAAAATGGAGAAAATGGCGTTGATCATTAAGATTTATAAAAGTAACGACGAGTATGATGTTTTTCTTTGCCAAATATGTGTACGTGAACTCTCAATGAAATTATTTTTATTAGAAATTTGTTTTAGAACTATTGGTAACGAAAATTATAAGTACATCGTAGTCGGAAAATATTTCATAAACTAAAAGTAATTTCCTATGTTTTAGTGAATTATATTTGAATTATATTATGGTAACTAGGCTTAAGTAAATAATTGAATCTTATAATGTGGCCGGCGAATTTATATTAAAATTTATTAAAAACTGTTTTTTTTTCTCTTATTTACACTTCCCACAGTTGTGACATTTATCCCACAATTATGTATCAAAATCTTAAATCATTTATTCTTGTATGATATTATTTGATTTATAAGTGGGTAATAAAAGATAACATATTTTTCAAGGTTTTAAACTATATTTTTTTGGTCGTATCATATTTTTTTCTGCATATTCAATCAAATTACACAGACATTACGCTGGGACTATTATTTTTCTCAGCCCCGAATTTATAGACCACTTTATGGTCGTACATTTGTCCAGGCGTTAAAATGGCGTTGGGGAAGTTTTTATGATTCACTGCATCAGGAAAGTCTTGGGTCTCCAAGCAAAACGCACCATGTCGCCGGTACCCTATACCGTTTTTGCCGACCAGCGCAGACTCAGTGGGAAACGGAAGAAAATTACCAGTGTACAGTTGAACTCCAGGTTGATTGGTGTATACTTCCAGATATCGCCCAGATTTTGGATGACTTACTCGCGAGGTATAGGTTAAGCCCTGAAATACGTCAAAATCGTATATATTAAAGTATAGATAGTCAACTTAAAATCTATGTACTTCTAAAACAAGGTTGTGTAGTAAAAAGTTATGCCTGTCACTCTTATTTTAATGGCTATACAAACGTACGTATACAAATTTATGGTAAAACATAAATATTTTCTTTATTATCATCATCATGTTTTTCATTAATACACTTTAATAATTTTACATGGTTTTGGCGTTTTATATTTTTTCATTTTTGACACACACAATACAAACTGTTTTAATTTTGAGGGTAATTTAATCTTTTTTTAGGCAAATAAGTTTTTTCAGTTTTATTTTTATTTAAATATTAATTTCTCGGCTTATAATATTCTTACAGTGTATGTGTCCCTTATTATAATTAAAAAGTATTACCTCGTTTCCAAAACGCGAGATGCAGAAATTGTCGTCAAACAGCTTGTCGCCTTTGCTCATCGCGTCTCCCAGGCGTATGGGTACGCGAAGATCAAAAGATGTTCCACCGACATCGCAAAATTTGCCGGTCGGAATCGAGCCTTCGTCTGTCTCTGTTATTCTGTCATATTAACATTTATTCGTCTATATATGAGGTTCTTTGTTTAAAATATATATACAAGAGTCTCGTAGTACAATGTAAAAACACCTTAATGGCCTAAAGATTCAATAGACTGTTGCTAGGAGAGTTTTTTACAACAAGAAACAAGGTATCAAGAAACATTGATCAATGTTAGTATCCAGCTTGCCTTACTTTTAAGCAAGTGTATAATTTGTTTTAGGGGTGTATAATTTATGCTCGTGTTTACCTAGCGGACACGCACTTCGGTTTTGTATAATAGGCAATGGAGCTTTTATTTATTACGTGAGATAATTTTCGCTACTTTTTTTTACCCCTTCCCCCCCTTAATACAAGAAAAAACCAAGACTCGGCCTACACTTTCACTTCTGTGCAATATTTATTACGAACGAATCTAAAGAAACAATTCTTTTCGTACTTACAGAGATGTTTTTATTTTGTTTTTAATCATTCATCTGAAAATATTAACCTACATAAGATTTTCAGTCCATGGGGTTCAAAGCACTCTCAATTATGATTTTAACATTGTGCATTGTAATCTTAAGTACCCATCTAACTTTCAAAACTCCCTTCCGCTCTCTTGTAAGAAAAAAATTGACAATGCCCTAATCCCCCAAATTTTCTTACATAATAAATGAATGACACAGTTAGGCAACAATTACTATAGCAGATATCAGTTTTAAATGGTTTAGAAGTTACTGTCTAGCATTCTATTATTTTTTACTATTATATTATTTATGTACAATAATAAATAATAATAATGAAAGCGTCAAGAAAGCGTATATCGGAATTCCAACTGGTCGCCGACCTGTCGGCCAGCCAAGATATCGCTGGAAGGACGCTGTGGAGAAGGACTTGCGTGAGCTCGGTGTGGCCGAATAGCGAACAGCCGCGTTAGATCGGCGAATGTAGCGCTCTTTATTTTCGGAGGCCAAGACTCACTTTGGGTCGCTGCGCCAGCGGAGTAAGTAAAGTAGTGTAAGAAATTCTTACCGATCAGCATTCACCATTATGACATGGTCAAATAAGCCATCAGCACCCGCGTCGTGACCAGCTAGGTTGAAGTACGAATGATTAGTCAGGTTGACCACAGTTTTCTTATCAGTAGTAGCGACAAACTGAACGTGCAGTTCGTCATCCTTGACTTCGTATATTACATTGGTGATCAGGTTCCCTGGGTAATTCTCTTCGCCATCTTTGGATAAGTAACTAAATATCACCCTGTTTCCATCTACTGTTGAGTTCCAGTTGGCCTAAAACATCATCATCAAAATACAAGAAGTTCTAGAAAAATATGAGTCTGATAAAATCCCTCCTAACATTTCAAAGAAGAACAAGTGTTAAATAGTATTTTTACGGGTTTTCTATTTTATTAGAAATTAAATGTTGTTTTGAAGTGCAACAAGGAATCGAACTCGCGTCTTATAAGATACTAGCTGTGTCAGCGACTTCGTCCGCGTACTACATCACACTGCAACTTATAGTTTCTTCGCTCCTATAAGTCGTAGCGTGGTGTATAGCCTATAGCCTTTCTCAATAAATAATCTTACCAACACAAAAATATATCTTTCAATTTACACAAGTAAGTAGTTCCTCAGATTAGCGCGTTCAAACAAACAAACTCTTCAGCTTTATATATTAGTATAGATAAGCTACTCGATACCTAAAAATCGTCAAATGCAATGTAAAGAATGTTGACCCTTCTTTGAAAACACATTATACAATATTTGAGATAAGATAATTGTTTAAAAATCGGTTTAGTATTTAGTTATGCTGGGGTCGTCTTTTTATCGTAGTCGGGTTACAAGCTTAATAGATTTAAATACGAACCTTGTCAAAACCCACAATACCACCATGCAAATGATCTTTCCCAATATTCTTTGCGACCTCATATTTTGTTCCATCTATCTGAAAAGAGGCCCCACCAATCCTGTTGGCGCAGCGGCCTACTGTTGCGCCTAAGTATGGTGTATTCCTGCTCACATACCCTTCTAAGTCATCGAATCCTAGTACAACATCTTTTGTTTCACCGTTCTTATCGGGTACCTGTAAGGATCAGAATACTTGTTGTTTAGTTAGCACTTTGATAACTGCTTGGTGTTTGGTAAAATATGTGTTAAAACAAAAGTTCAATACATATTTCTGAATCCGTTTCACTAATTTACAGACAGTTACGGACAGCAGCAGACAAGGTTTAGTATGTCCTTAAAAAAAAGACCTTCAGCGAAGTATTATATATTAAACTATATATAGTAGAACATTTAAATGAAACACACTTAACAGTTGAAAACGCGAAATAAAATAAAATGAAGGTAACTAATCTAGGTAAATATCTCGTGTTTTAAGCGGTTAAAACTGTTTAAAAAACACGACTTACCCGAATAGATTGTATGATAGCTCCATAAGATATGACAGAAACAGATAGACCACTCTCAGTATACCAAATGAATTTCTTCACCGGTTCATTTTTAAATGTTCCGAACTTTTCCTCAGATAGATGTACCATGTTTGACTGAAATAAAAGAAATGCAATAGGTATTTTTTACACAAGTGTACTGGCGATGTAGACTAAAAATTTAAAAACTGCATATTTTTCACGAGATTAACGGAAATTTAGTATATTTTATTTTGAAGAGGGTCGAACTCTATATAGTAGATCTTAGCTCGGTGTCTAAACACTAAAGTATTAATTCAATACAATTATATTATATCTTGCCGAACACGTTGTCAAATATTTCAATAAATTCGACATCAATTTCAAAAAAAGTCTATTGTAAAATTATTTATTACTCTTTATTAATACAACGCTCTTCATTACATTGTACATTTTACACAGAAAACTTAAAAGTCCAGCTGAATATTTAACTAACCACTCTGAACGCATGAAATATGGTACACGTACGCTATGTAACACTGCACTTCAAAATATCTAGTGTACCTATACATATGAAGTATTTATAATTTATAACATTCATAGCAAACCACCGATATAAGGTGGTAAAAGTCTGATAATTATTTGATAACGTTTGCGGTTTTATTTGGAAGTCAAGTTGCATAAAATTGTTTATCAATAGGTAGAAAATATCTGTGTATTTTAGTTTTATTTTACAATATACTTTGAGTGGTGTTTCCTTTAAAAAAATCCTTTAGTTAGTCTCAATATCTGTGATATCCCGTGTCCCTCTGTGGGGCATGGGGCGAACATATTTCTGTATCCGAATAAATGATAGGTTTTCTTTACAGGCTTTGCCCGACAGAAAGAATCTATTATTTCCGCGGAATCGAATCCAGGACCAACCACGATTAACGTAACCCTAGGCAACACTTTTAACAAATTTTTTTTCATTATTGACTTTGATTTGAAATAGCATTCAAAGCTAAGATTGACACTTAGAGAGTACCTATAAAATAAAATATAAGTAACGTTTATTTATTAAAACAATAATGGATGTTAAGTTGTTCAAGCTAATTAACATAAATGAAACATATACTTATAACGCACACGATAAAACAAAAGAGAAACAAATTTTAGTAACCCTATAACTAAACACTTTACAATCTTTTAGTACGGTTATTATAAAAAAAATTGTGTTTTCGATAACAACTATTATAACATTATCATCTTGTTACTATCAATAACACTTAACTCTCAACAATATCAATATTATTAAATTTCTTACTTACCTTGCTTAAGAAAACTTCGGTAACTTCCAATAATTGGTAAACAACTCACAATGTCAACTCCTAAGGATCTCTCAGTGAACTGATACGCGTTATCATTCCTTGTTTAACGAAAGTGACACTTGTTACAATTGTAAACGAAGTTCGGTACGTTTCCGTGCGCGCGATCTTCACTACCGAGTTATTGACCTTGGCAGTGAATTTATACCATCATCGCTATCATTACTCAATTTAAAGTTCTTAAATTGTAAAAGGAAATTTTTTAGTTGTAAATCAATGGAGATTGTGACGATAGTCGAGTTAATGGTTTTGAATGTAAAAGTAGCAATTGAAGTTGTAGAAGTCCCAAATCTAGAGTAAAGAAGGCCCCAGAAAATGAGACCTGTGCCGAAGGTACTCTCAATGATAAGCTACGGCGTCCCTTAAGTGGTCACTGAGTCCGTTTGACTAAAAGATGTTACCCACAGATAATATTTTTTTAAATTTTTACAGATTACCTTTAAAAAGCTCAGGCGCAACGCAAGATTCTTTGAAAAAATTACAGTACTACTTTACATATAGACAAGTAATATTTTTCACATATTATCGAAAAAATTTACGTCCTGTCCGTGACGTAACTTTTTCAATTTATAATCTACTAGCTGTACCCGCGACTTCGTTCGAGTGGAATAGTGACTTGGGGTAGAATTTTTAATTATTTAGACAGTTTATTAATTTATGTAATTGCGCGTCGCATGTCTCTCAGCCAATCTATGTTGTAAGTGCTACTTTGCCGCAACACTCTCACATCACATCACTCCGACTCTAACTCCCACTCCCACACCTATTCCCAAAAAGCCAAAGAAGAAAGTTCCATTCTGCTTCAAAAACCACGAATTTCCATACCCACCTGCAACTTTCACCCCCCTTTTTACGCCTTACAACCCTCTTTTCGTAATAAAAAATCTAGAATAGCATTTGTCCTTTCTCAGGGTCTAGACCATCTGTGTACCAAATTGCATTTAAATCCGTTCAGTAGTTTTGGCGTGAAAGAGTAACAGACAGACAGACAGTTCTCAGACTCTCGCATTTATAATATTAGTAAGGATTTTAATTAATATATTATTATTTCTTATTTTATTTCGTCGAAGTGCTAAAGAATAATAAAACTACAACTAAAATAAAACGTGTATTCAAAAAGGTTTATTTCACATAAGGCACTTACATAGAGTATAAAATGTATACGGCTTTAGCAAAGCTGCTCGAGTTTCGTCCGGGATCGTCGTAATTGAGAAATACCTCGTTACGACGAAACGGCGAAACATAATCGAGACAGTCGTATAAATTAAAAACCCGAGTAGCTTTACATATACATAGTATCTTACAGTAGTTCAAAGCGCAAACTCAACAAGAAAACTTATCTATGATTGACACCTTCATTTTAACATTTATATACCAAATTAGATTACGTTGCTTCTAGACAAAGTGCTGTATCCAATACAACGAAATGTTGATTTGAAAAAAGTATTTATTTCGGAGATAATATTATTATCAACTTATTGGTTAAGTAAAAAACTAGAATTAGTGCTATATCAAGAGTGCTTAGTTTTTCGAACCTAACATATAACAGTACTGAAACATAACATGAAACAAAATATAACATTAATGATTACCTAAAATAATAACTTACCCAAGTGTGTAGTTATATTTTAAAAATATGTTTAAAGGTATACTTAGAAGACGAAATAAACTTCCAACTTCTTTTATCGATTAAACCAATTTTTTAAATTATTAAAAACTGTTTAATAGAGTAACTTAAATTTATGTGTCGAGTGCATTAAAGATTTAAATGAGATAAGGTATGTACTTAAAATAAAAAAAACATTGAAAGATTTTATTGTATGAAGATTCGATGCCCTTAATATAAATATGTCCATAAAATAAATACGTCTATACTATAAATGCTGTATATATTGTTTTAATGAAGCGTGGGGTCCACTTGATCGTAGCTGCGCGAGTAAGCTTTACGGCTTTTTCATCTGTCGTCGGTGGTTCGTGACCCGGGCACAATTTCTATATTCCTACTTTTATAGATCGAACCCACGAACATTATTTATTAGCCATACAGTGCTACCATTAGCCCGTTACCATTACCAACGGGCCCGTGGAATCTATATCAATTAGTTCTTTTGGTATATATAATGTAAATGATGTTTCAATTCAATAAACATATTAAACAATTGTATATAATTGGACGGATTGTAGTATATAGTAAAAGTATCAAAAACTTAGACAAGGAATTGGCAAGAAACGAAATAAAACTATGTATTAGGTAATTCGTACCTAAAATTTTTAGATTATATATCTTGGACTGTAGTTTTGTAACTACAATTGTAACCTTGTTTTATTTAACATGTGTAAAATAACAGCATATGTGTTGTATGCACATACAGTTAAAATAATATATGGAATGCATATTTAAATTTAAGAAATAATGGTAAACTTAAATCTTAAAATATAATTTTGTGACAACATAAATTTTAAAGTGGCCAAGAGCCATTTTAATGATATAGTTCATAATATTTAGTTGTTCATGATATAAATTCGTTGGACAGTAGCGGTATTCGAAGCCACAACAAACGTCGTGAGTTTCGAGTCCGGCCTATATAAAAATAAAAACATTCAGTAAAAAATTCGAGCAAGACATCACGTTCAGTCTATCAAAAAATTTACGCAATACCGTCATTTTCGTTTTTGCGGGTAGTTTTAAACCGTGACGTCGACGGAGGCGACTTCATTGGCAAGTCCGCATATGTTAGAGCCGATCGCTAAGTGGATATAACCATCTAGCCCAAAGCTAGGACCCCACGAATTCTTAGCAATGTAGTACGGTACATCTGCTGTTAAGTCGTAGCCGACCAGCTCTACAGCGTGGTTGAGGTCTTTCGCTGTTCCACTGAAAATAATAGATATAAATTAATGCACATATGAGCATATTAATAACTAGCTGCGTCAGCGACGTCGTCCGCGTGAATCTTTATTTTATGGATGATCCAAATTCGTTTGACACGGACTTTTTTTAGATCATATAAAGAGGAATCATAATTTCAAACATATTTTTTTGGATATCTAGCACCGTTTTAGCAGCGTACGCTTCGGAAACCCGTAATGATGAATAATTTTCCCAAATTTATTCACATTTCTTACTCTATCTTCGCTTTTATTAGTCACAGGGCGATATTTTATAACCTATTGCCTTACTCGATAAATACTCTAACCAACACAAAAATATATCTTTCAATTTACACATAGTTTCCAAGAATCCGTAGTTCATACAAACAAACTCTTCAGCTTATAAATTAGTATCTCTATATGTATGCGTGGAGTCTAAATACAAATAAAGAACGAAATTAGCAACTTAGATTGCGCTGTTGTCAGATTTCCAGCTGGTCAAAGAGTAGTATAATTAACACTACACACATTGCGCCATCGTTTACTAGTTCTGTTTCTGTGCCTTGAATATTTAGATATATTGGTAGAATTATCATTTTCTGTATTTCGCAAGTCATGCAAATCACCTCTGATTATTTTTCATCCCTAATGATACCTCATACGTGTATGTGCATAGTAAGATGTGTGATTTAAAAGAATTATCGATGTGTCAGGCCCATACCACAGTGTGGTTATAAGTTTCCACTAACCTGCAATGGTATTGTATGACTCCGCCGAGGTAATTCTGCCACGTTAGAGCATTCACAGCTACCGCCACTGGCCCGTGAGTAGCTATCGATTTTAATATTTTGTCCTCTGTCCCAACAAAGCTATAAAGAAAAATACAGTTACCAAATACAGTGTAGCAAAAAACAGTCATGTAACATGTCAATATTATTGTACAATAAGTTAGTTTGAGCAATAAATTGAATTGTGGGGGTGATATTGCACATCGTTGCCTACAAACAACACCATTCTTTCCCGTTTGTGCAATATTTTGAACAACCATTCCATGTCGTCTACACACGATCAACTTTATTGTACTACCCGGGATATTGCACGTCTATGGGCCGCTTTTAATATATATATATTTAATTAGCTTTGTTTTCATTGAAGCGATTGTAGTAGTGACACGTGGCGTATAGATAAAGTGCGTTGCATCTCAACAAATTTAAAATTTTTACAATTGTACGGATATTGAATCAAAAAAGCAATACTAAGCAAATTATAAGTTAAATACTGTCTATAGTTTTCGCGAGTAGTAAAGATTAAAATAAAACATATTAAGAAGGGGGGGTGACCTGGGTGGTTTTTGCATATGCATCATTCACTCACTCATCGCATGTGAATGACTTCACTCGTACACCGGTCGCGTTCTTGTTCATCACACATACGCCGTTCGTCAGCTTGAGTGGATACTCTTTGTCCGTTTCCACTACTGAATTTGTCATCATCAGCCAATCTAGAAGGAGGCAAATGTCGCCACCAGCGCAACCGCTGTTCCCTAATCCTGCGCAGTCTATTACTTCCTGGAAGGAAAATAATGAAAAAATAAAGTTATGTAATTTTTAAAATATGTGTATTAAACGTTTCAGAAAATTAAAATCAATAATAATAACAATAAATACTTAAATAATTATTGTAATTAGTACAAATAGAAGAATAATTTATTTATATTCCGAAAAAAATGTGAGCTATTGTGAGCATATAATAAACAAATTCTTTGAATTTACGTATCGGTGGTTTTTTTGAAGGAAAATTGTTTTTTTTTCATACATGTAGTTTTGTAACCTACCTGAGGTATTTTTTAATAAACATGTGTTTTTTAGTAACAAAACTAAAAGCGGATATATGTTGTATGCATATATAATAAAAATAATATCCTGATGAAGAGGAAGTTCTGATCACGCAAATACTTCGTAAATGTCAAAATTGAATGTAACTTAGAATAAAATAAAAAAGTAGCGGATGTTTCTTTACCTACAAATATTCTGATTTTACGGCATGACCAGCCTCCTTAAAATATTACGGTATCAATAAATTAACGAAAATTGACAATAAATTAAATTGAATATATTTTCCCGTTTTTTTTTCACATTTCTTACTGTTTCTTCGCTCCTACAGATCGCATCATGATGTATTTTTGCCTAAAGTCTTCCTTGATAAAGGCTCAAACTCTAATAATCTCATAAACTAATTCGAACTAATAGTATTATTAAACCGAACAAAGAAATATGCCTGCAGTATATAGCGTAAATTATTATTTTCATAGACACGCACGTACTCTCCGGCAGTAGCCAAAGGAAATACGATCAGTTCCTGACATATGATAACACGTCCATAATAATACGGTGTACTTAACCCCAGACGGTGCTAAGCAGCTTTGCGAGCTTGCTGCTTTTATGCGTTGCAGCTTGCACATTTTTCAGGTTTCCCACAGATTATACAGTGGAATTATCCTTTGCTGCAGAATGGGGAATCTATATGGAAATCTATAGATAGCTTAACGTCTACACGACACACAACTATACTAATATATAAAGCTAAAGACTTTGTTTGTTCGAACCCGCTAATTTCAGGAACTATTGGTTCGAATTTAAAAATTATTTTTGTGTTAGTTAAAGCATTTATCGCGCTGTGACTAATGCGAGATACAGCGGTGAATGAGATAAAATTGGGAGAATCATTTATCATTATGGGTTACTGAGGCGAACGCTGCAAAAAAGGCTCAAGATACCAAAAAATATTTAGGTATGAAAAAATGATTTCTCTTTAGATGATCTAAAGAATAGTCCGCGAAGCTATGTGTCTATCTTTTAATATTAACTTAAGAAACAAGTTAATTTTAAACGGGAAGGGACGCAACCGACATCGTGGGTAAGAGCTTAAGTTTATAAAGATAAAGGTGTTTGCAAAAACGAGTTTGGATGCCCAAAATAAATATTCTTAGCGGAAGAAGTCGCTGGCACAGCTAGCATAATATAATTAAGTATGTAGTATACAGAAGAAGCTTGAAAGACTCTTATACTAAACAGATATATATAATTTTCTTCGTTTAAAGGTAAAATAAAATTATCGAATAAAGGTTTTTAAATTATATTCTTTTTAATTTCTTATAGTTCCTTTAAGTTTTAATACGCAGAAGTCATTGTTTACGCAATTTTGAGACTGCAACCTTAAGTTACCTGAGCCTGAGAGCAATGAGATATTTTTGGAAAGTTCAACGAACGAACATAGTATCGAGTACGAACCTGTACTATAGTTTATTTTTGGTAACCGTTTGCGGTGCATCTTTAATATGACCCATGCTGTAGATTTAAGTTTCAAATAATGATGATTTTGCTTAAATAAATTGAAAGTTTCCAAAAACCAGAAACCAATATTAATTCTAGTTTGCGTGAAGTGAATATTGATTGCACGTTTATTTTCATTTATTTTTTATGATAAAGGATAAGCCTATAGAATCTAAACAAGTTGCGCTGTCGACTATTTTGGCTTTGGATATTCGGAAATCCACAGACTGAAACCGAAACCGACCGTGGTTCGTGATCCGGACGGACCTTCGATATCCAACGTTTAATATCCAAATTTCCAGATGAAGACCAACATTGCTTCAGATTTTTTAAATTGTTAAGAAAAATGTTGGACCGAAATCACACCCACATCACGTTGATTATTAGCCGTAACATTACACAAGCGTTATTCTCCTCCTACTACTAATTTATGTGAAAGAAATATTACCATACAATTCGCAGCCCCTCACCTGAACACTGAGCGGTTGAAACTTTCCAGTGCTGATAGCTGCCATTGCTTCCATAGCTCCTACTGTGCTGAAGGCCCAGCAGGCACCGCAAAGGCCCTGGTCTTTAATTGGTCCTATGACGCCCTTTGTACGCCTGTAAAACAGAAGAGCAAAGTATTACAACAGGCTTATGGGTTTCGTGTCTATATGTTAATCATTAAATTTATTTAATAGTTTTAATTTAATATTATACAGGGTCCCGCCTTGACTTGACTTATAACATACATTTAGAATTATTTCCAAAAACAAAAATTCTAAAATTTAATCTATACAAATTTTAAAGATTGTCTTAATGATTGTCATTCATTCTAGTATCGGTACTTATAATTAATTTTCTGTTAATTAGAAAAAGACTTCTTGAGCCTAATCTACACGACCGATTTTAATGAAATTATGCAAATATGCTCGGAACCTCATAACAATGTATTGCTTACATCATATGTAAATTATGTATAAAATAAAAACCTAAGTATCCAAGCATATCTATAATTCTGAATAAGAATAAATTTGCAATACATCTTCGGCTTATAAATTCCGAATTCGTTACATATAAAGCTTGAAAAAAGATATATGTTTTAAAATAATACACGTGAACTTCTTAAAGTTATTAAATAAACATATTATATACAAACATTCAGATGAGAAAAGTAAAGCACACAGTTGCTCCAGTCAAATCTTTGATCACATATTATATAAGGCTAAATTTTTTCAATACAGGAAAGCAGTTAATGTCAAAGGAAAATAAAAATCCCTTACTACGACAGTTGCATACTTTACAATTTAAACTACATATAGAAGAAATGTTTTGAATTCATGATGCATTAAAAGTATCGATAAATATCAAAGAGATTTAGCTGTCTCAATGAATGCAATATTAAAATGTTTATGAGGTACAAAAGACGTCATACAAAACTAGTTTTCTTAAGAATCGTCTAATCATAGCTTAGTTTTACGCCAAATAGATATCATTATTAGATACATAATTTCCACTATAATTCTTAACCGGTTTTTTGACCTGAATGTATGGAATTACCTATAGAGCTGTGTCATATACATGTTCGTGTTCGAAGACCAGATTCTTAGTGCCCTTAATGTTGGATACTTTTCTTATAGAAGAGGACGGAAATGCAAGGAGTTGATGGAAAATGAACATCGCCAGCCCTATAACATCTAACACGACGCGCTTTCAACCTATTTTGGCTTTGGATATTCGGACATCCAATACAACACGATTAAACTTAACGTCTTTTTCATTTGTGGACAGGGGGGTTCGTGATGTGAACGCGATTTTCGAAATTCATACCAGACATTTACTTAATATCCAGATTTCCAGACGGAGTCAACGAAATGGACGGACGGAATATAAACATGTAAGACCCGGTGGGGATCGAACCAACAATCCACGAATATTAGCCATATATTACCAACAAGCCTTAAAATTAGAAGATTTAATTTAAATAGGTCACTAGTGACTAGGTACCTCAGAATACAAATACCTATCAATCCTTACGCGCTCAAGATGCTATTGATTCAATAACTTTCATAAATTAATTACTACTAATTATGACGGCTACTGGACCGACTAAAAACAATATAGGCACAGGTCAAGAAATTCTCCGATATTAATTGAATGCTATTTTTATTAAAAGCCGATAACCTTGAGCGAGATCAATTTACGTATAACGTCATATTTTTTCATATAAAGAATGATTGAACAAAACTACACCGAAGCATGGACTGTGTCTAAAAGGCAACTCATAAAAATTTCTTAAGGGCCTATTCCTTGTATGAAGTCAAATGCTGTTTTCCCCAAGTGGAGCTTCGGTATACCGGTATCAGGCCGACGTTTGTGCCCTATCTGACGGATTTTTTTTGGGATTTTAAAACCACAACCTGTCATTCCAGGCATGATCATACATCCATAGACCGAAGCATCTGTGTACCTGCATATGTACATATGTAGGAGGCTTCTTTACATACTTCTTATTTATCTTTGCGTAATTCCGTAATGAATATCAGATTTCAAGTATTAAATGTCGCGTGCATAATATAATTATGACTTGAAGCAGTTTTATGAACATTTTTAAAAGAAAAACTTGTTTCACCATACAAGGGCAAAGGCTCACTTTTATTTTTGCTTCACTAGTAGATTTTATTTACAAGCAAATATACCTATATGATCATACTTTTCTGCCGTTTCAACAAGACAATTTAAATTTTCCCTGGAATTGGAACACAGGACCGAATGCAATGCTAAACTACAGCTTTAGACATTGGACTATGAAGGCAGTAATATATATTAATATTACAACATCTTGTACAATCTGACTACAATTATAAAACAGTAAATACAATAGTTTTTAAATTCTTAAATATAGGAATATTAGTAATACGAGTAAACTTTTATTATGTAATACATAGTGCTAGGTTCTAACATAGCTTACCGACCTTGCCTTAACATAAGTAAACCTTAATATCAACATTATATAATTTAAGTGTTTGGCAAATTTAAAAAATATATTTATTTAGAGCATAATGCATTTACACTTTTTAAATCATAAACACATTAAAAAACTTACCAGTCAATTTGCATTGGTAAGGAACCTATAGCCCTTGCCGCTCTATTCTTTATGATGATGTAAATGTTATCATGTATAACTATTGGATCTATATCTCTTTTTTCATCATCAGTGACATATCCGTCTTTGTAGTATGATTGAGGCACAAAGGATTGCTTATGACTATGTGATCGTCTATTTGGTTGTTCATCCGACAAATGTAGCTCTTGAAACTCCAATTTGGACATATCAGACAAATGTGTTAGGCCATATTTGGCACGGTACTGTTCTGGACCTCTAGCTGCCGAGTTCAATTCATCTATTTCTTGAACTGAGGCCTATATAATTTAAAAAAATTAAAAACTCATAATTATAGAATATGTGATTAATGCTTTAGAATTCTATTTTTGAATTTGTTCAATAAAATATTTCACATTTACTCCCTCTCATTACTGAATAACAAGAGTTCAATTAAATTTCTATTCTTTATCAATTATGCATTGATTATACTCTGCATACCTAAACAAGTTTAGATGCGAAAATAATATAATACACATTATAATTAACCACAAAGAATACCAAGTTGTTTACAAAAAATATTTTATCTTGGAATCATAATTAACACACGACATTAAATTTACATAATTGTGTATAGTATTTATAAAAATTTAAGATATAAAGTTATTCATACGCTGTTAAATGGATAAACTTACCACGAAATGTTCAAATCTTGTAGCATATTCGGCGGAATCATTAACATAACTTTTATTATATTTTCTCACGTATTCTTCGAACATTGGTTTTAATTCCTCTTTACTCCTACCTCCTGTGTAGGAAAGAGGTATCGCCACAAATAACAAACACACTAAAGCAAAAGCCAGGACCCAATTCCACCATTTTTTCATTATACTTTATTTACTACTTGAAAATAGTTTGTAATTAGCACAAATTCGCGCTCACTTGCAAAAACGCACTTTCCAAAATGTTTTGAACTTTTGATTTTTAAAACTAAAAGGTCTCGTGTCAACTTCACGTCGTTGATCAATTACCAGTTGTTAATTATGTTGACAATTGACATATAACATTTTATTAGCTGTATTTCCATTTACGTGTCGTAGCCATATTTAACTTGGCGTTTCATTTGCGTTAATTTTGATTTGTTTATAATTCTTCTAATTTTTGTGTGTAATGTTCTTTTAGATATTACAATAAACCTTTTACTTTGAAAAATTTGTTACGTACAAAATATAAGAAATCTATATCGTCTATCTGTTTGCTCCCAGAATGTAATCGTGGTTTATAATATTTTTTTACTATTTATAAAATGTGGTAAGTGCTGCAACGCTATTGTTTTTCACACAATTTTTGTTGAATACTAATATCATAAGGTCACTATGTTTCAAAATTCTTTTTATTTACAGTACCGAGTTACCTAAAGAGTTTGAAAAGACTTCTGACGTGCTACCATTCACTAAATACGGTGTGTCTACCCTTGCAGAGTTTCAAAATGCTGAAGAACATATTCAGCACCTGGAATTATTAAAGAAAGCTGGTTTGACTGATGAGGAAGTCAAATTGTATGAAAAAAATGAAGCTGGGCTTCTTGACCAACAGAAAAAAGTTGAATCTACAGCTTTGAAGGAAAAGTTACATGCAGTGTACACAAAAATTCGTGATTATCAAGAGACTAAAGATAGGTTTGTTTATTTTTCAATATTATTATAGCTTATAGCATATGGAAAGACTATTTTGCATAGTTAGCAAGTTATTTATGAGCTGAGCTGTTATATTTTAGTATTTAGTAGTTCTTAGTAATATTAGAGATATTTTTTGTAGATTATCAAAGCAAGGTGAACCCATCCCTGGTACATCAACCCACAACACAGAACACTCTTACAGAAAAACTATAAACTTCTACCCTGAGGGCCATCCTATTAATGAACTAAAAGAAATCGAGGAAAACCTCTTTGGGCACTTACGTAATGATGATATACTGCCTATCACCAAAAGGAGGAAAATTTTACGAAGATTAGAAAGGAGAAAAGATAGAATTCTAGCACACCAAAAGGAAATACATTTAAAGCCATCTCCAAGTGTGTCAATACCAAAATTGGGAAGTTTGTGGGATGTTAAAGACATAGCAGGTAGAATAGCTGAACAGCCTACGAGGTTTGTAATCATGGGCCTTAAATGAACTTCGAAAAAAATATCTAAACTATCTTCAATATCAAGTTTTATAACTTTTTGCAACATTTAAGACTCTACACTTTTCATCTCATTTATGACAATTTCAAGTAAAAATACCCATAATAAACCATGAAAGAATTGCTTCTCTACTAATTACAATTTTTTTTTTGCAGACCCACCATTGGACCAAAAGACAGGACTATGTACACGATAAAGGAGAATAGAATAGTTAGGTTGGAACAAGAAAATCAAGATGAATTCAGAGCAGTTGATATTGTTATCCCACGGAACCGAGCAGAAGAACGATTACTTGAAGGTACTAAAATGAACTTGGAAGATATTAAAAGTATTGAGAGATTTAGAGATTATAAACCAGGGATACCATCTAAGGTTGGTTATGCAGTATATGCATATATATATATTTGATATTGGGTAACTATAGACAATTTTACACTATTTCATGTATATATAAATAATTATCTTTTTATAGGTTTTATACCTCAAGAATATTGCGCCTTCAGTTACTCCAGATAAACTATCCCTATTATTCAACCAATTTCAGCTTGAAAATGGCGGACCAATAGATGTCAGATTATTAGGGGGCCGAATGAGAGGACAGGCATTTGTTACGTTTAGAAGTGGGTATTTGTTTTTTCTTGTTATTAGACTAAAGTGTATGTAGTCTTGGTACTATAAGATTTGTTCTAATTTTAGTATTTAGTACTCCAATGTAACGGTATCCACAGTATATTGTTGGTCATTCATTTATACAACTTCCAGAATGAATATCATGTACATATATTTACAATTTCAATGATCTCCTTATTGGAAAAAACAGTCTTATACAATATGTCAATGTTAATAACTAGCACAAAATTTATTTATCAACAGATGAAGATTTGGCGATACAGGCATTAGACGAGGTGAATGGAACAATACTCTCAGGACGTCCCATCATAGCAGAGTTTGGTAGAAACAGTAACCGTGTGCAAGATGATTTATAAATTAAGATATTACTATAATTTCATAATTAAGGTGCAATTATTTTTTGTTTAATTTTACCTGTGATTGTGCAAATAGTCTTCATTATTCATTTGAAAATTAGGATTAAATGTACCTACCGCTTTACATATAATGTTAAGGTTGAAGTTACGATGCACAAATATTACATGCGTGATATGTTGAGAATTTCCTTTGTACAACAGTAATGTAGTAATTTAATTGTAAGAACTATTTCAAAAGTGCAATTTCGACCAGCCTGATTTTATCAATCCTTGCAAATAGAACTTCCATAAGTAAAATTACAAAAAATCTTTCTAGAATAAAGTGGATTTGCATAATTAGATTCTTTTATATAATTAAACCAATACCCGATACGCAACTATTTATTATTTAGGTTATAATGGCAACACTTGATAAAAGAAACAAACATATTTCCAGCAGGATATATATTTTTCTTACATATTACTATATTAATTATGTACTAACCATAGAAAAAGTATTGTTTTTACGAAGCTTATTTTATATAACTAATTTGAAATTACTAAATTATTTTTTCAAAATCCTTTTTATATAGGCTTCCATTATTGAATTCTTTTTTCACCCATAATGTTAGTTTATCATGAGTTACTAAATTAATAGATAAGCTTATTCTATAATACCAAACCCACACATTCCATTAAAAATTATGAATACTCAACCACTCATCATACAACTAAGATACTGTAGTTAGAACTACATAACTCCATACAATATAAAAGTAAACTCCGTACAATTTATCCCCAGTATTCAAAACCAGGGTAGCTGGTGTTAATGTTTTACAAGTGAGCGCCCTTGTAATTGATCCACGAAAGTGGTGATACAAAGGAATGCTAAAAATAACCAAGTTAAATCTAATATTGATAAACATAATTATTGAAAATTGAATTGCTAACCATAATTTACGTGCCCAAGTGGACAAATTGTGGCCTGTAATGGGCATTCCCCTTCCCAACAAACAAGGCTAGAGAATTATCATTTCTACCACCGAACAGTACCGTCTTAAGCCTTGTTTATAATGTATACAAACTATTCTTCAGAGTCTTGTCACATATTAACTTCACTTTTCACATATCTTGAGGCTCTGCGTGTAACATCTCTGATATGTGATTGAGGAGTTAAGCGCCCTCCTTCGAGGAGGACTTGCGCCGTCGTTTGACGACGCGTTTTGGTGACAATCATTCGTTCTCCTTTTTGGCCGGCGGCTCCTCAGGGGCTAAAATATAAGTTAACGTATTATTAACTATGATTCTACGTTTCGGATGCTCTGCAGTAAGAGTGGTCATGGGGATACTTGAGATTGGATTATGGGTATGTGATCATTTTTAATCGTTAAAAGTTTGTACTAAGTTATACCTTTAATATTTTTCACATGTAATTGCGCACATGATGGCATTATATACATTAAAAATCTATTTTAGATTGAAAAAAAATTACATTACAGGGGTGGACTTGAACCGCGGCAACAGTGCTCCGTGCTGTTGCTTTAACCAATTGAACAACTGGGCGTTGGACACGTAGACCCGCTAGCTCAATTTAATCAATCTAAATCCAATTTTTTTATTTATACAATATTATTTATTATGAATATAATATAAAATAACACCTTGATATCGATACATGCTCTGAGTAACCCTAAGTGGTATCTTCCTAATTTCTACAATTATTTTTAACGTATAAGCATGTATACATACATAGTGTATGTTATTCACATAAAAGTGACCCATTTCCTGCTGTTTGGCATGTAATGAGCAGATTCTGTGTGCGTTTTGTGATGAATTTGCTTTTAAATGATAATCCAAATAAGTAGCGTTTTTAATCGAATTTTGGGTTAAGGACATGAGGGTCATGGAGGGATTATGCACTTACGCTTGACATCATGATGGGGATGCGGGTGCGGGTGATGCGGGGGATAGTGCTCGGGCGGGTAGTAATGCGGATATCCGGCCGGGTAACCACCTGCATAGCCCGGATAGTACCGACCTCCGTAAGCACCACCGTAACCACCTAAAGTATACACAATATTAGTAATGTTATATTTTTTGTTATGTTTCCAGGTAATGTCCATCAATACCAATGTTAAGTCACAAATGTTAGTATTTTTATGCATACAAATAAAGGTGCAAATGTTTTTATTGTGATTTGATATTACTAAATAAATGTACCACCAAATGTACGAGAATTTAAAAAATCAACCTGGAGGCGGTGGGGGTCCTCCATGAGGGGGTGGCTGGTGCGCGGGCGCATTGGGGTTTGGTGGCATCATCATAGCTAAAAACAATAACAATGATTTAATCATAACGGTATAGTAGTTTCATGGCTGGTATTATGTCAGGATAATTTTGTCCTTTTTTCTTTAATTATGAAAAAAGTAGACTTAGTAGTATCTAGACTTTTTTCTTTTATTTCTTACCTGGGTTAGGCGGTGTTGCCATATGAGCTTGCGGCGGTGGAGGATGTGGAAGGGGAGCGTCTTTAGTCTCCATTTTCATTTCGTGTGGTTTATCATCTTTGCCTAGACAAGAAAGGTAATAAGTGTGTTTTTCATCGTATTATTTAAAAATATACATATATACAGTTTTTTTCGAAATACAGACAAGACAAGGAATATTTATTTATATTAGGAATATTCGGTAATATTGTTTGATATGGTACTGTGCAGAAGTATTATCTACTTGCTGTTTAAAATAATAGATCAATAAGACACACATGTTTTCAACGTTAGAAGAATGGGATTTGAACGTTTTTATGAGTATAGACAAGATTTACTTTCGTGGTCATTTAACGGCGTGCTATCTGGCGGTGCGGCTTCCTTCACATCTGGCTTCTTAAGCTCCGTGGTCATATTCTCGTCCATCTTCACTTCACTAGTCGACACCTTGTCCACTTGAGTTGGAGCGTTTGGTCCGTTACTTTCTGCCTTAATTGGTTGCGGAGTGGGCTCTCCGTTGCCAGGCTGAAATTTATAATCGAGTGTATGTGAATATAGAGTTTCACACGCTTGGAAAAATGAGAAAATTATTAGTAACTATAAACAAAGCGGCAAATTCACTAAGCAATTGTAAAGAATAGTTAAGCTTAAATTGATTTATTCAAAGAATTTGACTCTTTGTACAGGCATTTCTGTAAGCCTCCAAAATATTATATGAAATTATTGACAGACTATCATAGTGTTCTTTATTTATAATAGTAGTCTGAATTGGTTTTGTAATCTATGTTATATATAAATTATTAAACAGGTAAAAATATTAGTATTATTAACCTCATCTTTCCTCTCTCGTGCTGCACTGGCATGCGCAGGATTTACGCCACGTCGCATTTGTTCCAAGGTTCTGTCTACCATACGGTTAAATGTTTCTTCGTCTACCGCTGGTTTGCAATGCTACGATATATATTGTAAAATATGATTTGAGATCAACAAAAAAAATTACACGATTATAAAAAAAAAAGATTTGTATATATTTGACTTGATTGGTTGATATGAAAAGTCACCTTCTTAAGTTCCTCCTGAAAAGACTCGCTACTTTCGATAAACTTGCGCTTCTTGGCTTCGAATTTCTCTTCAATTTGCTGCAACTCATCTTCTAGTTTCTTTTGATGCATTGTCAAGGATTGAACTTGCTTCATTAGTATCTGAAAGTGTTTAACTTCTTTGTAATATCTGACTCGAAGGACCAATATGATTATGTTTCTGTGATAATTATTTTAAATGTATCCACAAACCTGCATTCTTGCTGTGGTGACCACGGATCGAACGTCCGGTACTACAGTATCAGAAAATATCTCGTTGATAAGGCGATGGTTTCTCAGATAGCGGGCATATGCAACATGTTTCACGGACAGACCTTCGTCTTGGTCTTGAAAATAAACATACATTTTAAATTGCTTGACCCATTTTGGTTTTTAATAAATTACCTAATTATATTTTTTAATCGTTATTTTGATTACATTAGCATAAAGTGTACCTAATATGTGCGTTCGCAAATAAAATAATAAAACCAGGTTTTATCGAAAAGTCTTCATACAGATCAAACACAAAGTGCAATTAAAAACTTTAAAAAGAAAATTCTTCTTACAGATATGTCACAAACATTTAATCGTGTATACATATACAATAGGTGAAGGTTTATTTACAGAAAATAACAATGTTTTACCTTCTTCGTCTTCAGCTGGTTGTATATCAATTCTTCTATCCTGTTGCTGCTGGTCTTTTTGTGAACTGCCCTTTTTACTCGAACTTTCTTCTTCCAAAGCTCCAACTAAAGCATTTAAATTAAATTAATTGATAAAAAATACAGGCTCATAACACTAACAAATAATTATGACAAAGCACAAGGCAATTCACAAAAGCATGATAAGCTACTTGTAATAATTTATATTTGTCATAAGTCATAAAAAGGTGTTCATGATAAATATTCTAGCACTTTTAATTTAATTTCTTTGTATTTTTTCCTGTTTCCTTTACACTGATTCGGGTTCATGAGTAGAGAGAATAGATTCATTTAATTATGACACAGGAGGCTTATGACCAACTTACTTCATAAAACCACTTAGTAAAAAAGAGTTTTTACCATGTACTTCACATGAAACGGACTTATATATAATAATGAACTTACCAACAGCCTTATTCTTCGCGGCTATGTAAGCCAGGTACGGGGGAGAATTGTGATATGCCTTCAAGCTCTTTTCGTACTCCGACTGTACCGTGCGTTAGTTATATGAGGTGAAAGTGCATGGAAAAAACGTTGTGGTGCGAGTTAGTCACATTCTTACTGGCTTATGGATGGGAGTGATCGGTTTTGCATTTGGTTTCACTCAATATGTGATCTTAAAATAACTACGTATAAAGGAAAGGACAACTTAGCCATACCTTCGGAACACTGATATTTTATTGTGTTGCAACTATGAAAAAGGTTTTAAGTAAAAATAATTTATAGATATTACGTATATTAAAAATGATCTATAAATAAATTATAAACGAAACACTGTGTGTCCGATTCCATTCATTTTAAATTTTTGTAATTTTCGATTTGGTGTGATTAACCTTTTTTAAGTATGACGTATGAAGTGAATATAGCAAAACAAAACCGCCATTGGGGTAAAAGCATGAGGTGAATGCGAGAAGGGTACACACAATAGCCCGTGGCAATTTAGGCCAATATAGTACCTCTGGTCTTCGCGAGCCATTGCAAATATGCCGGGGAAGATTGATAAGCTTTCAACAATTCTGTATACTGCGCCTACGTTTAACAAAACAGAAAACTTAAATGCAACTTCCTGCTTTTTTATCAGGAATCCTGGCGTACAGAATGTTTTTTTTTTTATATATTAAAATAATAGATAAATAACAATTATCTCTGTCTGGCTTAATATTATGATTACGATAGATACATTTCTACAAACTGCAAGGATTTTCTATAAGAATATGTTTTTAGCATACAAATGAAAAGTTTGTGTATTTCCTTACATTAAAAACATAAGATAACTTAACCTCTTTTTTTTTAAACACATCAATTTATTTCTTCAGATTGTAACTAAATTTCACCTGAATCAAGGAATACTTTTAGAGTTAGAAGTTTTAAAAGTTTTAAGTGGCATTTGCTTTAAAAAAAAAAACTAATGCGGAATACCGTCCGTCGCGGATTCAAATCCCTCGGGTGATACAAATTTCGTTAAACCTTTTTTTCAAGTATGTATTTAACTTCATTACAATTAAAAATTCCATACCTTTTCAGCTTCATATTCATCGACGTACGCATACTTTTCCGATTGTGGAAGATCCCTCCACATCCCCCCAATAATCCTACCGATTTCCCACAATTTAAGATCAGGATTCGCCGCCTTGACCGTATCCCAGACTCTTCGTGAATACCTCATGTATGGCATCAAGGGCTTTTCTGGGGGTTTTGGTGGTTTTGGCAGACCAGCACTCTGGAAAATGAATTACAAACTAGAATAAGAATTTCCTTTATTAACTTTGGAAAAAGTATGGAACAAGAAGTTATGATGGATAATAACTAGCTCGAATACCAACACTTATGTTATAGTAGACATAAGAAACTCACCCCGCTACCGCCTTTTCCAATCTTTTGCGGTTGAAAGCCAGGATGAGAATGCACAGTTGACGTAAATGGGCTAGTCTTATCATCTTTCCCCGCTTGGCCTCCCTGGGCCGACCCAGACCCGGCGCGCCTTGCGCTTTCTGCACCAAAACGCTGTGGTTGCCACCCATACCCTGGATGGCCCATCGCAGGCCCACCCTGGTATTGCGGGTGGTACTGGTATTGGTTATGGTGAGGCGGTGCATTCATACCGCCTTCAAGCCAAGCAGCGCGGCAATACAATGAAAAGAAAAACAAAAAGCGTAAAGGGAGGGAAGAGGAGCGGGCTACGCAAAACAAAATAATGCCAATCGAGTAATCTTATTAATTTCCTATGAAGAAACACGCCTTGCAGATTGGGCCTTATATAAGTGTTAATCAGTGGTTGATAATTATGGAATATAAGCTAGTAGCATAAGTCGTGAATAGGCTATTTTCTTCTAAGACAGATCTTTTAACAAAATATACTTGCTAATCATTTAAGGTTGATTATATATTATTAATGGCTTATTTTTAAATCATTAAATATCTAAAGACATGTTTATAGACCTTATTACTCCAGATTTGTGTTATGATTATAGGGCTCCTACAAGATTACAGTCTATAAAGTTAGAAATACAGATCATGCTATGAAATTTGAATGATTGCAATGACATGAAGTTAGGCAATTACATTATATTTTTCCTAACATTGTAAACATACTAGAGAACGTAGACAGAGCATTTGTATATGATGTCTATTTGACAGCATTATCAAGGCGTATTTATTCAAGCTATTAGTTTGCATGAGGTAGCGAAATCATTTTAGTAGGCTCTAAGAACAACAGTGATTGCGAGACGTGAATGTAATGTGAACCCCAAGAGGCCTAGTATCCAAAATAACCATAAAAATTTGGAAAATATCAAATAAATCACATTGTGGCATTACCTTTCATCATACCGAAACTCATTGGTGCCCCCGCAATCATGTAGTCTGTTTCAACATAACATAACATGAAAAAAACATAAAAGAATAAGTCTATGCGTAAAGAATAAAAAAGAAAGTATAATTTGTTACGGATGCACATTTGAAATTAAGCGGAGAATGCGTCATGCTTCTCAAGTTATACAGTTAGATACCAGCATTCGGGTATGTCCATAAAATACAATAAATAATTTGAAATAACACTTCATATTGAAATTTGGGATAATTTTGTTGCAGTAGCTTTGAAACTACTTCATAATAAAATCAACATCAAGTTATCTTTAAATACTGTCTGTAGTTTACGCGAGTAGTACATTGAAATAAAACACAAGTTCAACTAAAATATATCGCGTTTTAACCTGTAAAATGTTTTATTTAAGAGTTAACTTTATCCAAGAAGTAATTGTTAGAGAAAACTTAGTTTTTTAATTATGTATAGTTATTGAAACCAGTATTGAAAACAAAGGTATATTATAGCCACATCTCATTGTTTTTTAGTTTTAGCTTTTATTTTATATTTTGTTGATAATCACCTTAAGTAAATAAATTGGCTTTTTCCTTTTGAGTTTCATAAATATAGTTATAAATTATTGTTTCATCAAAAATACTATTATTTCTTGTCATATATGTTTAAACAGTAGACATTAAAATTGTATACACATACAAGAGTTTATACTTTATACCCTTATAGGTATTTTATAGACAAAATCCACATTAATCACCCGCCAAGCTACCTGTCATATTTGGTACTTGGCAGGTTAAGTACGTTAGTATCTAACAACATTCTAAACAACTCAATATAAATTCTATGCATTTGGCGATTTCTAATTCTAAGTTTTAATATGGTTTTAGTATGAATGGAATACAAACGCGGGTTGTTTTGAGGACTTGGCATCGACATTGATGCGTTTTGTTTATAACTGTTGGGTGTTGCCATAACACATTACTCCCTGTAAGAAAGAACATATGAATTATTTTTTCAATACATACACTAATAAACAAAAAAAATCAACTAAAATACTACAGTTGCTGACAGGAACCGTATATATCTAGGTATAGTTACTATGCTACATATAGATTTTTAAGAACGTTAACTGAATTTATATACTTTAATAGCAATAGATTCTTGTCAAGGAGTTGCTACAAATAGATTTATTTCGTATTAAGTTTTCTTCCTATAAATACTAGTTTAAGTTTAAGTACAAGTTTTTAAAGCATTGGGGGTTGTAATCAAATACAAGGCAGATTGTACAAATTACGAAATATGTGCAGTTAACAGCAATTTTAATTTAAAGTATTAAACTTAATCATTTTACCTGAAACAAATTGATATCCTACGATGTATTGAAAGCTTCCTTTTCACAACAAAAACGATAGCGTCAGATTCCACTACACGAAGGAAGAATACGCCATTTTAGTCAGCAGCTATCAATGTCAATTCAACATGGTTATAGTTATGTCTATATTGTATCTGTATTGTCAAATATTCGCAAGCTATATTAGTAGAACAATCATAATATTTTACTTTTATAACTATTAAATATCCATTTCTTTGAGGTTTTTTTTGGTTGTATATAATAAATAATAATCAATAGAAGCGTTATAATTATTCTTCTGTTGAAATTTGATATTCTCACTAATTTTATTGAAAAAAATACCGTCTTGTTTGTATAGATGGCGCTTTTTTAAATTAAAACAATATATTATGTTGCATTACAATACATATTCTTAATTGTTTTCTCTCCCCCTATATAATAAACAACTATTTTATTTATTGAGAGAGAAAACAACTTGAAACATTAGCAGCACGTTTATTGCGACGAATATCCAGAATATGAGTGTCTGTGTTCATTAAACGATTGAAGGTTTTTAATAAACTTTTTGAATCTGTCAGGTTGATTAAAAAATTTACATAATTAACTAGGACAACTAGTATAACTTTGTCGTTAGGACAATGGACGGTGCAGTAACCCCTCGCCCTAATCTAGTTCTACCCACCCGCTTCAAATGTCACTGGGTCACTTCATTGTGAAGTGCTGGACTCATTCTGCACAATAATTTGGCAGGTGCACCATGCAGTGGCACTTCCGACGGATCTACGCCAGAACACCAACTTGGTCATACAATTGTTACGTTTTTAAAATTGTTTTTACATTTCTCTAAACACAAACAGTAATAGAATAAAAAAGTTTCTAAAACGTAATAAAAAACATTTTTTTATATATATATATTATGGTGGATGTAAGTAATTTCACGTTTTCTGAAGTAGCATTATTAACTTACGCGTAGCATAGGTGATATTATCAATTAATTATTAATTAGTACTTTGAACAGGACCAACTATTTTAGATCTGTAGTTACTATAATTTAAATAAATAATATATGGATATAACTTACACCTGTCATTATGTCGTCCAGTGTTTGTAGAATGACAACTTTTTTGTAAAATAGGAGGACAGACAAGTATGGGCTTCACATGATAGGTGGTGAATACCCCACCATAAAGTCGACCTATCGTGGACTCGGTGGGGATCGAACCCACGATCCGTTGATTATAACCCATACATTGCTACCATTAGAGCAACGTGCCCGTCACAACTTAATAGAAGCGCCCGTTTCAGCTCTCAATAGAAAAGAAATCCATTTGGCGATATAGACAAAAAGTAAAAAACATTCTTTCGTATAAATGGAGAAGTCATACCTACACCCTTTATAACTAGACCAATCTGGAATTGGTGGACACTACTATAATAAATCATGATTAGATAGTTAAAAATGATTCATTAATGAAAATGTATCGTTGAGTCTCCCCGTGACCACGGCTGCTGCAAAGCATCCGAAGCGTCGGGGCGGAAGTTAAAAATAATTTTCTAATAAGTTAAACTAATATATCGCGTTTTATACCGTTAAAATGTTTTATTTAAATGTGTACTACTCGCGTAAAACTATAGACAGTTTGTTTGTAAATGTATCTGTAAATAACTGCTTCCGTAAAGTTATTATGCGTTAAGTTCGTTTATTTATGTTTTTTGTGTCTGTAGTGAACTTGCGACGTCTGTGGTGTTTACAGTTTCGTTAAATAAAAAAAGCTTTCTTCTTAAGTTTTGGTACAAATATTGCTTTTTTAAGGCTTTTTATTATAAGGGGAAAAATTAACTAACATCGAGCCGAGGTTTAATTTAATTATAGCTATTATAGTTTGTTCTATAACGTTTTTTTTTAATGTTCTATACGGTAAATATAGCCTTTGTATAGATTTGGTGGCCTCTGGACTACTAAATACCTAGAGTGAATCGAATTTACAATTTCTCCATTTAGCACTTTCAAATAAACAAACTTTATATTGTTATAATTATTTTTTTTGTTTTTTTTACTTTTATCATGAAAGAGATGCAGAATATTCTAATCAGTAAGAGTAATTGAAGCTCGTCTCACAAAATGGTTTCTTGTTAAATTCAATGATGCTTATGTCCTATATATAATAGACTTTATTGAAATGAAAGCATGTGTAATGAGAGTCACGTTTTCATTACCACGTGCGCCAATCAACCAGGATGAGTTAATGTCCACGACAGACTCGCATTGTCGTTGGAAATATTAATAATATATTATAGTAAGATAGTACTAATATTCACTCTACAGGGACATTATAAAAACATATTATTGTTTCCTTGATTTGAATCCAGTATCTCGTATACTTACCCAATACTATACAACGCGTTATTCAATTATGCTGCTAAAGACGGAATTTGGTTCTATTATATTTCGAATTCTTGTTGATTAATTATGTCCTGTTGTAGTACTGTAAAGAAATTGTTTCTATTATTTTTCATATGTTTTACGTTTCTCTATCTGCATTAATATTTGTTATTGTTGTAGTAAACGATTTAGGTTTTTATAATTATAGAGCATGATGAGCTAAGGAAGAGGATATGCTCGGAGTTAGCCTGCTTGATCGAATCAGAGATGAGGAGAGCTGTTATAGGCCAAAGAATCAGCAGGTCGAAGTGGCAGGGCTGAACTCATCGCTCGTAGAACTGATGGCCGTTGGAGCAAAAAGGTTCTGGAGGTAGCACCGGGTGTACCGATCAAGGTTATCTGGAAAACGCTAGATTGAAGTCACGACGTGTACGGAGTCTGTGGGGGACCTATGTCCAACTGTGGACACCGGACAGATTAAGGATTTCTAGACTCTTTAGAAACGCTTTAAAACAGCGTAATATTTCGTCCGTTTTTCGACATTCATCGATTTAATTTTTTCCTATTTATTCCAAATAGCCCTCCAAAAAATATAGCCCAACACTCACTTTTCCCAAACGTGGAATTTTGCATGAAATATTAGTATTTATAATTTACCGTACTCATTTTATCATGGTAGAAACTGTTATTCATTGCAACATGACGTTTTATCCTTCAAGAACAAATAGCCGTCGAGAAATTACCCTACTCAAAGTAAACCATAAACTTTATGATTTTATGGTATATTGTTGTTATCTTTTTACAATATGATGTAATCCCACTATGGTACCTACCTTTCTGAGTCATTTGAATCACGTGAAAATTTCTTTAACTATCGTGACTTACTTATGTGCTTAGAAATTCGGTCAAAACCGGTAAAACAAAAAGCAGAGCTAATAATATTTTTTAAACTATGTATGTATGCTTGTGTAACTCTTAACATATGCATTCAATTTTAATTTTATTTTCATTGATATTTTGGCTATGCTACCTCACACTTAATCTGGATTGTGTCTATAATATTCGCGAGTAGTAGGTATACATTTCAATACAAAAACATTTGTTGTAGGAAAAATAGATTTAACTAGTTATTCATTTCGACCGCCTGTGAAGTCAAATGGTTAAACGAACTGCCTAGCACTGCGTTAAGCGCGAGAGTTTCAAATTCCAGACAAACATAAAATTGTTTCGGTCGGGCAGGGCACAGAAGTCTGATCAACTACTTGCTCGCTAAAATAACGGATCAGTGAAACGGACACAGAAATGTGTTCACCCCATGTACCAAGAGGGGGAAACGAGCATTTCCTTTTTTTATTAATTTAAATTGAATATCTTTTTTCCTTTTTATTACGACATTACATGTTGTGTAATAATCAATGTAACGCATGCTTATATTAGGAACAATTTCTGTTATCTTCATTAAATTCGGTCCGCAGTTTTAGCTATAGAATGGAAGAAACACTGCAAGTGAAAACTAAATAGTTGTATTCAGCTTTGATGGTGAAATTATATACACCCACTTTGTGATTCTATACTACCTATGAGATGGTGAAATTGTCAATAATTCCTCACTACATACGTATAAATAAGATCACTGTTGCTGATTTATTTGACATCTTTTGAATAAATGGGCTCACGTCCAGGTCAAACATATTATCTGTATTTGGCAGTCAATTCATCAATAGCTGTGTAATTGTTCATATTATTTGAAGCGAAATGCACTTAGGTATTTATAGAAATACGGGCGATGTTATCAAATTATTAAAAAAACGAACCAAGAAGGTACTCATTATATAGGTAAAGTACGTTTAAAACAAGAAATATATATACACTTGTGTTTAATTTATTTACATTTACGGCCCGATGTTGTGCAGCAATTCTGGACACGGGGAACTGATGATTTCGCATTTTAAGCAGTTAAAAGTGAAATACGGTCTTTAGTTTACGCGAGTAGTACACATTTAAATAAAACACTTTAACGGTTTAAAACGTGATATATTAGTTAAACCTCGGCCCGAAGTTAAAAATCATTTTCAAATAAGTTTAACAAATATATGGCGTTTTAAACCGTTAAAGTGTTTCATTTAAATTAGTATGAGCGCAAACTACACTACTACTACTACTTTTACATATATGTTTGTGGATCTTGACAGTCACATATATTCTGAAAATATACAAATAAAGTTATTAAAGCATCTTATGCGCTTGCGCATAGTTATTAGACAAGAAATCTTTGATTGTACTATATTGGTATTTTATCGTAGGTATATTAACTGTATTAGTAACAAGCTCCGTAAATAATGATAAAACTCAATTAAAATCTAGATTTTTTTTGTATAATACGATACTACCTCTAATGGATGATCTATACAACACACAATATTAACATCACAAATAAACCCAGCCTCCCACAATTTGTATCGAGCATGTTTGTTTATGTTTGTGTAAACCGGTGTCTTTAGTTAGAACACGTGTTTATTTCCGTGTAATCTGCTTATTACTGTGAGAAAATAGGATTCAAGTTCACGTCAATAAGATATTTACCCAGGGTAAATCATTACTGAATAATGGAAGCACACTATATTTTGTATGTCTTTTAATAACATAATTGATTTTATTGTATTATTGACGAAAGATGTTGTTCTGTGTTTATAATTTTTTGATTGGGTTAACCATGCATCCTCGCTAAAACTCGTAGGTACTAGAAGTTCCCTCGTAGGTCTAATGGCGATCAAATCCATGACGGATCGTGGCTTCCACCCCCACCAAATCCAACGTGTTTCTAATTTATGAAACAAATGAATATTATATATAAAGCTAAATTATTAAAGTTATATTTATTTTTCTGAAATGTAGGTATTTGTCTGGAAATATGGGTAGGTATTTAACTGATAGGAATAACGAAATTCCGTCCCGGTCACGAACCACCGTCTACAGATAAAAAAGCTATGCATTTCAATCGCGTTTCGGTGTCAGGCAGTAAATTTCCGACCACCAAAACCAAAATTGATCAACAGCGAATTTACCGAGATGCAGTCTTTGGACCCGTTGGTGCTTCAGCCAGCTTCACCAGGGTAGGCAAATAAAAATCGATCTGTGAAACAAAAACAGAGATCGGATCACGGGGCTCACCGAAAGGGAATTTAACGTCTTTATAATTTTATTACAAAAAACGTTGTTGAATTTGAAATAATTGGCTAAGTGCGTTTTTCCCAACAGGAAACCGCATTGGTCAATATGGATGGAGGCGTTGATAAGAAATTGGCAATTAAATTAATAATAAAATTGTAGTCATGAAACCAATGATAAAGTTATAAATAATTCAATGTCAAAAATAATAACCTATATAAAACTTACATAGCACACGTTGGGAATGCAAAAACTGTGTTCTAATATAAATCATTCATCATTATGAAGGTTATTTTAAATACATAATAATTTAATACGAATTAAGTTCCAAGCTATTATTAACAAATAAGTCCCTTAGAAAAAATAAATGAGACAAATCTTTAAAAGCACGATGGAACGAATATATTGAAATAATATTGCAAATTCTATTTTAATAAGATACTTGTTTATTGAAACTCTAGAATCAATATTGTCTTAAGCTCATTTCGTACACAGATACAGTATCAAATAAATCTCTCTAAATACTTAGAAGCAGACAGCTTACTCGTAAGAGTAACCTTCATTTTATTGTAAAACGTAGAACGCATTTGGCAAAACTCCCTGCTTAACGTTCTTGTTAGTAAAAATGTTTTGTACTTCTTCTAAATGACTGGAATTTTAATGTTTGTATTAAAAACTCAACGTAAAAGGTTGAGTTTTAATACAAAAGAAGCTTTTACTCTAAAAGAGTTCTTAAGAGAATTAGAAAACAGCGTGTTTGGTCTTTATCTCAACCTAAAACTTTTTTTACTTATATTACGTGCTTAGAAAATGGATGAAGAGGTCTGGACTCAATAATTTTAATTTTGCATACTTAAAATATACTATAATATATAATAATAACTATGAAAAATATCATATGGCCATTTAAGGTCATTTGCCATGTAGTATTTTTTTTTTAAAAATTTTCTTTAAATGAGTGTGTCCTCAACTTAAATTTTGTTTTACTTTTATTTTTTTTTTTATTTTTTTTGGGGTGAATTTTGATTTTTTTATTTAAATTTTTGACGTTTTGCCAATAAAATCAGGTTTAGTTTTATTATATTTACTGTATACTAATTGTATTAGGTATTGTGCACGTTGTTGTCATGCCACCAAAGCTCGACATTAGCTTCAGCATTGCTCTATAACATTTAAATGCCATGTTTTGTGTTGGCTTATCTAAAAATATCCGTGCAACAATTGAAGCCGCACTCCAGTCTGTTTTCTGACGGCACACTGCACAGTTGTTTATCGATTAGAAATGCTAGTCAAGTTCGCTTTTCCCTTGCAGACGGATTATCCGGACGTCGACATGTTGAGGATCAAGGAGTCAAATCATTTTGCAACAGAATGCGTGGTACCGCGGCGTCCTAAGCGAAACTTACCACCCTTACCTGAAGATAAGGAGTGCAGTACAGCTGAATTGAGGAGGAGCAATCGGCTCGTGCATAAGCGACGCAGACAGAGGCATAACCTACCTGTTGTCCCGGAATATGATGAGTGTTGAATAGTTATCAAGGATTCGTTGTGAACCCACCGAGTCGTAGTGTCCTCGAGTTCTGTTCGTGAGTAAAGTGCATTGATATGAAAATTGGATCGTAGCTGATCTATTGATATTTGCATTTTGCGATGTAACAGGCGTAGTACGCAAATTTTAATTTGTGGAATAGCCATAACTGTTATATGTGTAGGTATATCTTTAAAATATTAGCGTGTACTTTTTGTTACACTCCGAAACGCTCTTTAACTTCTATTTTCTCATTGACTACAATACTTAGCTTTATGGATCCATGGTGATTTTTGACTGAACATGTATTGCCCCTTTAAAGTTGGTACGGCCACTTAACCAAAAATTTAAAAACTATGTTTTTATAATATCAAAATCAAAAAATATGTCTATTAACCTAAAAATATATGTACTGTGCATACTACAAATTTATTTGTCAAACGGCTATATTTTAAACATTATAATTGTATAATTTTGAGTAATATAGTAGTAAGTACATTATGTATCATACAATTATTATTATCAGTAATTTATAACTAATTACATCCTCTTATCAACGACATGGGAGTTTTGATAGATAAGTTTTGGTAAATAACATTAAATTTAATACGCAGTTGATTGTATCGCGGATATTCCAGTTTATTGTAGCAACGATAGTAGTTATCGATGTATAATCGATTCTAAGAAAAGGATAAACTGTATTGTGTTTTTATCGTAAAATATCTTTGTCTATTATAATAAAGATAATGTTTAAAATAGAAAGTTTTAGGTATTAATTACTTGACTTTTTTATTTTTACAATTAATTGTTATTTTAGTAATTATGCAAGATTTTTGTGATAGATTATTTTAATACTAGTGTCAAACGTGTATTAACATTATATTGTTGTTGTGTCCTTGAATAACAGTTCTTATCTTTAGCATAGATAATAAATAAACATTTTGAACTTATATAATGTCATTATTAATATATTCTGTGATAATAAATAAAATTTAAGTTCAAAGAGTAGAAATTCGATGTATTTTTGTATTATTAAATGAAAATTACAGCATACTACGGGAATTTCATTTAATTTTATTTGTGTTTAAAAACCCTTTTCTACGTTACTATTAAATCAAAAGATATAAATAAATACTGAACAAGTATTTTTATTATAATAATATTTTCCTATTATAATAGGCAGTTTAAAAATACAGATAGATTATATTTGATCAAGATAGGATTGATAGTCTTCACGTTGTGTATATATTGTTATTTGATAAGTGGCCGCTTATTGTTCATAATGAATCATCCATTGTATTAAAATATAATAAATAATACTTTATACATACGTACATAGGAATAATGTATGATATTGTTTATTGTTAGCTTATCACACTTCCGTTAGCGGCCATTGATAAAATCTCTTTTATCTGTGAGAACGGATGTTAAGTTTTTTGTCCTGAGCCGGATATAATATAAAGCAAAAGAAATTTATAGGAAGCTTATTAAAAACAATAGATGAGATTGAGTAAGGCTTCTGGGTCTTTCCAGATTGAAACAAATGTGATTTAAATAAGACGTTAACTTTAAACGGTTTAGTTAAACTTATTTGAAAATGATTTTGTGGTCTGGCGGGAGTCTGCCGGCTGCAAAGCATCCGAAACGTCGGGCCGATATTAAAAATCATTTTCAAATAAGTTTAACTAATATATCGCGTTTTAAACCGTTAAAGTGTTTTATTTGAATGTGTACTACTCGCGTAAACTATAGACAGTATTTAAATGTGGTTTAGGTTTTACTTGGGACAACTGGCGCTTTGTATAATAATAAAGTCCATCTCTTCACCTCGACTGCGTTATCCCGGGAAGGTTCCAAATGAGGCGGTACTTTTTTATGACAGAGATGAAAAAACATTCAAAAGGGCAGATGAAATTGTTCCAGGTAATCAACATCTATCTAATAGGGATATAATAAGAAGAAGCAGGATTTTGTTCCTCTAAAATCACTATTGTTTGCCACCCACTGCTATTCTAGCACAAATAATAGATTGTTTATTAGACGTTATTAATGTTATGATAACTTTTAACCCCACGACTAAATGCAAATAATCTTAATAAGCAGCCGTAGTTATAAACAATTAATTATTTATTAACTCGCCGATAAAATCGTCGGTATTTTCCATCTTACTACATAATAATAATATGTTTACTTCACTGTGGTTGTCATTGAAAATGTTATTATCTTTATTGCATATTCTATCTATAACAATTCGGCGTCATTAATTTTGATATAATCTGTGATGTTTGATAAAAATAGGAATAGTCATTTTAATCACACTAAGACCAATATTATTATATATGCTGGTATATTTTTATTCTCTTCAATAAGCCTGATTTCATAGAATGCTTCAGTGTTTGGTAGCCTAATTATGTAGACAGACAAAATTTAAGATGTCGATAATGTAGATAAAAATAATATATTACAATCGGGAATGTTGATCTTTTGTAAATATCCCTTTTATTGCGCGCGAAATTTTTATGCAGTTTTCGCAGAATTGCTCAACATATGAAATATGAAAATAACTAAATATTTTATAGAATAGGATAGTAATCTTAGTTTGGGCGATGGACAAAAGATATCGTATTTAATTTCCTGTAAGAGATAACTTTATCATTTAAAAAACCTTACGTGATTTGATTATTATGTATCGCCCCAGTCAAGGGCAGATAAATCTTAAACAATGATTTAAATCTTCGAAAACTAATATGAAATCATTAGTTGATTTCACAGGGGTACACCACAATATTGAACGCAACTTTTTTTATTTTATTATAACAATAAAATATTTTTATAAGTTCTGAATTTTAAACACAAAAATATATATTGATATGTCGTAATTACTAGTCATTTCAAAATATTTTTTTTAAAACTATAATCTTATGCGAAAGATTCTTGTATCATACTTTAAGAACTAAACTATATTCGGCACACACCGAAATAGGTATAATAAATTTGTTGAAGTTACACTTAATTTTGTAATCTTATCAATTCATGTGAAACAAAGGTACTTAAGATAGTTTATTAAAAATAGATGACCTCATTAAGGAATTTCAAGTGAGTAGGTCCTTAACCTTATTAAATAGCATGTTTAATCTGCAAAATACATTACTGATTTATATAATACTTTTATATACCACGCTTAATCCTTATTTTAGCTATTTTACATAAGGGAGATCACCCATATCCATTCGCAACCGTCAATACCATACGAAAGGCGATGGACAAAAGTCACTTAAATATTACATGGATTTCCCAAAATCGCTTGCTAACAGAATATCCTTACGACATCCTAAATGTAACTAGAAAGTTAATTTAATAGAAACAACATAGTTTGTACAAGCTTTTATTGAACAATTTTTTTATCGAATTATATTATTGTTCATAATCAGATGTGATTACTCTAGACAATCGTCCATTTAACGATAAGGTTCTTATCAATACAACATCCGATGTTTGCCTAAACATCGAACACGTGGAGGGAATGTTATGTTTCGCTTTGCCACAAGCAACGTGACTCTCTTTAAATAAAATAGCACGTATTTTAAAGATTAGTAACGACATCAACCTCCCCCCGATTTTAATGGAACCCACAGGGAGGGTTGGCTATCCTGAGCTATAATTACGACTAAAATGTTTTTATCTTACACTAGCTGACCTGGTGAACGTTATTTTGAGGGAACCCAAAAAAATAGACATAAGTATACTATGCTGTCGCCAACATTTTTTTTATTATTGAAAGAACAATAAGTTCATACATATTTTTTGAATCATTTTCCTCACCTTTAAACTCTCAATATAGTCCCCCTTTTTCCATTTCCTTTTTTTCACTTAAAAAACAGAGTAGCGTTAAAAATTTTCAGCTTTATAATATTAGTGTGATTCACATAAAGTCTTTTTTTTATTTGTTTATACATCTTATAAGGTTACAGGTTAAAGTCTTTGTTTACATTCGAGTACAGTAATGCGAAAGTCGTGGTCACCATGTTAAAATAAAATGAGTTTTTTTTTGTTTGGTTGATGACATGGTGCAAAATACGTGCACGACTTTTGTATTATGTATTAATAAAACGACGTCAAAGTGTTATTTGGGACTTTGTGACGTATTGTGATTTCATTATCACTGATCAAAGAGTACATATTATTTGTTCGTAGATTTAACTAAAATGTTATAAGTATAATGAAATAATTTTAATTTTATTTTACGTAAAAAATACAATGGAGTCGCGTTATTGATATTTCGTACAATACCTACGCATATGCAGTTTGTTACGTGAGTTGTGTTAATGTATTGGCGACCTGCGTTGTGCTAAATAAAGGGAGATTTGGTTTAAAAATCAATAATAAATTCAAAACATTTACGACACGGACGGGACATGAACCGGCATACTCTTCCGTGGTGTTGCTCTAACCAATTGGGCTACCGACTCCTACACGCTATCGTCGATATTTTTCTACCTATTGATAGATGCACCTCTTGCGCAATGTCTATAATATAGTTTAAAAAAAGAATTGCTGAATGTTGTCGGTACTTCTCCCTCTACCTTAATGAAGAACAGCTAAGCTAGGTCAAAGTATTGAATTGCTGCTCTTATAATTGATTAAAAACATGTTTTGGCTGATTAGACCAACGAGCCCACATGTATACCGTGTATAGTATGTATACACCGTACCGTGAGATAAACGAAAAGTAAATAAATATATACATACATAGATTACTATCATTAGACCATCGAGAACGATAATATAAGCCAGCTATTTTAATAATAAGAAATATAAATAAAATCGTTATAGTCGCTACAGAATTTGCAAACATTTAAATTATAACAAAACAATTATAAATAGATTTGGTTTTTACCTAAATAGGTCATAACCAAATCTATTTACTTTTGCATCACCGTGTCACGCCGTCTGCAATTGCGTGTAGTTGCATTTACCTAACTGATTAGAAAGTCTGGTTAGCAGGAGTTAGATAAAGCGGATATTGGTTTGATTCAGTATATTCTTACGCACAGTATCTTCCACTGAGTACTGTCTGTAATTTACGTAAATAGTACCCGTATATTAGCTAAACTTGTTTACAAATTATATTAACTACATTCCGACGTTTTAGATGCTTTGCAGTTGCTATGGTGACGAATATCGAGCAAGTCCCTAATGTCAAAGTCAAAAATCTTCTAAGCTAGCGCCATCTGTTTCCTCATAGTTGGTATTTGGAGGAACCAGCTGGGTCCTTACAGAACTAACTAACGGTGTTCTGCTTCACGAAACTAATGTATTTAAAAACACAAGATTAGGTCCAAGTCCTAGGTTTTATGATTTTGTGGAATTCTTATTAGATGAACTGAATTGCTGACTAACGCGTTTTGTCTGTAGATATTAGTAACGCGTTATTACCGCTCCTTCATCATTAAATTCCTTGATTGTTCCAAGACTGTTACGTATAGACGGTCTTCAATGAGGATGTCATCATGAGTCATTCGAAGTAATTAGAATCTGTTAGCCACCCCACAGCGACTTCCACTGGTCAGCACTGGATATTGTATGACAGAGTAATTAGTGAACATGTATCAACTGAAGTCTTTACGATAGTTTATTATGCAATAGCGAAATGAAATAAATACCTCTACATGATGCTGATTTATTTCTTCTTCTCATTATAATGCCAAGCTGGGACCTCTTATTTAAGACGGCTTTCCCAGCTCCAATAAATCGGGATAGTACACATAATATGCCATTTCGCCCAACCTGGGATTCGGACCCTGAACCATACGATCGCAACCTAGTGTAATAATCACTCAACCAACTGTTCACGTATTTCTTTACACCTTCCCTTACCAATTTCACTTTCTAGTTGAATAAACTTCGAAAAAAGCCGTATTCATTTGTCATTCAATTAATAACCAATTGCAAATTTGCCTAGAACTAGATATCACGGTTTCCGTTTATTTATTAGCAACACCAGTTCGTAACTAGGTTGCCTGTGTTATTACTGTTAAATGAGCTAGATTTTAATATTAGAAAAAAGTATTTTTTTTTACATACATTTACTTGACATGAGATTGATATGTAATTTAGCTAAGAATGGTTTACCTCTAATCATTAAAAATACCCTGCTCAATGTATAGTAGAGAACCTAATAATAATAATAATCTAGAAATTAATATAATAATAATGTATTTAAAGGTAACTAAAGTAGAAGATTATTTCCAAGATTAACCGAACTGAAAATTGTTCAAGGATGAGCTTTTGAAGACTTTACCCCTACTATCGGTTTTCGATATTCGTACTCGATTAAACTATACTAATATTATAAAATAGAAGTGTTTGTTTGTTCGAACGCTCTAATCTAATAAACTAATAGTTCAAATTGAAAAAAAATATAAAAGCATACTATACAACATCTTGTTGCGACTGACAGGAGCGAATAAATAGTTAAAGGAAATTGCGAAAGACGGGGAAAATTATTCATCTTTAAGGGCTTTCGTTGCGTGATCTGCGAAAATGGATCTAAAAATAGCCCCAACAATATATGTCTATATTTTGAAATAAAATTGCAAAAACAATGATACGCAGACGCTTCGTGTTACAGCTGTGATTAATAAAGCTGGGAAGGTGGTTTACAAACAGTAAATTTGATGCCCAAAATAACATAGAACGAAATAGCACACATTGATGAAGTTGTATTTTGTTACTCAAATTCAATATTCAAGTGAATGGCATGATGAATAAAAGAATAAGTAAATAATTCCTACTTATATATTTTAACGCCTTGGTCATGTTTCATGTACTATATACAGTAGTCTAATATATTGCTATATGTGACGATTGAATGCATTAAACTATTTATATGAAATATCTATTTTTAAGTTACCTTACAATCGAGAACCCTTGGTAAGATCTCGAAGCTCGTTTTAATTTTCCACTTTTCGTTTACGTCATACTTATTTACGTAATGTAACCCAGTTACTTTGAATGAGGTTACAGCTCAGTTTAAAACACGATACCTTACTATACGGTATGCCAAATAATCGATCGGATTTAAGTTCAAAACTTTTTGTACAGAATAAATATTTAAACAGTAAGGACCTCAATGGTGACATTAATATTAGGAAGATATTGAAGATCGTTATAAATATTAAATTTAATCTCCGTGTCTGAATATAGAGATTTTTTTTTTTTTCATAAGTTTTTACTAACCGAGGCGTGTGGTATTGTCGTTAAAAAAAGTTAATATAACAAACATTAACAAAATCTTATGAAAGGGCATATTCTACGTAACTAATGTTACATAATACAAAGTCACATCTTTAATTACGACGAACAAGCCAAGATGGACATGTTAGTTCACACGACAATATTTAGAAGTAACACCGTGACCAAGCCGCTCAGCATCCGAAACGTCGGGTCGTAGTTAAAATAAATGGTAAATAAGTTTATCTAATACATTTCGCGTTTCAAACCTTTAGAAGTGTTTTATCTAAATGTGTACTTATTCCGTAAACTACAGAACGTTCTTGATTCTCTAATATTTGATTAGTCTTCTACAATTAAGTTTTCTTTAAGGCATCAGATAACTATGACCTTATGACCATATATTATTATAACATGGTTTCACCTATTAACCGATAAACGTACGTCGAAACGTAATAAAACAGGGGAAATTGGTAATTTGTGGGCGATGTATGGGGTGGTCACTTACGTCTAGACGTAGCAGGTAATAGCTAGTTTAATAAAAAAGCAAACTAGTCTTTAGAATGTGATAAGGGAAATATTTCAAAGCTAGAAAGGACGATATGATTTTATAGAATGAATTATGACATTTAAAAAATGTACTATCTCCCATAATACCAGTAACCTTAGCATAAACTATTTACGGACTAATCGCTAACTAATTAAGCAACAGCACGTGACGCTGTGGATGTCAGTTCAGGTCTCGCCGCTGACGTTTTTTGTTTTTGCATTAATAAAAAATATTAAAGCTATGCGTATATAGTGAACTGTACGTAATGTCGTGAATAGTATTTTTATTGCAAGAAACAAAATGATCTAAGGTTTCCCTTTACAGTCCTAAAAATGTAGTGAAATATTAAGAATAAATAATGTACTTTTATGGTTTGCGCAATTAAGTTTTTTCGCTTTGACGACATTATTTTAAATTTATATTTTTTCGACACTACAGATGTTGACAGTTGTCAAACATCTATAGCCAGTTCAAGTACCGGCTGTAACAGGAAAATTATGTTATAGTCCTAATCTTTTGTTTTATTAAAAAGGAGGATAGACATGCACGGCGTTCACATGATGGTAGGTGAAATATCTCAGCCTATAACATCGAAACAAGATGCGCTATCGACCTATTTTGACTTTGGATATTCGGAAATCCACAGACTGAAACCGAAACGTGATTAAACTTCACGACTCTTTCTTCTGTGGACGGTCAGTTCGATTTTCCTACCACCCATTTAATATCCAGATTTCCAAACGAAGTACAACATGTTTCAGATAAAATATAAATTGATAAATTAGAAATATATTGTACCCGGTGGGAATCGATGCATCGTACGATCTGTTGATTATAAGCTGTATATTGCTACCAACACATAGGTACATACAAAATTTGTACAGTACCCACAGACTGTAGACGTCCTTGCGGAACCTAATTATGTACCTACTCATGCGAGATATTTTTATCATGAACAAACAATGCCGAAAATAAACTCGGAAGCGATGATAAGGAACTGCATTTGAATTGTTAAAACGAGCGTGACCTGGTTAATTAAAATATATATTCTATACTTGGATCACAATTATCTTTCTCTATAATATTGTTTAAATCTGTTTGTTTAAATTAAGTAGGCATAAACCACTGAATATAAAGTGTGCTGGATGTAATAAACATACATTTATAGACTCGTAACAGATACACATTCCCTCAATTAGTAGAGCAACATAACGAAATCGGGGTTTCTAGCTTGTATTTATAGCTCTTACGCACTTTATGCTTAGTGGATAGCGTTAAATTGAGACTATACGTTTTACAGTGGCAAATCAAGTTAGTTTATCAAACCAACAATCTTGTTTCTTCAACGATCTTTCATTTAACAATCTTAACGGGTCTAATGGCAGCGATGTATGGCTAATCAACGGGTCGTGATTTCGATCCCCACCATGTCCTCAACATTTCCAATGAATTTATATTTTTTCTGAAACATGTTGGACTTCTAATATCAATATTCCGATCAAACGAGCCACCGCTGATAGACGGAAAAGCCGTGAAGTTTAATCACGTTTCGGCTTCAGTCTGTGGATTTCCGAATATCCAAAGCCAAAATAGGTTGACAGCGCATCTTGTTTAGATGCTATAGGCGGGGTATATCACCTACCATCAAGTGTACACCATGTTTTGTTCTCCTCTACCTAAAAAGAAGGGGGACAAAGGTGCACGCCAACTTGTAAAACTTTCTGTCCAGGTGAGTAATCATATGTCGTAAACACAATTCCATTCCCACGTTATTCTTAATTAAACGTTTTATTGTCATCTGTGAAGGTCGTGTTTGTTTGTAAACGTACGGCATAAAAAGTTGTCGTTCTCACAATGTGACATTTAAATTAATGCGTTTACTGGTTTATGTCCTTGCGCACCTGGATCGTTCATAATACAGATAGTAATTGGTAATTAGGAGTGTCAATGACCGCGACGACCTTTTTTCCGAAATTCAGAAAACCATGAAAAGTTTACGAAAATCGAAAGAGCGCAAATTTTGAAAACTCTTGATGAAGTTATGTAATGTTTGACATAATTGTGTCTTTTTTGTTTGCCGCCATGTTAAATATAGTTAGAAAACAGCTACCATAGTTACACTCAGTTAATAGTAATAGTTGAGAGGAGTTTTATTATTTGAAAACGTTACTATCTTTCACATATTAGGTATTGCTTAATAGCTTTATATAAATTAAATCGAAAAAATCTGTTCTGGCTTGAAAAAATTAGATTAAAGAAACACGAGACATGGCAGCTCCATTGGTCGGAGGCAGCTTAACTATGAATGCCGGTTCAAGACCCGCCCGTGTTAGAATCGATTTTTAATTTTTTTAAAGCTAAACAAATATATAATAAATCATTGTTGAAGGGTTCGTCTGTAATAAATTAAGAACGCGCGTAAAACAAACAGTGTGCACCACATAGAAATGTATTATTGTTCCAAGAAACACATTTTAACATAATATCGTAGACATATTGTATGAAAGTGGGGCAAGGTGGGGATCTTGCGTAATTGTGTCATTGATGCGAGAATCTGGGACAAAAATCTTATTCAAATTATTTTACGAGGCACATAAATGCATTCGTGCTAACATAGCGATGATCAATATTTATTTTGACCTAATAAATCCAAAGCTGCGTATATTATGTGCGAAAAGGTCATTAGGTTTCAATGAAACTGCGCATACGCTGATATTACGTTGGGGAAGATATATTATATGATGGGCTCCTTGGTGTAATGGTGGCAATGTGCGGCTAATCAACGGGCCGGTCCTAACTGGGTCCAACAGTTTTCTAATCAATTTATTATTTTTCAGAAACTTGGTTTGGAAGTCTGGAAATCTGGATAATACATTTTTCACCTACCATCAAGTTAACTCCATGCTTGACTGTCTCTTTAAAAAAAATACTTTAGCTTTAATATTACGGTTCTCGTAACAATTTTTGTAACATGTTCTTTTCTTTAGAAATATTTTCTTGATTCCAGCACCAGTTACTATCTCGAAGTGTAGTTGGTTCCACTCCACACATGTAAGGAGAGCTCCAAACAGTAAAGACAGCACAGCTACTAGTTACTTTATAAATAAATTTGCCTTAACAAGTATTTTTCCAAGGTCAAAACCACTCACATTTTCGGAATCCGCAATAAAATTACTTTCCCCACAGACAACAATACGTGAGTAATGTACACATATAGGTGATTCCCTGAAAAAAGGGTGTAACCATAAAGACAACTAATTACGTATTTCAAGAACTTAGTCGAACCTAGAATTACAAAAGCTAATTGTATTAAACACACCTCATTTTATCAAGAGACACCTATTGTCTAGTTTAAGCGAATAGTAACCACAAAAAAAAAGATTCTGTACAGGCTAAAACGCTACATTCGTTAACTTATTTTTGATCTGATGTGGTCTCGGGGGGACGTCTGCTGTAAATACAAAACGTAAATATTGTAATTAAAGTGAAAATATATATTGATATTATTCTAATATTATTAGTAGATATTTAGAAGATGACACACTATAGGATTTTTAGAAGAAGAAAGAAGCCCTTCAATATAATTGAACATTACATACAAAAATATGGATGGAAGTATGTTAACAAAAATAAATCCTTAAAAAAATGTGTTTTGTGTGTGACATACTTAAATGGGAAATTTATTGATCAATGCATATTCTATTACACAATTACCTGATACTTAGGTATTCAGGTTACTTATATTACTATAGCGGAACGAATTACAATTCCATACTATTGTAATTTCTAATGACTGCCCTTGTACCATTAGACCACAGAATACAAACTTACAGTATGCCATGAACTTAAGGGCCTTTTGTTAATGCCGACTTATAATTTGTAAAAATGTTTTATTTACTTAGTTCAGAACTTTGACAAGTTTCATGGTATGTGGTGGTAAGCATACTGGTCTCTTGATCGTGAGATTATGTGTTTAATGCTAGGTTGTGAACGTTAGTAAATAATTACATTCAACATTAACACATCGTGTTAGAGTCAATTTTTGCTATTCTCTTCATACTCTTAAGTTTCACAAATTGAGGAACATTTGTGGTAAACAAGTTAGCATAATTTAATTAAACTAAATAAGCTTAAGCTAAATATGTCACCATAACTTAAGTGAAAATACCTGCCTACCCTCACTGATCTTCCAGTTCTTTCCCTTTTGTTTATCTATGTACTGTGTCATTATAGTGCTCATATCCTTGACATAGTTCGATAGAGGCATCGATTATCCGAATCGTTTCATGGAAAGTACATCGATGGCTTATTAATCTAATTAGGTCAATAATTGCAGGGCACGACTGTACCTTGATTTTACATACAAAGTAAATACCTATATATCAGAAAACTTTGATATTTTTCACAATATTTATTTTATCTATTTAGATTGCAAAAATGATTATTTATTCAAAAAAGATAAGAACAGCAACACAAAAGATAAGAACGTCGTGGACACTAGTTTAAGTCCCGCCCATAACGTATTTTTTAAAAATGTAATATAATAGAACTAAACAAATGAATTAGTAAAACAACACAGAATTTTTACACAAAATGAAGAGGAACAGGATTTACAAATACATACATTTACTTAAAAAATTGGGAAATTAAAAGATTACTTAAAAAAACAACAAAATATTAGTGACATTTGTTAAACCCGACGGACGCCATTTACAAAAAAAAAGTGGAAAACAATAACATGTTTTTGTTATTTCAGCTTAGACTCGAAAATACGAGTCTAGACTTATATCGATTCGTCCGGATGACTAATGCATAAGGTGAAATGGGTTTATCTCTTAATTATTCTCTGGCATAATCAAAGACATTTCTGCAAATGTTTTCAGGACAAATAGAGTATTAACAGACGCTTTTCACGAGAATCAATTTTGTGCTTATAGAGATTTGTGGCGAAAAATTCTAACATCATTCGTTTGTTAATTCCATGACATATTTTTGAAATGTACCTTTACTAAATTCTAAGTTTATTTATAAAAGCTTTTTCAATCAATACGCTTAATATAATAACAGATTGATGTTAATCGTATAAACATTGAGACAACATAGCTTTATATTTGAGCTACTTACATATATTTTTTTATAGAGGAGGACAGACAAACATTGTTCCTTAATGGTAGGTGAAATAATTCAGACATACAACATCTCAATACGCTGTCGACCTAATTTGGCTTTAAATATTCGAAAATCCACAGATTGAAATCGAAACGCGGTGAAACTTCGCGGCATTTCATTTGTGGAAGGTGACCCGGACGAAACGTTCAGATTTCCAGGCGAAGTCCAAGATGTTTCCGAAAAAATATAAATTGATTATAAACATGTTTAATACGGTGGGGATCGTACCCAGGACCCGTTCTTTATTAGGCATACACTACCATTAGATATCGACGATCCTATCCAATGTATATTTAAAAGCCTGTTATATAAAATATAAGAATCCAGTAACGATAAAAAACATTAAGCGTTTAATTACTGCTAACTTTTAATTTACTCTAATTCCGTTCTAATTTTAGTAAAAAATTGCTACGCTAGCGCCATCGGTTCCGTCGAAGTTGGTATTTGTAAGTTTCCGTCGAAGTTGGTCAAATAAGTTTAACTTATATATCGCGTTTTAAACCGTGAAAGTGTTTTATTTAAATATCATCCTGATTTAACTTTAACATTGGATTAAGTAGCTTGCGCACTGGCTAAAGACGGCCATCTTCAATAAAAACTAATGAAGTAGATACACCAATGTATAGTTTATTTATAACAAGGAAATAGTAGCGTAGATCTACGCGTTAACTAAGAGCTGTGTCAATCTATCCTCGCCCTGAATATCATGAAAATAAACAGTAGTCAGATGTCAGTGAGATCAAAGGATACTGGGGATATACTCTTGGCTTAGCGACGATGCGTCATTTGTGTTTACATAGTTTGTTCTGCGTTTCAATGACCTTTTAGTGCAAATTAGAGATGGTCCTATTATTTAAGTTGTTTCAGAAAAAGTTTCTTAAATTAATTCGGTGCAATTTTTTTTTATGATAGTGTAGATCATGACTGTCATGGCATTTACTTGATGGAAAGTCTAACTATATAACTTCTGGTCACGATGCCCTGTCGACTTTATGTGGCTTTGGATAATCGTAAAACCACAGACTAAAATCTAAACGCGATTAACACAACACGGCTTTTTGATCTGTGCATGCTGGTTTTTGTAGAATTTCGCTATTTCCACCACCAGACATAAATTTACTCAGATATTTTACCCATTCTCCATGCTGAATATAATAAAGCCTTAATGTAATTATTATTTTTAACATTATTTATTCAAATAATGTTTTAATTTTTATTGTCCTGTGTACAAGTAAATCTCAAGCCAGAGAAAGCGCTGTCACTCTTTGTCCTAAATTTTGTTCGGTTAAATATATACCTACTCGTATAACATCTTATTTAATTTGATATAAAGTGTAGAGTAAAAACATAGAGTAACGTGAGAGTGATAAATTTCTTTTTGAAGTTTTCCGAAGCCGCGAACAAACTTACGCGCTGTCCTTATTATATAACAATCTAAAAACGAATTCAAATAAAATCCAATGACACGAATGACGACAGCGTAGGTATTTAAAAATCGTGAGACAGCGCGGCGACCGCGCGACCTCAGTTCGATATATCTCAAGTGTATTTATTATAAGCGAATGACGCAAGTGCAAGTATAAATCCATCTCCGATGGACCGACGGGAAATTGGGCCGCATTCGGAGAAAAAACAATTTTCACCTCGCGTTACATTTTGTGGACCGAGAACGTTTTCATGTGTTCTCAGAAGTGCAAGATTTATCGGCAACCTCCTTTATTTAATAATAAAATACGAAATATGTAATAAAATACACTCGTGAAAAATAAGTTTATCGAATAAACCCAGTTTTATAGTGATAAATGTCATAATATTATTTATTTTTACATAGTATGATATCAAAGTTTTTGGCGATGTGTGTTAAAAAGTGTTGAAAAATAAAACCAGTGATGGCGCGATAACCTTTAACCCTCTAAGGCCACCCAGAACTCAACTGGGTGCCGACTGGTCTGGGCTAGACAGCTTCAGGAGCTTATCAAAAATATTAATCCTCGTGTACTTTAATCCAAAAATGAGACGACAACCAACAAACCGTAATATACCAACCAACATTTGGGAAACGTCGTTGATTAAGGTCGATATAACCTTTTAGAGACAGAGTCCTTCTTCCGTTTCTTTCAGAAACTGATGAAGATGATCCATATTTCAGAAGAGTGCCAGTTACATATCCTAGCCTGTTCATATCAGCATTAATCAATATAATGTAATCAAAAGAGCGATAGACTTAAACTTTTTAATAATTTGAACGCACAATACGACCCTGTTCTACAAGATGTGTAAATAAGGACAAACACACCCTTAACTCGACCCAAGCCATGTATTAATACAGTTTACATTAATATGAAGTAACGGATGAATTATAAGACGCGTATGACGCACAACAGCTATCGTAAATGCACCGCCATTTTGTTTAGATTCGTTCCGATTTGAGAGGAAATTATACGAATTTTAATGCGTTCGGTCTAATACTAGTAATAGCTGGTCGAGTCGTGGGTTCATTTACTGTATGCGACTTGTTTAATAACCAATTTATAATTTTCATAGTCAAGTTAGAAAATGGGTGTGTGTTTACTAATATGTTTCGTTCGGGTCATGAACCACGTACAAGAAACAAAACGTGGGGTCTGCAATCATAATATACACATACTTATACTATATTTGTATATATACCAGATTTGTTTTTTTTAATCTAACTGCCAGTATCCAGAATTACATAATTTAATGCCCACCCAATGGGATAAAAAAAATATTTGTTCCACGTCTAAGTCAATAAAATTATGTTTCATTGTATTGTTACATTCGTCTGTAGGAAATTACAATTACAAGTATTTATGGAAGCCGACAATTCCTGCTTCCGGGTGCTAAAAACCAGTTCACATACAAATTAATACTTTAATGAATAATTTATTTACTTTATAAGCTACATTGTAAGAATTTTATTGCAAGGGTTGTTTTTTGTAATAAACGTAGCATTACTTTGATATTGTTTTTCGAGATAAATCGAACTTGCTGTACTTGCCAAGCAATGGTCGGCAATAGTTGTATGAATAAAGAAATAACTCGTAAACATATCAAATGGCGTAATTTAAAAATGGAACAACCTTTTACTATGCAACATGGCGACCAAAGAGGTAACTTATCAAAGATTTCATTTAAATTTTGAACTGGCTTGCACATAGAAGTTGCTGTTTCGTGAAAAAAAGTAGTTTGGCGCGTTAAAAACTGTTGACATTTATTTATTAATTTATTTACAATTAGTTGTTCGTCAACTTATTTGTTAGCTCTGCATTGTACTACTAAGTTTTTAATTTTCGCTCACTTTTTGAGAAAAATACTTACAAGCCTCGGCCGCAACGAGGCATTGATGGACTTACGAATGTGTTCCTCCGCTTCGCCTCGGCCCACAATCACACGTTCGTCCATCAAAGCCTCTCTTGCCTCTGCATTTATATACTATTCTTTCACTTCAATAGATCAGCTTGGTTTTATTTGTCATGATGTGAAATACAGATCAGATTTAACAATACCAATACCGTTGATGGTTAAAACAGGAGAACCAAAAAGAGGAAAGAAATTTTTTACATCTAGTTCCATAACCATTAACGATCATACATTGTGACTTAAATAAACCTGCCATGTAAAAATTGCTCCCTAAGCAGTAAAAGATTTTATAAATTCATGGCGAGGATTGTTGATCTTTGGAATAAAATACTGATCGGATTTTCATGAAAATTTTAAGTTGCCCAAATACGAAAGAGACGTAACAAGGAAAAGCGTTATAATTATTATTAAAATGTGCCTTTGTATCGACGAGTGATTAACTGCTACATGTACCGTTATAAAAAATTCCTTGAAATCGATTATCATACTCGGTTAGCGAATTTTGCGCAAGCGCAGGTCACGTGCAAAAACTACAGTTATGTTGCTTACATAACGTCAAGCGTAAGTATTCTAAATCAAAGCAAACGGTACTTGTTTACGGTTTGAAATAGAATATTTATGACCGATTTTTAAATGGACATATTTTAGGTCATGTTCTGTTTTTGTCGAATCTTTCTTTATATTTTGAATTATCAATTCGCTTTCAGGGAGGTGCTGTAAATAATCGTACATGAAATATCACAAACAACCATTTCTCTTTAATTGTGAAGATTTTTTATAACTTTTCTCAGATAAAAAAATAAATAAGAAAATATTACAAATTACTTAAAAATATGAATGAAATACTCAGTACACCTAAAAATAACAATTCCAAAGGAAAACTCAAAAAAATATGAAAATCAGAATAACAATATTTAAATAAATAATAATTTATTAACAATGTAAAAAAGAAAGGTTAAGGCTTGTTGTTTTGTGATGCATTAAAAACGTCCTGGATTCGAATCCTTGGCAACAATACATTTTTCTCTCTAGGGACGTGTACAGAAGGCTCGCAAAGCTCTTGGTTGTATATTAAATTTAACAACGCACGCAAAAATGTGTTCTCCTCATACTTTATGCTTTTCAATGATTTTGGATCTATTTTCAGTTCTTATTTTGTGTAGTATATAACTAGTAATGAGAGTATGAACAAACAAATAACTTAATCTTCCATCGTTACGGAAGCCTGTTTAATGAGATGGGGAAGCCTATGTTATGTAATAAACTCTTTGCATACTTCACTTACCACAAAGACTTATCACATTGCATACAACGTGTATACATATATCTATACTTATGTATAAAGCAGAAGAGTTTGTTTGTTGGTCTGTCGTTGAACGCGCTAATTTCAAGAACTACTAGTTCGAATTGATTTGACAATTGATTGACTTCACAAATAGAAATAGTGGGAAATGTGAAACAAAGCTTCCGTTTGCTGCGCTGCGAAAACGGTTCAAGACAACGAAAAATTTTGTACGAAAAAATGATCCCTCTTTAGATGATCTAAAAAAAATGTCCGCGATACTATATGTCTATCTTTTAAGATTGACTTGTAAGAATGACGGGACGCGGCTGACGTCAGGGGTGACAACTGTAATTTATAAAGAGGAGGTTTGCAAAACCAAACTTTGATGCCCAAAATAACTTCTATAATATTCTACCCGAACGAAGTCAATCGAAGAAGCACAGCAAGTATAAGTCTATAGTTCCTATTCCTCTACGTGGGGTGCCCCTTTCATCGACTTTGTCAACAGGCACATTTATTTTATTCCCTACCTAGAAGTTTTTTAGGCACGTCGTTTAGTTTCAGTCTGTGGATTTCCGAATATCCAAAGCCAAAATAGGACGACAGCGCATCGTGTTTAGATGTTACATTGCTGAGGTGTTTCACCTTCCATCAAGTAAACCTCATGCTCGTCTACCCTCTTCATTAAAAAAAATATAGAAAAATTTAATGTTTTCCCGGGATACGAATCCACCATAACGTACTGCAATGATACAGCACTGAGCAAGGGAGACAGCCAACAACTGCATAATAATGAATTACGGAACTCTATAAATATAGGAACTAGTCACGAGGCCGATCATAAGACAACTTTTTCATCGCCTCTAATATCTTGGCACCAGGACAATAAATACTGTCAATACGTCTCTATGACATTGGCTATAAGGTTCAAAATCGCGCCCAATCCACCAGTGTGTAGTAAATAATTAAACGTAAATCACGTGGTATAGAACAATGAAACGTGTAGTAAAAGAAAAAAGATCCTTACAGTATTGTTATAAGGACTATTTTTGAAACCACGCTCAAGCGAATACATGCCAAGTTTATGTCAAAACACTTCATCTGAAACATTTTTAAAGATTCCCGGAAAGTGCGCTTCAATTTTGTGACTCGGCTTATCCTGAAATCTTGATTAATCAAGACAAAGAAATACAATCTCAATTAATTGTTACCTACTTTTTGTGCCCATTGAATGCTGAATAGAGAGTTTAGTAATATATTAAACAAGCAATCAGATTTCATAACAAAAGGGTGCCAAAGATCCTAAGTCGGATTGTTATTATTATAAAGGTTTTACATGTTTTATGATAGGGCAGAAAAATTCAAGTTAATTATCAACATGTTATCTATTTCAGTTGAGATATATTATGAATAAGAAAACCGATGACTTAAGTGATTGATAAAAACCCCGATTGTATTTTTAGTTATTTAGTCCTTCTTCGAAAATTTGTAACGCTACCCTACTTAATAAAGAAATAAGACATATATACCTAATCTCAAGTACTACATTTGGTAAATACACAAATTTCTAATTACCCATACGACGCATTAAAAATCGTACATAATGACGATGTTTTTATTTTATTTTTAGAACTATAAAATTATGTACTCTGTAGGTTTTTGCGGTTATTATGAGTAACTAAAGTTTCCTTGCGTGATAAGAAAAACCCGTTTTTGTATATGATTAGTTCGTAATTAGTTTTTGAATTGGTTGTTGAAATATTGAATAAATTGATATTTACACCATAGCTTGCGTATATAACTTATCTATATGATTTTATATATGTTTAATAGAGATGGGCCGAGTACTCGGTTGATACACTGCGTACTCGGCGAGTTTTTTGGTACTCATACTCGGGTGAATAATTAGGTTATACTTTGTTATTTGATAAAAAGTATATTTTCTTTAAGAAAATCAATATGTTTAGGTGAAAACCTCAATTAATAAAATCAAAACTATGCACTGTAATATTGAGACAAAATTACATTACGCGGCTAAAGTGTTACTCGGCGCATCTCTTATAATTAACAAAAACTATCACTTTCCGCAGCTTTGTTTGTTTATCTTGATTATTTACATATACTGTAGCGGACATTGTAGACATTTCAAGAGGAATCATGCTGTATATATTCATATTTTTTTGGTTTATCGAACCGGTTTCGCAGCGCATGCAACGAAAGCCTTTTTTCTTTTTCCTTGATAAAAATATATAAATAGACATGGTCTTTCTAACCCAACAATAATTTTTCAACCACCAAGTAGTTCCTGAAATTAGGTCGTTAAAACGAACAAATACACTCTTCAGTTTTAAAAGATTTGTATAAATAACTTATTAGTTATAGGTATGTAGTAACTTTTATTCCATTTGTTAGTTGGATAACCACTTGATATTTTTGTCATTTGGGAACCCCGCTCATGATTCATGCGAGTTGTTATGAACACAATAAGGATGAGGACACACCCACAAACTCAGTCAGTCCTTGAGTTTAACCAGATACGATACAATATGCTTAAAACTAAAACTACATTCATACGTAAGTGTGAGTGTAAAATCTCGGTTCCCGTGGGGCATGGGGCGTACACACTTCTGTGTCCGTTACACTAATCGGTTTTTATTTAAAGCAAGTGATTGATGAGACTTCTAAGCATTGCTCGGCCGAAAATGAACGCCAAATAATGAGATTTATTATTGTAAATAATCTATTGGTTTTCCGTGATGCGAACTCAGAACTGTTTGATTATGTAGCAACAGAGGCGGTCGACATTCAGTAAATTACTTTAAAAAATATTGACTTCATTATTCATGCATCATCACAAATTCAATTCAAGATTGACTGACAGCTGTCGACGATTAGCTCTCGCATATTAAACAAAGAATTATTCCTTACCAATCAACGGTAATCAAATTTCAATTTGTCATTTCGTGTCTGTTTATTCGTATGCATAGTTAGACCAGCTGAAGTCGGGAGTTCGATCTCCAGATAAGCTATTTTTCACATTGAAAGAGATGGAAACCGGTGTGCCCTGAATATTTGGCCTCTACTAAGTTAAATAGAATTTAAATTTAAAAATAATTTGACCTGTAATATAGATGATTGTGACTGAGTTGCCTAATATATAAACCTTATTTTTTAAAAATCACCTTTAACGGTTTTAAATACGAAATGTATAAATTAATCTCATTTACAAATTCCTTTAACTAAGGCTCGATGTTTCGGAGGGTTCGCAGCAGCCGTGGTCACGGGGAGACTAATAACTAATACATTTCGCGTTTTAAAACGTTAAGAGTGTTTTATTTAAATGTTTACTACTCGCGTAAATTTCGGGCAATTGAGAATTTGTCACCCTTCATTTTGGCTAAGACAAACTCACGCGCAATTCCCGATCGAAAAATATCCTTGAACCAAACTCAATTGAATGATTGTTCGCTATTTTTATGCAATTTGACTATTGCGTTGTTATTCCCAACGTAACGACGTTACAGACGACGACGGTGTTTATTTCACCTTATGAAATAAATAAAAAAATAGGTAATTGAGCTGTTTCCGACTATGATAAAAATATTATTTATCCTACTGTAATTTTCATTAGCGATAATAATCAATCTAATTCAATCTTTAAGACAAATGTAATAATGATCAAGCGATATATTTGAAAAGTCATCATTAGGTTTGCGGTTATACTCGTATGTAAAGTGCAGTCTTATAGTTGTAACTGTAAATATTAATTATATTGTCTATAATACAAATAGAAAATACTTTAATAAAACATGTCTAATAATACATATAACATGTTTCATATATATATACTACATTGAGTAAGATCAAAGGCCCCTCTAGTAGGTCAGGTAGTAATATAAACAGCACGCACTCTGTGGTCGTGGATTCAATACCCGTACTAATAAAGACTTTTTACATATAAATGAACTTTAGATAGATATAGAGATAAAGTTAGATACGTACTATTCTTTCAATCAGGTATTCGAATCCCAGGCAAGCTGATATCGAAAGTGTGACTACGCGAATCTAACAACTGCTTACGACCTGCGGATAATGTGAAAATACCGAAATATCATGCCTTCCTGTAGTCGAAAGCTCGACTGTGTTCTTGCGGTGGTAACTGTTACACGTTCTTCTTCATTGTTAAATGCCCATTATGTTTTACAGCTCTATGGCTTCTTTTAGTTCTATGCAATAATAAAGAGTTCAGCAAAGCACCAAAATTTGATCACCTACTTCTCTATGTACAGAGATAAGCCTGCCGCATGCCTGTAAACAAATCGCGTTTGTAAGTTGTATATTGTGTACCTTATGTTAGTTCAACATAAAAGATTTTTTTAAATTTCCAGGTTTCATGTTCGTTGGTCTAGTGAAAACTTGCTTTACAATCAAAAGGTTGTGGGTTCCTACGGGGTCCAATATGTTTTTAAATAATTTTCTCTTATTCTATTTTAACCTATAGATTATATTAAGTGGGTAGTTGGACATTCACTGATATTAGCATTGCAAAAGCTCATATTTTACTGTACAAAAAAAGCTAAATCCTTTGAACCACACGCATAATAACACAAAGCGTACCAAGAGGAAAATACCAAAAATCTTTTCGGTAAATAAGCTTCATTGATCCTTGCAAACATTTCCAGACGTCCATTTACCTTGCGCAGGTAAATACACTCTCTGTGACGTTACTGTGACGTCATAAGCGTCAACAGCGGTATCAAAGTATTATACATCAGGCAAACAACACGTTTCCATGGAGTGATAAGGCTTTCTTATGCTGTATGCAAACAATTTCTATTGTTTAATTGAGGCGGATTAATTAAACTATAATTATGACAATATTAAAGCAAGTAATAAAAATTAACGACTGTATTGACTTTATTGACGCAAAAGGGATCGATTTTCAAAAATTTCCTAAGATTCGAACCCAGGACTTTTAGCGTCTAATTGTGTACCTTGTACTCGTATTATAATACCTTATACTCAAATATAATATATATATCGAATTGAAGTACCCTATACTCGTGTTAATAAATCTATAATGGACACAAAAGTGTGTTTTCCATATCGGATACGAATCAAAATCTAAAACCGTGGACTCAATATTTCTTGATTTAGACAATTTATTCATACTATTTAATTAATCTTTGAGGGAAACTTTTAGTTAAAAGGGGAAAATGTAGCTATAACGTATGTTAAATTTACGGATTAGGTTTGTTGACGATACGATCACTGACAAACTAAACAAAAGTAATAATAATACTGTTTTTTGAAGACTTAGGTCTTAGTTGTCTGAGGTTTTTCGTTTTCCCTTTTGATAAGGGCGAAACCTTAAAAACTTGGCCATTTTTCAGCGATTAAAGACTACAGTAATTACGAATTTTATTTTCTCTTTTTACAGTTTAAGAGGCCATAAAGGGTCGTTTTCAAATTTCGAAGTCGTAAAAAGTATATTACAATAAACTTTTGCGATGTTTTGATGTTTTTTAATGTCGGAAAAGTTTTACATTCTGTACCTATCTACCGAGTCGTAATGGAATATTTTAATATTGCGAAACATTTTTTACGCCTAATTTACTTAAGATATGAGGAACATTTTTACTTTTAATTTTTTTAAAGTCCAAAATTGATAGTAATTACCCAAAGATTTTTCCTACTGTAAATTGGCATCGACAAAAGTTTCAAAACTTTGTTCAGTAGTTGATTAGTAAACGGTTCAATATGTAATCTAATATATAAAATTCTGTAACAGTGTTAGTTACCGTACTCCTCCGAAACGGCTTAACCGATTTTCACCAAATTTCATATGTGTATTCAAGTCTGAGAATAGGACAACATCTCTTTTTCATCCCCCTAAGTGATAAGAGTTGTTCACCCTTAAACATTTTTTTTTAATTTTTGACAAAATTTTCTTTTTTTATTTTTTTCTAATGGTGCATTAAAAAATACATACAACCCTAAATTTTCATTTTTTTTATCATGAACTCCTATTTTTTGATAGCCATTTTAGTAATTGGCAAAACAACGTTTGCCGGGTCACCTAGTTATAATATAAATAAGTGCTTTTAACAGTGATATAATTTAGTGTTTTCAGTTATCGGATTAATTAAAAAATATACTAAAAGTGAAACTCCAAACGGGATAATTAATTGCAAATACATACATGTAAATGTTTTATGTAGTTTACATAACATCGTCTTTAATATGCTATTTACAAGAATGATATTTAACACATTATGGCATGATATAGTGTCAAAATAAGGACAAATTTATTATCTGTGTTACGTGTATGATAAGCTATGTATTGTCTTAAAATTATACGTTGCTGATAAGAAATTCGATAAGCAATGGGAAATTTACTGCTTATATCTTTCTGGGTTAATATGTAACCGAATTTATATGAAGTTATGAAGATATGCGAAGATTTTCTTATTTTGTTGGTCTTTCAAAGGTAAAAGTTTAAATAATAAATTATTTTTATAAGATGACATCGACAATTATTGCTTTTTGTATTGTATTTGTTTTGTTAATTAGTAATAGATTTATTACAAAAAAAATGACCCACGTCAAATCGAGTTACGATTTTATCTTTCTGAATTAGTGGATTTTTGAATAATCAAAAGCTAAAAATATGTTGACCACGAATCTTGTTCGGATGCTAGATGGCTCAAGCTAACTTATAAAATGTCTATATTTATGTACAATTTACGATTCGAATATAAAATAATCGATATTATATACTGTATTTCCACGTATCTCTTATTAAATACAAACATGGCCATCTTTATTTCCTGTAATATGTTCTCAACCAATCGGAGTGAAGGCAACCAAACCATAAATAGTTCTGTGCGTCTACGGTTCAAATAAAATCCTTCCTCTCCATATAAAATATTGAATTAAAAACGAAGACATATATAGACTTAGTATTGTCTGTAGTTTACGCTACACAACACATTTAAATAATGAACTTATTAATGTTACTCTGTCATTATAAACACCATCCATTTTTGGTCCCCCCGTAACCACAGCTGCAGCAAAGCATTCGAAAAGTCGGGACGTAGTTAAGATAAATTGTAAATAAGTTACCTAAAATGTAATTAATAGTTTATTACGCATTATTTGATCTTTTGACAGTTTCAAACGCGAAATATATTAGTAAACTCAATTTGGACTACAATCCGATGAATCGGACACATTGCAGCGGTAATCACGTTTTCCGTTAAACCGTTTTCAATTGAAACATCAGTACAATCAGTGTGTAGCCTTTAATTTAAAATGTACAAAAGCAATTCTCTAACGACGGTATAAGTATTTATAGACGCCTCCACATTACATTACATGTACATTTAATGTTTAGCTTGTATTCAAAATTGATTATGGACACGTAGAACATATTTGGTTCTCGGGAAAACTACTTTCTAAGTGCTAGAATTAACCTCCACATTTACAGTAAAATTAATAAAAAAATACGAAGTGTCTGTGCCCAATATTTCCATTTTTATTTTTTGATTTTTCTTTCATGTTACATTACAAGCAAAACTAGGTCAAATGCAATGAATATTAAAACGATATTTTTCAGATCTCCAGTTTTTAGGTGAGATGAGAGACAGGTCATTGACCTGAAATTGATTGCGCCTGCGTGCAACAATTATAGTACTTGTGTTGAGACAGAAGAGGTAACGTTTTAGGGAGCAACTGTAGGGGACTTATGTTCCCACGAGACGAGAAGGGAGATTTTAATTTATATCAAGCTGCGGACAAATGAATTTGATCTCGATAATGTTTGGCTTTGACGAGCTCGTTCGTGTCATGGTAACAATTGTGGCTTATAGGTTCGATCCCCATCGGTTTCAACATTTTCAGAAACATATTGGACTTACAATAGTAAAAAAAAGTAGGAATATACGAATTCCGTCCGGGTCACGAAGCCCCGTCGACATATAAAAAAGCTGTTAAGTGTAGTCCTGTTTCAGTTTCAGTGTGTGAATTTCCGAATATCAAAGCCAAATAGGTCGACAGCGCATATTATATGGCTAGAGTATTTCACCTACCAATTACCATCGAGTAAATCCCGTGCTTATATAAGACCGGTCAGTCTTGCTTTTCAGTATAACTCAAAATGAGCATATATACATTTTCAATTTCAAGTATGATATAGTACTTATATAAAACAATATCAGGACTTAAATAAAACACGATTTAAAACGCCATATATATTAGTAAAATTTATTTGAAAATTATTTACGTTTCGGATACTTTGCAGCAGCGGTTGTTACGGGGAGACGGGCTGTGGCCACGTGTTTTATTTAAATATGTACTACTCACGTAAACTCTAGACAGTATTTAATATCAGTATTACTGTATTGTAAGCTCGAACACAGAGGGTGTAATTTACCACACGTTAGCATGCTTTAAACATTCGCAGCATCAGAAATAAGGTAACCAGTACCACAAGCAATTAAAACGGTGCAGATCCCTGCGCGCGATTGATACAATTGATTTCACACCTTGACGTAATCTCACATAAAAACTTAGCTATTTATAGACAACGTTTGAAACTTCCTCGAATTCAGCTCAAGGTTTGTCATTTAAGGATATCCTCGTATTGTTTGTCTTGAAGTTATTTGCAGTACGCAAATATAAAAAAAATCAAAATCCTAATGTTAATTCTGACTGCCACCCTTTAAAAGCCGTCCTGGATTCGAAACCCGGGAAACACTTTTACGTTGATAAATTTTAGATTTATTTACAGACAATATTATTACGTAACTACTTGTCATGTACCGACGATAAATGTGTCCGTCCTGTGCACTGAGCCACACTGAGCTTACACTTTTTTAACCAAACGAAACAATTTCTCATTTCTCTGACTTCTAATTAAGGACCTGTAACACTTAACGAAAATCTAGGCATCACGTTTAACCCTTTAACTACTGAGCTTTCTTGTATCAAAAAAGAGATATATTCTGGAACACAGATATATATTAAATATAAATCGAATAGGATCTAGTCGCCACTACAAAACGACATACAAGGTCAGGATAAGCGAATGCCTCTCACTTCATTAAAACAAGTTCCCCAAATAATATAAAATATAGTTTAATAATGATTACGTTAACATTTGAGAAACATGAATTTTAATGGCGAGTTATAATAGTACAACTGTCTCATTTGTATTCATTTAGTGAAATAAGAAATTACTATTATCTTTTTTAACAGAGTCGAGTTGATTCCAAGTCCTATCGAACAATTTTATATATGTATAAAGATATGTAATTATCCCCAAGTAAATTAAAACGGATGTATTGTCGCCTGTTTTAGGTCAGACTGATATTTCTCTTACGAACATAAATACATGTGACTTGCTAGATTAATTGGTAGAGAAACGATACGTCTGTAGCTTACTCGAGTCGTACATATTGAAATAAAACACTTTAACGGTATAAAACGTGATATATATTAGTTAAACTTATTTAGAAATTATTTTAGCTACGGCCCGACGTTTATCTCTTTCTCAGTCTCCTCGTGACCAAGGCTGCTGCGAAGCATCTAAAATGGTAGTTCTTAATATATCGCGTTTTTAACCGTTAAGTTATTTAGATACGCTAAAATTTTTGTTATTGGTTCGTTTTCCATCATGATCATGGATGAGACATTGTTTCGTTTGAAGACAAAATCTTTTTCTATTGTTTTAATCTTTCATAAGCATGAATAAAAAAGATTTAAATTAATATTTGAAACTTGACATGTTTAATGAAAATTTTTGCGTTGATTTCTCCCTGTTGGATACGCAAACGTTATTAGGAATTTCACAATAGCATTCTTAAGTTTATATCTCTAAACATTGTAACACGGTACGCGAACAATGCCAGTCATTTTGTAAACATGGCAACTCATGATATAACCGTGAGTTATCTTTGAAGTATATCTCGTATGACATGAACACTTATTAGGCCGTACTTATTATTGCATTGTGAGGTCAAGTACTGTCTGTCGTCTATGCGACTACTGTACTACATATTGGAATAAAACACTTTTACTTAACGGTTTAAAACAGGAAATGTAATGCCATCTGTTTCCTCGATTTTGACTTTGACATTAGGGTCACCATCTTTAGACCCCGCCAGCACGGCTGCTGCAAAGCATCCTAAACGTCAACGTAAAATAAATTGTATATAACTGTAACTAATATAATTCGCGTTTTAAACCGGTAAATAGTTATTTAATAAGCAGTAACATTATTTGGGACAATGACGAATTATTTATGTAACTGCATTTGGGTTTTACCAACGCTGCATTTTCGCTATCTTTACAAAATTCAAACTTTAGACCGTTCTGTCAAACAAAGACTTATTTGTCATATATTGCTTATCTATGCATTGTATCTTTGCGTGATCGATCGTACAATTGATAATGATTAAACTTAGACTGAGATGTCCACGCGCAGCTATCATGATAGAGGCGTATAGGGTTGAAATTTTAAAAGATACAATATAGATGCTTGACCCCTTTGTCGGGAATTTCTACGCAAATAACGATAAAACTGTAGTCAAACCTCTTTCCAAATAGAACTGTAAAAAACAATGTTACACAATTAGATACGCGTTTAAGATATTAAAAAGATTTACCTTAAGATCTTTTTATTTATAGACGGAGCAATGGAGCGCAATTTCCAGAAGAATTGTTTTTTGCTAAATGTTAAGTATCCAAGTCATTTATTGTTTTAAACTATGCGGGTGTCGGACATGAAATAGTAAGTAAACTAGCCCAGTCGTATAATATCTAAACAAGATGCGCTGTCGATCTATTTTGGCTTTGGATATTCGGAAATCCACATCGGACACAATCGGATTTCGATATTCCTAACACCCACTTAATATCCAGATTTCCATGTAGTCCAACATGTTACTGAAAATTTTTAAATTGATTAGAGAAATATTGGATGCGGTGAATGTGGAACTAACGGCCTATTTTTCCATATGTTGTAAAAATAAATTTTGCAAGCGATGCCGCGCTTAAAATCTAGCGAGCACGAGACCCATACCACGGTCGCAAAGTTGTGGACAATGCCCAGTAAATCAAATAAACCTCAATATTAAGTTACAGCATTGAATAGGAAAACTCGTCTGACCTAGAAGCATATACAATACCATTTAAGTACATGCCTTTTGCCGCGTAAATAATATCGCTGTCTGAAGTGGGTCTACGCTTGCCCATTCACCTGTGAATGCCGGTCAAGCGTGTGTCTCCATTGTGGTGATAAAACATAGAGGTTTACGCTTTACATCTTTTATATAATATTCGTATTCCTTGCTATATATTTCTTGAAGGTAGAGGTTTGAAGACTAATTGTTCTGAAAATTAAGTTTTTTTTTTAATTTAAAAGATAAACGTTTAGCCGTGCTTTACTTAATGTTAAGTGAACAGCCTAAGTCGAGCCACCTCTTTAGCTAAATGCTAAAACGTGTTGCCTAGCATTGCGTTTAGGGCAAAAGGTCCTAGGTTTGACTACTCCGAAACCAATTATTTTGTTCGTGCAGGGCACAGAAGTCTGATCATCTACTTGTAAATAAAACCAATGTGTAAATGGATACAGAAACACCCCATGCCCCACGAGGGGAAACAGGATATTAAACACAAACACGGCCTAACCTTAAAGATAAACGATCTTTAAGGATTAAACCTATTAAATACTTTGTTACGGTAAGTTTGCCAAGTAATTATTGTAGCTATATTTTATACCAAGATTTTGAAAGCTATAAAATATATATCACAGTTTACTTAGAATACAAATGAATCGCACAGGAAGTAAAACTATTGTGGCGTCTCGCTTTATATGTGAGACCCCCCCGAGGACTATATACAGACGCGAATTGAATCACGTCCGTTTTGCAAGTCCCCCAAGCCCCAATGAGTCAGTGAATCAACTTGGAGTAATATATAATGTTTCTATAGATTATAAATATGATTTTTTTATATATTTCATTGAATAAATGTTAGAATTAATTTAAGAATAAGTAAGTTAATGACCGTCACTTTACCCAAATGTTTACGCGTGTTGCCTAAGATTATGTTAATTGCAGTTCCTGGGTTCGAGTCCCGGGAAACAATAAATTGTTTCGTTCGAGCATGACACGCAAGTTTCATCCATTACTTGCATTTAAAAGAAGTCCATCAGTGAAACGGACACAGAAATGTGTTCGCCCCATGCCCCAGTTATAACATAACCATTTGGCTACAGAGGCGGAGTGAATTCCGTTTCACTGATTGTAATTTTTTTACAGGTCAAGATCAGAGAATTTCAAAAGCCAAATCAGGTTGACAGAGCTTGTTCATATTGTTTAGATATCATAAAGCTAGGTACTTCCAAGGGAATGTTTTTTTTCGAAGCCCTGTATTATATAAAGTATATAATAATCAATATTCGTGCATAATCTGTCCGAGTCTGTACAACAAAAAAATGATAAGTTCCTTGTTATCATATTCATCCTAATCCCCAAGAACTGTGTGTTCCTCAGAAAAAATGGATACCTTTAAACTATGTCGGCCAAAACCATTTATAATTACTACATTATACACGTGACATCTTATCGCTGACGCATTAATAAAACAATTAACAGCTTGCAACACTATTTTGTGTTTCGTTGATAATTAATCGTGCTACAATTGTTTTTACTACATTTACTCTTGTTTATTAAAAAAAACACTTGTGAGCGCAGAAATAACACATTTGCTTTCAAGGCCAAGAATAACATTATCTAAACTATTAAACAGACAAATTATTCCGTCTGTAGCATCCATAGGGTTACAAGCTTTATTTTCTTTCTTTACTTCTATTCCATTGCCTATTGTCCAACACCGGTGTAACGCAGGTAACGAAATTGCATAAATTTAAAATTGGTGCCTTTATAGCTTATTCAATACAATATTGTCTAGTACAACAAAAGATTATACGCTTGTAAATCAACAAAAAGAAGTAAATCAACAATTCGATCTATTGTATTGATTACTGAAGTAAGTTTTTAACAAAACTGCCCTGGATGTAACGGACAGACATGTGTCCTCATCACATGGGATTCACGGAAATATCAATATAGCCTTTAGTACAACACAGGAAAAATAGCATCTTGGTTAGCAACTACATTAGAGCAAAATGAAAAATAATCGATTTTTAACGATGTAAAAACATCATCAACGTTAACCACAATTGAAAGAGAACTGCTTGGTGAAAAAGATGGCCACGACGGTCTACAAAGAGGACAACGAAGCGAGAAGGAACAATTTTAAGAAATAATAAAGGTAAAAGCATAACTTCAAATAGACATCTATTTCCCACACACAAATATATTGTGTACTCGCCACACGAATTTAAATTTCCCCGAATTTCCCATTTCCACATCGATCACTTAAAATTGTGAATTGACGTAATTTTATGCGTTCCTCAATGTTCTCGAGCTAAAAATAAACAATTGCACGCAGCCCACTTTACGAACTTTTAGTTTGATGATTCGCAAGAATTTTTCACACGATTGCTCGTATTGTGCATTACATAATTCTACGAGTATATACTATGATAACCACCTGCTACAACCCTTACTAATATTATAAATGCGAAAGTAACTCTGTCTGTCTGTCTGTTACTCTTAGACGCCAAAACACAGATGGTCTAGACGCTGAGAAAGGACATAAGCTACTTTTTATTGCGAAAAGGGGGGGGGGGGGGGTTTAAGGGGTATACGTTTGTATGAAAATTCGTGGTTTTTGAAGCTAGAACAATCAATCTTTCTTCTTTGGCTTTTTGGGAATAGGAGTGGGAGTGGGGGAGGGAGTGGGAGTGGGAATGGGAGTTAGAGTAGGATTGATGTGAGGTGAGAGTGTTGCGGCAAAGTAACACTTACAACATAGATTGGCTGCGACAAATGCGCAATTACATACATTAATAAACAGCCTAATTAATTAAAAATTCTACCCCAAGTCACTATTCCACACGAACGAAGTCGCGGGCACAGCTAGTAACTTATAAAAACAAATGATTTGCTTCTAGGCTTCTCTAGCTGTGCTGCCATCAATATCTATATTTCTATACGAATACATAGGGTAAAGCTGAAAAGTTTGTTTGTTTGTTTGAACGCGCTAATCTCAAATTTTTTTGTATTGGTTACAACATTTAATGAGGAAAGCTATAAAACATCGCGATGCGACATACAGAAGCAAAGAAACAGCGGGAAATGTGAAAAAAAAAACGGGAAAAACTATTCATTCTTGTGGGTTTCAGTTGCGTATGCTACGGAAACGGTTCAAGATAGGCAAAAAGTAAGTAGGAAAGAATCATTCATCTTTAAATGGTCTAAAAAAATGTCCACGACAGTATATGTCTAACTTGCAAGAACGAAGGGACGGACGATGTTGTGGGTAACAGCTATAACTTATAAAGGTGTGGAGGAGGTTTGCAAAAACAAATCTTGATGCCCGCAATAACTATTCTACGAGGACGTAGTCGCTGACACAGCTAGTTAGATTATAAAATCAAAAGGCCTTTTTTGGTAAAGCATGGTCTGTTTTAAGATACAGCGATGAGGAAAGAAGTGGCCTAATTTGGAACTGAAACACTCATGTCTTGACCGGATCGATAAAGGACAACATTCATGGATAACGTCTACACAAACTCTTCACTTATACAGTAAACCGCCATCTTTTTATTATATTATAGGAGCTATTATATTAAAATAAAACATTTTATTTAAGACTACATTGGTATTTATGTTTTTACGATTATTTGAACGGAATCCCAAACTAAAATAGAACCATTTAAATTTTTTAAATGCTACAAAATTCAACCTAATCTCAATTAAACTGCTTAATGTATACAATAGTTGAATTATATATTTATTTTATATGTAGATATACTTAGAAATAATAAAATATGGTTAAAGAACTACAAAAATGAATAAAGAAACTAAGAAGAACAAAAATATATTTCTATAAGAAAAGTATTAACCCTGATGTCTACATATTATTATCATTTTATCTCTGCAAAATCTTATCAAATCTTCGGTCAGTGCCTCTGTACAGATGGGTACGTATCAACAAATATTTCCCATATTACTTCACCTTTCAATCCAAACATTAACACAGCTGTTATAAAACATGATGTAATAAATAAGTAAAACGTATAAAATAAATGACTTGACTTACTTAAGTTCATAGTTCAGACGTCATTAACGTTTACAAAATTGTGTGATCATCCTGATGAATAATTATAATATATTAATATATTGTTCTTGACCTACAACGCACGCTTTATTGTCTGTAAACTACGCATTAAGTTCGTGATGTGTATTTGGAAAAAGGTTATTTACCTCTGAAGTTTCCTTTTCATCATAGGAATATTGATACGCTTGTTGAGCCCATGGTGTTATAATCAACGAATAGTGGGTTCGAACCCTACCACGTAATATGTTTTAATTCAAAGTTATATTTTTTCTGAAACTTGCTTCAGCAGCGCAGCACAGTACAGGATATAAGTTCGTCTAGAATATATGTATATTAATTGGATCTAAAAGTCTTAATTCCGTCTGAAAATCCGTAAATCTTATTCCCGTTTGGGTTTCAGTCCATGGATTTCCGAATTTCCGAAGCCAAAATAGATCGATAGCGCATATTTTACGTAGATATTATATGGCTGGGAAATTTCACCTTTCGTGAAATAAATCCCATGTTTCTCTGTCATCATTTAATTACTACTTACTTAATACGACTTAAGATATGTGTAAATATTAAATTTGCATTTATAGATATATGGATTCTCTGTTATTTTATAATATTATATAAAAAGAATGCATGTTTTGCAACGGTTTTAAATAAAAAATATGTAACTCAAAATCACTAATCAAATTTATACCTACGCTAGAATGTTGGGTTGCATTTTACCAATAAACCCAGCAGAAAAGCCACGTGCTAGTCACCTAACGATTGTGGTTTTATTTATTACCCCGTCCTACACTTGACTTTTGTAATATCTCTGTCACCAAGATTGTAATTACACGAATTAACGAAACAACTGCGCTTGTGATTCACTGAAATTGCTTAACTCTGACCTTTTTTGACGTTCATTGAAGGCCGCTGGTCTTTCCTAATAAACGATTCCGTCTAGAATTATTACCTGAACTGGCTCTACCCAAGGTGAACTTTTATAATAAAAACAAAAGAATACCTCGAAGGATAATGAGATGAGTGTCCTCATTAAATAAATTATGTCTGCAAACTTTTATTGGCTTTATTGCTATTTTATATAACCGCGCGGTTTTATTTATATTTTGCAACGCCCTGTTAGTTAACATAACAGCTATAAATTTAAACTCGCAGATGACACAGATAAAATGAGAGCACCAAGTGTCAAATGTCAACGCACTGTTTACAGCTGATGAATCATTTAACTAAACTCCGGTTAACTGCAGATCTGTTGCCTAACTGTCTTAATTGAAGTTAATTGAATTTGCAAGGACTTTCCAAAAACAGGTATTTCATCTGAATTTACGAACAAGTTTCGCAACTTTAATTGCAAAAACTATTACATACCGCTTAAAGAAAAAGACAAAATGCATAACACATGTTTATTTCAACTAAATTGGTTAGTTACATTTACGTTTTTCACTACACAGTTTATTGCACAGCCACGATTTGTCACTATCACATTGACGATCATCCTCCTGGGCTGAAGTGCAATCTGGTTCCAGAGTGCGTAGAATACCACTCCGTGGTAGCCGCAGCTTCATAACTTCTTCTCCAGTGCCTCGAATCAGACGAGTTCAAGGCTCTTCATCTTCAGATAGCGAGGGCAGTGCGAGATGACGCCGCATCCTTTCCCTTCGCTGGGGCGAAACAGACTTCTGTCTACGAAGGTCTTCAGGACGAAGAACGAAAGTTTCTCTCTCAGCCTGGAACTCTCCTTCGGAATCATCTTCCACCAGAGCCGGTAGAGGAGTGCTCAATTTTTGGCGCTTCTCGGCTGCGCAGTCCATCTGCCTGCCGCGTGATTTCTGGCTTGGGTAAACGTCCGCGTACATCGCAGCGACTGATAGTTTCACGACCATTTTGTTTAGTTAAACGTACGATCACTTTGAATTCTGATTACAGAGTGCGGGGGAAGTGGGCCGCGCAGACTTTTATAGCCTTTGCGTTTTGCGCGCGTGTGCGTTCATGTGAATCGAGGATGTGTGAACCGGCGACTACATCAGAGTAAACAACGCACGCTACGTCGGTCTTTATCGAGGGGATTTGTTTGATGTCACAGCTATCTGCATATTCAATTGCAATATCGTTCAGGTAAATCGGGACCGATGCTTGACATACCAGTGTAGGATCGAGATAACAATAGATACCTCCCAAATGTTTGAGCGCTTGTAATAACAAGTAATAGATAATATTTACACAGGTATGAGACTATGAATTGTGGTATATTTTAAATAGCTTTAATTCACATATTTTGTACTTATCTCGATTGTGTATAACCCTTATTTTAGTAGTTTCAACAAAATTACAATATTTTGGTAGGTATAGAAAAACTGAACAAAACCACGCACAAAGTTTTACATAATAATACGATTTTGTCATAAAAAACTAAATAAACAAACAATAACGTACAGAATTAAAATAATGATAAATTATTAAAAAAGAATAATTAAATTATGTTTACAGTGTAATTTTTTATTAACACTTGTTTTTTTCTGTTTGTACATTGTCGTTATCAGCGATAGGTCACTGTTGAAACAAACCGATAACTAATGGAAAGCTTGTTAGTGACCATTTTAACAATTATTCTAGACTTTCAGTCTCAATCTTATCAGACTCTAATTACTATTATCAATATCTACAGCGTAGAATTGAGTTATCTTTGTAAATACGTAATATAAAATTCGTCTTTTCAATTTGTAACAAAATTCGTGATGCTTACTAATAAAATAACCTCTCCAGAGCCCGTTAAAATACCTACAAAGATTTTTTTATGATAGAGGAAGACAGACAGAGCTATTTTAACTTTGGATATTCGGAAATCCACAGAGCGAACCGAAACGCGATTAAACTCCACGCCTTTCATCTGTGGTGGTTCGTGACTCGGACGGAATCTTAATATCCCTACCGCCTATTTATTTTCCAGATTTCCAGGCGAAGTCCAATGTCGCAGAAAGATTATAAATTGATTAGAAAAATGTTGCACCTGGTGGGGATCGAATACACGATCCGTTGATTATAAGCTAGGTATACATTGCAACTACACCAACGAGTCGATCAAAAATATACGATTATAATATTCGACGAGAAATAAATTTTAAACTGTTACTCATATATCTAAGTTTAACATCGATTTACACCCTAAAACTTTCTGGAAGTCTATTAATACAGATAAGATTAACAAAAACAAGTGAGCTCGGGAAACCCGCGTGTACTACATAACGTGGGTGGAAAACAGACATCTAACGACACATAAACAGGATTTCATTTAAACAGGTTGGGTTTTCTCGGTTATAATATTATACAGATGTGCAATGTTTTTGCGTGAAAAATTTTCTTATTTCTTCGAAATAATGGATATCTCTACGACGTAAATTCATGTCTCGACCATGTCATGATACTACTATATACTAATATAGTCGGGCAAAGCCAAAAAAAACCCTTTAAAAAAGGGGAAATTTTTTTTTTTTGTCATTGTAAAAACAGATACGAGACATACCCAAAGTCCAGTTAGAATGGGAGGCCCATTAAAAAAGTTTTTTTTTTTTTTTTTTTTTTTTTTTTTTTTTTTTTTTTACTATATTAGTCTCCATTTTATTTAATTTAGGTTTAATTATTTTTTTTTTTTTTTCCCTTTCACATAAAAATTTAAAATAGTAGATCTATTTAAGCTCGGGGTTCGATCTCAGAAGGTTTATACGATGCATGTGTTAACCAAAGAAGGGCTTCTAATTAGCTTGGAATAGTATATTTCATCAAATTTAAATACATATTAGCTTTGGACCGTTTCCGCTGCCCCAAAGTTCCCAATTTTTCCCGTATACTTCCACATTTTCTTCGATCATATTGGTCGCAGTACGATCTTATATAGCCTATAGTCTTCCTCAATACGACACAATTTTCCAACTCGAACGAAGTAGTTACTGAGATTAGCGCGTTTAAACACACACACTCTTCAGCTTTATAATACTAATATAAAAGTTAGCTCATAAGAATATAATTATATTGTATATATATACATTAACCTGCTGATGATCGTGAATAAAACAATATTTTATTAATACTTGAAAAAAACCAAACTAATAATTTTCCAGGAAAACATAACTACGGATAATGACTGAAATAACAAACGAGGAAAAATTACATTGATAAATGATAAGAAACCGATTGTATAAAGGCAATTTTTCCTTACTGAGAAAAATGCGGGTTTTTTAAATTTAGTGTTTTGTTTTATATTTAAACTAGCTTTGTTTGCGACTTTGTCCGTGTAGAATAGTAATTAGGACATCAAATTATTTTTCCATCAAAATGATTGCTGTGACCCAAGACGTCTTCCGCATCCCGAAGTTCTTTCGAATTAATCTTAAAAGAAAAAATATATACGCGGACATTTTTTAGATCATTAAAACATGAAATAATCTTACACATATATTTTTTGGTTTCTTCAATCGTTTTAGCAGCGCACAAAACGGAAGGCCTCAAACTTCAAAGACTAATAATTTTCCATACTGTTTCTGCGCTCCTATAGATCGCAGCTTGTTATATAAAGCCTTCATTGATATATTATGGTCTTACCAACACAAGTACAATTTTTCACTGACTGCCTTGACTTAGATCTTTGAATTTTATAAATATATTGTGATCCTAAAAATAAATACGTAGGTATATGTATTCAAAAAAAGTAACAATCAAACCAAACAAAAAAATAATCTTAGGAGGCCCATTCTAACTGGACTCTGAGTATGTCTCGTATCTGTGTATAAAATGATTAATTAAGAATTGGTCCGTTTTTAAACGGTTTTATTTAGCTTGACCCGTACGGAATTTATTTATTTGGGTCAAACTTAGAAATTGAAATCTAAGCGCCTTCCCGTTGTCAAATTGATCTGAAATTTGGTACACACATTTAATTTAGATGGCAATATAATATAATAAAATCAATAACATTATAAATCCAAGATGGCCATCTTGGATTTACAATGATCTGCCAGGTCGTACTCATTAAAAATGACACTTGTCAACATCTAATCAATATGTTAATTATCTGTGGCGTCCGTTACAGACGTAAAGGTTTTGTTATTTATGCTCATGTCGACATTAACAATATAATTAAAGCTAATTATTGCACAAAGACTTCTTAACAAAAAAATATTATGAAATTTTGTTATTAAAAACACGTACAAGTAATTTCCTATTTGCGGTAATGTAAAATTATTGTGTAAGTCCAAGTAGAGTTATTAAGTCCAAATGACTTGAGAGGGTTTACTAAAGATATAAACTATTCTAGTTTTTCTACACAATACAATGTTTTATTTACAATATAAAATTATCAGTAATATTTTTTAAACATTAATACATATTCTTGGCGTTTCCACATATTGCTTCTTGTTCGGCTTCCCTTTTTAACTTTTATTTTATGAGACTTATTGTTACAATTATCTCATGTTCCAGTAATTAAGTTGTCGTTGCTTTAGTACCGTATTATGTGTTATGAAAATATAAGTATCTTTTACTAATGTTATTTTATTTTAATAATCTTAAGTTACTGGTATAGGGCGAGCGTATTTTCAGGTAAACATCTAGACAAATTGTTGTATGCTGTCGTAAAAAATATAATTTTAGTCTGTTTATCATTATAATCAGCATTTCAAAAACGTTGAAAACACCGTTGAATATTTCCCAAATGTTGGCTGAACCGTAATCCATACTGTAGACAGAAAAAAACAGTATTGACGTCAACAAACCGTGACCCAATTCATGTTTTTACCATCTGCTAGTCGAAATATTGAATTCGAAGTCGAAAAATTGATAAACATAGGTCAAGTTGCATTGAAAAACAGAAAATATTCGAAGCTTTGATAGATTCGAGAGTTTTTTTATTTTGGGAACTAAAACCTTTTTTTTTTAACATGTAATCAAATGAATTTTCTTATATTAGATCAACGTATAATATTAGTCATGCTTATAATGTATGTATGTGTGTTTTTTTTTTTTTTTTTTAAATAGAATATGTTGTAGAAATTAAATTAATTCTATGTCAGAAGTATATAAGCAAGGTATTTATTTTTTATTATACACAAAAATAATCTAACGTTATATGCAACATAACACTGACAAACCCTATTTACAATTAGCTGTGAATGCAACATTTTTCAACATTATTGTTTTTCCTATCTTTCGTGAAGCACAAAGGTTCTAATTTCGCGACGCAGTCACGGTTATTTGCTTGTATGGAGCAAGAAGAGTCGTCTTACCAGCATGGCTGACCGACATTCGATGCCATAATACCCGGTGTAAGTGGATTTATAGTAATCAGAGACATCGACCTTCGACGCTGGATGCAAGATTGTCCTCAATGCAATTAATTTAATTATGCACTTCTAGTTTGCTTAAGCAGAGACGAGGTGAGTTGGCGATGCTTCGCGTTGTTAAGTGTTTACCTAAAAAAAGTAACTTATTTTCTCATATGCAACATTATTCTTTCTTATTTTATTCTCATAATATTATTATATAATTTAGGTATGAAACTGTGTATATACCTATATTATAATATTTCTCAACTTTTTTTTAAATTGCATATATTTATGACGATATTTCAGCTAAGTTATTTCAGTTTAAATTTATATATAAGAAAACCACGTGTAGCGATAAATGCCGTTCGTAAGTGTGGCATTTTCCACACGATAGGAGTCAGGACATTTTGCTGTGACCCCTTGACCCCAAAGGGGAGAGGGTGCAAAATACCAAAGGTCCCGAAAGGTCAACGCGTTGTTGTCTCGTTGCGAAAATTATTACAGACAGAAACGACCGGCTTACCACCCCTTACTTAATAATGTCAATCATAAATTAATATAATAAAATGTTACCTCCTGTTATAAATGAAATAAATGGATTCTTTCTTTCTTTTTTTCCTGTTTTCTGTTTTCCTTTTGTTCCTTTGTTTGACTCTTTTATATTATTTATAATTTTAAGTTATTGTACTTTAAATTTGTTTTACATAGAAGTATTTCACAAGGTTAACTATTTTTATATAACAACTAAGTCGGAAACTTCATAGTTTAATATTATTATTACTTATTACGCCAATAAAAAATATACCTTTAATCCAAGTTGGTTGTTATTGGAGACTCTCAATTTTTTGACACATTCCTACTTTGCGTTATACTCCTAATACACAAATACAAGTATTAACTTAGTGACTAATAGAAGACAATATTTGTTAGTAAACAATGATATTCACCACTATCCGGTTGTTTAGCTGTGTCATATTCATTTTCCTGTCATTAATAATATCATTATACAAATAAGACTGAGCTTCTTATTGTAGTGTTTGTCAAAGATTTTAAAATGTTTTATTTTTAACTGGTGTGACGTTCATGTATTAAAATACTCAAATGTTTAATAATGACTTGAAATCGTAGATAGAGAGGAACTGGTCTTATTTTTCGAATTATGTTTGACGTACTTATTATATTTTGAATTATACACATAGATAGATTTTCTCTGCAATGTCTCATAAATTAATTATGAATTAATAATTCGTATTGCGCAGACAACTTGCGCACAGAGTGCAGAGTATGACGGAAACATCATAAATGTATTAATTAATTAATTTTTTCTTCCTTGTCAATGTAATTATTATCACAATCTTAACCTCGTTCGTAGTTCAAATGCGTTTACGAGTTTTGTATTAAATAATGTGTTGTTAATGTTAGTTTGATGGAATAAATAAATTACATGATTTTAATACACTGACCAACTCTCTTTAGTTATGTAAATATTATGTCAATTTAAAAACGGTTTTTATTATGAATTAAATATCTAAAATTTCACATCAGTATTACCAAATTAAGTAGATTTTGTAAACAAATATAAATAAGTGATTTTACGTAAGCGTTAGTTATCAAACATTTGAAATATAATATTTGTAGGATGTATTTTTGCACAGAAAATACAAATACTGTCTGTAGTTTACGCGAGTAGTACACATTTAATTAAAATACTTAAACAGTTTTAAACGCTATAAGTATATATTAGTTAAACTCATTTAAAAACGAGGAGCCGTGGCTGCTGCAAAGCATCCGAAACGTCGGGCCGTGGTTAAAATAATTTTTAAATAAGTTTAATTGATATATAACGCTTTATAAACCGTTAAAGTGTTTTATTAAAACACAAAATATATGTTTCTTAATACATATCTTTAAACATTATTGAACATTTTTCTCTTAATAACAATCCAATATAAATATTATTGCCAATGTAACACGAGACTGGTGTTCTAAAACAAAAGCAAATGCTATTTTCCTTATTATCTGTATTTTCCTGAAAATCGAGCAACAATATGTAAACAGAGCGTTTACTACGAATTGGTCATTATTTTGTGTGTACGCCGATGACCTCGACAAACACATTAAGTGATATATATGAAAAAGTTCGTGAGTAGGGCTGGCTTTGACCAAAATAATGGCTACACATTCGTCTAAATGTAATAAAAATATTAGAAGAACACGGAAACAATAAATAATCTTCGTTAAAGTATTTCGTCAAACGAATAAAGTTCTCTACTTTTACTATGTTAAATCATAAACAAGTCTGGAAGAGATGGTCTATGGGAGAGGCCTATGTCCAGCAGTGGACACGTGGAATGGCTGAATCGAATCGAAATCATAAACAAGCTTTATTCAAAATTGATGAAACCATTAGAGTGGGAAAGAGTAATTTTAATAATTAGTAATAAGAAATAAATTATTTAGTAAATGCAAACTGTAGCACTTTGGGACAAGACAGGATAGAACGACTACTCGTCGTATTGTTAGCAGTGGTTAAACGCATTGTTCACATTAATATAGAAAATACATTGAGATGAAGAAAAGCTAAAAAATCTGGTAATGTACGCGTGGCGCAGCAGATTGATCGACGTCTTGCAACGTAAATAAAAATTATAATAATTATGTCACATCCCGACGTATAGAAAACGGGATCGACGATATCTCTTAACGAACACACACCGCCAAGCCCCCAATTTATCAATTTATGAAGTACTATTTCGAATAGCAATATTTATTTGCATAACCCTCGTATTTGTAAATCTGTGAAACGTCAGTGAATCAAAACTGATTTACCGAAACATCGATTTCATGGAAACTCATTTTCACGAGAGCTGGCGCGTCTCCAAGCATCTGCGTACTCGGAAATGCAAATAAAACACGTACTCTCAATAGTATTAATTGGGCGAGCGTGTAATTTAAAGGAAATTAAACTATCGAAGGTTATATGGAGCGTAAACGCTTGCTTGTCACGTTCTCCCAACATAAATTAAAACAACTTATAAAATTATTTAAAATAAAAAAAGTCGATGACAGCGGCTGGACTTGAACCCACGATAGACGTGACGGCACCTCACGTTGTTTTACAAACTATACTACTATGGAAATTGTCGATACATATGTAAGAATCGACACGCTCTCTCTCTCTCCTTAATAAATTAATGTGACATTTAAACATGGCGATGACGACGTCTTTGAGGGAGACTTCAAGAAGTCAAAGGTCTATGTTTCAGCCTATAAGCGTTTTATATATATATATATATATCGAGGACCGAAGATTCATATTACATGTATATGAAATATTGTCTAAGTGAGATTTTGTAAGTAACGTTATACTTTTGCTTATAAGTTGGACTTTATAATCAGTTAAAATGCAAAACTTGCTAAGTTGAAATTTAATAGCGTCAATCAAAAATATGTTCAACCGAATACCTCATAATACCAAGTACTTCCTTGGAAGTATATGCAGAATATAAAAATTATTTTCTTTTTATACCTATCGACAAACTGAATTGTGAATTATCTAATAATAACGTTTTATCGGCAGACGTTAATTATAATCGGCACGTGTAGACTTCACAGGTAGTGCGTGGAAAATTCAAGGATATTTTTATAAAAATATTATTCGTTTTGTCGTTTACAATATACGGCTAAGCTGAAACTGTAAGCGCCATCTATCGGTGGCAGCGTTTTCGTAGCGACCTCGTAGCGTGAATACGTAGATGGGGTCCTAAAAAGGAAATGTTGTGATGCGTCCTTATGTATAGTAGTTAACAAGTACTACTCCTTGCGTATATCTTGATATACGTTCTAAACTTCAATATTTTTTATATGTTATCGCATATGATGGCACTATATAGATTAAAAGTCGAAAATAAATTGAAAAATTTTGCTACTTGGGCAGGACTTGAATCGTCATCGTCAGCGCAACAACACAGAATTTCGCTCTAAATAATTAAGCTACCGAGTCCCCCCAAGTCTCAATTAGTTAGAGCGACAGTACGGGATGCTGGAGATGCCGGTTCAAGTCCCGCCCGAGTCGAATTCTTTTTACTTAATTTATTATTTTTAATATTTATACTACGTTCTAGCCAATATTTTATCTCATAATCGAAGATATATAATATAATAAAGCTATTGTTGTTATTAATAAATCGTTTTGTAATTACCTACGAATTAATTGGTTTTTTACTGTGTAGTTCCTATATTCTTATTGATTGAATATTGTATTATCCTTAAGAAACTTAACACAAGTGACTGCATATAAATATTATTCTCTCCTATAATAAAAGGTATTAAGACAATCTAAAGCGTTTTTTACCGAAGCACTCGGAAAAATAAACATAAGAGCACTCAACGTGAAAAAAAACCTTTCACCCTTTAAAAAGGGTTTTTTTTTTTTTTTTTTTTTTTTCCCCTCACCACCAGGTCGAGCCGTAGTTAAAAATAATTTTCAAACATGTTTAACTAAAATATATCGCGTTTTAAACCGTTAAAGTGTTTTATTCAAATGTAGTACTACTCGCGTAAACTACAGACTACTACAGCTTCAATGTGATAATATTAATAAATCAATGTGTATTCCGATAACACATGGTGTTTTTCACTTGTTTTTCAACCTAGAAAAACAATCTCTGTCTGAGTTTTACGATAAACAATGCAATGAGAATATTCCCATACTCTTTAGGTCATTCGTCGTTTTAACGGGACATTAGCATCAAATTAATAAGTTAATAGCTTCGTTTATGAGAACAAGACTCGTTAGGATTTTCTTATGAACGTGTATTAATGGGTCGTAAGTTCGGTCCTCAGTGAAAAACTATGTATGTAAAACAAGGATGTTATGAATAATATGAGAGTATGAATTTCCGACTTGAATTGTTCTGAACTCTAAAGTAAACTGTTGGATTTTCATCTGTTATAAGTAAAGGCTTTTTTATTGAGATATAACCTTATTATTTAATTTTTTTTTTCGATAATTTAAATATGAATATTATTTCATACATATTTTTAGGGTATTTGAACCTGTTTTCGCACGCGCGCTACGGAAACCTTCAAAGATGATTGTATTTCCCCGTTTTTCACATTTCCCAATGTTTCTTGGCTCCTATTGGTTGCCTAGCGTGTTATTTTATAGCCTAAAGCTCGAATCGTAACTAACCGAATGCTCTAACAACAAAAAAAATCGAATCAGTCGTTCCTGAGATTAGCGCGTTCAAACAAACAAACTCAGCTTCATATATCGGTATAGTAAAATGTGCATATACCAAATAGTGTTTTGCCTAAATGTTTGCTATCAGTCTGGAACCCATGTTAATGTCAAGCTATTGATTGCAGATGTGATGTAACATCTGTGACGTCACGGGTTTGACGCATGTGCGTGGGATGTTTTACGATCTGGTTACCACAGATAACGAAACATTTATAACAATCACAACCTCAAGCTTCCCTGAATTAGTGCAGTACCTACGCACTTGCCCACTCGACAATAACGCTCGCAGTTGAAATATATTTACTGACTTTACGTACATAATGCTTTTTCTAAATCAGTATATTTTGTACTGAATAGTATTGAATAAAGGAAACGCGTTATTTCCCCCATGTTTACAGCTGCTGAAAAATCAGACTCGTCGTTTGTAACCCAAAGTTTAAACATGAAATTACGATTTGTTAAAAGGTTAATGTAATAATTTAAAAAAGTGTAGTAAAAGTGGATTAACTATAAATTATATGCCATTTCTTAGTCGTACGGTGTTCATAAAAGAGGTCCCGGCTTCTAAATTCAGCAAAAATTTAAAGAGAGTCTCGTTATTTAAGAATTAACTGTAAGGCCACCTAAAAATCGGCGTTGTATCTATTGGTTTGAATCCTGGGGAAATAAAAGTGGGGCGTGGACTGAAGTCTGATCAATTACTTGCCAGTAAAGGACCGATCCGTAAAACCGACACAGAAATGTGTTCGCTCCTTGCCCCACGCGGGAATACGGAATTCACTTAAGGAAAAACCTGGAAGTTCATATAAACTCAATCTTATAGACTTGTGATGTTAGTGAAATGATTTTAGTAATCTCAATTTCGTTTAATTCTCAGATGTATAGTTGACCATTATAAATACTTTTTCAGTCGAATCTAAACAATAGAAGACGTAAACTGCTTACGTCGTTAGGTTATGACGACAATAGAGCGCAAATCGTAAACGTATTTACGATTCGATCGTCATTTTTAATACGCCGTATCGCCGCGGATTATAAACAAAAGATTGGAAAAGTACTGCATTATTATTCTTTGCCTAGTCCTTTGGGTATTAAATAAATTTATAACCGGAATCGCTGATGACAGATTGTGTTAATCGCGTATGATAATTTGTTTGTGATAGTCACTGATAAGCGTGGAGTTAACTTGATGGTAGGTATGCCCCAGTCTAACAACTTTGGCTTTAGATATTTGGAAATCCACAGATTAAAACCGAAACGCGATTACACTTCGCGCCTTTTTCATCTGTGGACGGTGGTTCATGACCCATAGCTATACTGTATGTACAACTAACCCACACGGCTATTTCTCTAAACCAAGTCTAGAGTTCAAAAAAAATCAGAAACTCTCTGGTTCCAGTAGGAGTCGAACCGTTAGTTACAAAGTTTTAAAAAACATCTTATTTGACTGAATAGTTTCACTGTTCTTAATGCAATATACTTTTACGATTACATATCAAGATTATAAACTGCTTCCATTTTTATTTTTACGATCGAAACATCGTAAAACAAGAGCGTCTTGGAAAATTCCCCTTTATTTGGACTTTACAATTTAATTCCACACACTTGTGTTAAAAACACTCATTACATATTAATTATTCTGATTAATGCGAGGTTTATTAACACTTAATGACGTTTAAGCATTAATAGACAATGTTAATGAACTTTTAACCAACACCATATGAAACAGAAGAAGAGCCTAAGATATAGGACTAAATACTAGAACTAGAACTAGAACTAATTGCTGTCTGTAGTTTACACGGGTAGTACCCATTTAAATAAAACACTTTACCGGTTTAAAACATGATATATTATATTAGTTAAACTTATTTGAAAATTATTTTAACTACGGCTCGACGTTTCGGATGCTCTCGTGACGACGGTTGCTGCACAGCATTAAAATAATTTTCAAAAAAGTTTAACTAATATATATCGCGTTTTAAACCGTTAAAGTGTTTTATTTAAATATAAGAGACTAAGCAAAAAAATCTTTATTTTATGGCAGGGTTTAGTTAGTAAAGTAGCTGACTCATACCGTTTTATTTTTTTAAACTAATAGGAATGAATGTTGTAGGATACATATTTTTTTAAACTAGTCCACTGAAGCAATCTTATATTGGTTTATAAATATATAGTTAGACACTCATACGCCATGATTTATCTTATAGCTATACAATAAATGTATTTTATCGTATGTATATCTATGTATCTATTTCTATTTATGTATGTATTTCTTCAATACAAAACTACCTTTAAGGTCTATAATCACATATTTCATACTATATACATACATTATTACTTTGCTTATACTTTAATGTAGCATTAACGAAAAAGATATTTTAATGTCACTACGACATTTTATGGTAGGATTCTTACAGCGCATGCGCCGACAGAATTATATTACGATATTATCAATGAATTATAAATTGATAAGATTGTTTATAACAGGTGTGTATCTATTTTCCGATAATTTATCAAATTGTAAATAATGAGGTGACTCTAAAAAATAAACAAATATTCTGTGAATATTCTTAATCCGTTTATCATTACCTGGTAAACAAAATAATAGTAGGTATTTAAGAATGGATGGAAGGCTAAGAAATGCTTAGTTGATTAAAATACAATGTATCCCACAGCTGCCTGGGGGGGGGGGAAACGGGAGTTGAAATTCCGAAATCCTGAGTCAAGTTAAATGTAAAATTCTGGACTTAAGCTTAAATAGTTTATATTTTAGTAGTGTTTATAAAAAACATGTCATTATTTCCCTAGATATAATAATAGCGATGTAATAAAAACATTATTTTTATCGCACAGTGATAACTAGTAACTAGTAATAATGAGGACGGACAAATATTGTTTGTTGCTAGTGGCGCCTCAAGTTTCAAAAATTTAAAGCTCTCTAAGAACGACATTTCGACAGTTTTCGATACAATTTACAGCACGAAAAATTTATTTAACATAATTTTTTATATATTTTTTGCTAACAGAGCGATTTTTTTAATTTTTCAAATAATCTGTAACAATAAAAAAATAACCTCATTTGAGAAGGAACTCACTTTATCCAATCCTCAAATCAGTCTCCTATTTTTTTTAAATAAGTCTTCTGGAAACCAATGAAAACATTGAGGAACGCAACAAATGTCATGTTTCTGCTTTTATCTAACAATGGTCTATCTGATTATATTTAAACTTAAGCTCCAGTTAAATCTTAAGGCGTGTCGTTCTTAGATAGCTTCCCAATTAGCCGCTAGAGGTGCGTCAGTTATCTTTGCTTCGCTAAACAAATTATTATTAAACGTTAATCGTACTACTTGCTAAGGCCTGAGCTAAAAATATTTTTCTTATCGAATGTTTTTATACGCTTATACCTACTTTCAAGCAATTGTGTTTTAATCATTTAGACAGTCACTAAGTAATTTATTCATTAGAATATTAGGTGATTAAGGAGTAAAGATAAAAGGAGTATGGAAATATTATTTTTGACGATTTTAATCATTGTTAGTGGTAGCATATAAAAAAGAGAGATTCATTTTCTCATAAGTGGGACATAGGCTAACAATTATTATTTTGTTTCAAATGTCAACATTTTTATAGGCAATTAGTTAATTTTTATAAGGTTTCCCTGGGGTGTATATAAAGGACTTCTCTACAAGGTTAATAAGTAGTTTGTACACAATCAACTCAAGATTTATCATAGTAAGACCAATAAGACATATTAAGTCGTTTGGAAGACAATAATATATTATATTGGAGCCAAAACTGGGTCTAATATGATATAATAAAATAATTATTATACAAAGCCAGACTAAGTTCCTTTGGTTTTCCCTTTTTATAGTTTTATTGCGAAGTAAAGTATATATATTTTTTTATTTAATTAAATTTTAATTTATATGAGTAGAGTTTGGTAATTCTCGAAAATCTTCCTCTTTACAGGACGTGCAGTTAACATTGATTCCTTTGCCTGCTGAGTTTGAATAGCAAATATAAAGATGTGCAGCAAAAACAGATTGGATTTCTTAAACTTTATAAAGTAACAATATATTAAAAGTTATAGTTATTACTATAAAAACAACTACTTTTTATATTAGAAGGGTTTAGGATGAAGAAGGAAACAAGAATGAAAATTAGTAATAAAAATATATTCAACAATGCATAAAGTTTTATCGTATATTGGATGCGCCCGCGCCGTCGGACGCGTTGTCTATATCAACGTCGGATGCTACAGGCCGAAGACTTGGCGCGTTGAATCTTTTTTAATAGGATCTGAAAATATTCGTTATTATAAGGATTTATACGTAAAACCTAAAAAATGAATAAAAGAGGCACATAACCCTTCTTATAGATTCTTTTTGACACAAAGAGGGCTAGATAATATGAGGCTGCTAGAGGCAATCGCCTAGTAATTAAAAACATGGTTTTCATTAAGAAGGAAAAGAAAATGCTCATTTAACTTAAGCGAAAACTAATTTCTACTATTAATATTTGTGTAAAAAGTATTTTAACAATTTTTAGAGACTATAAAACTATAAATAAGTTATAGAATTGCAGTTAGGCTTCTCTGCCTCTAGCGGCCTCATATATGCCAAAAACTTTGTCCTTTATGAAACACGGTTATAGAAAATTTCACTTACCATATTGTCATGATCAATTTGTCTCTGCTTTTGCTTTCTGTGCACAGCAGCAGGTGGCACTGGTTTGCGGACTGGCTGTTCTTTAGGTGGTATCGTCGACTTCTTGTTATTTCGTGCGCTTAAAATCTTATTTAGAAGGATGTGGTTGTGCCTCTCAATCTCCCTCAGCCTTTCGTTCGTGAACGACATGTTAACACGACGTGTAGGTGGCACTGAAACTGATCTAGAAAAGACAGTAACAATATAAAAATACTATTCAGTACCACCTTACACCATTACAATAACAAATGAAAATACACCAAGAAATAATACAGGATGAATTCTTACCCATAATCAGTAGATCTACTAGACATCGACGGTGGCTTACTGGACACAGAAGTATGACTCTTGGAAACCTTAACAGACTTATTTGACGCAACTTTACATGCTATGCTATTATTTTCCGATTTGCTAACAGTCTTTATCTCCTCCACTTCGCTGTCCTCTTCAAATTCGTCGGAATAATTAATTTCGTTATCATTATCAGACATATCATTATTGTCAGATCTATCATTACATTCAGATCCAACATTACAGCGAGACCCATCGTTGCATTCAGATCTGTCATCTGATCCCGAGTCATACACACATGTTTCAACACAGATATTCGGGGGTCTCTTTACTGTGTCAACAATACATCCCATGTCAAAGTTCTTGGTTATCTCATCTACGTCGTTGTTATTCTCTTCCTGATAATTCTGTTGTAATTTCATTTTGTTAGTATCACCGCCTGAGTATTGTGTGTCTATATACTCGCTTATAGCCTCTACTTTGAACTCAACCTGTGACATTGGTAAGCGTGCTGATCTGCTAGCTAAAAATAAATAAAAACAATTATTTAAGGCAAAAAGATTTGGAATTTTATGCTTATGGTGAGCCATCTATATACATCTACGTTGCTGATTAACTGACTAACTGGACTACCTATCAACTACCTACTAGTGATTTTGAAGTCAATATTAGTTTGTAAAAGTCAGCTGTGATCTGTAATTACTTAATTTTAATATTATCAGACTTACATGGAAATTATGTCAAATTATATTTATCAGCAACTCTCTTTGCAGTTTTAAATGAATATGTAATCCACGTCAAACGTTATAATATCCATTAAATTCTTTGTATATAAATAGTGTGACACTAAGAAATATTTAAACATACACTTTAAAAAAGACTGACGTCTGCCAAAGAAAAAATGTTATTATACTTTCGATTTTGGAACTGTATACCTCTGTCGCTTGACTAGGTCACTGTGAATTTATATGCTGCCAGATTGTCGCATTTCTGTGATATCTACAATCTCAAAAAAGATAACTAAATTCGTTTGTAAGAAAAATCAATAATGTTACCAAACAACCACATGTAAACAGAACAAATTGAAAGATCGCGCCATATGTATGTACTAGTGAAGTATAAATTCAACAACTATAGTTTATGGTCAGTTAATGTTCAAACTTTAGTGTATATCAAGAATATTGAAGTGTATGTCAATTGTCTTTGCCATGCCAGCCGTCAAAGTGACACGAAGTTGTTTTCTTTTATCTTCATTAATTTATCAGTCATCGGTCTGCTGTGTTTGTCTGGTAGTGAAGATATTGGATTTTCCATTTTATCGAAGAAAGCTGTTTTACCATTGTTCCTATTATATCATGTAAAATTAAGCAAGTATTAATAAACCTATTGTTACAGAACGAGAGCTAGAAGATCTTCGAAATGGTTACAATTATAAAGAACCAGCTATTAAAACATCTATCTAGGTACAGTATTATATCGCGTTGTGATATATTCTTTAATCGCTGTTGAACCTAATTAAGTAGTCTAAATAGAGTATATAATGTGATATATCTATTCAGTAAGCGTAATATGGAAACCAATATACAATGTTTTCACTAAATAAAACCGAGTTTTGTGAGTCAAGTTATTCTTACATCCAAAATATGTTTTTAGTTACTCCTGTAGTTTTTGTGGTACTAATCATTGCGTTGAGTCAAGCTTATTTTTTTAACACTATAATAAATGAGGCAAAAAAATGTACAACTTCTTATTGAATTTGTAATCACTGTTCAAAGTTGTCAACTTATTCTTGAATTTTAGGTATACTAAAAACTTATCGCCTGAACAAATATCATTATCAGCACTCCGAGGGTCTGGGGAACTGCAGGATTTGACTTTAGATGAAGATTTATTGACTGATTTACTGGAACTACCTGGGTGGGTGCGCTTAACATCAGCAAAGTGTAATAGAGCATCATTTAGAATACAATGGACAAAGCTGAAGACAGTGCCCATAGTTCTGGTATGTAAGCATGGAATACTTACAATTAAGTATATCTTTTATAGACACACGACTGCAGCAGCTTATGAGTACAATATTTTAAAATAATTTTAACTACAGTTTTGTATTGAAAGCAAAACTAGGATTATAGAACAATATAAAACATATTGCATAAAGTAGCTCTATAATAAATAGAATATATAATAATGAATATCTATTCTATAATATCGTCAATATAAAACGGAAATCCAAACCATTGGCCATCCTATTATATCTAGATATTCTAGAATATTTATACCCCAAAACACCTAACCAAACAAAGATAAAAGCAATAAACCAATATTGGTTTAGATAAAGTTAGATTTAATAGTATTTTCTACAAAGTACAGATTGTGTTATGCATAAATATATATTTCTAATAAGCACCGTCTTATCTAAATTAGCAGTAAGTAATGGTAATTGAAAATTATCTTATGTTAAACATATATTTAGCAAGAAAAATGAGCTATACTGGAGTTACAATATGATTACAATGCTTATGTAAGAACAACTGCAGTGTGTTTCTAAGCCATTGCCACTAGATCAAGGATCAGTAATCAGCGGAGCGAAACTTAATGAGATAATCATTTAACTTGTTAGTTTTTATAAGAACATGGATTTCTATGAAAGTAGAATAATTAATATTTATGTTAAAAAGATAATATAGTGGTATATTTTCTTCTTCTTTAATAATAATAATTATAATACAAAATTCTTATTATTCTTCAATAATAATAAAAATATTCTTGTTCTTCTTATTTAGTCTGTATAAAAAAAATTGCATTTTACATTTGATGCATTTTAGATGTTTATATGATAAACACTTACTTATTTTACTTCAAACAATATACTAATAGTTAATAATATTTGTTGTTACCCACTAAATTGAAGTTCTCATTTTGTTTCTTGTTTTATAAAATTTATTGAACAAAATTCTCTTTTATCTATTAAAAGGCTTCTTTACAAGCATTTTCTGTCCATTAATCAGCTATCTGAATAAATTGGTCACTATCTATTCATTTTCTTAAATACTCTTTCTTTTTTCGGTTTATTTTTCCTAGTTAAGTTTAGTAATATCTGTGTTTTGACATTTTTGCGGTTGTATATTTTGTTTCGCCTACTTTGCACATCTCGTTTTTCCCATAAACTTCTTTTCTTTCATCTTGAATTTTTACGCTAAAAATAAAAAGTCAAACTGGAATCTTGCAACATTATTTTATAGCAGAATACGCATATGAAAGGAGTGATAGTATGTAAATTATGCTAATTTCAGAACTTGGACGAAGTGCACATAGCGTTGGAAGTATGCGCGGAACCTCGCGTTATGAATCCAAATGCCGCAGCGGCTATGCCAGTACCTGGGAAGTATAGCTACATACATAAGGTATTTTTAAAAACACAGTCTTACTTCCCGTTTGAAACTTTTTATTACCTGAACTGCCAAAACTGATACTGAGTAGTGTGCAAGAAGTAGGTATAAAGCAAAAGTTGTTTACGCGAGTAGTACACAATTAAATAAAACAATTTTAACGGTTTAAATGGGAAATATATTTGGAAGACTTTACAAATTATTTCAACTACGGTCAAACGTTTCGTTACATTCCGCGTTTGAAACCGTTAAAAGTCTTTCATTTAATTTTGTACTACTTCCATAAACTGCAGATTGTATTTAGATATGTTTGTGTGTGTTGTAGTTATGTGATAAAGCATTTACAAGAAACATATACATAGTTTGGATTTTTTGGAATTTCCGTAGTCAGTACTTGTTATTTGATGAATATTTTTAGTACATATATTATGTTTCAGGTGATAGACGGTATCTCAGTGGCTGTGAATCATGTTCAAATAGATTTTAATTGCGATGCTTTCACCAGTAGTGTTCAGGTAAATTACCTTAATTAAGCTTCTTTGGATTTAGTGAAATGAGGATGTATTACAATGATTATGTTGCAGATCTCAAGAGTGACTGTTGAGTCTCGTACACCAGATGGCAGGAAGGGAGACTTAAGACTGACTAGAATCAAATCACCAGATACAGGACAGCTGCTTATCTTTAAGGTTTGCTTAATCAGAGAAATACTTAAATTATGTTTAACATTAAACATTTAACATTTTATTAATCTTAGGTTATAAACTTTTAAACTTCAAAAAGTTCCAGTCATCATTTTATAACAAGTGGTGTCTCAATTCTAGGAATTAGAATGGCAGAGTGCCCGGATAGAAGCGAAAGCGCATGGGGCGGCGGCAGCTAATCTACCACCTTTACGACTGCTTTTGGGAACCACACACTGCCGGATTGTCATAAAGAAGAGATTAGCTGGTATATATTATTATCTGTTTAACTCAAACCTAAATTATTTTATGGGTATACTCTAGGATATTTTTTTAGGTTTATAAATGAAAATCATGTTGCTTACAGATTGTGCTGTACTAGGATCGCGATTAGTGCTTCGCCCTGAGCCGTTGGCGTGGGCGCTGACCGATGGACAGCTACGAGCAGCGCTCGCGTGTGCGGCAGCTTTAGCTGGGCCAGTACATAAAGCAACACAGCTCGCTACCAGGACTAAAGCTGCTAAGAAGGTATAGCGCAGGCAAAAACATGTCTAAACCAAGCTCTAGAATGATAAAAATGTCATATTTCTTACACATTTTAATTATAGATTTTTTTCTTTTGTTTCTTCAAAGTAAAATTGTACAAAAATATTTTTTGGTATCAACATTGTAAGAATTCTTTAGAATACACCTTTATGTTATGTTTATAAAGTCCCCACGATTGTGGCGCCATCTTTGCTTTTAGAGGGTACTAACTACCTCAGGGCACACTGCTCTCATATTGCATTGGTAAAATAAAATAACCTATAACGTAATAATATGTCCCCATCATTCTGTAGTGTCGCTTTAGGTAAGTAAGTTTAAGAGCGTATAAATCATAATGTATTTGTCTACGCAGATTGAAGAGCCAGTACAGCAAATCGCGACCCGTTCCAGTTCAAGCGAGAAAGACATCCTGGCGCGAATGTTTGCGAGATACGACGTCCGCGAAACCTCGTATCATCTTTTAGCGCCCAGGATAGACCTGCATCTATGTGATGACCCTGGATGTAAGTATAAGAACATTAATAATTTTTAATTCCCTTACTTAAACTCTTGGTGTAATCTGCTTATATTATTAGCCTAATAGAATAAAGTGTGTAGCAAATTGCACCTTACTGTTACAATGGCAACCGTGCCATTCGATGCGCCTGCGACGAACATAGTTTAATTTATATCGTGCGTTAGAATCCCTCCTAAAGTAGGTCGGTTACGCTCCCCGTGTCGTGTAATTTCCATTTTGTATTTTACTCCAATAATAATTATTTTACCGTAATATATAACTTGCTGATATTGTTTGATGAACTTTTGTAATAAATGATGGTTGCTTTCAGTGGGTAGATCAGAAATGCCACAGTTAGCGAACGGTGGTGCCCTCCAAGTGACCTTAGTCAGTATGCAGGCTGATCTGTTTCCATACCACAAGGCTTCTGACGATAGACGGCATTGGAGAGGCTATCGGTAAGAGTTAAAATATATTATTAACTTAACTATCAATTATACGCAACTGAAAGTGAGAGTTGCTTAATTTGTCTGAATTTTATTGCGTGGGTCCTAACTGTCGACTATTATTTAATTGAATTCACGTATCTCTAGAAAAAAGTTTACTACGATTATTTAATACAAATTTTGATTGGTGATTTTTGTACGACACAGATTATACAAACCTCCGATTAAGAACGCCACCTAGTGGTGATCGGAGGAAACGTAGTATAATGCAGCAATAAAATGTACTCTTATGGTTATAGAGAGGCCGCCACGCCCCACAGCCAGTGGCTGTCGCAGGCGCTGTCTTCCTTCTGCGGGTCATTACTCGATTTGCTAGATCCCAGGCCCCTCACACCCAGTGCTAAGGTACCTGATTCCATTCATTTGTGTTTATTTTCGTCATTACTCTCGTCCGCAATAAATCTAATTTCGTTTATTCAAGTATAGTTATTAAGAATAAACGTACATTTTTGAATATAAAAACTTATGACTATTTCTTGACTTATGTTCTGATAGGGGACGGTATGGAATTCACTTGATGCCATGTAACATCTGTCGCCCTATTGGATATATGAAACTTCAGAGAATGAAACCAACACGTTTACCTTATAAATAGGGCAATATTTTTGTATGTTAAAATGATTTTTTTAAAATGATTTTTATGTATTCTGGCCCAGAGACGTCATTTCTAACTGAGCGTTTGGAGTGGTTTGTGAAAAAAGTAAAGTTTAAGTGAAAGACGTATTTTGATTTAAATTTTGATTTGTATTTTGTTACAGCCAAACAGTAATTCCGAGAGAAGTGAAGAGTCTCTACCGAATGGTGTAAGTCACAAACAAAGTGCACCTCAAACTGCCGCTCCTACTGCTCCGTCCACACAAACTACCTCACAAGGTAAGTGCATTAGTAGTAACCGACTATTTAAATAAAACACTTTAATGGTTTAAAACGCGATATATTAGTTAAACTTATTTAAAAATGATTTTTAACTTCGGCCCGACGTTTCGGATGCTTTGCAGCAGCCGTGGTCACGGGGAGACTGTCTCCCCGTGACCACGGCTGCTGCAAAAATCATTTTTAAATAAGTTTAATATATCGCTTTTTAAACCGTTAAAGTGTTTTATTCAAATGTGTACTACTTGCGTAAACTATAGACAGTATTTCAGTAACCGACTAGTATATTATACCTTCTTTAATACGTATTATGATCAACTATGTTATAATAAATAAAAAATGTATATGAACATGCCTCTTTTGAATAGATTATAATTTTGTTCTACTCTTTCAGCATCACCGACAAGAACAAGAATACTTCAACAACTAGGAAAGCTGATGACTACTTGTTTAGTTTTAAGGATAGATGATTTCACGGTTTATAAGGTTAGTTGGAACTTAATAGATGTGTTTGTGTTATCTTAGTTATGGAGATAGTAATAATTTTGTTTACTTTAATCTTGTCTGTTCTGTATTTTTAAAGGTATCAACGGGATCCAAGGCTCGCGAGGCGCCTCGTCCCCTGGTTAGTGCCGAGAAAGCTACATTACCTGGTGACGCGGGTTTACTCCACGCAGAGCTTACTTTCTTTTACTACCCCGGCGATGTATGCTTCCCTGGTAAGAAATTGCAAAGCCCTCAAACCCATAAGACTTATGTCCAGCACTAGGACGTTATTACATCGAAAATATTGATGTATTATTCATTTCAGTGCCATCACCAAAACTCTACGTGCAAGTGTCGCCAGTAAGGGTAAACGTAGATGTTCCGAGTGTGGTGTGGCTGGCTGCGTTCTTGCCGCATGTAGCAGCAGCTATAGCCACTGAGAGCACGAATGATTCCTCGTCGTATATGGACGTACGCACTGAGTGTATCATGCCTAAGGTATGTAATATTCAGTCTTTTTTTTATCGAAAAGGTATTATATAAAGATATAACTTTTAGAAAAATTTATGGGTGTCGATAGTTTTCATTTATTTCTGATAATTTTTTTTATTGATCACTGTAAAAATACGTCATCGTATACGCTGAATGTGTGATGTTATTGCATTTTTTTTGACTTTATTGTAATCGGTTTTACTTCTTCTATATGCTATGCCTCCATAGATAGTTTTGGAAGCGGGACCGGAACATATATCGCAACAGCGCGACAGACCGAAAGAACTTCAAGTTTGTACAGCGCGAGCGACTTTCACAAACGTACGCGAGTCTGCAAGATCTAGTGAGTATTTGGTTTTCTTTTTTATGATAAAGGACGAGAGACAAGCATAGGATTCATTCGATGGTCTCAACTAAACAAGATGCGTTGTTGGCTTTGGATATTCGGAAAAACTATGCAACCTATCTAATCCAATTGCAACCTCTATCATCTGTGGATGGTGGTTTGTGATCCGGACGGAAATTTCTATATGCCACGCATTTAATATCAATATTTCCAACAATATTATTGTGCCATTTCATAAAAAAAAAACTCAGTTTTTGTACTTATTTCCCGTTGCCTCTTAGATTTATGCCAAATAGAATTCTTAATATATTAATTCACATCAAAATTATTTTGTTAAAGATCAAATGTGCTGAATATTTACTATTTAAAGCATTCTGTAATCTACAGACACTGCAGGCACTAGAGCGGATTTAGCCTCAATTATTTCAACATTACGTCGTCTTGCACCGAGGGGACAATTTCCCTGTTCTGGTGACGATATGGACCCCATACACCAGCAGTTCGTTCTACACGCTGACAGTAAGTACTGTACTAAACCTTACAAGTAATTGAGATACCTAGATATATTTATTTAAAGAAAGGCCTGCCAGCCAATATTACAGAGTATGAAAAACATTATATTAAAATTAAAGTGTTAAGTTATCTGCTCGTCCTATTTAACGACCAACTACATGCTTAAAACCATGTACATTATGTGTGGTACAGATTAGAGGGTAAAAGATTAACAGTAAAAATGATTCAAGCGACGAAATACGTCAAAAAAACTTACCTTTTACATAATAAGAGGAGTACAGTAAGATATAGTAGATATAGTAATTTAGACAATTATATTTAAAGTATGTCTGTTATATTAAGCAATTTAAACGAATATTCCTTCATTATTTTAAATCATCCAATTATTTATTATACATACACCTCTGATTAAATGTAATTATGTTATATGTTGTTACTTCATTTACAAAATGTGCAATTATCTCGCTTGTGATGGGCCTCTCATGGAGTCACAGAATATCAGTGTTGGGACGGTAATTCCAACGTAGCTGAATAGAATCCTTTTCAAAGTAACTCATTTTTTTTATTATTTAATATGTTAAATGTCTCGTGTTGTTTCTGAATAAACGTATTTCTATTTCTAGATTTATTACATTAAACTTAATAAATTTAACACATCTGTTAAAAATAAATATTTTTACAGGTCTAGACGATATAGATCGCGGCAGTGCAGTCACTCCGGAGTTGTTGTGGCGGGAGAACAGATCTATCTGGTGCGCAAGAGTCGAACCGCTTTGGATCGATTTCTGTGGCGCACGGGCTACTAACTATAAACCTTCTCCGCTTTTAGATGCTACACCATTAACTGCTTGGGTAACATTAAAATTAATTATTATACTACTAGTTTATTTATTTTAAACTTTTCCAGGGATGTAAAATTTCCCTGTACATATCTTAAATTTCACGCGGAAACATAGAGCCTCATTTTACTTAACATAATGGAGTCATACAAATGCATTTTAACAATAAGAACTAATTAAAATTTACTCTTAGGGTAAACATAATATATTGTAAAACAATAGTATAAGTGAAATCCAGTTTTCCCCCATGGGGCGTGGGGTGAACACATTTCTGTGTCCGAATGAACGATTTTATTTATAGGCAAGTAGTTAATCAGAATTCTTTGCCCTGCTTGACCAAACAATCTATTGTTTGCCCATTCGTACCCAGGACTTCTCGACAGGCAATGCTAGGCAACACGTTTAGCATAGCATAGTATATTAGGAAATTATTATTAAGCATAGTCTTTAAACATATACATTAACGTTCATAATTTATTCAACACAGATGTGTTTCGAAGACGGCTTCAATAAAATCTGGGTGATCGGGCGAACGTGTGGTCTAACTGGGTTGCAGATCAACCATTATCAATTGCTTTTCCTATTGAGGCAGTTGGAGAAACTGTCAGAGCTTACCGCTTGGTTGTCCCATCAAGCTGGCAGGATGCCAGAAGAGCCGGGGTAAGTTTTGACTTCAAAGATAATAACAAAGAACCAAGGTTATTTGACTAACGGGTCAAGTCAATTAACCCTCATGGAAAGTCGTGTCTAACTAGTTGATTATGGAGATGATATTATTTTTCAGTACAATAGTGGCGGGAATAGTAGTCCCAGCAGTAGAAGTAACGCTGGTGCTCCCAACCCACTGTCCCGGTCAAGAATCTTCAAGAGACCTGGACAGTGTGCCGTTGGATTCCTCCAGTTTGCAGGACTTGAAAATGGGTAAATGTCATCTCTTTTTTTACATTGTAGTGACTTTACAATTAATTTACGTTTGTAAACATCATTTTATTACGTCCCAAATATCGGGCTTGTATATAGAGACAGACTAGATAATATGATGTATTATTTGTACCGCTTGTCTCGCTTTTTCGACTTAAAATCGATTAGGAGTGAAAGAGACAACATGTTTTTTTATCATATTTATTACTGCCGTACTAAGGGATGTAGGCACCTCCCTAGGTTCAGAATCAACGATGGCTCCATCAATGCTGGATCGAGACAGTGGAGTGCTGGCCACGCATTCGATGCCAGAATGTGGGTACCCACTTTCGCAGTCCATAGAAGTTTGTTCAGCGCTACCCCTTCCTGCTGAAGAGTTACCACCGCCCAGTCCTGGGTTAGGATTTTCCAGTAAGTCACCGTCAATATTAAATTCTGGTGTCACAGTGTTAGTTAGTCCTCTGAAACGGGTCGACCGATTTGTATAAAAATTTTAATCCATATTTAGTTGGCCTGAGATTCGGTTACTATCTATTTGTTCCTCAACCCTTAGAAATGACAATGGTTCATTTTCTAAGGGTATTTGTTTTTTATTTTTTATAAAGCAGCATTAAAATTACAGACAACCCATTTTTTTATTGTAGTTGTTTTAGTAATTTAATCCGTTTTCATTCCACTCGATAACTGTTGGTACTAGTTTGGTTATTTGAGTTTTGTTACCTTGTAAAACAACGTGATGTTACGTTTTCTTAATGAGTACAAAGCTAAACATGCCATTCCAATACTTGCACGGTGGCGCATGCGACCTTACTTTAATCAAAAATATTTATTTCTATATATACTTTTCCTACTTAGGTTTTTCATCAATGCGCCGTGGACTTACATCGCTAGTGACGTCAATAGACAGCGCGCTGACGCGTGATGAGGGGAGAAGTGACGCAGCCTCGACAGCCAGTTCTGACAGTGAAAGATACGTCGTGGTGGGGTTGGCTGCAGAATCGCCGTTGGACGCAGATATGGCTTTTAGGTATTTCTATGTCATGATGATTATCATTCCATCTAAAGTTAGAAATTGGCTTATCTGTGTTTGCATTTTTGATCCCCACCAGGGCCAATATGTTTATAATCAATTTGTGTTTTTTCTGAAACACGTTGAATTTCGTCTGGGAATTTTCCCATTTTATAAAATGGTAGGAATATAAAAATTCCGTCCAAGATGAAATCCATGTAGTTTAATCGCGTTTCCATTTCGGTCTGGAAATTCAAATATCCAAAATCAAAAATAGACAGCGCATTTGCTGAAATGTTATATGGCTGAGGTACTTCGCCTTGCATCCAGTGAACCATATGCTTGTTTGTCTAGAATAAAAAAAAAAGCAAAAATGTATAATTCTGGATATTTTTTATTGTTAATTACAATTAAAATTATGTAATTAAGGTATAATAAGTAAGGAACGAATTGACTTTGTCATAAACCGAGATTGTTTAAAATTGCAGGGAGTTCGAACAAGGTCGAACCTGCAACAGTGGTGTCGAAATGGCAGCTGAAGTGGTGGAGCGATCTTCTTCCCCATCAGATCACTCCATTACCAGTTCTTGTAAACGACGAGATTTGGTTAGTATATTTTAAAAGATTTTGTGACAGCAATTTGACGAATTTATCAGTATGTTTTTTAGTAATATGAGTGACAAGCGTACAAACGAGTTATATCTTTAGGACAGCATCCTTATAATGGTTCGCAAATTTTAGTAATGCATATTTTAGTAACATAGAACCACTTTGCTGTAATTTAAGAACTTCCATTTCAAAGATCTTTCATATTTTTCTTTGTTTAACTATGAATGTTAGTTTTTTATATGTTTAAAAACATACAATTATTAAAGCATACAATGATTTATATACACTTTAAGATTTCAACGTGCACGTGGCGTTTAAACAACATCTACCTAGTGCAACAGAGTGTACCAGGAAAATCTACCTTAAGACTAACAGCGGACGACCTAAAGTCCGATGAATGTGCTTCGATACCTTGGGATGAATTTCAGGTGAAGTTCATATATAAATTGATACTATAAACACTAGTTTAATATTTATTTTTTAATCAGCAAGATAATTTTTGTCGAAGCCAAGATTTTCAGAAAGAAAGCCAAACCTTTAAAGAACTACATTTACCATAAACATTTCATGAACAATATATTTTTTTGGATTTTTAATTACTTTTCTAATATACCAATACCACTTTAATTTAATCTATAACTTTTTTCCACATTTTCTATACTTCAAACATAACATCTACACCACAGTGTCATTCTAACATGTCCTAATTAAGGCGATTCATGAGTCGATGTTTTGGTAAGTCATGAACTATATAAATTCATATTTAATTCAATGAAATGGGCGAAACGATGCCCCTATATACGCATTAGTCGCCTTGACGTCATTGTGTACGGAATTTTACCTACGTTGAAAATCAGTTCTTCTAGCATGTTTTAATATTTTTTTATTCGATTCCAATCTGTTATCATGTGGCAACACTTTATCACTGGATTGAACAATATAATATCTTTATAGAAAATGTGAAAAAGTATTGCCAGCTTGCATGATCATCAAGTCACGTCATGACCCATCGTATCGATTTTAATTATACCTACTAATAAAAAAGGAATGCAAATTCTAACTTGTTGTCTATGTGTTTTCTTTATGGCAACACCGCCCGCTCGGCTATCATGAACAGACCCGACTCAAGGTATTTGTAAGGAAAACGTAGTGTTTTGTTAAGTGCCATAGATGTAGCGTTTGTGTCGTAGCCAAGGGGGTTTGGAATGTGTGTTTGAGAGATATTTTCATCTACTTTACATAAAATAAGGTTTCAAGAATAACGAGGCTCATTAATGATAATCGAATTACTCCTTACAACTATTTATTTATAAATGTTGTGCAAATTTTTTTGTCATTAAATAAACTCCATTTTTTTATTATAAAATTAGAATCCTTTTATAAGTAAAAATATAGTAAGATCACGATAACCTAAAGATAGAAATTACACAATTTTAAAAACATTATTATGTTATCATTAGCCATAGTATCGATGAAAATATCTGTCAAAATGTGCTTCAATTTATGCACCTCCATTCATACTGCAATATTATGATCACAAATTAAGTAGTAAGTAATTAAAGTAGAAGAAAACAGTGTGTATAAAGGTGTAAGTACAGTAGTAAGTGAGTAAGACTACCCATTTCCACCTCATATTTTAACCTTCAGTGCCCTATGTATAATACATAGTATGTATAAATTATAATATTAAACCTGTATATATTGCATGTGCTTATTGTAAATATAAATCCCTGTTTCATACACAACATAACAATATACAATCAAAATACATTAATTACATTTAAGCTAAGTGCATCTTATTGTGTGAATAGTGAGTTTGGATTCGAAGTTTAGCATGAAGATAAAATATAATATATTTAATATTAAAATGCTTGCTATGAAATTAAAACTAAGATTACATATTAATTGTTCCTTAAGATAATGAACTATTACCGGTATGATCATGGCTATAAATGTGCAATACGAACGGCACTTAAATAAAACTATGTTTTATTAATAAAATGATACTGAGTTAGTATGACATATAAAAAAAAATAAGATGGAACAATTTATAGTTTTCCTATATTTTCCAGTGCAGTTTAAGTTTCAACTTTTTATTTTATAACAAAAAAAAGATACGCTAGGCAACAAATTTAGTTATAACCCTATTTTCAGCTACGTTTACCGTCATCAACATTATATAATACGCATGACTATGCACTCTATACAGATGTTCAATAGGAGTCACGGATCTTGTCCTTCAGGCAAAATTATAATTACTTCTTTATTTACCGTCCTATAACATGAAATTCTAAAAAAATAATTCGAGATATCCAATTAAAAATTTGTTTACTGTAATTGTGGGAAGTTATCATAGATGTGACGAGATCCGTGTCACCAGCGTTTTATAAGTATAGTATTTAAAACTACCCTCAAAATGTACAGAGTAAATTCTCAATGCGTGCTCGGGCGTGGAACGAGCCCGCAGTTAGCGATGAAGATACGAAGTTAAGAGACTTACCTCGCGTTGCAGCAAGGCTTGTGAGGATAGAATTACCAAAGGAACTGAATGAAAAGGTTTTTAATCTTTATAGTACAGTTATAATATGACTACCATTAGGGTAGCAAAGTAACTAATAATCAACGGGTCGCGGGTTCGATCCCCACGGGGTCCAACATGTTTCTAATTTTTCAATTTATTATTTTTATGAAACATTTTAGACTTCGTCTGGAAATCTGGATAGTAGGCATATCGAAATTCCGTCTGGGTCACGAACCACCGTCACCGTTTTCACAGATGAAAAAGCCGAGAACTTTAATCGCTTAAATTTTCGAATATCCAAAACCAAAATAGGTCGACCGCGCATCATGAGTAGACGTTATATGGCTGGGGTATTTCTCATCAAGTGAACCTCAATGCGTGCCTGTCCTCATCTATCATTAATAATAAAAACACGTGTGATCAATAACAGACGAAAGTTTAGTGACTATTATTAACACATACATTCATTTTCCAGGGCGAACCAACGGGCTTGGCACCTTTCGAAGAGCTGCTTGAAGCTCAAATTCGTGACTTGAACATGTCATTGAATATGAGCACAGCACTCGCTCTATCCGAATTCATTGAGGACGAAGTAATTGTGCCTCCTATGCCGCTAGAGGTCAGTATATCCATATCAATAAAATATTAACGTCTAAATGCGTATTTTTTATTATAAAATTTCAATCGAATTCGAATCGAATTTAATCTACTGAACTTTACTTAACTAAATTTTTACCTGAATAAAAATATTTTTATACATATTCCTAATACTAACCGTTCTACGAATCTATGTACCCCACCCAGTTATCCTTACTATTTAGTTTTTACTCTCTTAGTATAAAAATAGCTTGCATGAGTACAATGGAAAAGTTATTTAAATAAAAAATACTTTTTAAGCAGTCGATTTAGATCTAACATGTCTACCGAGAAATCTCTCTGAATAATCCTCCTGTCTAACGTTAAAAATCATTAAATTACAGGTACTCATATCGAATCTGAAACTTCACCTAGTGGAAGATAGACCAACTCGCTCCATCTCGTCTCCACCACCTCAGCCATTAGATTTAGACCTTACCACATTACGTCTGACCCGGGACGCAAAGGGCATTGTCCATTTAGGCCCACCGGTTATTGAGACTTCACGCCCCCAGAGTCCGCCAGAACTTAAGGACGCCAGGCAAGAGATAGACAGGCTGAACAGAGAAAACGAAGAGTTGAGAAAGCGAATGGCCACGATGGATAGGATCGCAGAAGACAATAGGGAGTTGAGAGCGTAAGTATAGACTAAAACGCGATATATTAGTTAAACATTTGAAAATGATTTTTAACTTCGGCCGAATAAGTTTAACTAATATATCGCGTTTTAAACCGTTAAAATGTTTTATTTAAATGTGTACTACTCGCGTAAACTATAGACAGTATCTACCGTGTCCTGTTTGAGTCCAGCGTGAGTCGTATTTTTTTTTCAATTAAATAGTACAGTTACATAACATGTAAAAAATATCAAAGTTGTATTTAGTTGTTTGGTAGTACAGGCTAATACTAGACTGTGTTACTTATTATTGAGGTTTAATAATGTAATTTTAATCGTAAATAATACCTTTATTGTAACTTCATTTTTTTTAATTCAGAATCGCAGGAGAAGCTACAGTTTTACGTCAATGCGCGCACGCAGCTCAACAAGAAGCTGCGAATCTATTAGCTGACAAACAGGAGCTTTTGGAAGCCCTGCGATTAATGAAGGTAAAACTAAATGTATAATTATTATGTAATATAAAAAGAAGGTAAAAAAAATCGGTATTCCGACACATTTCTGTGCCTGCTTCTATGTCGGTCCTTCTTCTGCTCTCTGCCTAACTGAAACCTTAAGGCAAATTATGAAGACTACTAAAGGCAATAAAACATTTCCTGGGATCAAAAGTGAAAAAATATATATCTTTCAACTTCTGGCTTGTTCATAACTTGTTATAATTAAATTTAGAATAAGGAAAAGGCGACCACTTATTTTACACAAGTGTGCTTTATCCGATAATAGACTTTAGATTTTTTCTTCTAAAAGCAATCACATTTCTTTCTGTTACAGGAACAACTATCGCTGACGTCCCGCGGGAAAAGGTAGCGATCACCTTGCTCGCTTGATTGCACATCGTGTTGCCGGCACGAGAAAGATTAATATCGGCGTAGTCCAAGGTGGCACGCACATAAGGGATTGTGAAAAAAAATCTTAGTCGTCGTCGATATCGATAGCAAATAAAATGACGATTCCGTTATTTTAAATTTGAATAACACTAGTGAATGTTACAGAACTCAGTGTAGCCATTAAAAAATACCCAAAAATCAAAACTAAGTTATTGGCTAAACTGTTTAACATTTACATTTACATGTGGTAAGTCACTAATTGTTTATGAATACTGAATAAAATTTCGTGTACTTACAAGAAGTACTTACAATGTAAAAAGGTTCATTGTAAATGTTCATTTAAATGAACAATGAGAGACACGAATTTGTACCGAGTTACGTTTTCGATGGTAGCAACACTGTCATAATAACGCGTAAAACATCTTCAAAACATTTTGTATTCACTGTTGTGTGCTCGTGTAACGTAGTATTAAAGCTAAGTCAAACCTTAAAGAACAACTTCATACTTACTTAATTGCTTGTGCCAACTTGTGCGTGATAACAAGCTTGTGGAATATATCAATTTAAACTTAAAAGTAATGACAATTTACATACATTAGGAATAAACATTATCTATATGCTACTTGACAATTGAAATTAAAAAAAATATCAATCGGATTACGACATTTACTTTGCGAGTTGCCCCATTCTATTCTTCTCCCTAAAGTAAGGGAGAATTTCGGTGTTGTGGATAGTTAAATACTTGATATCGTTTTGTAATTACTATACTTGTTAACATTAAATATTCCATAAAAGTAGTATAAGATTGTAATTTATTGGAAATTGTGCCTGCATATCGATCATAATCTGTTTAACATAAAGCTTTGTGTGTCTTCTATGACTAATATCAATACTTTATCTTATTTAAATATATATATGTACCTACCTAATATTACCATTTATCGTATTTTCAAGTGATACTCTCATTATAAGGGGCTTGGGACATATATATGGCTATACAGCCTTACTTATAAAGAATACAAGTAATTGATGCGATAAGCAGATTGTGCCTACTATATTTTGTCAGCATCACAATTGTGTAAAGCGTTTAGTTAAGCATTTAAAACGGTTTAAAACGTCAAATGAGATATATATAAGCCGTCCTTTCGGGGGCCGGGACTACAACTGCTGTTAGAAATAAATAACTAATATGTATATTTCGCGTTTTAAACCGTTCAAAGGGTTTTATTTATTGTGTTCCACTCTTGCAAACTATATCCTAATTATTATGATGCGTAACAAAGTTGTGTATTTGTTACGCATCATAATAATTAACATCCTGCAATACCTAGTATATAGATATGTTTTTACCTTTACCCATTATTGTTATAAGTTAAACTATAAATATATTAGTTAAAAAGCTAGCTTTCACAAAATATATTTAATATAATTTTTTAATTGAATATTTATTCTGAAACTCGGTTTTGAACGATTTCTTATCCTTTGCATGTTTTACGACAGTTTAAACGAAATTCTCACATAAATAAAGCCTTTTTTTTAATGCGAAGAAATAACTAAAAGTAATGCTTACAGAGTGAGGAATAAGAATTTTAATCAATACCACAGTACAAGAAACAGCTCTTTTCACTAGAAAAAGAGACGGTTATTCAACAAATATTTTATACAAGTTTTACAATTATGATATTTTTTTATTTTAATCTATGGATCTCTATTTATGTTGTTGCTTCAACGCATTTTCATTAAATATTGTGAAACCAGTTACGAATTTTTTTAAACTAAGTTATGAATTTTTGTAAAAATATAAAATTACGCCTATCTTCTTTATAATATACAAAATGAAATCATTGTTGCAATACTTAGTTATTAAAGAGGAATTGTTAAAAATTACATATGATATTCTTTATTATGTGTTTTATTTCGAAACCCTTCCTTAGTACTACTATTTTAACTAAACTCATTAATTTGAGATTTGCATAAATAATCCAAAACATAAGATCAATAATTGTCCTTAAAATTTTGTTTTCATATAAGCGATTGTAAAAAAAGTGGGCAAATTTTGCCGCGCGTAAGGGCAACTCAAACACGTGAGCAGAAAACAACGTGACTGATAATAATGGCAACATCCTCAGTTATGGCCGTCAGTCAGTTGGAAAAGAAGCTAGTGATCGCTGGTAAAGCATCGCGCCTAAATTCATAAGTTTCTTTAAAATACGTGGTTTAGTGTTATTTTTAAATTAATCTAAACGTTATACTGTGCGTTAGTGGGTAAAAGGTGACTTTAATTTATCGTATTGAAGATCGTGGAATGTTTTGTGTCTAACAGTAATAGGATCATCAGTGATCGCTAAGTTATTATTGGATTACTTGCTGTTTACACATTACAACGTTGCCCAGGTAAGAACTTGCCCGGGTGTATCGTCTAGTAAATAAGAGGATATTTTGGCGTTGATTCTTTGCCACGAACTCACCTGTGTAAAATTGGTAGCTACTCGTAGGCCGGGAGATAACGGCGTATTGTCGCAGATTGCAAATAGTTCTGATAAAATTCCTTCCACAATTTGCATCAGTAATACACGATATCGTTATATTTTTATTACGATAAAAGTACGAGGCCTCGGTGAGAATTGCAAAATATCATGCTCTATTTCCCACTGAAAGCTTAATCTTAATATTTCAAAAGTGAGCGGTGCTTCTCTGTACGTTTAAGAGTATAATTTAGAGTAGTAAGACTTTCATAAATTCTCCAAATTTACCTTACATCTTGCATAACACCATTGATTCACAATCAATGGGAAATCTGGTGTTGCAAGGCAGTTGTGCCAAACGGAGAATCTAGATTTATATCTGCCTTTAGTAGCTATTGCTTTAGGTGGATAATTTAATTTCTAAACTATATCCTTTAAATTGTATATATATTTTTTAATACTATTAAGTGTCTTCTTCCACAATGTAATAAAAAATAATTAGAATTACTTCAAATCAAAATCAGCTTATTGTATACAGCCTTATTTATGTCTTGTCAATTGTCCTTAACAACAAAATCTGTACTAAAAGATTAATATTCGTATTTGTATCACATCTTCTAACTATTCAAATTATAAATTTTGTCCATACAAATTCATAGATAAGAAAATACTACTACTAAGTGTTTCACTTTGACAGCCTATAACTCCTAAGACTCTTCAACCATAATTTTGTTTGCAACCTCCCAGAGGATTGTTTTCTTGCATACAAAGGTTTGGTACTTGCAGAGTCTTATAGCTGGCATGTATTTGTATTACTTTTATACATATTTTTCCCATCGGATCCTTTTAAGTCTTTAAAATTTGTCACTAAGTATATATTAAGCCATATAATTCATTGTTGGTTATGGTTGATAATGCTTTTTACAAAACAGTGCCCATAAAAATTTTATACTATAGCACTAATATTTCCTTCAGTCATTGCTCTGTTTCTGTGTAATAGTTCAAATGTGATATAATCACTTGTGTATACAAGCTGATGTCAGCACACATCTTTGGTTCAAGGTTTTCTTATTGTATATTTATTGTTACTCATCGGGTTTATTTTATTGAGTTATTATCAATTTTCCTTAAACAATTTGCTTGCCATAAAAAAATTGTTATAAGAACATACAAACAAAAAAAAATCAGGCTTTCCAGCCAGCTTTTCTAATTTCTTAAGAAAGTCAGGGAAATACCTCCAATTTAAAGTTGTCAATTAGAATATTTTTCTTAAAAAAAATATAAGAACTTACATTTTATATTTAGAAATATAGATAATATTCACATATTTTCCAATAATAAAACTGTGTATTATGACATTATGTAATGACAATAAATGATGGACGGGTAAAATTATTCAATCAATAAATTGGGAATGAATTTAAAAAAAGGTAGTTAGGTATAGGTATATATTTTATGTCAGGTAGGTAAATAGATTATAAGTTAGTTTCAGAACCTAACATCATTGTTTTGTACTTCAAGCTCTCTAGCTAGGCTTTGCATATTTTGGAAACATAGGAAGTAATAAGGAACTTAGTTGAAGTGATCCAAAAAAAGCATCTATAGATAAAAAGCTTAAAATCTGTTTTGAGGTCAACGCACTGATTAGTATTTGTTGACCATAATTGGGCACATATAAATAGTTGTATCGCAATTCGCATTGTGATCGGTAGGGCGCGGTCGGCCTTGCTTTTGTTGACCGTAACCAATTTCTGTACAGCCATAGATGCAGTTATTTAGGACGAAAGGCCGTGCATAGCCTTGACCAAGACGCGGTGACAGTTAAGAGCTTGTCAATTAAATTTTATTCTGTTTAGCATACGTGAGGGATTGGGTTTCGTGAGAGATACATGAAAACGACAACTCGATAAGACTTGCATATTATAGGTTTACCTAAATAGAAAACTTGACGGTTTAAAACGATTTTAGGACATTTCGTCACTACCTTTGGGTTTTAAATTGAGCCGGTATATTTTCGGATCAATAGAATAGTAAGGATGAAATTTATCCAATATGTGTAGTGTGTGTTAAATATTTGCACTTAATGTTTTAAATTCTATGATATTAGTATACATCCAGACTACTCGCAAGTATTTTTTTAAAACACGTTAAGAACAGCTACTAACCACACAAGACGTACTAGCCTACTATATTAATCATTTAGGCATTTATTCAGATGCGAAATATCCAAATCTACCTACAATTGTAGTAAACCTTTTGAAATTGTTAATAACATGTTATGCAAATTGATTTATATCCGTTATAAGTGGTTACGCAAATCATAATCACTTATTGGAATGCTATTTAGTATTAATGTACTAAGTATGTATTTCATAATTCTTCCAAGAATGATACGAGTATAATGACACTTTACAAAACATGGCGCGATAAGGCAAAACGCGTAAGTATACTGGCGTAAAGACATGTCCGAATTAATCTCTCATTTTAAGCCGTCAATTGTTCCCTTGTACCACGCTGTTCCAGTGCGGGTTGGCGGGGACGATAAATAATTTACCGTAAAAAAAAATCACACGAGTCATCTCGACATCTATCTTTGTATATCGAGAAATTTACGCGCGACGATCTCTCTTCCCTTTTATAGTGTAACGTTCACTGGCGCGTAATAAATATAACAGAAAATAAAAACCGGTAACCTGTTAGAAATATTTTTTTAGTATATTGAACTGTACTACTTAAATACCAAAACGGGAGCAGTTTCCTCGCTATCTGAAAATCTTACCTATTTTAAAAGTGCTAATATGAATTAATTGTGCTTTGCTTAATATTTCAATAAATTAAAGTATTAACCCTTTTATTATATTGTATAATAAAAAAAGTAAACATGTTTGTCCCAATATACCAAAATCTTCGTGCCAATTTCGTAACATGCTATCAAATTAATAATAGAATCAGTCATTTGTATATTGTTACCACGAAACTAAATGACCAGTTTGTAAACACGAAATCGTCCTTAATCTAGAATGTTCAAATGATATCGTTAAGTTAATTCGTCTTTGAGACGATTTTAATGACTGCTTTATCGCTCTAGGGACAATTATGCGGGTACGATTTTCAGTGGTGAGATAGAAATAGCATTTTGTAAGTTCGTATAAGTAAAAGCCTGTAATACATGGAGTTCGTTTACAAACTGTATTTTACTGTCATTTTGTAAATAAACTGATAGATTTAAAAGTCTGGGTACGATTACTTACCATCAAAACCGTACTTGATAAAAAGGCTACATCTTTTTATCTGAACTAGTGTAGCATATTTCGATCGAAGTCGGGCTTTCGAGAGTATGTTGACCAAGGTACAAAGTTTCGCCACTTTTCATATAAAGTGAATTTCTCATATCCGGAAACAGATCGGTTTCTACCACCACACGGCAGGATGGAGCTATTTTATTGCAACAATTCGAGTTGTGTCGATTGTGTAATATACCGAAAATTAGTTTCTCCAATTAGGAATAAAAAATTCCGCATCCTCCCGCTAACTGATGACCCCGCCGATTTCTAAGTTCAGGAAAACGGTTGAATATTATCCGGTACATATTAGCTAGGATTCACGCTTCGTCGAGGTTTTGCAATTCGCATATCCGGATGTGTTGAAATGCTGGAGCATTTTGCCGGTCGGTTCGTTTACTCGGAGTTCTGGTCAGTTTTCGTGCAGTCCGTGCTTTGACGCGTGTGGTGTTAACGAGTTGAGGATATAGTTCGTGTTTGTGGAATTGGCAAGTGTTGATGTATGTATTAATTATAACGACTATGCAAATAAATTTTAATATCGCTATATAACTTATTATAATATCACGGTACCTTACATCTTAATTAAATTATACCCGAAATTATGTTTTCTAGAATGATATTTTTACAAACGATTATTGATTATCATTAATTCTTACTTAGAGATTTAAGGATCTACTACCTTTTAACTTGAGTTAGACATATGTATGTTATGTATGTGCGATGGAAACAAAAATGCAAAGTCCATTGGGAAAGTTATTTCTCTTGATAGGACACATATCCCTGGTTTATAGCCAGCATAAGCAACTAAGTATGATAAAATCGCTCGCTTTCTTCTTTTTGTAAAAACTATATTTTAATTTGTATGTGTTTGAAGAAATTCCATTAAACAACGAAGGAAATTTATTCCGATTATTCAACGCGATACAAAATAAGAACTATAACTGTTCGCTGATCTTCGCAGAAATAGTTGATTTTGATTAGTCACAATAACAATGCGGTAACGAGGTCGCGATTCAGCTTACTTCGCTATTAGCGGCACGCTAGATGAAACGATAACGATTCTGTCTCATTCACGCAATTATAGCGTTGTGTGCGCATACGCATGCAAGCATTGGCAGAAAGATTTATCAACGATTACCTGCAACACCAAGTTTAAATCCTGTGGAAGAAAATGTTCGCAGTTATTAGTTCATCACCTTTCGATCACTAAATTAGACTGATCTATTAACGGCACACAATACAGCTACTTTTTGCCCTGCTATCATCGGTAACTTCCATATTTATCTTAACTTAATTATTAAGCTATAACCAGACCTTGTTATTAAAATTTGGAAGTGTATTTGAGCAGGAAATGTAGTTTTCGTTCTTCGTGCCTTTTTCTAAGTTTGCGATAAAAAAAATAATAATACGTAAGTTTAATTGTTAAGTGATACTGAAATTAAATTCTTCACTCTTGTTGTATAGGTAAAATAAATCAAAATGAATACTGTTTTTATTACTTTAATACATTGACTAGATTTTATAATAGATTTTATCCTGCAGCGTTTCTATATAAGTAATACACCGATATAAAATGACTAAAATAACAATCCATTCATTTTTCTTGAACAAATAATGATTGCGATCGATTTGATAGAATTAGTGGTTTGAAACTCATCGTAACGAGTATGGTATGCCGATTCGTCACGATTCAAACTGGTTCTAGGACTGAGGTAATAATTGTTTGGACCCGAACGGACACCTGCTTTTCTATGATGCGGGTTCGAATCCAGCTGTGCGTTAATTAATCGGCTATTTGGTTAACATGTGTTTTTGAACCTAGAGAATTTAGACAAACAATTAATACTACTTAGTTATCTCGTAATAATATTTTTATCTTGGTATATATATCACGGAACTAGGTAAATAAATGTACACTAAAAGAGACACACATTCATGACTAGTTTTTGGTTTTTGTATTTCAGTTATTTCCATAGTACCGTAATGCGTGTAATGTTATTTCTATTTAAGTGGCCTGGCTTGTGCCGTTCTCAAATATCGTTAAATCGACAAATTGTTAAACAAATAATTGCCCAATGGGTCAGAACTTCTATTACAATGCCGATATCGAATTTTGTTTTGGGATGTATTGTTCGGAAATAAAGTATTTTCATTAACCCGTAGTAAGTATCTATAATTTACTTAAGGAATTTTAAATTAAATATATCATATCAATAAATAATATAATATTATATATATCTTATTTCTAACTACCACCCGCTGCTAAAGCTTAGGTTACTAATAAACTTAAGAGTTCGATCTTATACTTTACTAATTTTTAATTTCATATAAAAAAAATGATTTACTAATCTACCTTAATACATAAAAGAAATTGCAATACCGAAAAAGCAATAAGTTTTTTTTTATGTCGTCATTTTAGATTTCCAAAGCCATCGCACCAACAAGACTCGTTATCAGCTATGTATAAAATGTGAGACACTGACTATTAAAGTGCTAAACGGCTATCGATGTATACGATATCTTAGCAATTTACACGGGCTGCCAAATATAGCATGGAATGCGCAAACCAGCAACTCTCACAGCACTACCAGATCTGATAAGTTCAAATAACAATGTTGTGCTAGTCCTGGGACCACCCACTCAAGACTATGCTACTTTAGTTTAGCTGTACTTTTTATGTACGAATAATTTTTGATTAAAAAAGTATAGTAAATAAAACTTGTTCTTTGCCATCCAAAGTTTTGTTTAAGGAAAACAGACAATATTAGAAAAAAAATCTATACTAATAAAGCTGAAGAATTTGCTTGTTTGTTTGTTTGAACGCGCTAATCTCAGGAACTACGCGTTCGAATTGGAAAATTGTGTTGTCTAGAACATTTATCGATGAAGGCTATAGGCTATAAAACATTGTCCTGTGACTAATAAGAGCGAAGATACAGAGGGAAATGTGAACAAAACGGGGAAAATTTTTCATCTCTATGGGTTTCAGATGCGTACCCTCCGATGACTTTAACCGTTTTAGGAACGTTAAATGATCTAAAAAAATGTCCACGACACTGTATGTCTATCTTTTAAGATTAACGTGCAAGAATGACGGAAAGGGACGCGACCGACGTCTTGGGTAACAGCTTAAGTTTATAAAGATAAAGGTAAGATATACCAATATGGGTACAAAGGAAAATCCTGTTCTCAAACATTTTCTACAATACTGAAGGAATTCTCCACTTTCTTCACGAAAGCCAAGAAACGCCCACAATGACCTTTTCCAGTTCTCTGAATTCAGACACTGTTGTCTATTTCAGGTTCTACTCTATATTAATAACCTCATTTCCTTTGTGTTTCACGATGGTTCTAATTTCTTAAGCCGATACATATATTGTGTTATATTATGTCATGATTATTCTATACCCTTAATGAAATACTAAATCAGCTTCTATTATTTTTAAATTTAGATTATACTTGTTGAAATACTTGCTACTTTTATTAGAATGATATTCGCATTGAGGATTATAAAAATCCTTAGATAGCTTGGTGTTTACTTTTTATCGGTTATAAAGTTTGTGGAAGGCAATGCAATAAATATAGTTAATTACGTATCTTTCAATACAGTTTCCTTTTTTACTGGGGGGCACTGAAAACCGGCGCTTTTTTGGGGGGGGGAGGGCCCACCGGGGGTTTTTCCCCCCTCCCACCCACCCCCCCCCTTTTTTTTTTTTTTTTTTTTTTTTTTTTTTTTTTTTTTTTTTTTTTTTTTTTTTTTTTTTTTTTTTTTTTTTTTTTTTTTTTTTTTATTTTTTTTTTTTTTTTTTTTTTTTTTTTATTTTTTTTTTTTTTTTTTTTTTTTTTTTTTGGGGGGGGAAGTAAATTCAAGTTAAAGATAGTTAAAAACGGAAGAATATACGTTACCAACAATAAAAGTAAATAAATTCTCGGGGGCTAACCCTCAGCGAATTAATTAGTTTAAATAGAAATGCCGTGTCCACCAAGTAATAATTTTCAAAAGCTAGAAGTGGTTTAACGAGCGGTGACCTAGCTTTGGATCGTTCAAAGAATTCATATAATGACCCACAATGAACGAATATTTTTCTGTTCACTATAATCACAGTACAGATAAAAATTTCATAATTACATTGACATTCCTATGAGTTAGGAATAGGTAATACTACGCAATTAAAGTATATGGGTCATAGTACAGGTTTTAAGTACCGAAGTATTATAACAGGTAACATTGCGTAAGTATTCGAACTCATCAAATTTTGCGTGTCTAGTCAACTTATTTGTCCATAAGGTTGTCATGATGATTTGACTTTCGTTCTGGTTAGTATGAAATACATCATTTAACATTAGTTTGCTTTGGCTGGTATACCTAAGTCCTGTTAAAACGAAATTCGTTACTGTTTATAACTGTACTGTGGCTAACGGCGTATATTTTAGCCTTGCGGATTTAGCGGCACCTCACCAATGGCGGAATGATATACTTAACTTGTTCTTGAGATATTAAATTCTAGTGCCGGTTGTATTATTAAACAGACTTTAAATTTATCTATAACTAGTAAATGGATGGTATAGTAAATACATACTTACGTACAATCTTAAAATAGATTATTCCATCAAAATACACGATTCTTTTCGGTGTACAATAAGTAACTTTATTCCCGGTCTATAACTATAGAAATCTTTAGATATTCACGGAACCGTCCATTGCTACAAACCATTTTATTTAATAAGAATCCTTTATCATTAATATTTAACCGTGTTATGAGCTGTAACGCGTTAACGTGTGAGACCTGACAACCCGTAATAAACCTTCCAGTGACGTCACAGTATCTTCAATTTCCTACTTCACTATTCACTTGTCTGCTCTTGGAGATAGTTGTACGGCTAAATAACATGTTTGTTGAGTTCAACCGCACTGCCATTAAAATAACTTGCCCACGCAACTACACGCTAACATCTAAATAGCATCTTATCTCGATTGTCTAAGATCCATTTCGCCAGAGTTCTATTAATAGTTTTTCCATCATACCATAACAGGTCGCAATTTATCGTCGGACGTATCGTCAGATTTATCTGTTGCGAGACGCGAATTGATTAGACGGCCTTGACCATCGGGTGACATTAATTCAAATTTATTATTCTGTTGTTTAAACATGCTTACATCTTTTGTAGGCCTTTTTTACTTAATATGAGGCCGCTAGAGACAGAGTAGCCCAACTGCCATTTTATGACTTGAGTTGTTTAGTTCATAGTCTAAAAATGTTAATTTACAAGAGCACAGTCACCAAAAATTGTTAATATAATTCTTACACAGATAATAGTACAAATTGATTTTCGCCTAAGTTAATTGTCCATTTTTATTTTCCTCCTTACTGAAAAACGTGTTTTTTCTTTTAAAACAATTTTGTAAAATCTACTGTAAATAAAATAACCGAAGTGTCATTCTGTCTTAACATTTTAATATTTCTTAATGTTCATAATAAAACATGCAATGTCTTTCAGCCCCTTTGAAACTACCGTCATCTTTTTTTCCTTGACGTCCAATTTATTCTTGAAAAATATAGCAATGAAAGTACTTACATATTTAACTTCAAATAATGGCTAGAGTATAGTAGAGGTACGAAGAACAGAGAGATAACGGATCTAATAAAATCCGGGTTGAGCCACCTTTTCCGTAATCTGCTCCCCGCCAGTTCAGCTAAGACTTTTCCTTCTATCGCTAAATTTACTACCAACACATATATAAAATCGATAACCTATAAATACTGAAATGTTATTTTGTATTTATTGAAGGCATTCTATACTATATTTTAAAATTAGGTACAGGTTTATTTGAAATCAAAAATCCTTACCTTTTAATGTTCTTTTCATTTTCCTACATTTCCCCTCCAGACCTACAAGCTATTTCTAGGCTTGTTATTAATTAAGATAATACCACGTCAATACCCTTTGTCAGAAACTATGAGACTCGATTGATTATTAATTGAGAGAAATCCTCGTAGGTGCGTTCACGTCTTGAATATCAATTAAAGACCTGTTTGGAATCTTCACTTTAGACATTCCATGTGTTATTCAATGCTAAAGTGAATGTGTTTTCGTTATCACCTACGTACTTATGGGAGAGACGTGTTGTGTTCAACTGTAGCTAACCTCTGAGGAAAGTGCATTTTTAACAATTATATACTCTTTGTAGTTTATGCGAGTAGTACACATTCAAATAAAACACTTTAACGGTTTTAAACGCGATATATATTAGTTGAACTTATTAGAAAATTACCCTCCCCGTGACCACGGCTGCTGCAAAGCATCTGGAAACGTCGGGCCGTAGTTATATTATACATATATTTTAATTGAAAAATGTATTATACAATTTCCCATATTCCTTTGATGTTTATATGCGTCATTTAGCTCGTAGGCCTATTTCTGAATGTCAATTCGACAAAAACTGTTACGCATTCGTACAAGCCAGTCACATCTTGCATAAATTGATTTGTTTACATAATTATTATCATGAGCGGTCAGGCGATTGCATATTACTTTCTAAAAGTTAACGTAAGAGTTAACTGTACGCCTTCGATCGCGTGTCAGATCGCAGTGACCATCTCGCCTCGCTATCAAGCGCGTCTGCTGTAACACATAAAAATTTTCCATTTTTATTTCAGTGTCTTCTCGATAACAAAATATATTTAGAGGTCGTCCAAACGGAAAGTCTTGATGTTATTAAGTGGCAAAAATTATTTCTCTTTTTATTTTGCTTCGATTCCCAAGTATGTGGGTACATTTAAAATTTTTGAAGGACTCGTAACAGTGTCTGGCTAATATTCAATGCGTTCCATTCCCACCGGGCCAATATGTTTCTAATCAATTTATATTTTTGCTGAAACATGTTGGGCTTATTTTGGAAATCTGGATAATATTTTTTAAAAAATTTTTGAAAAATCCATGAAATTAAAATCGAGTTTCAGTTTTAGCCTGTGCATTTCCGAAGATACAAAACCAAAATAGATCGACAGCAATAGCAGGGTATTTCATCTTCCATTTAATACCATGCTTGTCTGTCCTCCTCTATCATAAAAATATATAAGTAGTAAGTAGTATTCTTTTTCGGAAACTAAAGATTTCAAGATACTGTACGTATCGAGCACTATTTTTTGCACAAAAACTTCCGTTAAACCTCTAAGGATTTTAATGTTTATTTTAGTTAAGCGACTTATCCAAACATAAGTAAAATGTCCCTCGTGGTAGGGGTTAATACAGAGTTAATGTTCACTTTAATCGGTCCCATCACAGGACGAATCCCATACCACGATAAAGACAATTTACAAAGGACTCGGACCGCAAACTAAATTGTCATGTTACCCAAAGGGATTAAATTCTAACTGGATTATAATTAAAATTGGTTTGTCTGTATTTCAACCGAGTTATCTATATCTCAGTAATACTGTTTTTAGTATATATTTCATACATACAGGTATTTGACCATACATTCAACTTTAAACTGTTTTTACAGCGAGCATCCATGTTCCTTAAATAGGTATGGGTACACAATAGTAGTATTGTAATGTCATTTTTAAATTACCTTTTTATAATTTCTAATACTACGATTTGAAACATAATATCGTAGTCGATTATCTATCTTTGCGTTGTTGCTTAACATTTAAAAAATAGTCGCCAAATCTCCAACTGGTATTTGCTATGCAATTAATCACGCCTTAAAAGTGCTGCTTTGTTATGGTTAACTAATAATGTAGGTCATTAACCTTTATTTCTACTTCTTTAGATTACATTTTAAATTTAATATAGTAGTCTCTCAACTGTATAAAATTTAGCTGTGCATGCCCGCGACTTCGTCCGCGTAGTTTATCATCAAAATTTATTTTTGCAAACAACCTCGACCTTTATAAATTATAGCTGTTAACAACTACGTCGTTTGCGTCCCGCCGTTAAAACCGTACATTTTTTATAAGAGAAATCATGTCGTACACATTTTTTTTAACCTTGATTACGCAGCGCATGCAACGGAAGCACTCAAAGATGAATATTTTTTCCAGCTTTTTTTTTCAAAATTTTGCCCTATTTATTCGATTCTATTGGTCGCAGCGTGCCTAGGCACGCTGCGACATAAAATCAAATATATAATGATAAATGGTATATTTATATACCATTTATCATTATATATAGATATTATATATTTTTTCATTTATCATTATATATTTAGATATAAATCAAATATATAATAATATAATGATAAATAGAATCAAATATATAATGATAAATATATTATGATAAATGATAAATAGAATCAAAATATCTAATGATAAATGGTCTATCCAACACAAAAATATTTTTTCTAACAAACAAACGAAAGAAATTTCATCTTTATAATATTAGTATAGATATTAACAACACTAACTTGAAGGCTTCAAATATATGCAGTACACACTATTACTAACTTAAACCTTTGTTACATTACATTTGCTATAACAAGTTTTGAGCATTAACCACAATGTCTCTCATTTGCATACGAACAGATGACACTACCCCAAATAATTTATTCATCGCGTTTTATCCAAAGTTTAATACAAGCACTTAATCTAAACAAAAGCTTCCAAACGCAGCTGCCCCATTCCCGCAAAGCCACTCAATCTTAATCTCTATCTAATTCACCATTGCCAGTTCAACCTTATGCGTCTGACAAAGAGTCGGTAATGGCGTGACGGTCCGACCTTAGGGTGTCTGATGAGGGATGACCAAGGTCGCCCATTGTGCAGATCCGGTAGCAAAGCTATGTGGATATAGTCATTACGTCGGTGTCGTAATTACTTTTGTCGATCTTTTTTGCCACGGGATCCACCAAGGTTGCTCTGCTGGACCGCTTTTCTATTATTCGAATGCATTATGCCTTGCGAGTTGTGCAATAAAAGAGCTCATTTGTTATATTGTACTCGAGCGTCCCAGAGAAATCTTAGATAAAATAAGAATGGTTACGTTCTTTTAAATGTGGCTTATAATTTCTATATCGCGAGAGTACTGATTGAATAATTTATGTTGTTAAATCCTATTAAAATCTCATTTCCCTCCGTTGGGCAAACGAACATATTTGTGTGTCCGTTTTACTGATCAGTTTTTATTTCCAGGCAAGTAGTTCAACAGACTTCTGCTCCCTGCCCGACCCAAACCATCTATTGTTTTCAGGGATTCGAACCCAGGACCTTGCGGCGTAATGCTAGGCGTTTAACCTTTTAACTACAGAGGTGGTCAATAAATAATAAATCCCATTACTTAATGTTATTTATTGAACTTTGTCTCAAATCGTTGTTTTTTGTCCACAGACTGTGTCGCTAGTGCAAAGTGCATAGATGAGACACCGGTAGATATACGGCGAGCAACGCCACGCTGAGTGGACTATATACTTGTAAGTAATACGTAATGTTATTTTAAGTTTAATATTTGCGACAAATGACACCTAACCAACGCTAGCATATTTGGTGACCACGATTGTAATATCACTTTTATGAAAATATGTTTATTAAAAAGAGGACTTACCTTTAAAACACAGTTTTAAAAACTATACAATTGATATCTTGAATGGCTTGTAATACTGATTGAATACTTTTTGAAGAAAAAATCGTAAAAAAAAGGCATGGTCGTCGTAGGTTTATAATGTATTATACTAGGGCACCAATTGGAATGTTTAATCTTAATTGTGACGTGTGTAAGTTAGTGTTGTCATAAGTCGGTTGTTTTTATGCAACAATTAATAAATTCAGTGGAACGTTACAAACTGTTTGAAAATTTTATTTTTTTTACATTTTATTGCACATGATAGCGTTAATATATAAAAAAATGTTGACTTGAACTGGCATCCACAGCGTTGCGGAGGAGCAACAACACGGAAAGCTTTGAATGCCGGTGCAAGTCCCGCTGTGTCTTAAAATTTGTACAATCTAAAATCGATTTTAATTACAGATCTGATCAGAAAAGAGACAAAATTTATTTCAATTTTAAGCGGCTTAAATAACTTAATAACAACGTGATCTCTGAAAGATTTATCACCTAATTATTTTAAACAGGCCACGCGTCTGACATGACACCTGCCATAGAAAACAGTTACGCACCAATTAGGTGCGTTAGACAAAAGCCACTAAATATATGACACGAGTATGTGAATTGGGTTTCTGCACTGCGATGTAAATATTTAATAATGTTTTATAGGTTATATATTTAATAGTGTTTTATTATTAAGATTTTCACCTATACAGTTAAGGAATTTACTTAATTCATTCTGTAAATTTAAAAGTGCGTTATTTGTGAGAGGTAAAAATCGTTGCTCTGTTCGAGCTGAGCACGGCACGCTGTGGCAGCCGTTTCAAGTCCTGACCGGGTCATATATTTTCCAATTTATTATTTATTTATATAGTCCATCATGTGATAAATATTAAAGTTTACTTTATTTAGTTTAAAGGTATTTTCATATTCATGTTTTACGTTCCTACGTTAGCTATTTTTAATACCGATGCATGTAAAATACGGGGTTTTGAAGACAAATTTTATTGTCAATAAGATTAACCTATTGGTCTTTAAAAAGTTCAGCATTGTCACTTTTTAACTACAAAACCGGAAACGGAAAAATATTTCGCTTGAGCGTGAAAGGGTAAAGTGAGTATAATAAAGTATAAATTTCGCGTTCTAGTTAAGTGTTTTATTTCAGTGTGTACTACTCGCGTAAAATACAAGTATTGCGGATTGATAAAAGTATTAAAGAATAATTTGTCAGTCACGTCATCCCGTATCAAGTAGTCCTCTCATCCGTAAACGGTACAGGGAACACGGGAACACGACACATGACACCGATCAACGCGGCAAGGTCGTTGCACTAGATGAATGGCGGAGCAATTGAGGCTGTCCGTCGCGGATGGACGAAGACGCTTATTCGACGGAAATAGGCGTCGTGTTAGGTGAACAGGTCATCTGATCGCCAGGCTTGGGTGTCCCACCCGAGTGACGGGAATGTTACGTTTTTACTGTTATGTTATCTACCTATATTTGGTATGTAGCTAGTCTTTGATGAATACGAAATGAATATATGTATTTTCATATGAATACAGACTACCAACAAGAGCAAAAGCAAAATTCTAAGCTTTCAGTTTATTGCACCTCTCTACGTCGGTATTGCAGTAGGTAGATCGGTATTAATAATTGTTTAACAGACTATAACGTAATTACAAGAAAACCTTTTACAAAGTATGAAAATTTTAACGAAGATAGCAAATAAAACTGAATGAAATCTATAACTGAATGATATTACTTTTATTGATATACATATATACAATGTTTTTATGCTATTATTCCTCACAATAAAATTCGCGGCTAAATTTTTGTCGCAAATATAGGAAGGAAACTTTTTATTCGTAACGTTTTATATAATTGAATTTTTCTGTTATTGATTTATATTTTGAAGTATTGTCGCGTATAAACCATATTTTTTGATGCCTTGGTTTTACGTTAAATGAAAAGTTCCAAAGTCACACTAACTTCGATAATAAAACAAAATGTCTAGAAAAAAAAAATAATTACTTAGCAATGCTTAGCATGTATATATACATATATTAGTATCGCAAATCATCGTCACGAAACGCGCATCGCTCGTGAACTGAATATTCGTCTAATGGCGGCTCTACACGTTAGCCAACATGTTGGCGAATATATTAGCCAAAACGTGTTGGTCAAACAAGGATCTTTTGTCACTTGGATGACATTGACATGAGGGCGTGAGTGTGAAATTAACAACAAATATATTATCAATGTTTTCGTCCGCACATTGGCCCGAACCGAAACAAACTGATTGACCGTCCAACGTGTGGACGCCATCACAATCGCGCGGCCAAAATCTTTGCCACAATGTTCGCCAATATCTTAGCCATCGTGTAGAGCCGCCATAATAGAGACCAATTGGAATGCTAATGCCTTTGGAATTCTGATCGTGTGCAGTCTTGGGCACGACTGATGTACCTAGTAGTGTCATTAATGTGGAAGTCGCAGATCTAGTCATACACAATGCATGTCTCTCGCTATTAAGAGAAATTCGAGAATGTCCTTGAATACGTAAAATTTTTATTTGTTAATGCATGAGACAGCTTATATACGCCACCGTTAGATCGGAAACTAGCGAGTTACTTCTGTAGACAAATGTAGACACGACTTACAAAGCGGATTCATACAGAGGAATAACAATTCTATTCTATAAAAACTTAGTCTAAGTTCATATAATTATTATAAGATCAAAGAGATAATGGTTTAATAAGGTTTCAAAGAATTTTCGCCTGTCATTTATCCTATACAAATCATATCAAATTCTGCATCGCGTACTTCAAGTTGTTTGTATTCTTATACTAGTTGCGAAGTTTTGGACTCTAACATCGGCTGTAACCATGTTTAATGTTTTTGTAATTTTTATAAAACTTAGTATCGTAGGTCCATCCTTTTGGATCTACGAAATCTAGCGACATAAGCCATAAATCTATACATGAGTAATAGATTTTATGCACATGATAGTTCCCATCTGCATTATTTGTATAATATCGTAATAAGTGACCGACAAAATAATGTTATTCTATTATGGCATATTTTGCATGTGCCATTAGGTACGGTGATTAGAGAGAAGACTTTCGTGCACATAATCCTATATTAATTGTTTAATTATTATTTTATTGGAGAATTAAGCCCGGAAATCTACCTATGACATGTTTTTCATTCCAGTCATTCCAGAAGCTAGTAATTGTAAGCTCAAATAAAATTATAAAATATCTTTAAAAAACAGCTTACCAGTAGGCATAACAACGTGTTTTCTTTAAAATAAAGTTACAAAAACTAAACAGTTTGTCTCCATAAATACAACTGTTTATGAGCGAGCTTCGTACAAAAACGTGTTCTTTTTATGTGCATCGCCTTCACAGATTTATGTTTATTTTTTTCTAGAAACAACTATAAAGTATGTACTTTTTCTTTCTTGATAGGATACCTCTGGATACGGGAATAATTTATATGGGGTTCTTGATTTATTTTCTCTCCGTAGTATCTTCATTAGATTTCTAATCAAATGCATTGTTTATATCTCGTTCCATTACAATATTGGGTTTATTTTAGAGTAAGATCTAATCTAAAAACTCGCTTCAATAATAGGTTTGTGAGTACTTAATAATAATATACATCAGAACATTTTAGCAAGTAAGATCAGACTTCAGTGACGTGTATGCTCGGAATACTTTGTTATATTTCTTCGAGATTAGAATCTTGATCCTCCCATACCTAAACACAATGTTAGACAATGCGCTAAAACATTGCGCTTCGGAGGCAGTCCTATCTACCTTAACTAAGGAGATTGCCACTTCCTTACATAGTGGTTATAAATGTGCGATAACTTTTGGGTAAATACCGTAATTATTTTACTAGCACTTACGTTAATATTAATGAGATTATAATTTCGCGAGATCATTGAACCTATAAAGCTCAACCATAAACTAGTTACGTCTAGCGAGGCGAGTAACCCTCTAAAGCGCACCGAAATAACTTGCGTCGTGTGCGCAGGTATTGCCTCGTGACTACTTCGTTACCAGCTATTGGAATTGCGTAATACCAAATACCTGGCGTACGAAGAAGTCAAATTGACCATCACCCTTCTGGATATCGGATATGTGGTGTTCAGAGAAATGTTATTGTCATTGCCTTTTTGTGCATTCTACTTGATATTCGATCATAAACGCTGTCTGTAGTTAACGCGAGTAGTACACATTCAAATAAAACACTTTTAACGGGTTAAAACGCTAAATTTATTGGTTAATTTTACACGCTATCTGTGACTGCTGCTGCAAAGCATCCGACACATCGGGCCGTAGTTAAAAAAAATTGCAAATAAGTTCATGTACATTTCGCGTTTTAAACCCTTCACAATGTTGCGCGAGGATTAAGAAACTGCTAACTAAACCTTTAGCCATTCGTTTATTATCAATTATGACCTTGTTTCTTGTTTATGCTGTAACCTTTAAATTAAATCATTCTATAATCCATACACTTCCCTGCCAAGCTTTTGCTTCTAATAATTGCTATTTGTTATTGAAGTTCATATCAAGGAACATATCATTGTGCGTTACGAATATAAATCAATCTGTCAGATTCTCGGCGCTGATACACGTGTGCCTGACAGCAACACATCGGTTTTAGCGTGAAATGTGCCGAGCGTCAGCGCTGAATTGATAGCTGTACGTAATCATATTGTGTGCTTTTTGCATATTGAAATATTACGATATATTGATATCACGTTCATAATGGAATTATCTCGATACTTATATAAGTTTTTCCATTGATCCTACTGGAATACTTTTATGTACTAAATCTTGTGCATAAAATTTTTGTTTTTGCGAACCTCCTTATATTTAAAAACTTTAGTTGTTACCTACGACGTCCGCGATTTTTTTTTAAATTAATAATTTCAGCCTGATGTTTTATAGCCTAAACCGTTCGATAAATGCTCTAACCAACCAAAAAATAAAAACTCTTCAACTTCATAATACATATTAGTACTTATCAATGTTCAAAATTAATTCAACAAATTGCATTATCGTATAGTTACACGGGTATATTTTAAACAGTTTTATTTAGCTCGACCCGTACGGAATTTATTTATTTGCGTAAAAATTATAAATTGAAGTTTAATCACCTTCCCGTTGTCAGATTGATCTGAAATTTCAAAATCATTATAATTACAAGATGGACGCCGATGCAAAATGGCGGATTACATATTTTTCCTTAACCCCCTCAATATGGGTATCAAATAAAAGGGCTACACTAATAAAACACGATGATTATGTCCAAATTTATAAAACTGTTTAACTTAAAAGTTTTTTTAAGTGGATACTTGTTTCCTTTTTTTAACAAAGTGTCATATTGCAGTGCGTAACGTCGTTATTTTAAATTGTCAATTTATTTCTCTCGAACCAACGAGTCGGTTATTTACGGTCACACAGCTATACAGTTATTTTGAGAAAGTAAATAACTAATTTCAACATGCCATTATATGTTTTTTAAAATATACTTAATTATAAAAGGTATAAATTACCTAATGATGTAAAGCTTTATAATTGCTTCCGCCACATTTAAATATATTCCTAACTCTTCCGTGCTTTCGAAGAATAGATGAGCCGTAAATAAACACAAAATATCTTCAATATTTATCAGGAAAGTCTGGTGTGATAGACTTGTTAGTTGGCTTTAAAAATTCGTAACTAAAAGCAATTATTCTATAGAATGTAGAAATACAATTAATGTCCTAAGCGATAAAAATGTATGTTCCTGACAGGCCAGTGATATGCCATTGTGAATCGAGGCCCCTAGAGCCAGAGTAGCGTAACTGCAATTTTATTTCTTGACTTATTTTAATAGTCTTGAAATGTTAATCTACAAGAGCACAGTGACCGAAAATTGTTTAACATAATCCATACACTAATAATAGTACAAAATCATTTTCGCCGAAGTCAATTGGGCATTTTTATTTTCCTCCTTATTGAACATGGTGTGTTATTAGGCCACATTGGCTCTAGCAACCTCAATTGATTTGGACCCTAAAATTAGCTATGTGCGATGCCCATGTATCTATTCGAATTCTATTGTGCACGATAAAGCAATAAACCGGTTACATTGATAACAAGCAAACGATTGAATCGTGATCTTCGCGTCGTCAACCGTCTACAGCGCGTGAACGAGCTGCGTAATAATGAGTTCAATTAGCTGGAGCTGCCCTAATCGCGTCTAAGGTAAATACTTCGTGTAAAAAAAATGTGAAATTTCGTTCTTCGATGGGGCACGGGGCAAACACATTTATAGTCTGTTTTGCTGCCCGGTATTATTTACAGGCAGTTGATCTATTGATTACCCAGGGATTCGAGTACAGAACCTCTCGCGTTTGACGCACGGCTAGGCATCACGTTTTACCATTTAGCTACTAGCTATATGTCTTGGAGGATACCTTTGATAACCTATTATTTTAGAGCTATTTTAATTATGCACCAAATATATTCATTTAACACAATAACAAATTATCAACAATATTATTTTAAAAGCAAGTGTTATACTATCACGGCAGTGTTATTGAAATCCTTAACGATATTATAGATTGCTTAGTTGTTAACTACAATGTTGTAGGCTGTCTGTCTGTTCCTGTGATGTGTCAGTCAGTGCTTTTAATTAATAAGATAGCATTGTGTTTAGTCACAAATTATGTTATTAAAAATATGAAAGTCATATGACCAGGATAATCTTATGTTACTTTTCGAGAACTACTATAGTTAAATATATATGTCATAATAAATGTGCTTAAATATATTTTTTACAATTAGCCAGCGTCAACATATTGATGCAACAATGCAGTAATTACACCAACAACCACAATTAACTGGCTTAATGACACGAGAGTTGATTACTCCAATTTAAAATTCAGACTTGCATTTGAGATTAACTGAACCACTTTCTACTTTTATGATTTGAATATTGTGAGAAAGCTAAAAATGAGTGAAGCGGTTCAAGGAATGCAGTTTGTTATACTTTTGGGGCTTTATGGATGAGGACATTACAGACCGTTAGTGTGTAGCGCACGGCGATTTTTAATGCAAATGATAGACTAAATAGATGGGATGATAAAGTCAAAACTTTCTTGGTGCAAAACCCTTACGAGATCATTATATATGTATATACAATAGTAGCGAACTGACACCCCAACATAAGCAATGGCGGGGCTATCGTAGGGCCAGATGGTGCAGTGCATCTGGGCCTCGAAACTTTGAGGAATCTCTAACCTTATGTTTGAAAGAGAGAAGATACCACCTAGAAAGAGAAGAAGAAAAAGTTTGTTTTTACGTTTTTAAATGAAGTGTTCATGCTGTTATCTGTAAAATAAAGTTACGCGGTTTATGTACCGGGGTTCTTTTTCAGATTCTGTAAAAAAATTAGATCCATTACGGGTGTGTTTAAGTAAAACGTTAACATCTTATATTAAGTATATAGATCTTTCCAATGTTACTATCAGAATAATTTTCGTGTACGTGATTCGGTAATTCATTCACACTCGAAGGAAAGGAAAGTAAAAGTTGGCAAACACCAGTGTTCTCAGATGCAAATGCGACAACGAGTATTGTTTAATAATATATAATTGTTTCACTTGGTTGTTAGTCTCGTCAGTTCTGTTTGACTAAATACAGGTAACTGATATTGTTTGTTAATACCTTTACAGTGCTATAATTCAGGTTTTACAAATTTTAAGTGACAAGGACAAATTAAAATCGGATTAGATATTTTTTTATGAAGTCGAAGGTAATTTTATACGTATCTTAGTATTTTACATCGAAAAAAATTCGTTGAAAAAAAATTAAGTAGCTATGCTTAGTAAATTAAGTTAATGTGATTTCGAAATCCTTATTCAAGGACAAAGTAATGAGTTAACGTGATAATGTTTAGGTATTCGTGCGAGGACCGAGCTGAGATAAAGCAAATATAAATTGTTTAAATAATGGTAATATTCCTGTGCGAATTGCATATCATTGTTCTTCGGGCTGTTCGGCCGATGATGTTAACACGAAACCGTTACGGCGAAACCTCTCGATGGCCGTGAAACGCCTCACACAATTTAATTATCCTATGCTCTTAAAAATTGGATTTTTTTGAAATAGGTGTCATAAACATTATTCAGTAGCGCCGGTCCTGTTTTCCTATTGATAGTAATTTACTCTATCGACTAACATAGTTATGTAATCTTTCTCAGTTGTGTACAGTGTGTGGACACGCGTCCTCGAATCGGTTACATCCGTTCAACCTGTCGCCTACCTGCGGAAGAACAGCTGTTAGGTACTAGTGATGCACCCTATCTCATCGTTTTTTGTTAAAATTCCGAATTTTTGACCGTTGAAGTTTAACCTTTAATTAGACTGTAACAGAGATCTCTTACAAATAATGAATATCTATTAATAAAATAAACATATTGTTGAATAACTACCCAACATTTTTCCTCTTGGCTTTTTATTTTAATGGCATATATTTTTTTTTATTGGGAATACGTATGGTCTTAGTGATCAGTCCACATTTGCTACTAGCCATTCCACCTAATTCCCACTTTACATATATAAGCAATGTTATTATCATATTATATTTTTATAAATTATAGAGATACAAAACTTTTTCCTTAAACAATTAATTGAAGTACATATGTTTTTTATAAGTATTAATGTAACGAAGAATAGTAGGTATACATGTAACGAGTTTGTTTAAGGTTGAATAGATTTGTAGCCAGCTTTATAGAGATTATATTTCTATCAAGAACATCACTATCGGTATCTCGATTTGGTGCGAGTCCATGGCTCGTGTCATGTCCCGTTAGCGCGTATTGCGTGGGCGCATGTCGAATTGACTCAGGAATGAGTCAACCGTCAACGCTTAATCCGTGTAAACAACGCGACATTTGCATATATGTATAAGCATCTATTCATACATTCATAATGTGAGATACAGTTATATGATGTCAGCCCTTAAAAGGTCATAAAAGCTTCTAAGGACACCTCAAATTAACACAACTAATACGGACTCACACGCACTTTTTATCGTTTGTATATACAGGCATTTTTTAGGCTAATTTTACTCTTTAATTAAATATACATAAAGGCTTAGAAATAGAAATAAGGAGAATGTTATTATAAGTCTACCCTTGTAAGCTTTCTTTTTGGCAATATATAACATTTATTAAGTTTAAATTTTGTATTTACGTAACGATTTATCGTAATTTTAGTCTTCGGTTTAAATACTAGCCATGCGTCGATCGTCCAAAACACAATAGCGATTCAGAACGGCACATGAAAAATGGTGGGTCGAAATTGTACCGAGACACGCTGAATTTTGTACAATATCCGAACAATAGACGAGCGATTACGCGCCGCGAGCTTTGTTTTGATCGTTACGTTATCTTTAAAGTGTTAATGAGTTTTTACGGGCCTTTGTGCTGTTTGTTTGAAAGTTAAAGGCCAGTATGTGGCGAAGACAATGGTGATTTGTGGGTACTTCCGTGTAATTTGTCATTGATATATTACCTAATATAGATATACGAATACTTATATATATTTCTAAAATGTCTAAACTACTAAAATATACATGAAGTATATTATGTTAAGTGAAGAACGATTTCAGAAAAATATAAACACATAGTTTGTTGAGACGCGAGTTTGGCGCTTGAAATAAAATCTAATCAAGTTTCTTTTTCTGAAAACAACAAACCTCTTGTAAAATAGTTTATTAATAACAACTATACAATAAAAAAAACACTTTAAGGGTTTAAAACGCGATATAAATTAAACTTATTTGAAAATTATTTTTACGTCGGCCCAACGTTTCGGATGCTTTGGTGTAACAGTGGTCACGGGGGCTGCTATATATCGCGTTTTTTTAAACCCTTAAAGTGTTTTATTTAAATGTGTACAACTAGCTTAAATTACAGACAGTATTTAACTATATAACTTATAATTATGTAACTTGTATATTAAAAGTAAGAAATATAGCCTTGCCTAGGATATACAAGTATCACAACTTCTCCTAGTACGAACGACAAGAGTAAATTAAATCGAATGTTCGCACAATAGTACTCTGCAGGTGACACACTTATTCATATGTAACAGTGGATTGATAAACAATATTTGCTGAGACGAAACGCGCAATAATCTCACTGACGGCGTATCAAGTTATAGGCGATAGCGATATTTAGGCACTTACACGCTCAGGCGAAGTGGAGATTTAAAGCTAACGATCCCTTAATCGCGGTTAAAACGTAATTCAAAATATGGGAGTAATTTTAGAAATTAAAAAACATATTAAGATAGATACAAATTTTAGTTTTTAACATATATTACCTAGAACGTTTTTAAATGTAGGTATTTGTAATTATAAGTGCTAATTACAAATCATCAGTAAGTATTACTGATGATTACTGATGATACTCGTACATACGACTATTGCATTGAATGGTCAAATCTAAAAATAGAGTTTCGAAACATAGTTTATTAATTGAACTATTGCTGACTCCGCTATTAAAGTTGGGCTACACAACAATGCGGCGAAGCAAACAATAGGCGTGGTGAGACGCACGCGCACACAATACTATTTGATGATGATCACCGATACCTTCAGCATACAAAACGATTCGGATTATGCGGCTTAGCTTCTGTTCTTATGAGATTAATGGTTAAACGGCTTAAAAGGACAGGTTTCATTATCGAGGCGGAAATATGTAGTTATAAGAGAAGGACATAACTTCAGCTTAAGCTGATATTGAAAAAAAGTTTTATAATATTGAGTAGCGTTCAAAAGTTTCGGTATTTAGGCTTATCAAGTTTAACTACTACCGCATAGAAAAAAACAAGTGCTAAAGTATTGTCACTCAGTAAGAGTACACATTTTATCGTAATTTTTTTTACTGAGTATTAATTTATTTCTTATTTTAAATCGTGTACACATCCAAATTTTATTTCCTACCAGTCAATTTGAGCCCGTAACTGTAAATAAGGTGCGAACACATCATAAATTCATAACGGTAATGCGGAACGCACTTACCTAGTGCTATGCGAAAGCTAAATGTATGTTAAATGTTCCATACAGGCTAACCCGCTACAATGTGTTCGGGAAGCTGTTGGCCATTGATTTGTTTGCTTTGGCTTCGTGTAAACGCCGCAAAGTGACGTAATTGACTATGAGTGTTATGAGGTAGGAAACTGTTAATGGTACTGACTGGTCTTGACACATTGTAGCCTACGATAATATATTCGCAAAAATATATACTATATTAATACTCACTTTTTATTTGATAGGCTTGTTGGTGTAATGATAGCAATGTATGATATGTAGTCAACGGGCGGTGGCTTCGAATCCCACCGGGTCCGACGTGTCTGCAAAGTAAAGTTTATCGCGTTTCTGTTTCAGTCTGTGGACTTCCCTATATCCAAATTCCAAAGCCAAAATAGGTCGACATCTCATCTTGTTTCGATATTATATGGCTACGGTATTTCACCTTCTATATAGTGAATGCTGAATGAGGGGGGATGCTGAAATTTGCCCGAATTAAAAAATTGTATTTATGATGGATAGATCATTATGGGTTAAGGCTATACATATAACATCACTCTGCGGCCAATAGGAACGAAAAAAAATCTTAAGGGGCAAAAAAAAATCCCCTTGGGGACCCCTTTTTTTTTTTTTTTTTTTTTAAAAAAAAAAAAAAAAAAAAAAAAAAAAAAATTTTTTTTTTTTTTTTTTTTCCCCATGAAGGCACTATATAATTTAAAAATCGAAAATCAATTGAAAAAATCCGTACTCGTTCCAATTGGTAGAGCAACAGCACGGAAAGCTGACAGGCCGGTTCAAGTCGTGCACAGCGAAAATTTTTTCAAATTTTAATTACGAAAGAATGACTCCTCTTTAAATGACTTGAAACATTGTTCGCTACATCGTGTACTATCGCTAAGGTTATAACTAACTTCTAAGATTAACACATTATCACCAATTATTTGTTAGAGTTGTATCAAAATAATAATATTAATGTTGCGAAATCACAAAACGCCGGGTCAGCCAGGCCACAATATATGTAATTCCATATAATAATCTTTAGCAATGTTTCTCGCGTAATATTTAAAAATACCAAAACTCTCAAGCCCTAATTGTAGCTACAAAAAGTAACGACGTCTAATTGAAAAAAATTAACGAAGTCTGGAGCTGTTTCCAGATGCCAATAACGTGGTGGTTGTGACCCCACCTTGAACCGAATGCACTTTATCTTCCGCGGTTGGCTAACCGCGGGCACTTCCAAGTTCGACCACTAAAGGTGAACCGGTGCCAGATCGTCCCTTCCTCACGAAAGGCAGGTTGGACGACATTCTTCGTTTGTCTGTTTTCTTTACTGCCACCGCAACGAACTTTTCGTAAGCGTTTGACTCATTTGAACAGTAAATATTATAAAGCTGAAGAGTTTGTCTATTGAAAAAACGGGGATATTATTCATTTTGTGGGTTCCGTTCCAATTCCCCAATATGTATGAAAATGATTTCTCTTTTAATTATCTCAAAAATGTCCGTGACAATATATGTAGGTATATTTTTAAAGATTGACTCACTAGAACGACGGGACGCGACCGATGTCCTAGGTAACGATGCGGACAAAGTCGCTGATACAGGTAGTTTAAATAATTTAAAAGCTCCCGGATGCTCATCCCAATCTATTGAATAAAAACGAGACCGAAATTTCCATAGCAATCTATTATTAAATCCGATTATGTCAAATGCTCAGTATTTTTTTAGGACGGATGTACGCTGATAGTAATTATGTATAATGAAGCTTGTAGGTTAATAGCTCGACTCGCTGGTACATTAAATTTTCACTACGTCGTAATGTATCTGCTTAAAAGCGTCAATTAATTTAATTAGCGATGAAACCAGTGCCACAGATAATGTGATAACTGTATGTGTAGATAATATATCGATACAACTGTTGGTATGTATATACAGTTTAGTAAGTACCCACTTTAAAAATCACAGACTAAATATAATTAGTGATATAACTGGCCCAAAAATGATTGGCCATTGCAGAATTGATTTACATCCCAGTCTTCTTTAATTCAATATGTTTCTAAGCCGTATGAAAATGAATAATTAAAGATTCAAACTAAGCGCTGAAGCTACCATAATTGAAGATATGATACGTGACATTGTATTCATTATGTGACCCAACGTAGTAACGTTAATTAGAGAGGCTCATTTCTGTTGTATACAACTCACGGTTCGTTGGTTCGCGATTTAATTAACTTAAGGTCAAGTGTTACGAGGTCCTTATGAAATCCAACGGAATTGGCTTTCGACGAAACATTTTTCATAATGATATTGCGATACAAGTATCCAGGAAAAAGTAAATGTAAGTTAGTTTTACATTTTTCTCTATAGTTACATTTCTACCCGTTTCTAACAGTCTTTGACGAAAGCCTTGTCTCTCAAATGTTAACTGGATCAAGACGAAAGAGTGTCGTCTTGATCCAGTTCGTCTACCTATTAACCAAAAAATAAGTCGTTGGAAAAAACTAGCAATGCTCGATTTTTTTCATCTCGACAGGTACATACAACAAAGATAGTACTGATATACTAATTTTAACTAATACATTTCGCGTTTTAAACAGTTAAAAGGGTTTTATTAAGAAATAATAAACCTTTGGATAGATATATACATACCAACTATTTTCCTATCAGAAACATCTGACCTATATTAGCACACCTAGCATAGCCAAAAATATCTATCTTTCACATGATTTCATGACTGTTTTGTTTATTGTCAGATTGATGTTTACTAATTCTCTTCTCCCAATTAAAGTAAACACAGCTGAAATTCCCTAGAAAAATAACTTCTATAAATAAGTTCTATTTTCACAGATAATGTTGTATCAACATTTATTTTAGTTGGAAAAGTATTTGTGTCAACTGAGAAGGCCGGGATGAATGAAAGGAGAAATGGGATTTCGAGTCAATATTAGTCTCTCTTGTTTGATTTTACGAAGAATTCGACTTTATCCGAGGTTATGCTACGAAGCGATAAATGCGGCATTAATTTTATTAAAAAGTGAGTATATCATCGAAGGTTTAAAATTTCTGCAAAAAGCCATTTCTACGTGGAACTTAAAACTTGATACACAAACACCAAAAATTTTGGTGACGAACAGCAGGCCGTATTTTGACAGAAACACTGAGCCTCTGTCCGGAATTATGATAAAGGGCCTCTCCCGCTTAACGCAATCATAAACCACGGAGGCAGTTAGAAACAAAGAATTGATTCTGTTTGGCACACAAAACTCATAAGAGCTTATCACCATCAATCCTAATACAGGCCATCTATATTCTTAATCAGGATTTTGGCTAAACATGATAAGATATGTCTAAATCCGTGTTTTAATCTCACGCGTTTGTTACGAATTGTAGTCACATTTGGATTATTGTTAATACTTATTACAACATGTTTGTTCCCTGGCTAAGTCAGGTTCTTTACTTAACCTTCGTTGTTAGGACTAGTTGATATGGTAGGGCTTTTTGCCTTTTAAACAAAACGATTTTAACGTAAAATTTTAATATACTTGGCTTTTATTTTTTGCTTTGAAACCACGTATGTTACTAAGGTGATCACGATCTGAATGCTTCATTTATTTATCTAACACAATATTGATTTCACATTTCAACCCACTGAGATTCTGTAAAACATAAGGTTATTGACATCGATAAAAACCGTTAAATCGATACAGAATATTGGTGTTCGTGCCTTACTAAAATCTCCATTAGGTAACAGCGCCTTACGTGTGAAGCCTGAGTGAATCAGGCTCCACAAGGTCACGCGAACCAAACGTTTTTCAGTCGAAGCCACCGGCATTGACCTAACTATCTACACATAAAGTCTAAAGTCGAACAGCAAGGATAATTTTACGGAAAATTAAGTAGCGTTTTTTGGATATCATCACAACTTTGTCTCATTCCTTTTCGGAGTGCTCGCGGTTTCAGTGGTGGTATTTTGTGAGGTCTACGCAGTTTTGTTTAGTTTTAAGTGGTCGGTGTGAATTCTGGGCAATTCTTCGAAGCCAATGTTTATTTGTGGTGTGGTTACTTGCGTATCGTGTGAAGAATCTCGGATTAGTCTGTCGTCACGAGCTAAATATATACAGACTGTCGAATTTTAAGTGGGTTATTTGTACACATTGCGTGGTGTGTTCAGTAGGTTATTAACGTTCTTTCACTATCATATATCTTAGGTGTTAGATCAAACTCTCTTCATACAAGTAGTGTACTAGTGTTTATGCATTATGATATGTACTTAAATAAAAAACAGAGCTATATTTAATATTTACCCTTCAAGTTGTATGTCATAGGTTAGATAATTATTAATAATGTCTACTTATGTTGTTTAAAGACAATTTTCATTGTTGTAGTTATACACCACGGCGTTGTAGGTACCTACGAAATTCAATGTATTTCGTAATGAATTATTTGTGAAAAATGTCTTTAAATTAAACTACAGTAAACAAATTTAATTGCTCAATAAATTTATTAATAAACCATTAAATTGCCCTTCTGATTCGAATTTAAATTCCAGTTGTTTTAGGGTCAATCGTTTTAGTTAAGTTAATAATCAATTTACATAAATTTAAAATCATTTTATTAATAGCCAGCACTAATAGTTATTATTAGTTATTTAATCATTATTGTAACTGTGTCGTAACACATCTTCTTTGGTTTTTTTTATTCGATTATCTAACCTTGCTGGTTGTTTTTGCGTCATTACGAATTTTCGTACGCTACCTGGCTGTATGGCCTGTATAGATTCCTTTCAAACATACGATTTAAATAATATAACCTTAGCTATGGTGTTTTTAATCGTAATTGTAATAAATGGCTGTCAGTAAGTAATATCTTATATTGATAATTTAGAATGTACTTTATTAAATTGAATAGCAAATCCCTCTGCATTTGAATCCAAACATTCCGAATAGAAAGCTTATATTGATTCTCGTTATACTCTCGGTTTGTTATCACCGTAATGTCGTTACGCAGAGGACGGCCGACCGGTTCAGGTCTGCGCGCGCGCAGCCGTAACGCAACTCGTCTCGGCAACCTGTAATCAATTCATATTATCTTCCATTACATATGCGGGTATTAAATGTTGCTTACGAGGTGATTCCATTAATATGAGTTACTTAATGATAGCCTTTTGATGCGTCCCTCTTTCACTTCTGACCTAACTTACTTATCTCGTTAGTACCGTTGTTACGCTTGCTGATTGTTATAACGTTCTATTTAATTTTTTTTAAATTAATACCACTCCAGTTTTCGATTAGTTGTGAGTTAAATTTATAAAAAAAGAGAACCTCCTTTCCTGTGATTAAATTTTCGTTTTTTTTTTATCAAACTAAGTAATTCCACATTTTAACACAACACTGAGTTTATTAAAAAATATAGCAAGGTTGAAATTCCACTTCGTTTCCTGTAACTGTTGTCATATTGCAAGTTTCGTTTATTTGCATCCGAGGTTCTTCGCTCACGTACTATTAGTTGTAATCTTAGTTTGCACGAATATTAAAGTTAAATTAGTGAACATGGCTAAAATGAGATGTAGAAGACGCGGAAGACGGTGTAGCAGTAAAATACATCATTTAATGCACACACTTGGGTAAGTCATCAAATATACTGCAATAATTTTTACTTATTGCATAAGATATGTTTTTTGTAAGAGAAAAGCATATATCTTGATCAATAAAGATTGGGGCGTAGTTAATTTTCAAGTAGGAAGTTACGACGCTTACACTATTTTATGACGAAAAAACTGTACGTTTAAGTAACTTTAGTTACTTTTTCGTGAAAAGAATTTATTTTGTAGCTTCTGCTTTGCTGCAAGTTTGGTAAAAATCAATATCCCTAAGTTATGAGAAGTGACAAACACGTGATAGCGAAGATAGAAAAGAACAAATGTATCGGATTGACATATGTATTTTTTATTATTCAGAGAGGTTCTATGCACAGAATCATAATTTTTGTTGTAATATTGCAAACCACCATACCACTACTGACAAGAAGGCTAACACGTTAAGAATGACATTAAAAAAAGCTGTTTATGTTATTTTCTGTAATCTAACGAGGAATGATGTAATTGTATCTATATGCTAGTGGTGTGGTATCAAGCGATTAAATGTAACCTTTAATATGTTTGCGCTGAAGTAATTATGACATAAGTGTAGTCAACAATGCGCTAAGTGCTATATTCGCATAGCAAGCGTTTATGTGTAACGGACGCTGTCATAGGTGGACTAAACAATTTAATGCGGGCGATAATAGATTTTAATGGACGTTGGATTTTAATGGATGACATAGCTTTATTACTTTGCTTTTCCTTAACAATTTGTGAAGAACTTTTAAAAAATCTTTACTACAGAAACACTATCACGCCAAAATCACTTATTGATAATGAAAACCCTAGTTTGGTCAAAAGGTGTTTCAGAGAAGCTTTTTATAATATTTTCATTGGCACGAAAGTTCCCACCAGTGAGACATACAAATGTGGCTATCTGTTTTATTCATAAATTTATATCTAAACATAAATACAACTAGAGTATAATATAAAAAATAAAAACTACGCTTCATAAAACTTAGTAATTAAATTTTAATGTCATGAATATAACGCGCTTTTGTTTTTGTCGAGAATGGACGATATTTCTTTTGTAAGACATTGTACAGTCCATATTTACATCATTAAAGAAAAGAACAATACAAGCTCATATATTATTATGGCGCACTGCAGTATATCGTTTACGATATACAACATACAAGTAACATAGTACCGGCATTGTCTTTTCTAAGTGACATAAAAGTGACTCGTGAATAGTCAATTGTTTGTCTATATATATTTGTATATCAGGCGTTACCCGTTACATACATACAGACGTATGTGAAATCTCACATCCCCTACATGCTGCATGGCGGGCACAATCATAAGTTCCTTTTGAATTGGTCTACAGGCAAGACGTTCTCTCCTTGATTTCGATTCTTGATCTTCTTTTTCTGTTTTCTGAAAGGGCGTTTACTCTTTAGCAATTTGCTTATATTTGTCTATATCTACATACATACGTTAAAAAAACAATTATTTATCACACTTATTACCATAAATGAATAAAAAACCATAAAAACTAGAACGATGCAGTTTACAAAATCTGTGAAAGAAATATGTAAGCTTTTTTCACTATTCATAACATAGTATCGATGTGTTAAGTCAAAGCATTCTCAAAGGCATTGTCTAACATTGACCTTGGTCAAGGTTATGTAAATTTCCGATCTTCGCCTACACGTTGTTTTTAAGTGTCTGAAGTTGTACTAATGCAACGTGAACAGTTTAAGAGTGTTGTATTTATTAGTTTAAACAAGGATTAGTTTATAATCGTTAATGAGCTTGTTAAATTATGCCTATTCAATATATATTCAGGAAAGTGTGGTTTTCTTAAACCGTAATCTCTTTGTCGTTGTTTGTTTTTGATAGAGAAGGACAGACACGCATGGGTTCACTTCATGGAAGGAAAATACTCCAGTCATATGATATCTAACAGATGCGCTGTCAACTTATTTTGTCTTTGGATATTAGTAAATCAACAGACTCAAACCGATACGCGATTAAACTTCACGGTGTTTTCATCCGTAGGCGGTGGTTCATAAGATACATATTTATCACTCATCCAAAAATACCAATAGACACAGTATTTACTCATTAATATTGTACATTTTGCGAACTTTCTAATATGCACTGAAAACTACGGACATTTTAAGTCTTAGTATTTGTTAACCTAACAAGTACATTCATACGAACTTCAGACATCCATCAATGAAAAATCTATTGTACGTTGAAAAAACCGGACAGGACCAGTACTCGAATTGAAGTATACTGCTTATCTTTATTTAAAACAAATTTTAATTGAAAGCCATTGTAGATTTTATTAAATAGTACCTGAAATGTTTCATTATAATTGATTCATTGATGAGTAAACACGTAATAAGACTTACGCTGAATCGATATTACACCAATTATATCATAGTCGTTTTGAAACACGCTCGTTCTCTCCAATAGCTCGGAAAGTTGCGTCGTATAATATCAATACAATTTGCATAAATAAACTATTATGCATCATGTGCAGGCACGTCCATCTGTACCGACGTGTAGAAATTACGTTATGCTGGCGTTGGTTGAATTTAAGACGCAAGATAAAGTATTTATTTTGACGTGATTACGACGATGGCTTTTGTAGCGACTGAAATGCTATTATACTAATCTGAAATTATTCATTATACAATAAAATTTTTTTTTTAAGGGGATACAAAATCTATTGATTTAAACAGTTATTCACTTTACTGCTGACGTTATAATTTAGTCACGGAATGTTAAAATATTTTGCACATGACGGCATCATATAGATTAAAAATCTATTTTGGATTAAAAAAAAATACGACACGGATTTGAACTGGGCCCCCAGCGTTCCGTGGCGTTGCTCTAACCATTGCAAGAGCTACCGTGTTCTATACGTCATCGTCGATTTTTTTCAACCCACTGATATGCTTCACCTCTCGCGCTATGCAATTGCTTATTGCGTGATATATTTTGTTAAACCTAGAATACGTTTTTAATTTTTGTGATCTTTATCTTCAAATATCTACATTCATTATACAAACATTTTTAGCGTATGTAGATAGTGCAAAATATTAAGAATGACAGAAATCGCTTATGCATAAGGAATTAAATCGAATACTAGGAGTTAAGAAATGGTTAACAGGCACTTCTCTTGTTTCAGAGGGGCGGTGTGTGAGTGTCGCACCGCCATGTCGCACCACAGCGACGAGCAAGCGCTCCTTACAGTTACCTCCGATTCGTTCTGGGAGCCTGGTAACTACAAACGCACCACCAAGCGAGTTGACGATGGGCACCGGCTCTGCAGTGAGCTCCAGGCCCTCGTTCAGGAACGCGCCGAGATCGAGAAGACTTACGCGAAGAGTTTGCGAGGCTGGGCCAAGAAATGGAACGACTTAATCGAGAAAGGTTTGTAATTTAACGTAAAATAGAAATTTAACAATACCAGGTACATGTGGTGAATGATGTGACCTAAATACTAAATCAATTAGCTTGATTTCTCGTTTTGCGTACAGGCAAAACATATTATTAGCAATGTGGGTCCACAGATGAAAAAGCTGTCAAGTTTAATCCCGTTTTTGTTTTATGCTGTGGATTTACGAATATCCAAAGCCAAAATAAGGCGATAGCACATCTTGTTTAGATTGCTGGGATGTTTCACCTAACATCAAGGGAAAATATTTCATACTAAGTATGACAATTTCTTTAATAACCGATAAAATGTATTATATCCTGAAGAGCTGGACCTACCGAATTAATAAGTGAATAGAACATAACATGAAAGCAGCGAAAGGATAATTGATTTCGCAGAAGTTCAAATGTATTCATATAAGCACTCATGATCAGTGGGGCCCCCACTATCGGTCCAATAGGCTTTTGTATATAGGAAATTCATTAAGCTCTATTTGAACCATCGTTGATGTATGAGGGTAGCCTCGTGGTGATAAAAGCCCCTCACAGAAAGATAAATAAAAATAATATACGTAGTCATAAATCTTTTTTAATGGGACCTTATAGGTCCTATTAAAAATAGCATGGATTAAAAAAATTAATGGATTTCGTATTTTCAAGCTCCATTCATTACAGCTTAGTTCTGTAGACCTCTATGTGTAGGCGTAGATAATTAAAACTAACGGTCTACTCTTTATATGGAAATAAATATCCAACGTTAATATTAAACACATTTTGACTCATACAAAGTTGCTTGTAGTATACTTGTAACGTTTCCTATGAAGAATTCTTTGTTATATAACAACAATTTACCTGCATCGCCCAGCGCACCTAAATGTCAAGGTCGAGTGATTTATGTTCCCGTTATCTGTTGCTGTTCCCCTGAATATTTGATAGCTGTTCTTAATGTTGATTCATGGCTTTCGTTTTAATTGTTGCCTTATTATTGCAATATACACTTACTGGTCTTTACTTTTTAAGGTATCGCAAAACATTTGGTTAAGTAGGAAATGCCACATATACTCAAAAATATTAACTGTCTTTCATAGTATTTTATTAATAATTCATGTTTGTATTAAGTAAGTGTTGAGTTAAGTTAAGTGCGTGTTATCAATTGTTCGCTATATCTCTCTACGTCTAGATTACGTCGTAAGTAAACCAGGGTGACATTATCACACCTTCACAATCGGTCGGGAAAATAGTAATATACAACAGTGATTGTTAAAAAACCTTTTATTAATATTCTACCTAATGGCAGAAAGGTTAAGATATAAACCTATAAAAATCTTTCTTGTTTATGTCAAAGAATACATAAATAAATTAAATCCAATTTTCATTCATGTCTTTGACATTTAAAATGGACGAACCGTTCCATAGTTTGATTGTGACTAGAGATGCATAGCTCATACAAAAATCTACTACTAACGATTATAATTACTGTTCAATACATGACCATAATATCGTCCTGAAACCATGTTCTGTCTTGTTCCTATCGCCAATGCTCACTCAAGCGCAGCGTTTAATTCCATTGCATGCGACCCACTTGTTGCATAATTTGCTGATCAATTATCATTTGTCCTTAATTACAGCGATAACGAATCTGCACTTACAACTACAATAGTCGCACTCTACCTTAAATGAAAGGTTCTTATGATTGTGCGTTTTGCAAAGATAAATTAATAAAATAACAAAGACACGATTACTAAAAGGTAACGTGGTTTTAAATATATTTTGTCGTCCTCAGTTATAGTCTTAGAATATTAACTGCTAGGCAATTATAAATAAGGAATAGTACTAAAACAAAACCAATAGTCACCAAACGCAAAAAGATCTTAAATATACCGATTAAAAAAAACACGTCTAACAACTTAGTTAAATAATTGTCATTGTAAAATAAATGTAATAAATAATTTCAAATTGTAATACAGTTATAATATTTCTATATAGTTTTGTTGACACTTCGATTGAAGACATGTGAATCTTAAAACCTTGCGTGATATTCTTAAGCTACACACAAACCTATGACGATATGACGATTATCACTTCATTAAAAGTAACGATCGTTTAACACAGTAGCGGAAGCACTGATCTCCGATAATTTCTATCGCAATCTTATCGCCGCAACTTTCAATTAACGTCGCCTTACCTAATAAGGTATTCACACTTATGCGGAGATGCTATCACTCCTTTTAGTAGATGCAATACACCGACATATTACGATATTTAAATCTAAGCTGTAACACGGTAATAATTTAATGGACGAAGGTTTTATTTGCAGTGCTACATGGTTAATAGTTTAGCGGTGTTTGTAATTTAAAATACGTAAGATAGTGACAGTCTACTAGAGGTAACGGCAAGCATACGGAAAATACTAAAGGCTAATCATTACATCGGTTGATAGAGTAATGACACTGAAAAATCTAAATTGTTCGTCCATCATACGAAAGCCAATCCCTAGCAAAGTTATTCTGTTACACCATCTGTCAAACAGCATTGAATACTTATGTATTCGAGTGAACAAGCTCTTGTGTAATGCACGATAAATATTTAACGCAGCGTCTTCATGTATTTGTTTGGAGAAATTCAGTTGAGCACGCTGTTTGTGTATCAAAGAGATCTCGACTTTAATTAGCCATTAACTGGCTTGATAGATGAATAGGGTGAACTTAAATGAGAGAGGTTAGAACAGTACTGGCTGGAATCTAGCTTGTTGTAACATCAATTAAAATAACTTAGGTCCTAATTATATATTTGGTATTTCATATACATCAATATAATTCGTGTCTATATGATAGCACGTAAAGTTATTATCGACGAATAGGTTTTTTACGTTTGTATCGATTCTATCAATCGAAAATGAAAGGAAATGGTTCGATAAATCGATAATATTCTCCGCACGAGCCTCGAATTCGACACGTCGTACATGCCTTATTCGATTCGAAAATCGAAAGTGCTCGTTAATGTCACAATCTACACGTACGCCGCAATTATTGGCGCTTGCTGGATTTAAAACGGTTTTGTTGAGTTTTTTTTAATTTGTTAAATAACTTTCGTTTCACAATAGAAATGTGGAATAGTCAGTTTAACATCGAGTTCCAATAGTCGTCGTTTCAAATTTACCAGCTCCAAACTGCCCAGTAAAACTATTTATGAAAGAGTGGGTAGTGTAAGTTTTCTTAGAAAAGGAAAATGTATCTATAGGAAATAATATTTCACATTTTCATGTGTATTTTACTTGGGTATTTTAGTTTTTTAATATCTACTTTGATTTAAGTTCTTGTGATTTATCGCTTATACAGTGATATGACATTTCATCAAAAGATTACACAGATAACATCGATACTACAGATTTAAAGGTAATTCCTTTAGTTGTATAAAAATGTATGGGATTAAGTACAGCTACTACAAAGCTATAAACATATCTGTCAACGTTTATGGGTCAGCCGGAGGTTAATCTTGCGATTACCTTGACTAAAGTCTAATAAATACGATATACCATTGATAACAATGTATTTACGTTTTATACATTTTAGTACTAGTAGCTTTTGAGCGAAAGTGTGTTAACTGATGTATTAACTGGGGTGGGGAAAAATTACGCTCCTACTGGTTTTTCTCTTATGCTAAGTCTAAAATAAGCTAGTATGTAGTATGCTGTATCTATCTAGCTATTGAAAAGGTTATTTTGTCTAAAGAAAATAACATATCCAAAGTTTTGTAAAACTTTCATGCTTTTTAAAAAAGCTTATTAAAAATACCAAATTCCTTGTGATTGCAATGCATATTGACAAGCTTGACGTAAATAAAATAATACTCATTCATTCAGTTAGTTGTTGTTGGTGGCCAAAGTCATTAGTAAAGATTAAATCTAGATTGAGCTGTATCCAATGAAACTTAGTCTATGAAGCCCCTTAAGGTCGAAGTACTTGAGGTCGAATGTCACGCGCCATTACGGAAGTAGAATTATGATGACTTAGCGTGTATTGTTGTAGGTAAATTAATACTGTTTGCTAAAGACTGAGATAAATTAGTTAAAAGATACATATATAGATATAACACTATCTTTACCAAGTGATTCGCTTTCTATAAGTTTAATACCCAATTAGATGTTAACGTGCCTACATAATTCTAAGATTTGCATTTGTCGCCCAGGACCAGAATATGGGACAATGGAAGCAGCCTGGAAAGGCAGTATGGTGGAAGCTGAAAGGCTATCAGATTTACACCTCAGCGTGAAGGATCGACTCGTCAATGACGTCATGGCACAGATCAAAAACTGGCAAAAAGACACGTATCACAAGGTAACTTGTAAAATAATTTGTATATAATGCATGATTAAACGTTCTTGTCATTAAAATCATAATTTGATCGCTTTTATGGCAAAAATTTCAAAGAGTTAGTTTCTTTAAAGAATTTAACAGTAGAATCCATAACGAATTATAAGACTTATAAAAATGTTCTTACTATGTGGCAAAAATATGACTGTAGTTTAACCTTTTCAAACTTTACTACATACTGTGTCATTAACAGTGTTCCCATTTTGTTTACTTACTAAAGAACAATGAGACGTAAAAACCACGCAACTTTGTCAAATTAGGACAAGGAAGCAACCTAGGTCCTACACTGTATACAATGCGATCACTACGTGCGAGCGAATACGTGCTTCCTTAGTAAGTATATATTTCAACGAAGCATAATTTAAATACGAAGATCCTCTAACAACACAAGTCTCGTTAAATCCGACCTTTGCAAGAATGCAGTAATGCGACGGTGCATTTTTATTGCTTACAAAACTATTCGATGCGAATAAACAGGTGCATAAAGTTACTGGAGTTTTAAATGTAACCAGATTGTATATATTACGTGATACGAAAGTTAAAGGAATTATGTAACCAGTAAAAGTTACAAAAAAACGCGAATTTAAACAGATCGATGTTGGTGTATCCAGACGTAACGTTGTCTACGTAAACTGGTTGACATTAACTGGATGGCATCTCACGCGCAGAATAAATTTGGGTGATAGATAAAGTTAGTTTCGTTTTACACGTCACTGTAAATGCAAATATAAATTATATATACGCGATAAATATCTCATTTCAATTCATTTATATATCTCACTTTTCGTCTAACCGTTCACTTGTGCCGAGGCAGGAGTTAATAATTATTGTTTAAAAAAAGATTGAAGATTGAATTGAAGAAGTGCGGATGTTTCGTACTAAGCCACGTAAGATATATTTATTCGAATGATTTATAATTAAAGTAATTTAAATTGTAATATAAGCGCATAACTATTCATCGTAGTAAGCAATCGTCTTTTAAAACTGTTTAAGATGTAAGCATCGCATTACGATTAGCGAATAAATATTTATAACTGTTTGCGATGTCACCAGAATAGTATAAGTTAAATGAGCTTTGCGCTATTTGTAGAATTCATTTACGTAATGTATTCGTATTCGAGTTTCGCTTTAAGTTGGAAGCTAAGAACGTATAAAGCGGGAAGCACGATTCAATATCCTTATCGACAATAGTATAATTATATTTTAATGAGTTATATATATACTAAAAAATTATATATAACAGACTAGCAAATGAATGTAGAAAAGTTCTAAAAATAAATTGTACAATAGTCTTATCGCCTTCATTTGAACCATTACCTTTTTCACACGTTACCCCTTATTTAAATTAAAAATCTGTTAAAATTTAAAAAAAAGAACCCCACCCGTTTTGTTATTAAGGTCAGAATTAAGGCCACTTTCCGGGGCTTTCTGTAGCTTAGTAGATTGCGTGTCCGTGCCCGTGTCACAAACTTTTGTAATGTAAATATAAGTAATGTCTATAGTTTACAAGATAAAGGACATGTTTATATGATAAACGACACGAAATATTTTAGTTAAACTTAATAACAAATTATTTTTCTTTGACATGAGAGTTTGAGATGAGAATGTACCTAACTCTCCTTCTACAAAGCATCCCAAATGTCGGACCGTAATTAAAATATTTTTTAAATAAGTTTAATTAATACATTTCGCTATTAAAGTCGTTAAAAGTATTTATTTAAATGTAATTATATATTTATTTTAGCTGTTCACTTTAATATTCCGTCTTAGACTCGGTAACTTCCGTCCAGACTTAAGTTATTTCATCTTTAAATTGTGCAGTCTTCTAAACGAAACAAGCCGTGATCGCGTAGAATATTTAAGTCTACCTGTACCGGTTAAGTGAGCTAATGTAATATTCAAGCAATGTTGTGAATTCGCAACTGCTCCGACTTGCGGAAACTTCCGATAGTATCCATCGGAATGTTACGTATTTGAGCCGGCTCAGACTAGTTTTCGTCTACTTTGTAATGCCTTTCGTTTCCTTAAGACCCGACGGTGCTAAGTGAACTACAAATTATAAAGATTATTTGCTGAGACCGAAAATATAGTATTTTACATGTCAGTAAGATCCTTCGAATTACACATTTTTTTTATGATAGAGAAGGACAGACAAGCATAGGGTTCTCTTGATGGTAGGTGATGATACCCCAGCCTAAAGCATCTAAACAAGATGCGCTGTCGGCCTATTTTGTCTTTGGATATACAGAAAACCACAGACTAAAACCGAAACGTGATTATATTAACGGCTTTTTGTATATGTGGACGGTGGTCCCTGACCCGGGCGGAATTTCCGATATTCCTATCACCCATTTAATATCCAGATTTCCAGACTTAAAAATGTGGACCCGGTGGGGATCAATCCCACTACCCGGTTTTTAACCGCACATTGCTCCTTTATCATTTTATATATCTTAGAAAAAACTATAGATATAACAAGTAATACCGTCAGGCAGAAGAATGGTATTATATGCCCAAAAAATATAATAAAATCAGTTTTTAATTTATTGATATTAAAAGTCCATCGTGAGCACAAGCCAAATTGATGAGTATAACAGAAATCTCGTTTTAAATCGTTCAAATTTTTATTCAATACTACTACAGATTCTTATATCTGTAATACATTAGCATATTGCATATATACAAGATTACGTAATCGCTAAGTATGATGCATAACTACATAGAATAAGTAATAAGTTAGTTGTTAATACCGGACCAAGGATGCGGTAATTAATATTTAACACGTAAATGCATTGTTTGAGATTCTATTAATATTCTCTTTTAATATTAATAAGCGTCTATGTTTATATTTGCTACTTCCCAGGGACATTCGCGTAAAAGAATTGTTTGTTTGTTTGAACGCGCTAATCTCAGGAACTACGGGTTCGAAAAGAAAAAATAATTTTGTGTTGGTTATGGTTAAGGCTATAGGCATATATAAAACATTACGCTGTGACTAATAGAAGCGAAGATACAACGGAAAATATGAACAAAACGGGGGAAATTTTTCGTCATTAACTTGTAAGAACGATGGGAAGAAACGCGACCGACGTCGTGGGTTATGCTTAAGTTTATAAAGATGAAGGGGTTTGCAAAAACGAATTTGGATGCCCAAAATAAATATTCTTAGCGGACGAAGTCGCTGGCTAGCTAGCTAGGAAGTTATATATTTGGACCGTTATATCGAAAGCGAGGGTACATATAGCTAATTAATATGATACAATTTTGTATATGTATTTAACTTTTAAAGCTGTAAAGTTGAATACCGTGATTAAGTTCATTTTTGGATTTCCGAAAATAGGTCGATAGCACATAATTTAGATGCATAGGCATTTTACACTTCACCAATAAAGCCGTGCATCTGGCAATTCATAAAATAGCTTAATGGAAGTTAATTATTATATCAAACAAACTTTATTTAATTAAATATGAATAGATATGTCGGGTTTACTCATAAAAAATGTTGATACTTGAAGTTACCTAGGCATCACTGAGCTCACTTGTATGCTAATTAGATTCACACTTAACTGACCAATCGGGCCGTGATTCACCTATTGTTTCAGACAATCGATGTACACTCGAGCGCATAATTGATTGTGTGTGTAAATAGAATGTTAGTCATTATCGATGGCGTACAGTCGTGTTGAAAAATCACTTTTCCGTTAAAATTACATAATTTGTTAGAACAACTAGTTACTAGCGATCTTTTATGCGAGATTTAATTTTTACCGTGCAAATTGTATGTTAATAATTCCCATGAAAAGAATTTCTCTAGGTAAAACTAATTTTAAAATATTTCAAAAAAACTTAATACAAAAAATATTTTTTTTTAATCGAAAATAAATTCAAAAATTTCAATCCAGCAACTTTCGAACATTTCAATCTAGTGTTTTTTCCAAAAAAACGGCATTCCGAGTAAAGGACCCCGTGAGTCAGTTATGTCCCAGCTATTTCCTCCAAATACTAACTACGAGAAAATAGATGTCTCCGCTCTATCAAAACTGCTGCAATGCATCCGAGACATCGGGCTATAGTTAAAATAATTTGTTAAAACTAAAATTAACTTTTTAATTTTAGTTTTTAACCCGTTAAAAGTGTTTTGTTTAAATATGTACTAATCGAGTAAAGTACAAACAATTTTATATCACATTATTTCAGTCTAAAATAAATTTGTAAGCCTTTAAGTTTTCATTTATAACGCAATACTAATAGACATATTATTATATAATTCAAGCAAATTGAACATCGCAAGCATTAGCCATAATTTAATACATCTGAATTACTTAGGAAACACGCAATGCACTATTAGGGCTTGCCTTTTCTGCTAGTTTAAATGCACAGAACCCTATTATAATACGATTATAGAGGAATCGACTGCCACCTGCCTGGAAAAGGATACTTTTTCTTTATTTTGTCTAGACTAGTGCGACTGACAGGACTTAATCCTTGCTAACATGCGACTTATATGTTCTGGATCTCTACTGTCCTTAAGTGTTTTTGTTTGAAGCGCTTTCTAGGTAATTTGAATAAAATTTGTTTATTTCAAGTAAAGGATTAATATGGATTTATTATTGTATTTTTATACTACTCCTGTAAACAATTGTGATATTTCTTCGTAATATGAAACACTGCCAATACGATTAAGATTAGAAGAAGAAGACGAAGAACCAACACAAACCCATTTTTTATAGAATAGAACAGACAAGCCTGGGGTTCACTTGATGGTATGCGAAATACCCTAGCCTATATATCTAAACATATATAGCATCCAAACAAGCTATGTAGTCGATCTATCTTGGCTTTGGATATTGGGAAGTCCACAGACTGAAATCAGTACACAATTTAACTTCACGGTTTTTTCATATGTGTACGGTGATTCGTGGCCCGGACGAAATTTCGATATTCCAACCACCCACAGTCCTGCTGTCCTGGTTTCCAGAAAAAGTCCAATATGTTTTAGAGAAATTATAAATTGATTAGAAATATGTGACTGGTGATGACCACGACCCTTTGATTATTAGCCACAATTGCTACTATTACACCAACGAGCTCGTCAAAGCATCGGTAGACTAATGCGGCTCTCGAGTCCAAGCAATAATTGAATATTTAAAATGTTCGACCAGTACCACATAACCATCACTGACCTTTGCAATAGAAACGTAAAAGCGATACGATCGGTAGCGGAATGCGTTTGCAACATTACCGAAGATTTGACTTATTTGTGGGCCTGTTTTGTGTTATGCAATGCGTGGCGATCTCTCAAAAATGTTTTCTAACATTTAACAACCAGCCTCTTTTGCCACGAGCTGTAAATTTGTATTTTTAGGAAATAAAATTGCTTACCGTTGGCAAAAAAGGTCGAATTTAATGTGGTTTTTCAATCGATTATTATTCGCAATTCTTTGTGTTTTATGCGGTTGTTCAAAGTTGTAATTTATTGTAGATACATTTTCAACTCACGGTTAAAAAAACTAGTAAAATTTTACAAACGTAATATAACACAAGCAATATTATACGAATTGATAACATCACTTTTAGGTAACCTAAATCGTTCTCTCATTTTAAGTCCTACCCAAGGGCACTCGATCAGACAATCAGTTTCGGGTCTCGAGAGATACACTCGAGATTCGACAAGTCCTAAACAATTAAGGACTTAGTCTGGACGTCTTTAGGGGGGATTAGTTTTGAATACTTTGACTCCTCCAGTATGTTGAATTTCCCAAAAGGTTAGTTATCCGAAAAACTTTCTGCAACAGTAAACTAATGTAAAAAACATGTGTAAAATAGGAATGTGTACATTTCTATTATATATACTGAATACGTTTGCTTGTTTCTATATGCAGGAAAAACTAAAAATACATCTAATGTGGGTCTTATGTAATTTGCGACAGAAAAATCTCAACAAAAGTCCCGTCTAGACTCCAGCCCATTGTGTATTCCACACACAAGCTGTCGTCATAATATGACGGTCATTACGTGGTACAATTTTGGCTTATTGCCAAAGCGGTCAAGATTCAAGTCCAAATTAGTAACCTGATGGTGCTCTAAGTGCATTTCAAAATCCAAACATGTCGATAGCGGTGGTAATAATTATCATAGTTAATATTTTATTTACTAAATAATTTTATTATATAATTTAATTAAAACTTAGTCTGTACGTAGTTATTTACATAGGTCATTGTTGAGATTATATTTATATATAATTCCCAAACTGATTTTTCTGTTTGAGTATAACATTAAAATTATTTTATTAAAAATTAATCTGCACCCGTATTAGTAGAGAGTATCTGTAGCTATATTAGTTAATACGAAAAGAATAATGAGACATGTTAAAAAATATATAGATAACTTTAAAGCGAGTTACACTTTTTGAATGATTTTACAAATATTTTTTTTTTCTAATTTTAAATGCTTGGGCGATTGCCTAAAAATATTGTAATACTTAATTTTGCTTTGGGTTTTTTCGAAAAAGGTTACACGTAAAAAATATCATTTAATATTTAAAACATGAAAAGTCCCATATTGATATAATAATAAATAAATGTACACATATTTTTAAATATAAAAATTTTACAATAATAAAAAAAAACTAGTTCAATTTGTCAGGTGTGGGGTTCGAACCCACGCTCCCTCTCGGGAACCAGAGCTTAAATCTGGCGCCTTAGACCACTCGGCCAACCTGACTTGTGCGGTATATGTTGAAATAAAGGACCTTTAAACAACTTAACAGTGACTTGATAACATTTTATATGATACCTTTCAAACTTAATACTCTTGACTTCTTACCGGCAAATGTATAATTGTTGAAATAAGTACATATATACATTGTAATTTATAGTGCTTTATGACACACAATAGCTATGTACATTTTAACTTTTAGAGCGAACTGTTAAATTATTAGTTAAAAAATCTAGTCGATTAGTATTACCTATCAAAGAGGTGCCTTTGCCGTTTTAGCATTTATTATCAAAAACACATCTACTGCAAAATGTATTAAAATACCCAAATTAACATATCACATAATTGTTAGATAGATACTCGTCGCCATAATTGGCTATGAAAGCCTTATTAAGTACAGTTAATTACGAAAATGTAATAAAAGTAACCGTATTAAATCCCGGTAATATTGAATTATATCTTCGCTTACGTCATCGCGAGATAGCGCTCATTATCGTTAATTATTCTTGAAATGTGAAATGTACCTTTAATACGCAGATAACAGAGTATTTCTCAAAAATATATCAACACATGATTATAATATCTCTTCATAGAGATAGGAATATTACTAATAATGTCAGACAACTACGGGAGAATCTTTCTATCAACTCGAAAATCGCTTAATCTAAATACTGTCTTAGTTTACTGCGAGAAGACATTTAAATAAAATACTTTAACGGTTTAAAACGCGATATGTATTAGTTAAGTTTCTTCCCCGTGACGACGGGTAGTGCAAAAATCACTCGGGCGGCAGTTAAAATCGTTTTCAAATAAGTTCAATAGTATTTATGGTTTCAAACCGTTAATGAGTTTTATTTAAACTCTGTACTGTTTACCATATAAATCAGCCTGCATTATTTTTATAAATAAATACGTTGTCAGGTGTTCATGTCTTGGTAGTTCCAAATCTTTGATGTAGGTTTGTCCCTTATAGGTAACTTCCATCGCATATAGAATTTGTTTCCTCCAAAATAATTTTGGAATCAATTAATGATTAAAATCCGACATAAGATTAGGGTTTATAATATATTTTTACTACATTTAATAACTATCTATTAGGTTCGAGTCTTCGAGTTCGAGTTTATAACACTTGGAAGTATTATATCTGCAAATATCAGCGAGTTGACATTAAAGCAATTTAAATATCGATAAGATCAACATCATAAACAAATTATTTCGCGGTGATTTCTATCGTTTATCGCTTTTTAACATCACGTGCAAGTTTTACGGGCTAATTGAATATTTATCAGACAATTGCCTATACGCACTATCGATTTAATATTACATATATTTATTCTTGTAGTGCTACCATTTACTATGTGTCTATGCGACTTTTTTTGTAGTATGTGCTCCGTCCGACTTGTGAACGTAAATTTGATTTTTGGTTTTGCAATTAAAATAGTTAGGAATCGTTGATTTATTATATAAGACGATTTAGGGAATGATGGGGTTTTCTTAAAATAGAGAGGATGTGTTGATAGTTCCTATGTAAAATCACAAATAAAATCTCAAGTTTAAATATATATTAAGATTATAGTTGACCTTAATATAGATATAATATAGGTAAAGAAATTCTAGATGTATGATTTAAGGTGAATAATAAAAAGCAAAGTTTATTACTATCAAGAAATAAAAATTATTTGCACTTTTGTAAGCACAAATAAACATTTCTAAAAATGTATACTATATGAATCTTAAAACACACTATTTATACCCAGTATAGTTAGTGCCTCAGCTTGAAAAATACGATGACGTTCTGCTAGATAAGTTTGGCATCATTGTTTGCCGATGGTTACCTCTGTTTGCTAATTCAATACACACAACATTTTGCCTTTCCGCATAGCGCACCATATTTAAGATCTAAATTATACCGTAATTTACACACGAAACTCTTATCGTTGTTTGAAAAATTTAAAATGTGGACACAGGATTATGATAAAAGATAAAATTCTTAGCCAATTACATCTTTTTAACAGGTAACAAGTATAAAATTGCTTGTATCTAAGGAAAGTGTTTGTCCCATGCCACACACGGGGGCCACGAAACTTCACTAGCATTTTAATAAGCCATCTTATCGAAAGACTCCATTTGCTTGCGAACCTAACATCGCGTTTGCATATAAAATGTGAACAGGTTTACGCTTTTCAATTATTGATCCCTGCAGATTCAGATCTTGAAACAAACAGGTGTTATTGACTTAGAACAAAATCCTCTTATAGTTTTAATTGGGTTCCGCCTTCAAATCCCATCACTCAAATCGAATAAAAGGCTTGACCGCAAAACTAGACGAAGGAAATAAAGAAAATAAAGGCTGAGTCGTAAAGTAGACTGCATCAGGCTTATGTTTTATGGGCGGCTTCAGGCTAGACCTACTTGAATTTACGACCGGATGCTTTATGCATCGCATTTACACATACATTTCTTGTCTTACCTAATAAATTCTATTATTAAGAAGAAATGCTCAGAGCTTCTTGAAGTTGCAATACGTGATATATATAATCCCCTTAAATAAAACACTTTAACGGTTTGAAACGCGATGTATTAGTTAGTGTAAACTAATACATCGCGTTTTAAGCCGTTAAAGTGTTTTATTTAAATGTGTAGTACTCGCGTATACTATAGACAGTATTTTATATAATATCTAATAATAATTCATTCAGCGGTCACAACTAACAATTACAAATCTTTATTAAGTAAGAAGTAGGAGTAGATTGCTAAACACCACAATAATTGTGAATTTAAATGACACGGTTTAAAGCGACAACGCTATTAGTTATAACAAATTCGCGTGTAAAATATATTTTATATAGTAGATTAATTTAATAAGTAATCTCTGTAGCAGATTTTAGTACCTAGAACTTTGAAAAACCTACATAAAAGTATATATTTTGTTAAGGTTTAGTAATTTTTTAATATCCTTCAGATATATTATTAACAGTCTCGAGTCGAAAACGAGTTGCATTTATTTGGTTGGGTGTAATTTGATTTGTGTCTCTGAACAAATGTACTAATAAACCATACGAGTCAGTTATATAAAACTTGCAAATACGTAAGAAAGTAAGTACTCGACGACAAGTGATAACAACTTCAAAGATAAGATATCTGTCACGATTAAAGAGGCACGATGCGATATGCATTCACATGTCGATAACGGCACGTATTTATTTACTTTAACGTGAAAACGTTTTGAGTTATAAACACGAAGAAAAACGTCTTATGTGACAGGCGTTGTAGATGTAAATTATATTCTTGTGATAGAATTAAAGAACTTTCTGTAGTTTACGTGAGTAGAACACATTTGATTTAAAAAATAAGAACGGTTTGATACGCGAAATGTATAAGGTAACTTATTTACAGTTCATTTAGATGAAGCAATAGCGAAATCTCGTTCCTCTTATATGGGGCAAGGGGTTATATTCTGCGCCTGTTTTACTAATCCATTTTATTTGCAAGAAATTTGATTTCTGTAGATGGCGACCGAAATCATTTTTTTTACTCTGGTTTCAATTAAACTTATAAAAACAGAATAAATTTATAGATTTTAAAAGAATTTAAAATAGTTACATAAAACACTTAACTATTATATTTCGCGTTTAAAATCGTTAAAAGTAGTTAATTTAAATGTGTACTACTCTCGTTAACTACAGACAAGATTTAAAATATATAAACCTGTATACATTTCCATTTATAAGGGCGCAAGAACTTATGTAATGAAGTTATATAATGCTTGACACGAACGCAATCGGCGTCAACTCATCAGCCACGTGACCTTAAACACCTGTATAACTTCACCTTAGCTATTTCATATTCATTTTGATGAATACATCCAATATTTACATAACAGGAAAATGTCTATTGAAAGTGAATGTAAGTAATGTACCGGTATTTTCATATATACACAACGGGCGGATTATAACTCCGATATTAGATACTAATGGATGACATAAGTTAAACAATAAAATAAGTAGAATACTACGTGCACCCATCACCCCACCTCCCCATGTCGTTATTCCCTAACGTGGACCAGACAAGTGTCTAAAGTCCTTTTCATTCTTTTCAGTAAACCAAATCATCAGTTCAAACATATCGTGATAAAACTTTGCGTTCAACGTTAATGCAAAACATTTTACCGACTGCAATAATTTCTTATCTTATCTCTCAGAAACGTTCAAACCCTCTTCTCGCTAATGGCTCTGCGTATAGTTCATCTTATTGCGTTGTAACACGAAAGCCTCAACATAATCGTACATAATTATGTAATATTTTAATGAGTCATTAAGTAAATAAATATCGATGTCATCGGTAACCTTGCTTTGTGTAATCAACTGCAACGTGTACATTTAAATATACATAATGTATTAATATCTAGCCTTCCGTTTTACAGTTTAGACAATACTTCGTGTTATGTTACTCGTACAATTGAGTGTACGTGTATCCTAATTAATTGTAATGGATACTAAATAGAAGCTCATTTTACAGTATTTCAGCTCTATAACTAATCATAATGTATATCTACTGAAACACATAACTAATTGAAACTTGGAGAAATGGTTTGATCTTCACCGGGTTCCACGAGGTTGTGTCTAATCAATTAAAACAAATTTTACTTCGTCTGGAAACCTCATAGACTACAAATGAAAAAGCTGTGGAGGTTAATCGCGTTTCGGTATCAGTCTGGATTTCCGAATACCCAAAGCCAGAATACAAGTCCTTTAAGTAGCCTCATGCTAATCTAACATAACAAAAAAAATCTCGGTTAAACTTAGTTGCATCCGTTCGGTGCCCGCTGCTGGACAAAGGCATTTTTAACCACCAGTCGTATTTCAGTACGACTGGTCGTTCGCTAGTTGAATCCAGGTCCGGTTAAACTTACTAAATTACAAACATATTATTTTTAAACTCAGAAGAGCCTGCACGAACATAGGTCTTGCAAAGTTGTACTGTGCTGTGCCTTTTCATGCTCGCTTGTCATACTGTCGGTGTGACATCGCATAATGTATGCGATTTAACGTCACCAATCTAAATGATAATGTTACATAAACACTCATCACTCTCAGACATATGGCAAACACAGTTAGGAAACTCCAATTAGTTTTAACAACTAAAAACTAAATCAACCAACAATACTATAATATAAATTTAACCGAAGGCACTAACTGTGCCTTCGGTTAAATTTATTAGTAGAAGTTTTGTATATCCTCGAGTAATTGATGCGGGACTTCATTTTTCATTTAAATGAACAATTTATTGTAGCTCGAAAGAATTAGACGCTGGCGAACTCTAGCCAACAAGACCATCAAACTATAAAAAACGATGGAACTCTTCTATCACTTAATAAATAATTACTTTAGAAGTTGTATCTGTATCATTAATCTTTGTCCACAGTCGATGATTCAGCTAAAAGAACGGAAAGAAATGGACGAGGCATTCAAAAAGGCGCAAAAACCTTGGGCTAAGCTACTCCAGAAGGTGGAGAGAGCGCGAATGGAGTACCACACGGCATGCAAACAGGAGCGAACAGCGCAGAACCAAGAGAGGAACGCCAGTGGGGACAGCTCTTTGAGTCCGGACCAGGTCGGTGGAAGATTTTAATACTTTAACTTATAGTTTTAGGACCAATTTATGTAATACCTATTATATTAAGGCATTTATTACTTATCTACTTATTTGATCGAACAATTTTCAAATACTTTTTTAATATATTATGAAGATTTAAGTACACTTTAAATTTATTTATGTTAATACCATTAATTATGATACTCACTACAAATACCAAAATGTCCATCTGATACCGGCCTCAAATAGATCGAGTCCGCATTGCTGGCGACTGAGTCATCGGTCATTATCAAGTAATTGTAGATTTGCATTGCAACGAAATGTGCAACTAAAGGAAATAAAAATAGATAAGACTACATATATAAAGAACTTATTGATTATTACTTAAAGCTTAAAATTATCTCTTCATTACCACGTTGAAATGCTTCCTTTGTTTTATTTGCCATGGGGGCGAACTTGTCATTTTTGTTAAACTTAAGTAAAGGGTTTTTGACAATTTTATAAAAACAAATGACTGCCTGTTACAAAAAAATATTTGTAAGTTTTTCGTATTGATGATTATAAGTAGTGTAACATACTTTTGAAATTAAAACTTATTCTGTGATATTAATCCAGTCGACACAGCTTCGTTCCTACATCCAAGTAGGTCCAGGTCAACAAAGGTATCATTTGACGTTGCATTTTTAATGTGAAAGTTGATAGTTAGTCATTTACGCGTAGTATTCGGGTCGCCTGATTCCGTATTTGTTCGTAATTTTTGTGGCATTCTTGACTCGTCATGTTTGTGAGTCAATTTCATTTGTCCACTAAATTTATACATTATTTATATAACAGTTTTCAGAGTTTAGGTTATCTCTTTCTAATATGTTAGTTGTCCTTTAAAGTTTCATTGATCTAATGCACGCCCATTATTTCAAATAAAAACAGACAGGCTGGGTTTTCACTTATGGTAGGTGATATACCCCACCTAAAAAATCTATATTAGGTTGGATTTAGTCCACAAATAAAGCCATTACAGCCCGACGTTCCGATTTTGCACACTGGTACAGGGAGACTCAAACGAGGAACGTCGGGCCTATTAAAATAATTTTCAAACAAGTTTAACTGAAATATATCGTGATTTAAACCGTTAAAGTGTTTTATTTAAATGTGTACTATTCGCGTAAACTACAGACAGAATATCTCCTCGTGTTATTGTGTCCTCGTTACCTTTCAAATATTCTTTTATAACTTATCGAAAATAATTGTTGCATCGTTTTGGCGTAGAAGAAGCATGAACAGACTGGTCGTTTTTGCAATAGAACGTAATATAATTCTACTTTTTCTTTTTCTCATTGAAAATTTAATATAAAATGCAAGTTTTACTGGCCTTTGTTCCTAAGTCCTTGTCTCCTATTCGCAGCTTAGCGTTGATAGCTGTCCGGTATCGATCCGCCGCCCTCGAGTTCTTTGACCACTTGGCCCATTTCCTCGTGGATTATTGAATGAGACCAGACAGTCAGCTAGGACAATATAACATTCTTACTCGTAGACTAGCTAATGCCGCTATTCATTATAACTTTTCATAATTACCTTATGTGTAGCCTGAAAGAAATTGTCTACAGTAGTTTCTACAGTATTGTTCATACTTCCAGAACGATTAAGACAAAGACATTTTTCAATTATTCAAATCATTATAATAAGAAAATCGGGACTCAGTTTAAAAATTACAACGGCCAAAATCTAGTTCTTGCACTGTATAATAATTATTAGTTCGCCAGTCAAACGACTGTCTGTTTGAAACTAATTATAATTAATGGGTATAAATAAATCTACTCAAATAAGTATACCACACTGTTAAAGCTAGGTTATGCGGTTAGTAGTAGCAGGTACCGATAGTTAATTATTAAGGGATTATACGCAATAAAATGGTGGCTGAAAATAATCCACTTTGTGACGTCGCACGCCTACCCATAATTTTAAATTAGCTCAACGCTGTTTGTTCGAGAGTTTTTTAAAAAGATAGCCTTGGCTTTTTACTTGCGTTCGTGTTTACAGTGTTGAGGATTTTCCTCGGACTTCGTTCGTCTTACATTACTTACCGTGCGTAATGATTTAATTAAGTCACCTGAAGTCATTAAGTGAATTTATTATTATTTTTAACTGTCAGACTAGTAAAATTGGTCTTTTTAGTTGCGAAATAAATGCTTACTAAGTAAAGTATAAGTTAATAATTGATAATTAATTTCTATACATTATCGATTGTTTCGGAGCTAAAAATTAAACGACATTAAAATCCGTTCATTGAAAAGAATTTTCCAACTCATTTACGCGGAAAATGTTTGTTATAATTAAATAAAAGAATGAAACAAACGGAATCCAATTAGGTTCAAACTTAATTCCCTCCGTAAACTTATTGGATAGTAACTTTACAATTATTTGTTTTTAAAATTTCGTTAATTTCTTTCTCGAATGTGACCGAGTGCGCTTTCGATTTATTTTTTATGGACTTGAGAAAACCTTTTAATTGGAACTAAAAGGCCTGTACTGTTGTGTACTTAGTTATTTTTTGGAATGTTTGGAATTTTCTGAAATAAATTCTACTCAATACTAAAACAACGCCTTTTCAATTTTGATAATACTTATTATTGACTCGTAATATGTTCGTGATTAATGCTTTTAACATTACAAAAGGATTTAGTATTATATTACAGCAGATATATCAACTTTTTACTTGAGATATTACGTAATTTCTATAGCAAGTCCATTGTTAACTTATTTTAAACATATTAAATCTTGACAACAAATCACACCTGTCACTGGGCGTCTTAAATGGCAACATGACCACAAACTACGTGCCGTGTGGTCTATTGTCTCTCGTTACCAATTATCTCATTAGGCGCGTCTCCTAACCACTAGGGTGACCATGAGGTTATATTAAAATAAATTTTACTTGGCATACTTTAAGAATATACACTATTTATACAAGGATCAACATTATAATTAAAAAAAACTTCACCTTTGTTGTTTGCTCAAAAACGGTTGCATGGATATTAATGATGTTCTAAACAACAGTAGTATTATTGTTTGTCTTGATTATCATCATCTTGGATGTGTTTCTTTGTAATACTTAATAATTTCCTCTTCGCTTACTCTCGACCGAGAAGTTGGGAACCAAACAAATTTGCAGAATGGCCGCGAAAGTCTTTTAAAGTAGTTGAATTTTCCTGTGAACATAAAATCCACTATTGAAATAAATTTATCGTATATTAAAGATTCGTATTTATATTTGAACATTTCAAGATAGTAAAGATTTCCTGAACAGCATCACAAAGACGAGCTCGTTAAAGGCATGCATTTCGCTTGCAAAAGCACGTTTGTTAGGGGAATGTGGCTCGGGTCGCTGAACACAGCGATACCACTGCTTTGGAATATCTTACGTCTTTATTTCTTGGTTACAAAACCTATATTTCTAACTTTGTTACATATATTAAATCAGTGAAAAAGCATAATTTAAATTGTCCTTCGCTTGCTTGGTTAAAAATGTTCAGATAATTTTAATTTGGTAAATAAACCACAATAATGTAATTTGAGGCCACTAGATGCAAAGTAGCCTAACTGCAAGTTTTATGCCTTGACTTATTTATATAGTCTCTTGAAGATATTTATATTTTCGGGTGCCCGAAAATTTGTAATACAATTCTTACACAAAAATAGTACAAATTCATTTTCGCCTTGCGCATTTTTTTGTCCAGCTTATCATGAAAATCATGCTTCTTGTTATTAGGCCACACTCCTTAAGCCCCCTTATTAAATTTGTGTCATCACAGTTTCTGTTATCCATTCATGATCGTAAAAGAATATTAACTAGACAGCAATTAATTAAATACCGCTTGATATATAACATAAATCAAGTGATAAATTAAAAGAAATTGTAATCACAATGACGCTTAGGGTCAAGATATATAGAACTGCATTCAGAAGACTTGGTAAAAGGTGTCCCAGAAGCCTACATAGCGATCGCTTGCATAACGCGTTGTATAATTGTCTCCCACACTCAACGTCACATACGACATCTATAATTGAGCGTTTTATTTCATTGCGCACAGTGAATAATAATTTCCTGACTGCGTAAGCGCATCTACCCAAATGGATTGATGGATCGATATACCAATCGCATTAAAGGCGTGTGTAAGCCTTATAAATTTAAAACTATGAGTAACAATATATATAAAATTCAAACCCGCGGTCATGCAAATAAACGACGAGCATAATCTGTACTAATATTATAAAGCTAATAAAAATGAGGTTACAAAAACAATTTTTTATGCCCAAAATAACTATTCTACGCGGAAGAAGTCGCTGGCACAGCTACTATTAAATATAATGAGTAAATTATATACATATGTGTAAATTTCGTCGTAACGAAATTGCAACATAAAATTTATCTAGCTAATAGGCTTATAGGCGCCAAAGCCTTCATATATGTACATATTCCTTTACTCATTAGTGACTTTGGGTACGCACAGCTATTTGAGTTTATTTTAAGACGTTATGTCACGTGATAATGTGAGCAATCATACATAGAGGCATGAAATATATATATCAGGCGGATATACCAGATCAAATATCCAGCTAATTAACTGCAACTGCTATTTTTAAATACACCCAAAACACATTCATATTATCCCGTTTTGGGCTTCATTGAAAATAGTGCACAAGACTATCCGCATTATTTCTGCAAACGGAGTCAATATATTTTGTTCGGTTCTATAAATTGCGTTTACGATTCTCAAGCGCGCTGTACGGCAATTTGGAAGTGTATTATATCGACATTCTCATACAGTATTCGCGTACAAATATGTACCGTACGAGCATGAAATCAATACAATAAGGTCTGTATATAGGTGTATATATAGGAGATCCTTCAAAGACTCAGTATTTATTTTTGTGTTTTGATTCAGAGAAATCTCAAACTTAACACTGTTTAAATAGCCGAAAATATTGTAGGTACTTACACCAAAATGTGTTGCCTTTATGTAAATGAAAGAGGTAACTTATTGAAATCGTAGTCAATTTAAGGAGTACAAATTGTGTTAGCGGCTCCCCAGAGTGCGGTTAACCAATTTACCAGCACCCCCTGAAGTTCGTTAAATATTTACCCGCACTTGAAACCAAGCGGTTTTGATCTAAGACTTACTTTTTTAATTTTGCAGTTTATCATTTTATACAGTGAACTTTTTATTTATTATCATTTGCATTTGTTACATGGATATATTGTGGTTTATACATTTAACACCAGAAATATAAAAAATAATAATTTGTAGGCTTATTAGTATTGTAGTAAATATATTATGCCAAAATCCATCATAACATCTAGTTAGCCATATTTAAATGTACTAACTCTGTCCAAAAACAGATGTCTATATTCCTATTATATCCATTTTTTAAATTAGAATTTAGAATTCAGCCAAAGGCCCAAATTTTAATAATTACTGTTTCAACGGAGGCATTTTTCGGTAAAACAATGCGCAGTGAATGTTAAAACTACAATAAACGTTGAAAGCTTCTCAAATTAGAATAATTCGTGTTCTTTTAGATTTAGAGACGGGCTGCATGACTGCTGGATAATAACAGTGATTCGAAATGACCTAGAACCGGCTTCGAGTGTCGTCGCGTGCTGGTGGCAGGGGAACGTAGCGTTTGGTTCATCCTCTCGTAGAATAGATAAGCTGGGATGAGGCTTCAAATCGTCATGTTTTGTTTGCAAATATAACATTCGAGTTAAAATCTATTTGACATTGAATTTAGCCAATCAATTTTTTTATGGACTAATAATATAGTTTCTAGAATGAAGACCGAGCTGCAAAAATATATACATATTTCGACATCATAACTAACGAAATTAGTAACACAAGTACACATTATTTAAACATTGTTTATAGATTGTTACCGTGTGTTATTGGTGCTTGATAGCAAAGCTGTTGTGACCTAGAAACCTGTAGTGACTAGGAAATTAGCTGTCGTCGCGACAGCTTTGAGGGCTCTCACGTTGAATGCTTCAAACCTGAAATATACTTGATTGTCGTTTATAGGACGGGCCTCAACCTTTTTTTAAAGGTTAAATTGTAGTAACAAAATTATGAAACATGTGCGGAAGGCTTACGACGTGTCTCATGTGTGACTTTATAAAATACCTAACAATCTATTTCAAGATATCGAGGCACATATTTTTAAATAATACCACATAGCTACTACCTTTCGCTGGCTCTCAGTAAAAGCAATGCGTGCAATTAATTATAAAACGCGTCCTTGCGCGCGCGCAGCGTGACGCCCTTGGTAATGCGCACCTTGGCACACATACTTCATATTATCTTACCTCAGCTCGAATCGTTTCGAGATTGCGATAAGGAATTGATAGCATTTCTAATGTACTCTATTTGCTAATATACTCTGTTTTATTATGATAGTTCTTCTTTTTATTAAACTAGTTAACAAAATACCTTCATTTATTTTTTTAACGGTAAAACATCGAGCCGTAGATGCCATTTAATTTGTATTAACAATTTCTATGACAGTGTATTCCAATCAAAAATATGTAAAAATGTCATCTAATATTATTATAATTATTAATTGTGTACTATATTTCCGAATATCCAAAGCCGCAATCGGTCAACGGCGCATCTTGTTTACATGTTATATGACTGGGATATATCACTTACCATCGAGTAAACCCCGACTTGTCTGCGCTCCTCTAACTTAAAAAAATACTATGCATTTTTAAATTTTATGCATAGTCCTTGCGTAAACTTTATACATCAGCATATCCTAGAACTTCAGTTGCTTCGAGTCACTTGACTTCATAAGCGATGATCGATGATACCGTATTATATTGACTTATAAAACAGATACCACATGCAATTCAACCATCCATACATAAATTAGACAACCGGACATAGAAATAAGTCTAGATGTCAAATACTGTCTAGCGTTCGCGAGTATTACACATTTAAATAAAACACCAACGGTTTCAAACGCGAAATATATAGTATTATTTACCTAGCTCAGTAACTAGCATATTTCGCGTTTTAAACCGTTAAAGTATTTTATTTAAAAGTCTAGATATATATATTTTTTAATTTCATTAAAGGCAAGGTTTATTGTAAGTAAATGAAAAGCAATTTATATATAATGCCTAAATAGAATTTGTTTATTAAAAATTCCAATACAGCCGAGCGTTTCGGCTGAATTACTTGTCTAAGGCAGACGAAATCAACTTGGAATTTGATTAGAATACCGAAAGAGGCGATCAATCAATCAAGGCTTGACAACATCCAATTTGACCCTTCGTTTCTTCCTCTTTAGACGTCCTAATATTATGATATTTCCGATTGTTTGTCGTTTAATCGTTGTTGCGAGAAACTTTTTTAAACAAAATAGTGAACGGAGTTTAAAGCGAAATAGCTATCTATAGCTGGCCATTCTGATATTCCTTAACAGGCTCCGTTGCTCTTGGTCAGGTCACAGACCACTATCTACGGATGCAAAATCCGTGAAGTTTAATCGCGTTTCAAACTTAAGTTTGTGGATTTTCGAATACCCAAAGCCAAAGGTCGATAGCGCATCTTGTCAAGATGTTTTATGGGTGTGGTTTTTCACCAAGTGAATACGCTGGTCTGTCCTTTATCAATGTAAATTTAACGATTACGTAACACCTTTGTCTTTTGATCGAATCTGCTTCCATTTAGGGGAAGATAATAGTCACGCATATTGAGTACCGAAAAGTCGACGTGGCAGGACTAGAGAACGTGATCAAGGACAAGTTATACTAGAGGGCTTACGAAACGCCTACGTAAAGGGGTATCTATCTACCCCTTATAGTTTGAATAACTTTAAAGACACTTGACACTTCTGGCGATATGTAAATTACAATCCACAATTCTATAATAAAACAACAGTATAATTCGTGAATTATTTTAAATAGGTTATTTTAAACTACGAGCCGACGTTTTGTCTGCTGCTATATATTGCGCGTTTTAATTCGATAAATCCAAAATTTAACGATATTAAAAAAAAACACAAAACCAAATTTTATATCGCAAAAGTGAAATACCGTCCCTCTCATGGAGCGCATTTCGCATTTCTTTGTTCCTGTCACTGATCAGTTTTATTCGAAGGTAGTTGGTCAGACTTCGGTGCCCTGCCTGACCTAAACAATCTATTATTTCCCCGCAATTCGAAATTGGAACCTTACGCTTAACGCAATATTAGGCAACACATTTAACCATTTAGCTATTAAGACCGTAATTGTTCTTATTATACAATAAGAATATTGATATATGCAGTATTGGCGTATTGACTCATTTTATAAGGCACTCACGTTTAATGTCTATATATCCATCTGGGAGAAATAAACAACGACGCAAAAGCAATATGGATGTTCCATAAATTACCTCGAAATTCGTTTCAATAGCGTTTACTTTATTTAATACAGTAAGGCTCTTTTGTTTCGCTCTCGTGGGAGTATTGCTAATGTATATTTTCATATTATGTACGCCGTCGTTAGTTTCAAACGAAATTCTGTGCACAATCTTCAGAGGGCTAGCATTAAATTTACTTAAATAGATAGATAGCAATCTTATGCAAGTTTACAGAAAGCTTTTAAATGTATAACATAGTTGATTAGGTCTGATCACATCGTTCACCCATTGTTTTGTATCTTGTATAGCGCAAAAATACGTTTAATTGTGTATCCATAACAACCGTGCTTTTCGTATGGACAAGTTATTTCATACACTAATTTGTAAATGTTTCCCCCGGTAATCAATTCCGTTTAAAAATGGGTCTTGGAGACGATTACTTCTATTACATTAAGGTAAGTTATGAATTTAACAAATAAGGTTAACGATTAACGCTACAGTGGATTTATATAAATGGTACTAGACTAAACGTACTAAGAGAGATTATAAGTACATAGGTTCATACGGTACAAAATAAATATTATGATATATGTATTTAAATTGCATACTTTAAACAATTTAAAACGCATAATATATTACTTAACTTATTTACAATTTTAACTACTGCTCGAAGTTTTGTTCCCTCGCGACCACGGTTGCATTGAAAGCATCCGAAACGTCGGACCATAGTTAATATAGGCGCGTTTTAAACCGTTACAGGGATTTTTGTATTATTAGCATAAACTATAAGGTAGGTGCGGCCAATAAGGCCTGTCGGGTAATAAGGCCTAAGCAAAAAACTTTGAGTAGACCCCCCACTACTCACAGTCATAGGTAGCTAACAGCCTAAGATGGTGCCCCAAACATGTCGCGACTCGCAGGCCCGCATGGTTCCGAGAGTGTGGGGTCACTAATCGTGGCCGGTGAACGCATATCTCGAATAATAATATGACGGTCGAACAAATCGTAAATATTTTATGAAAAAAAAATTTTTTTCTACGTTATTTTGCAGTTTACATCATTTTAGTTAATGTTTTGAAGACCTGTCTGTACAAAAAATTGTAAATTACACGAAACATTTTATTTTAAAAATTTCTTGACAACGTGGTCGGTGGTTAATAAGGCCTATGAAAATCGACCCTAGGCCTTATTACCCTCCTTAAAGTATTATCAAGTGATTACATAAATTAGGTCTTTAGAACCTTTACAGAAATTAGAAGCACCAGCTCCTTTTCCAGGCTTGTCGATGTAGAAAATTTACCACCTCCACTCCATTAAGGCAAATGGCTCCCGAGACGCCTCAGTCATCGACACCGAGGCAAGAACAAACAAATGATCATACCAAAAAGATCCTCCAACATGTTTTACAGAATGGTTAAGGTAGATCCAGCTCTATGATGAGGATAATGTACCCTTCGCTCAAGTAAAAAAACATATTTAAGCAACTCCTCCTACACCAGCTAAAAATACAGAAAAGACATCAACAGTCATAATAAACGCCATCAATTACAGAGGAATACCAGTTAGCAAAGAGCTGTCTAATAAGAACAACGTTGTCACGCATGCCACCAGGACCAAGAGACTGCTATGAGGGTGTGTCACAAATGCAGCAAGTGGTACCACGAGGAGTGCGTGGGTTTGTCAGAGGATGATTCTGAGTCGTCATGTTGAGTGTCCAGTTGTTCCTAATTTGAAAAATAATGTTATTTTTAAGCCTTTACTGTGTGATTATCGCATTACAATATTTTATTGATCTCAAATACTAAATATAAGAAGTTTATTTCGTTATTGGAGTTTAAAGTCTTAGGCCTTATTATTATACTACCATAGTTTAATAAGGCCTAAGTACAGTGTTTTTAAAAGCAGTAATTAAAACTATAATTATAGCATAGGTTGCTGTTTTCCGTTTTTATTTGATAGTTATTAATATAAAAGTTTAAATTACATTAAAATTTGTTGATTTGTTTTAACAGTTTTTGATTTATTTCAGTTCCTGCTTACTAGCCTTATTCGCCGCACCTACCTTAGACAATGCTATGTAATTTTATGGTACTTAGGGCTCCATCAAAGAATTTAAATTGGATTGTCATCACATTAAAGTTTACTCTATGAATTCCGATTTGTAACGTGCATAATGATCACTTATCACTTATCAAATCACGTTATCAATCATTTCTAAAACGTAATCCCCAGTGGGAATATTTCGTGCATAGTTTTTCCTGTAAAGAAAAATTACTGTCGGATGGCTCGCGGCGTCTGTCGTGTCACAAGTGTGGAACAGGACGTCTCATTTATCAAGGGAAGGAGACATGTATACTTTATACACGAACAACACTGTGTGAGTGCGTTTTAACTTGAATAGGCACGAACATAGGCTGGCTTTTAGACAATCGAGGCTGTATTTAAAAATATCTTTTAATATTGCACAATGTCAGTACCTAGTATACTTCAAATGTTTCTTAATGATAGAGTTCATGGCGTTTACTTGAACGTAGATAACATCTAAAGAAGAGCGCTGTCGACCTATTTTGGCTTTAGAGTATTCGGAAATCCACAGACTTAAACCGAAATTCGATTAGACAAAAAGTTCGTGATCCGGACGAAAATTCGATATTCCTCGGTAAGTTCTTATATTTTAGAAAAAACATAAATTGACTAAAAAAAATATTGGACTTGGTTGATATCGCACCCCCGATCCATTGACGATTAGCCATACATTATACCAACGAGCCTGTCAAAGAGTTACCATAAAATTTGGCGTCTAAATCGCCCCTGTAAACAATAACTTTATTACTTTTATTTACGAAGCGAAGTACGCAGCGTACATATTTCGTAACTATAATAATTACTTTTTAGAATTAAGGTTCTATAAGAAAACGTAAAAGGTTGTTCAATTAAAATGCTCCTTCAACGGTGTCATTCAAATACTCGAGTTACATACGCCGTATTGGTTAGTTCAATAAAATAGACATATGAACAGTGAAGAAAATACTGTCAGCGACACTTGGAAATTGGAAGTTAGCCAATGTCAACAATTCAGTGGCCGATAAATGTATCAAATAGTCGTGGAAAAGTGGTCATGACTGGACCGTTATCTAATGTGCTTGATAGGAATTGTGTTATAAGCGATGTTTTCGTTATTTTTTAATCTATATTCTATCTGTATTATGGTCACGGTGATATGTTTACATCCAAACGACAACAAATTATTGAACTAAACTTTTTCAAAATCATTTACGAGGAATGACAAAAAATCGTTATATAATATGTTTCAATTTCATTGTGGTAAGCAAATTAAGTTTTGGGATAGGAATGTCCACTATCCGTCGTGTCAAGTCAATTCTTTTAAACCTACCTTTACCTATTTCACTTTTCTTTTGTATTGTAGGTGTCTGTTTAAATTTGTATGTTTAATTCTTATGCCAACAGAGAGAAGCAATGGTGAGAACATGTTTTAGTATAAGCTCTGTATGCTAGAAGAAATTAATTAATGTTAATTTAATATAGCGTTTGTAAGCTAGACCCAGCAGTGTTTATTGAAAATCATAAACTTACCTAGGCAACGCGACCAGACGTTGTTTTATGTTTAGACTTTAATTCGCATCTGGCTGATTAAATTTCGTCGCAATAACGAAGGAGTAAGTACTCTAGGGGAGACTTGACTAAATTGGAAAACCATCGCACAAAATTCGTTTCGGTAGTTTAAACAGATTCATTTAAACATCACATGTTTTATTAAACTGCTAGCTTTTACCTGTGGCTTTGCTCTCGGGTGTGTTTCTTTTTTGTAATAAGTTTTAATTTATTTTGTTTCGGGATCGCGATAAATCAAAATAAACCAAGAACCAGTGGTTAAGATGTTTTTGAGTTTTAGTTTTCGAGTATTTTCTGTAGTTAGTCCTTGATCCATTATTTTTAGCATGAATAGTTTAATATTGAACTATGTGTGACTTAAATTTTACAGCTAACCAAATCTTTGTATGTATCTCTTACTCCAACTTACAGTTACAACCGAGGTCAATGAAACACATCCCAAATCTCTAGGCTTTTTAATTTTCCCAACTGAAAATGTAAAATATTTCTCTGTAATAAGTCTCTGCGCGTTGCAACGTGCCGCGTTCGGGAATGATATTCATTTTACTCGCTAGAAATAAAATTTACCTAACTAGCTCATTTCCAGGTGCTGGTAAAACGTAATTAGTGGTTGTGAGGTTTCTGCGGTAGGTGTAGGCTGCGCCAGAATATGTAAAAGTTACAGTTGGTCAAATCGATAGTTGATTATATTTAAATGGGATTGCCAATGCTATTCTTTTAGCTATGTCAAATTTGAAAATAGTTCTTATCTTACAACAAGCGTATTGTTATAGTAATTTAATTTGAGAAAAAGTAATTAGTGCTAAAACTAAGTAGTGCTAGATTTGTAATATAAAATGGTGTACTGTTTGCGAGTAAACTGTGCTCGATCTCGTTGTGACGCCGCCGGATGAAGCGATAAACTCGAAACCGCATAATTATTCTTCCGAATGACGGAACTCATCCAGACTGCAGATCTGCATTTGTGCTAAAATTACGTTCGACTTATTTCCTACGGCCAAGTTCGTTAAAGGCTAGACGGCTTATAATAGAGTTTTGATTGAGACGTTTCGTAAAGCCAATTAATATTGTATCCATGACAGTCGATATTTACATTAAGTTTTTTTGTTGTCCCAATACTTACTATTATACTTATGTTTAAAGCTCTTGTATCGCTGTTTTTGTTACTTTTAAAATTGTAAACCTTGTTTTCATATTAATACTAACCCAAAGAAACTTCTTTCAGGTAAAGAAGATGGCGGAGCGTGTATCGAAGTGCCGCGACGATGTGGCAAGGAACCGCGACAAGTACCAAGCCGCTCTCGCCGAGATTACGGCCTACAACCCCCGCTACATGGAAGACATGACGACTGTGTTCGAGAGATGCCAACAGATGGAGGCGCAGAGGCTCACCTTCTTTAAGGATGTGCTCTTCAGCTTCCACAAATGCCTCAACATTAGCCAGGAACCTACGTAAGTCTATACATCTGTTTAACACGCGAAATGTATTAAAAGTTTACAAATTATTTCTATTTTAACTACGGCCCAACGTTTCGAATGCTTTGCAGCAGTTTGTGGCACAGGGTTGTAAAGTTCTAGTAATATATTCCGTCTTTTAAACCGTTAAAAGTGTTTTATTAAAATGTGCACTAGTCGCGTAAACTACAGTATTTAATGACAGATCAAATAGGATTGCGCTTAAATGACGACAAAACATTTTTTTTACTTTGACGTAGTCTGTGTATATACTTTATTATTGTAGTAGGTAAAGTTATAACATATATCTCAAAATTGATAACGTATTTCTTTTTTATTTAAATTTGTTTAAAATATATATCCTCATAATATTTGTTTTAGTGTTACCGTATTAGTTTTGTTTTAGTTTGATTTACCTTGTATTTACTTTTAAGTGTAATAAATAAGAAATTCATTTCAATATTTACTTACATTCACGGTAAAATGCAATATATCACTTCACAAGACGGGTTTGTTATATTGTTAACATTTGAAACATAACATTTCAGATTACCACAGATATACGAAGAATTCCACCATACGATAAACAACGCTGACCACCAGAAAGACCTCAAGTGGTGGGCGAACAACCACGGGATCAATATGGCCATGGCGTGGCCACAGTTCGAGGTATAACCGTCGCTACTCCCATTACTCTATGTCGTTATGTATGCCTCTAACTTACGCTTCACTCTATACTCGCGCTAATGGACAAAAAGAGTTCTAACCAAAATATGTTCTCTTGATTACTTTATTACTAGAAACTATTCGATTTTTGTCTCGTTCATCTATAATTTTATTGACATGTGCGCGAGAAAGACTAAAGATTTACAATAGCTGGTTTGGTTGTTCTAGAATAATTCGAACTCTCTTTTTCCATCGTAAGTTAGATACCGCATGCTAGAAAATTTCTAGTACTCCTCTTAACGATTGGCTGATTTCTTATATTTGCCTGCTTCTTAGCCTTCCAAGTTTTTAACTAGCTTCCTATAGACCTACAGTTAACCCTAATATCAATATTACTCTCTTGATTGTAACGTGTTTGATCAAGTCACAGAGTTACAAACTGTATAAGCAAACATGAGTTTTGAAATTGTGCTTACGAAATACACACAACACACATCACGTACTCAGGACGTTATTAAAATTTTCCGTCTTTCAAAAGTCTCTTAATTAAATTGAGAGTAATTTGTATACAGCGGTTTTGCCATAATTAAAACGATCTCCTTAGGACAAAATCTAATATGTATTAAGGGTTCATATATTGTAAGATTCAAGATGGGACTGTGATAAAGAAAGTTTGGAAGGGTAATCGCGTGGGTGGATTGACAGCGGCCGGCACAAATTGCGAATAAAACTGGCAACTCCCGACGGAACTCCCAATTGGACTCGTGGGAAATTGGACATTTGCTCTTTAAAGGCGGGTTTTATATGATTATACGCAAACATGACGATACTCTACAGTTGTTTGTTGCGAACATAAAAGGGTTTCACGATATGGACACAAATTTGGCACATACGAACACTAGATAGGCGTTTTGCCAATTTTCGCACGCAACGAATACAATCATTATGACTAAAAATCCTAACACCCCATGTGTCTGTGCGCCAGTGAAAGGTTAAAATTTATACACAACAACAAAGATAATCACCAAAAATGTTAATATTGCACAAATGTCATGAGCGAACATAGAATTAGAAAAAGTGCCCAATAGGACGAACCGTCGGAGACCACCGAGCCGATAAGATACAAATACCTTCCCGCTGCGGCGTCAGTGGTGATACACCGCGTGGTGACCACGGCCAGACGACGACGTCACATCCGCCTGGGCGCACTGTGGTCACGCACCCAGCGCCGCCTGCGCCTCGCTCTGCCCTCCATCTGCTTCGGGGATGAGAAGGAGCGTAGAGTGGCGCCCTCCGACAGCTCTAGCGTGTATAACGGAGATTGTTATTATACCAACTCCTTCATGGTACGCCGTCACGGTGTAGGTGCGGCGATTTTCAGAGCTAAAGGCTTCGATGTGGTCACCGACAATATCATCGCGATGAAGGAACGACAGCACTAATTAGGGATAAATCTGAAAGCATGCGTGGCTGGCTCAAAGGACCATTATTTTTGTAATCACGTCACAATAGTCCCGCAATCACTAGCTCTGTCAATCGCCAGATTAACCTATTATATGCATTTAAAAGGATTGTTGCTCCGACACTTACACTGGTTTTGGACGTACACCGTGATGGTTTTCATTGTTAGACTGTTATTAAGGGCACAAAACTCATAGGCAATCTACAAGCACTGAAAATATAGTGACGTCATAAAATATAGGAACGTGCATCTTCATTTATATTTTAAATTACTGATGGAATTGAACGCGAAATGTTCTAAAATAATTAAAAACGTTTATTGCACGTTGAAGCGTTTGATATTCCGTCACATTTAATAACTACATTTTATTTTATTGGTTTCCATTTTCTTGAGCACACGTAACGTTCTTCTGTACGAAACATGTATATACGCACAGATTAGTATTAAGAATGTACAAACTCTCAGAAAATAATTAGCTTCTGTAATTATGAATTAATCAAACCCCATGCAAATTAATTTAACCCTCTCAGCGTGAGCATGGTCGTGCTGGCCCAATAACGGCAGAGCTTGTTGCCGATCATCACTTGCTTTGTTTGAAAGTGTACGATACTTTTGTTTAATTTTTAATTTTGTTTTTACTTTGAGTTTGCTCTCACATGACGAGAAGTTGAGGTTTCCAACAAAATTATTTTAACCAGAAAACAAGTTATCTCGTTAAATTATACAGTTTCGACAACTTATAGCTATACGTATTGTTTGCTAGTTTAGTTTATCTATCTAATTCTATGACAAGAAAAAGCAATTAAAAAATTTAAATAAGCTCTTGCAACATGTCTACTTTCTGAATGGGTGTGAATGGCCAATAGAAATTCTTACCAATATTACATGAAATTGAACGTAAAATTAAAATAAAATATGTTGTTTCCCTTTTTGTTGTTCATATGTTAATAATTTAACGAGATTTTGAACATTGGCGTATTTGCAATACAATTAATACGAGCAAGTAAAGTTGGAAATCTGAACATGTCGCGATGTGTGAATCGTTCTCGTCGGCTTGACCGCGTGTTGGAAAACCAGGAATACACGGAGGAGTTCCGGGACATCGCAAAGGGCAAGTCCAAGGAGAGCCTGCCCACCGGACCCATCACCTTGCTGAACCAGCGACCCGTCAGCGAAGACGTACGTCATACAACCGCTCGAGTGCCTCATTCGACCTTATTATATAGGGACGACGGTCTAATCTCCTTTGTCCCTTTAGTAAATTTATTTTTATGTTATAGATATAGTTTAATATATTTTAAATGGAATTTTGGTTCCTCATGGAACAACGACCATAACAGAAATCTGAATTTCTGTTACGGTCGATTTTACGTGATTTCAGGTCGAGTGAGGCATACGAACAGTTATCCTTTACCCTTATTAAAAAACGAAAATTTTGTGACTCAAAAATAACATTAAACAGTTAATTGGTTTTCCCAAACAAAATATAGGTTTCAAGGGCTAAGCACATTTTTTTTTAATGTAGGAAACATCAACTACCCTGCATTGGTTAAAAATAAATTCAAAGATTTCAAAACTGTAGAAATGAAGTGTGGTTAGGCCCACTCACGGGATTAAAATGAGAATGAAATACGAAAATGAGCGGCCGAATGGCTTCGTAGTGAATTGCATGTCGATTAATTTTCGTTCAAATAACCGGAGTGTGGGTCATTCTCATTTCGATCTATAGAACGCGCTTCTTATCTTTTATTTTTTACGCAATTCGATGTTGCATGATGGATGTTGCTTCTCGATATGCATATTGGCACGTTATATTAACATTCTAGATACTTATTATATATCTTTTACTATATTTGAGAATCCAAAAAGTTTATATATTGCAATTTAAATGTATAGTCTATGCTTTTGCATGTTTAAAATTTGTCTATGGCACAGGAGCTCCCGCCAATCACGAACAACAAGACGAGCAAAGGGGCCAACCACACGGAACCTGCTCCCGTTCAAGTCAACAACACGCCATCACAGAATAGCACCGCTAACAACACCATAGACAAGAAATCCATCAGTGCACCCATTGCTGTTACGTGAGTATTATTATTTTTACCTTAAAAATACAATTGAGCTAGACAAAACTTTTATATGCTTAATTTTGATCTCTCAATGTTAACTATAATATTATTGGAGAAAGCATAGCACATTGGACCTTATGACGTATGTGTTAAGAATAAAAATACATTGCGTCATTAATATGACCATAGCTAAATAATAAGTCCCCCCCTGTCCCTCCTAATTTTATTATACTATTAAGTTATCCTTATATCCTTTCTATTCCTCATCAATCTAGCATCGAACGTTTGGAGATATACACGTGCCCGTCCGCGTCGCATGCGCCGGTCTGTCTCGGCGTTCGTTCGGACAGGACGCAACTTTCTCGCTATACCATTTGCGAAGTTAAAAATTGCTTTGATTGGCAGTTAGTTATCCTACTGTGTTTAAAGTGTAGAATTTGAAATACATATTAGTACAATAACTCGGTTTTTAATTGTTCTCATTCAGTAGTATTTAATAAATTATATCGGAATATCACTCAATGTAGATTCGTAGTAAAAACAACAATAAATTATGTAAGGCTTTCACGGCCATAGTTCACCTTATCATTATTTTTCGGTCTGATCGGCTGACTTAATCGAGAAAAGGTTCTCGACGTTCCACTATATTAGCCCCTGATGATGCCGTCCGCTCGTGATGGTAAAACGTCGAGAACCCCATCTCGCTTACATCATTCCAACAACCTGAAATAATGTTAAGAAAAACATTAATACCTATGTCTTATTAATTATTATCACTTCACAGAAACGGCACGGCAACAGCGCCCAAGTCGAACAAGACATCGCCGGCAAAGGAGCCAAGCCGGCAAGAGAATCCCTTCGAAGAGGAAGAGTGGGACGAAGAGAGCGGTGGGCCGCTTACGGACACGGGCGAGCCGGGAGTGCCCGTGCGCGCGCTGTACGACTACACCGGAGCGGAGAGTGACGAGCTCAGCTTCCGACAAGGTAAAGTAGACGGAGAAAGCTATGGAGCTACATCTGTATATATTCTACAGATAAAGATGTTAAAAAATGGGCAATTGATATTGTCTCTTTCCTACTATTAAAACATACAAATATTGACAATCTGTTTGAGAAATTTTCACATGTTATTGCACATGATGGCATTATATAAATTTAAAATCTGTTTAGATCTACTCATTGGAGCTACCGTGTCCAAGCGTGTTGATAGCTGTGGATGCCGGTTCAAGTGTCCGCGTATCTTAAATTTTTATAGTTTTCATATATATTCAACTGTCTCCTATTCCCTAATATAACACAAAAATATAATATTCCAGGTGACCTATTTGAAAAACTAGAAGATGAAGATGAACAAGGCTGGTGCAAAGGGCGTAAGGATGGCCGAGTGGGGCTGTACCCTGCCAACTATGTTGAACCGGTGGGGCATTAAACACCCAACCAACGGACACACCGCGCACGCTATCGGCATACTATTGGACCCACGGCGTAGAAATAAGTCCAAGTCCCGTCTTTTATTAATGATGAGATATTAAATTACGATTAAAGATTTCTTTGTTACTGCATTTGGATACACTTTTACTAGAGGTTCGTTTGCTGACACAAAAACAAATGTTGTAACTATAGTTATGTCATTGGAGTTGTTTCTATTCTGTGGCCAACGATTGAAGACTTGTAACATTTGTAAAGAATATAAAAGGGTAATGTGACAGCACAGTAACATTACAATGTAAAAATACATAACTGACTCCTCTATACTTCGAGAAACACACTTCATATTGTTTAGAAAACTTGTTTTAACATTATCGTTTAGAGGAAATTGAATTATAGAAATCAGTTAAGTGTTACCGACGAATTATATTATCGAAGTTAAAACGATGTTTTATAGCAATTGTAAGAAACAGACATACAAGTTTTATAATGTATCTCATGTTTGAGTCCACTCTTAAGTGTTGTCAGTGTTTTTTCTGTAAAATATAATTTCGACAGCGCTCGAGACTGGCGTAGTATTTTGTAAAGTTTTCAAGTAGGTGTTTTAGAATGCAAGTTATTTATTGAAATCGCAAATGTTAAACGGCTCTAAAATCGACCTAGACTACGACTTAGCTTTAGCTGTGAGTTGCGTGGTGAAGTAGCGGTCTTATGAATTCGACGTCATTCTAGCATATTTGCTAATTCATATCGGGGTTTGGGGACGACGGTTCATGCTACATCCATTATACCTACTATTAAGAATAACTATGAACATGACGTCCCTGATCTGTTTTGGACGCTTTTAATATGCACCATGGCCATGATTTTTATCATTTTCACGATTTCAAGTTCGAAATGTCGAAGCGGGTGGGTATTTTTGGAGGATTTGTACAATACGGAAACCAAAAAGTAAAATTGTAGCGTGACACGTACTCGTGCGAGGGTTTTCAGTTCGGTGAGACCGATCGACTTAGCGAAGCCAAAAATGTACGCCCATACGGTGGAGAGCGGGCGAGCGTACAGCTCTGTACATAGACAGTTACACAATCGTCTTGCATAGAGTATTTATTTCCCGTTGTATATAAATGTATAATGGAGGGTAGTCGGACGCCTAGACGTAAAGTAATATATTGAGATGTTTACCTTTTCTTTTTCGTTTTTTACCTCGTTTTATGATTGTTGTAACGTGTACGTATCGTAATGTATTTAGCAACAAGTCACTGTTGAGGCTGCCTCTTATCTTTGACTCTTGACCCGCGGTAGTCCTAGTATTATTGTTTTAATTGTTATAGGTTCAGAGACCATTTGTGAAAATTGATTGTATTATATTATTGTCAGAGAGAGGGTGGTTGCGGACCACTTGTGTTAATATATTATTATTAATATTGGTAAAATAAATTGTTACAATATCACACTTTGGGCTTCATTTTACTATATGTCCAGAGGAAAATTCACTCGTAAACGCGGTATTAATGTGCCTTTTAGACCTCAAGCTTTATAAGTAATAAAATGCATGTGAGTTTTTGTGGTTGAAAAGAATGTTAAAATCGCGTCAGGTCTTTCCCTGATCGCCGACGGTTTGAAATTAGGTCGCCGGAGGGACGAAATAAAATTAAACATCGATTTATAATTTAATGGAGTTAAAGGCAGGTACTTGAACCGGCATCCACAGCGTTCCGTGCTGTTGCTCTAAAGTCTAACCAATTGACTTACCTACCAAAGACCAAACTTCTATTATCATTCACGTTAGGATTCATATATACGCGTGCCTATATAGATGTCATATTTGTTATGTTACCAAGAAATGTATAGAACTTTTAAACTTAATTGAAGTAATTCGTACAAAATTATTCCCGAAACAAAACGTCTAAAGTAGATAAATATCAAAAATTTCAAGTGTACAGGTGCCGATATACGTACAAAACAATTCATTAATAACAAGAGATGCGTTTTGAAACACTACTATTTCACCAGACAAGAACCTAAGAATCTAAGTAAGTAAAATCTAAGGTTTTTTCCTAAATATAAAACTTAATAGTATCTTCCTACGTCATCTAGAATCCATTTATCTCTTTCTGAGCTATTACACTCACTACGCTATTACATTATGGCACTCAAGTGGCACCAGGTAGCCTGGATTTCGGATTGAAATTTATCCGCCCTCGCAAATTATTGGACATCTTCATCATTTAAGATAAGTAGTGACTTTTAATACGTCTCCCTCAAATTTCTCATAAGTCATAGGTTTCTATATTGAAGAGAATGAATCTTGATGGTAGTTAGCAGCTGTTCTACTAAAGCAAGTTTACAATACCCGCCGAAATAATAACGCCAGAAATGTTAGACATTCACGTGGCACATTTGTATTTTTTTTATTTGACGTATTTGATGAACCCTAACCGGGCTTTAAACATTTTAATTATAACATCGTAAAGTATGGCCCCATCGCGATAAAATATAGTGGAATATACTAGTGTCGCAGAAGTTTGCAAGTGGTGTTCGTTTATGCGTATGACATCTTCGTTAGCCGCGGTACCTGAAATCATCGCTAACCAATCAGCGCCCGCGTAGCTCTGGCTTAAGTCTGGTAACTACCCACATTCTTTTCTTTCCAATCAATTGACATCTTGAAGGCGGATACACGAAGCTCCATCCCCCATTGGTGCAAGTAAATCGTCGGTCACGCCCCCCTCACTAATGACTTGGTGAAACATAATTTACTCTTTATTGTTCATATTCTCTGACTAGTATAAATCTCTCTGTCTGAGTCAAATATTGACTTGTGATGCAAGTACGCCCCTTAATTTTCTTCCATCTTACCGAAATAAAAGGGTAGAGTGGAAAACTTGCTTTTAAATTTAGAGAATTTAAGGAGTATAAAAAAACTTGAAATTTGTTTTTATGTCACTTGTTTAAACAATTAAATATTAAAACGTTCAACACTTATACTAATAAAACTAGGTCCTTAAAAAAAACTTAAAAAAACTCAGTATATACATACAGTGTGTTAAGTGTAGGAATAACAATAAAACGCAGGTTTTTAAAAATCTTATATTTCCATTGTACGGAGTGCACTTTACACATACATACACATGGCCACGGGGAAGCTTTACATCGACTTGAAAAAGAAATATTAACGAGTGATTTTTTATCTGTCTAGTCACATTAATAGCAAGCGATTAGGACAGAGGCTACATAGTAACGCTCTTGTCACAAACTTATGGAATGAAGTAGTGTAAAGGTTAAAGAAATAAAAAATAAGCATTATCTTTTGGAAAATCGCTGCTCGTTTGGCACAAACAATATCGAAAAATGGCATTTTGTTTAGCGTCGAAAAACCTTTCAACGTGTATTCCAAACTGACAAATTTGTGTTATTTTCTGACGTTTTTAGATAACTCTGTGCGTTCGTCATAAACGCTACAGCCGAGCAATAGAACTTTTTCATTATTTTGTGAACGTTAAAAGTGCTTTTTAAAGCCATCGTTCCACCTACCTCCTCGGTCGCAGCGGTAACGTCAAATAATATTTACAAAACGGTCAGTATATGATTGCATTATATGTATTGAAATTAAGTTTGCATTATCTGTTGCCTAATTGTAGTCCTGGTACTTGACGCCGCGCCGGTCCCACTGATATGTCAACATAAATATTTACAAAACTTACAGCACGATTAATGATTAACGATAATTGATGGGTTTAATGGAGATTCCCAAAATAATATCACTTCGACACCTAACATGCAACATTCAAGCTGGCTGTGCTAAATCTGGATTTTAAATATGTTATAATCAGATTAAGGTATTTAAGTGTAAAACCAATAGGATTAGTGTCTCATTCTGTTATCAATAATAGCTCAGGGGAACAAAAATGACTTGTTTTTTATCATATGACTACTAAAACTCCGTCAGAATTAGCACAGCCGGTCACTAGCCCCCTACACTATTCTTCCGAATCAAACTCGACGGGACTGGAATTACTCACATACAAATACACATTATACTGGTTATATTATGAAAAATATAAAAAATCAATCTGAATCGTTAAAACTAAAATAGTTAAAACGTAAATAGTCAATAATGGAACAGAAGTCTTTACACAACAATCAATTAGGATAAATATTTACAAATATTCAACGTAACAATAATATTTATATATTTGTCGATAACTATTCGAAACAGAAACTAAGTGAAGATTTTAACTTGTATTGAAATTAAGTTATCATTTCACTGGTTTTTGAAATTGACGTTTATTTTAAATAAAAAAACATTTTATAACGTACAATACCTATCTATAACAATAAACGAGGGCAAAGAATTTCTTTCTAAAAAATATTTCGTCAAACAAATACTCTTATAAAAATGCAGAGAAATGCCTAATGTTACAACAAGAATAAATTTTATGCGTGATAATATAAACCCTTGAAAAATATTTGTGACAAGTCTTGACAGTTGACACGGGATATGAAACGATCATTGTAGACACGCCTGCAACTTCTCGATCCACTCCTGCGCAGCATTTGCGTCGCTCGCGCAGAAGTTGTAAGTTCTTCTGCTCGTTCTTAGCTGAAAATATAAAAATTATTGAAGAAATAAGATTCCATGATTATATGAATGAGGCCATTCAATTTATTAGAATGCGAAGAAAACTTTTATTTATTTTATACGTACATCGAAAAAGGATCTATCGTCACACTTCTTAGGAGGACCCGGTGCTGGCGCAGCACCAGAAACCGCTATCACTTCCGCCAGGTCTGAAACACGACAAAAGTGTTACAAATCATTTTTGGTTTAATCTATAGCAATCATAAAATATCGAAAAGTAGATTAAGAACTAGAAGTAATACGCACGACATGCTGTTGGATTTTAAAGCGCATAGACGTATGTCTTAAGGTACCGACAGCGGTTCCCAAAACCGCTAGACGGTTTCTTTACCGGTTGAAATTGTGTTAAAAAAAACTCACCAATAAATCCTTTACAATGCGAATCTTCCATCGCGTCGTAATATCTAAGTTGATGTTTTATTGAATCTAGCACAAACCATCTGAAAACAAAAAGGAATCTTAGAAATCGGTTACTATGGCGACTCAATATTGATTTAAATACAACAATGATACACTTGTTAATATCGAGTTATATACCTTCAAATAAAACACTTTAACGGTTTAAAACCCGAAATATATTATTTATTTTAACTTCAACAGCCGTGTCTCTCTGTGACCACACGCTGTTTTGCAAACGCTGTGTTGCAAAGCATCTGAAACATCTGGCCATAGTGAAAATCATTTTCAAATAAGTTTAATATATTTCGCATTTTAAACCGATAAAGTGTTTTATTTAAATGTGTACTACTCGCGTAAACTACAGACAGTATCTCAAACCTTTGTTTCCATCCCTTGAGCAACGCCCCACGTTTGTAGAGGTGTCCTTCGTGAGTTCTGTTCTCTGCTACGTTCGACGAGAACTGTTCGTAGTACTGTTGGGAACTGGATTGAAGTGTTCCAACACCTGAAGAAAAATAATACTTATTAGCAAACACATAATGAAAGGAGTAATCCAAAAATAATCATTCAAAATATGTGAAGTATAATCATCGTATTCTTAAGAACCAGGAGTATAATAAAAAAGGCCAATAATTATAAACTGGGTCTGTTGTTAAATTATACACCATAAATAATACACCAAAAAATCTAACAAATCCTACTTTGAGAACTTAAAAAAAAATCATATGTTATTGCACAGGATAGCCCTTTAAAAAGTTAAAAATCAATTATAAACAACGTATTTATAGGACGTGTAGGACTCGGTAGCTTAATTGGTTAGAGCAACACCTACCTACTATCCTACTTTCTAATTATTAAATGCGTCATTTATCAATTACACTTGTCACCGCCGTTTCTTACTCTCCTCTCTTTGACGATATCAAGTCAGTATTCCTATAACAGAAGGACAACTTAACTCGATGTAAAGGTAATTTACTTACTGTTAGCAAGAGGCAGTTTGTTGTCCCTGTCCGGCTGTGGCGGAGCCTTATACTTGGTGCAGGGCAGGGCGAAGCCGTCGGCGCAACGCTCGTGGCACGCCGCGCCGCAGTCCACGCATCGGACTCCGGTCTTTTGAAAACGATTCGAATTGGTTAGCGTAAGGTAACAGCGACAGAATTTTCATAGTAATTATGAGAATAATCATTATTGATTAAAATTACTATAAATACTAAAGTTAAGATTTGACATTATTGTCAAATCTTAACTTTAGCATTTTTTACACTACAAATAAGTATATATTATTTAAATATATGTCATTATTTTATTTATGAATATTATAAATTAGTTGAATAATATATACCACTTACAGGCATTTTATAGACTTAACATCGATTTTGTTACACTAGTATTACCTCTAAAGGTCCCCAAAGCAAATCGGCACAGTGATCGCATCGCGCAGGCGCAGCGGCGGCGGCCGGCGCCCAGCGGTGCTGCGGTGCAGCTGGAGCAGCTGCCAGCCGCCCTCGCACCAGCACTTCAAGAGTACCCCGTCTATGCGCCGCCGCTGTTGCTCGACGAACCACTCCACTGCACATTGATGCGTTGCGCTGTAAAAATATAATAGGGGTTTATAACTATCTATCGATTTTTTTTAATAACGCGTCCAAGCATTTTTTAACGATTAGGATGTCCTTTAACAATCCGACAGGAATCATTATGAAGTCTCGAATATATTATTTTTTTCAAATTTCAAATCACCTGTAATTCCAGCGTGTTAGGTAACTCTAACTGTTCCCACCGCACTCTCCACTTCTGCGGCAGGTGACCCAGCTCTAGTTCTAGCTGTCTCAGTCGTTCCAGCAGGCCAGTGAATGCATCTGGCATACACCGCGGTATACTATCGTAGCTGCAAGAAATAAGGAATGTTATGCAGCCACTTTCCCCAGATCTAAACATTTTCCTTATACATTAAAATAAACCGATGAACAGGTATTTCTTCTAAGTTTGTAGACATTAAATGTGTATCGGATATAAACGGAATTAATATCTTTTTTTAAAAGTATAACAGGCGATAAATTAATTGTATAGGCACATAGCACGTAGCCATCACGGTTTCTGAATAAAAATTTTAAAACGTGCACTGTGTCTACAGGTACAAAAACAAGTTTATATCATACCCAGCAGTGACAAGTCTTCTAGGGCTCTTCGGTTCAGGGTCAGAGGGCCAAAGGTCGGGCTCGTAAGGCGCTCCATGAGAAAGCTCTTCGCTCACATAATACTCCCAAACTTCTAACCGAGAGACGGCACTGACTGGACGCAACACCTATTTTGTTTAATGAAGTTAATTAATACTCAAACTATAGACAGACCGTTTAATATACCTCAGTCAGTTTACAGTTTTGAAAATGAAACCCAAAAATAGATATTTTTTTATTCTTACTAAAATCTCAAGACAACAGTAAAAATCTTAGGTAATTACGACAATGTTTGTAAGAATATCGTTGACAAACAAATGTACAACGCTAAACTCACTGGATTATCAAGGTCTGGCGCATATAGCAGATTGTAGTATATAGGCGAGCGCTGATGCAGCCGCTCTATGTACTCAAACACGCCCATTCCACCAGCTCCGCCCCATCCTTCCTCTTCGCCGCTACCACCCTCTGCTCCCCCACTGCCTGTTTCTATCACCTTAAAGAAATCAAGGTTATTTTAAGACCATAATGAAATAACTATTTATCTAGAATACACGAGAGTTTCTTTTATGTACTTACTAATCGCCCAACATCTGGTCTTCTTTCATCGGGGGTAAGACCGAGCTCAGCGCGTTGCGCTTCATTGTCAAATAGAAAAGTTCGAAAACGACACGACACAGTGTGGTACGCCAGAAAGCGAAGGTAATAGTCGTTGAACTCAAATGCCAAGGGAAATTGTTTTTGTAACTGAAAGCAGAAAGTTAAATGAATAAACGTTTCTATATGCACTTAGATCTTTTTTTTTATACTAATTATTAAATCTCAAAATGTTAAACAAAATTCCTTTTGTCCATTGTCTATCCGCCTCAAAGGATCAAGGTACAGATTGTGTTTAGTGGTCCATTTTTACTAACCTGATGTACGGCATCTAGGAACATAAGAAAGGTGGGCGTGAATCCTTGCTGCGGCGTAGCTCCCAGGTTTAATCTTTGCTGAAATTTGTGTCCTAAAGCAAGCCATTCCTTTTCCACGAGTATCCGAAAGCCGTCTATCGTGCGATAGTATGGATCGAGACAAATTTGTGCTAGAGATGATATCTATAAAGAAAAAACATCCGCTACAGTTACAGCTATAGCTATGTTAATCATTTAATTTGGCAATGACCGAAATAAACTAAGGAAAAGCTGTCTAAAAATATATCTATAAGAATATTACCTGCGCACATGCATCCCAGCCATCTTCCAAGGATAGAAGAACAGAAGAACCCTGTACATCTAGTAAATCCAGCACACAACCTGATAGCTGCAGCAGGGTGCGGAGCTGCCAAAGCCAACCTGACTCTTCTATTAATCTGTGGAAAGACAAAACATAAAAGATAAGTCAAGTAATACTAATTAGAATTAAAGTATCTATCTTTGCTTTCAACACAAATAAAACATACTTATAAAAGTTAGGTTCAGGCGATGGCGCCGATGGCGCGGCAGCTCTTAACAACTTCTTGAAGGCGTGTTTAGTTGCACGATTGTCCGGGTACTCCGCGGGCACGGGTTCGACCCCCGCCGGCCAACCTGTGCCCGAACCCTTCTCTGTCACCACGTAAAGAGCTGCACGACGGACTCCACCGCTTGTTTCACCAGATGCTGGAAGAAACGTCAACCATAAAAACCGTTTACAACCTGGAGCTTTAACAAAAACATAATAGTATTTTTACAGACAATCATTAATATACATGTAGTAGAAATGTATTTAGCATATCATTGTCTTTCGGGCTGTTCGGCCGATGTGAGCGAGAAGAGGTTCTCGACGTTTCGCCATCACGTGTGGATGGCATCATAAGGAGATGTTGACTCCTCGATTGCTCGAAGAATTAGTTAATTAATTATATACTTATACATTGCTATCATTAGCATCGTAATCTTAATTTTTTTCAAAGATTGTAAATAATATTGACATTGGTATATTCGTTATTACCGTTTTCTATGTGTAACATACTTATAGTTATCTCTTACCAGAATCTACATCAGCTGTAGACAGCCTCTGTCGCGGCGCATACAGCTCCAAGTGCGACGCCTGTCTGCGATCCTTGAGAGACCCCCACCGCCCGAAATGTCTACCTCCTGTTGCACTATTGCCACCCTTGCCTCCGCTATTTCTACCGAGAACGCTACAAGTATAAATATCTCGTCAACATTCGTCCCTTATTTGTATAATGTGTATTATATATTTCGGAATATATGTATAAAAGGTATAAATAATTGTACAAGCGCGGAAAATTTATACAGATAAAAACATACGAAATTTAATAAATAAATTACTTGTCTGTAAATAAAATTGCTAAGTGTAACGGATGGTCCCATTATTTTTTAATATTATCTTCATATTTACCTCAGTTTTTTGGTTGTTGTTATAATATAAATCAAAGCTAATAAAACCACAAAGGCACTTATCTGGTACTAAAGACATATAAAAGTAGTTCTTATTCTTACCCTAACGTCCCGGCCGCTTTAGTGAGTAAAGGCGTGTGGTTGTGATGTTGTTCATCACAACACAACAGCAAGGAGTCCAGACTCAGGCTTGAGTCTTCGAGTTCACCGCGAGACGCCGGCGTCAGATTGACTAGAGTTGACAAAAATCTCTCCTACAGACAAATAAATCGTGACACAATAAATATATATATAATATTTTAAGTAATTTCGTATGTATCTTATATACTCTGAAATTCGTTTAAGAATTATTCGTCTACGTAAACACATTTTAGAAATTGCGAGTGCCTAGACAACCTGACTTTATACATTGAGAACGAGAAATGCATAAGTAGTTTTTTACAATTAAAAAGGCCGTGAACTGTAAGTAGATTTATAATATTAATAATCTTATTTAAAAATTGTTTTCTTAATTTTACCTGTTCTAAACTAGATGTGGTTTCAGTTCCTGGCTGCGCGGGCGCAGGCGTTTGATGACTGCTACCCTTTAGCATTCCCATAACTCCTTTATGATGAGACGCTGCTGATCTATAAAACATTAAATTGTCGTGACCTTATAAGACACAGATTTTGTATACAAATACGAAAGTAGAAATGTAAGTTACATTGCCGGTACTTTTTCTATTTAGACTAAGGTTGTATAGAAAAATGAAAAAATATTCACCTCGCTAAAAGCGCCCTCGTTCGCGGATGCCTCCATGTGAGTATTGGAAGACGGTTCTGCCGGTAACCACGCGCAGCACGACGCAGCGACTCATCGGAAATAGACTCGGGTACAGCCACTACAGCTGGGTAACTGCATTAACAAAATATACTTTTTTATCAAACTACTCATCCTATAGTAACATGTTTACGCAATTAGTTTGGAAAACATATTATTTAAATAAAACACTTTAACGGTTTAAAACGCGATATATTGGTTAAACATATTTGAAAATGATTTGTAATTTCGGCCCGACGTTTCCGATACTTTGCAGCAGCCGTGCTCACCGGGAAACTAAAGATGGAGGATGTCTCTGACGTCAAAGTGAAAACTTGCTACGCAAGCGCCATCTGTTCCGTTGGTATTTGGCGAAACTACCCGGGTCCTTACAGAATTGACTAACGGTGTCTTCGCGTTTGCCGGTATGCTGTTTATTGGGATCCAGAGTTTTTAATATGGGAGCCCAGGTGTTTGATTATTTGAGGCTGTCCTCCCTATTGAAATTTTGGTGTTTTGTTGTTTTCAATTGCTTCGCGTACCAATCTTGGAAAAAATCGACTCTCCTTTGCGAAGATTTTTGGGTGATCAAAGCGAATGTAATGATTGGGCCCTTCCGATGAGTGTTGGCATACCGCAGAGCGAACCGTTATATTTTTTCAACATATAACAAAATCATTAATTTGAATATAACAATTGTTGTTACGTTATGTTGCAAATACTATTACACATAAACACAAACCTTCTACATAAAGTATATACAGCATTTGCGTGCGCCAGTCTAAACGGTGCGGAGGCTAGTCCGAGTCTCGCCCAATCTCGCGCGTACGCACGCTCGCGAACCCGTTCCAAAGTACGCGCCGCTGGCGCTTCAGCACTCTCACTGCTTCCTATGTCTAGATCCTCCACTAGAGACACGTTTATTATTATATACCGAATAATCTCTAAAACGTGTATATTTCAATGATTAAGTTATAATCAAATGTAACCTACGAGATAACGTATCCGCAGACAAGGAGGACATAAGCGGCGGAGAAGTGAGAGAGCGCGCGTCTGGGGAAGGCAGTACGTATTTTTGTCGCTTCGACTGTTTCGGTTTGAGCCCCGCTCGACGCGCCGTTTTCAGAAGCGTCTTTTTCGCAAAGCCTCTGAAATAGAAAACATCGTTAACGTCTCGTTTATGGAAATGTTTTTTTCCAATAACAAATAATGAAAAGCCGTGTTGTATTGCTATTTTTCTATCATAAATTTACCAGTAAGTCTACAGTTTCAGCGCATAATTATAGCAACAATATCTTACTTGAGAGTGTGATGTTTAGGCTGCGCAAGCGCAGGTGGAGGCGCGGCTCTTGGTGCTAGAGCAAAATGCAACTGAGGATATTGGGGGTGCCGTAGCCGCGTCACTTGTTTCCGGAATGCTTCGGCTTGTTCGCTGCTGACTTCTTCATCTAAAGCCACCTTTATACAAAAAATATTATTGAGAAGTTCATTATTATGTTAACTTATTTAGAAGTTACAAATTAAAGTAACCTTAATAACCTCGGAGCTTTATGATACTAAGAGAAATAATATTAAATTTTACAATTATACGCACTTTTATGAGTTGTGACGTAGCTGACCTAAGCTGCAGTCCATCGTGTAACGCGTGCTCAAGGTGTGCTTGTGTGCGGATGCCTTTTTCACGTGTTAACGCACTTACAGGGAATGCGCGTACGACGCTTTGCTCGCAAGCTTAAAAAAATAGGAATTTTATTAAAAACTTTTGAAATTCAGAACTGCTTGTTTTCGAGGGGCTCAGGAGGACTTGTAAACATCTATTGAGAGGTAAGTAGGATTTGAATATTGTTTTTTGAATACTATATGATTCTGCCATTTGCTTTATAAAATTTTCGTGCATATATTATATAACAAGTCCTGGATATCCTACCGTATGGATCGACAGGAGTTCCCTTAAAAATAATCCTGTAATTAGTGAGGAAAAGAGCTCCTTCTGCAGGCAGCAACGGTGCTTCTCTGCCATCAGCGACGAGTAAAGCGCGCAACGCTGGTGCTGCCACGGCTTCGCCGCTCACCAGTGCTGGGGATACTATACGCGGCTGCAATGCAATTAAAACTACATCTTTCACACTTGTCTTACAAACAAATACAGGATCTAAACTACTGGCCTCTTCAACAAAAATAAAATCAACATCAATTGAATTAATTTCAACTTCCTGCTTTTATTACTTGTTCATATTGGGTAAATATTACTAACAGGTAACTATAATTTTTGGCCAGAACATCGACTTGGGGGGCGGATATAAAATAGGTTGATAGGCTATTGGAAGTCTATTTGGGACATGCTCTGAAACTAAAAACATATTTGTAAACAAAATGATAAAAAAATAGGTTTTATAATTAACTATAACTACGTTACATACTGTAACGAGTTTTTAGTGAAAATACTAGATAGATATCACCTATTGAAAAGATTTTATACAAACTATACTCATCAGACAGTTAGCACCTACCTTGTGTACGGGAGGTAGACGACGACTCTCACGCGCCACAGCGTCTAATGTCTCAAGATGCATATGGACAACTCCAGGTATCATTTGATGCAAGCATCTGATGTGATCTGCCGTAACACCGCCTTCTGTGCACACCTAGGGATGGATAGAAAACCAAATAGTAATGTTACTATAGGCATCAGGCTCGAAGTACCCTAATTAAAACCAAATCATTCCATAATTCATATGCATTCCAATTTGAATTAATAATTAAATATAGTTTCAAAAATTAACAAAAACACAAAAAATGTTATCGCTGATTTGAATTGATTTTATTTGTTTAAACTTCTTCTCTCATAGGTTTTTTTTACCTTGTCGACGAATCTCGAGACCATTTTGATCACATTATTGCCAGCTTCTCCAGGGTCTGCCTCTTCAAATCCAGACTCAGCGTCTGCACTATCGGACTCTGCGACACTGCAGTAACAAATGTTATTTAAGACTAAGTACGTCATCGCTTTTAGCGTCATCCTAAGGTACTTTTAACAGAAGATTGATACTACGCCATAATAACTAGATAATGAAGGTGGATTTAACCACAAAACAGCGATATTTACCTATTGCTTATACTATTCGTCCCTCGGTCATCGTCCGGGCGCACATCAGCACGTCGACCAGCACCCTCTAGCGGCAATAGCAGGTACACCATACGATTAGCGTAGTGTATAGCCTGGCTATATAATGTGGATTCTTCAGACGCTATCAACTCCGTTTGTTTTTCTGTAATGTGCGCATACTACACAGATATTCTATCTATGCTTATATAAGTAAATTAAGAAATAATGATGTAATTACTACTCTTACCACCAGACTACTTAACAGGGAAGAAACAAGGCAATACTATTTTGTGTCTTTGTCCTTTCTAAGGGTTTGTCATAATTACTTTTGCCTTTTAAAGCAAGCCACACTTACTTGATTTAAAAGCACGTTTGTATGATAGACAACGAAGGATAATTAACTAACTTAACTAGATGCGCTTGGCTTTGGACCCAAAAATATGTTGACATTCTTTAGAATAGTTAGGTAACCTTCTTCTAAGATTGCAATACATTTATTTCTATATTAAGGGTTACACATAAAAGGCTTACCGGAAGCCAAGGTCGGCCACACTCGCATTTGTTCTGCAGCTATTTCGAGAGCGCTTGGCTCTTGAGCCTTCAGCAGCGATATGTATTCCTCATCTTCTCTGAAACAATATGACTATCTCTTTCCTTTCTCATATGGATACCAAATCATTCATAAACCAAACATGCTGTATTTAAGTCAGTCAATGACAGGTTGAACTTATATTGTATAATGAATATTAGGTAGTAAATCTATTTATACCTAGGACTAGGCACTCTCTGTTGATGCGTGGGGCTAGGTAGATATAAGGCTTTGATGTCTTTCTGTACGTCTTGATAGAAGGCAGCCTCCCAGAACTGTTGACTTGTCCATACTGCATGCTCCTGCGTGGAAATTTAAAAAACTTTATGAAAAAATATTTCAAACTGCGGGTAGTTGTGTTGTATATACCCACCTGTATACACATGTACGCGTATTGTATAACGCCAGTGCATAGTTTTCTGCAATACGCTGTAGCTAGAGGTAGTATCGCAGCTGCAATTGAATGCTCGTCCAGTGCTGATGCTGATTGTAGGGCACAATTTAATAATCTGTGAATAAAATACAAGCCATGAAAAAACATACATAATAAGCGAAAGAGTTCAAAAATCATTACCATTTTTCGTTTGGAATTACAGAGAAATAATCGAATACGGCTACTGCCATAGGTTGATTTAATAAATACTTGATTGATTTTTTTAACGATGATGAAGTCATGACTAGATTCTTCTAACTTGAGCAATTAAAAATATGTTTTTCATGGTGATTTCAAGGTTACGCTAACAATGTAAAAATGGGACACAATAGATCGCGTTTATCACGAAAGCACCAGATAACATCTAACAATGTTCATCCATATAATTTGTATTTAAAGCGAGTAGCGATCTGCGTGTGCGCATTTAAGTTCTTCAAAATGTGGAAGTTTTTTGGTCTAATCGGGACTTCAGTATTTCTTTACACTTTAAGCTGTACAGATGCTAACATGGATGGGGTAAGTATACATTACGTAGTATTTAAAATACATATATACAAATCTTAATGATCTAAAGTTTTTGATATGGAATTTGGACTATACAAGATTTAGAAAAATATACAAAAAGAAAGATACAATAATGACTAATTGTTCCTAATATATTATATTACTATACTCTCTATAGTTGTTGGGTGTCGTCTGTACTTTTAACTGGCAAAAATATTTTTTTAACTTACAAATAATTGTAGAAACCTTACTCGAATCACTTCTAATTGATGTTTGAACAGAACAAAAGACCATACTTGATATATGCGGCAGATATGTATCTCACTATGTGTATATTGTGTATTTCATAAAATGCATTTTTAATAAACTATAGTCACGTTTCTCTTTAGGGCCCAGGCCTATGGTTCGTGCATGCGGTGGACGATTGCCAGAACGAATTACCAACCGCTATTGCGAACATCACAGTGAAAAAACATAAGCTAAACCGTACGCACGACGTTTACGACGCATTTATAGACGTAAACGACGCTGTAGGCATAGAGGGCGATGGGGTTTGTACAATATGTTTAATGACGAAAATAATGAGAATTCACCATCTTAAAATCAATAAAACATAATTACAAAGTTACTATTTGACTAGAATCTTATGCCGAAACAAATTTCTTGATGGCCTATTGAAATATGCAATATGCTTTGTAATCGAAAAAGCAGTTAATTTACATTTTAACTGTCTGTTAAAGAAGATATATAAATATGGAAATTATATATCATGTAAAAAATGTTTCATGTAATTAAAGGTTTAGAAATTAAATAAAAAGATTAGAATCTATGACAAATAATTTTATCTGTAGTAAATCCTGCAGTTCGTTGAAAAATAATCCATTTATACTCATAGGTGCTCATAGATATTTGTAAACACACGGACGGCGGTTGTAAGCAGGTACAAGTGCTTACTGATAACGATTTAGCCAAATTTGCGGAAAAATATGCGGAACAGAACATGATAGCTGCTTTCACAATGGCCGGGATAGATCCACCGAGGTTCCCTGTTCAACCAGTAAGTGTCAAGTAATCACTTTCACACCAAAAATTTACGACGGTTTAAAGTCCGCATCAAATATTTTTCAAATTTACTGACTATATGAATAACCCTTCAAAATAATCAATTGCATTTTCGTAACACAATATCTTAGGGCGGAACCGTCTATAGTAGGGCAAGTCTCGTACATGCCAAAGTTTCTTTAGTTTACTAATATTATAATGTTTGTAGGGTTCATATGCAGTAGAGAACTTTTACTTCGATCACTGTGAGATGCCCGAGGAATCTATATACGGCGAGTTCACGGCTGATGCGTTCATTATGCGCGACTCCGTCAAAGTAGCCTGCTTCAGGGCTCACACGGAGTTTAGAGAAGAGGAGGAAGACGTTTGTGGCAGAGAGTGAAGTTTGACAATAAAAAAACTGTACTATTTAAATACAGACCATATATCTACTAGCTACAATACTAATAAAAATACTTTACAGACAATACAAAAAATAAACACGCAATGAATCGGCTCGAAGGACTTTGTTTATATTTTCCTGTGTATGACATTTAATCGTTTGACTTCATATTTTTAAGGAAATAACTAACACATAAAACTTACTTAACAATGAGATCAAATTGGTGATGGTGCAGTATATGTTTGTTGGTCGGCAATCTTGAAGCGAGATCATTGACTAATGCGGTGCGAGCATTTGGCGCCCGGAGTGCACGCAAAACAGCCGGGAAGGACTTCCTGGCATCTGCGTATCTACATTCGAAAATCGCAGCTATACACGATCTTAAGACCTGAAAAATGAATGTAGGGCATTAACAATATATTATATCCTTTAGAAATACTGTGCGTATACATTTTTATATAAATAATAGGAACAATACTAAAGTAGTAAATAGATAACTACTTCGAGCCGCCTCGCAGAATTGGTGAGTAAGAGCTGCGTATGTTCAACAGCACCGGTGGGTGGGGCTGCTGGTGGGATTATACGTGGTGCTGGAAGCCTAATTGCTTGTAACCTGCAAGTTAAAGATTACCTCATATATATTTGCCTTATTTACAATTTCTTTAATACTAATATTATATTAATTTTCGTTTAACTTTTATTTCCTGTTCTACAAATACTTAATAGATAGAAGATTTGAAAACTGTCTTCTTGTTAGTAGAATAAATCATTTAAAATCTTCTTCTTACTTAATTAAAAAAAAACATACTTCTCAATATTGTTAGCGGCCGCCCGTTCGTCAATCACCTGTTGCACTCGCGCGGCGCAAAGCATCGGCAACGGAGGCTGGTGTATACGTGATTCAGCGCCCTCTGGTGGACGAAGTATTCTTTGTTGGAACACCTAAAATTTTAAACATAAAAAAAAATAAGTCCAAGAGTTGGATGCCCCAAGGGCATAATTAAATGTTTCTTTCTAAGGTAAAAAAAGTAATAATATATCTTAGTATATATTTATTATATTGTTCAAAGGGATATAATTTCTTATAAAAATGTCTTTTATTAATGGTGGAATTGAAACAAATACTAATAATGACAAGATATATTATCAATTATGAACTTACTTGAGGATTTGGATTTTCATTGTAATGCAGTTGCATAGCCAATTCTTGTATGTGCTGCAATTCCAAATCTGGATTTATAGACTCTAATCGCAGTTGTTCTGGAAGATTCCTGAAATATAACAAAAATCCTGTATAATACTTTACGATCATTTGGGAAAAAGTGCAGCCGGTATGGACTGGAGTTTAATAAAAATAGTTTTGATAAGATTATTTTATTTAATCACTGCTTCTTATGAGAAATATATTGATAAGAGAAAGAGAATATATATTGGCCATTTTATTAGTGACGAATCTTTATAACACTGTGCTTATATGAGAGTATAAAAGAATGGTAAAGTAAAGGTAGGTTTAAAATATAGTAAGTTAACACTAACAGCACAAGATCGTCCCATATATCGGTGGGTCTCCAGGGCGGGCCGCGTTCAGCTACCAATCCATTGAAGAACATGGAATCCAGTAATCGAACGGCGAACGGGCACTGCGAGAGACCACGAGCCCCGAGGAAGCCCGCCTTGTGGAATGTTAGCACGGGGGACGGATGTATGCGGATTATAGTAAGGCAATGTCTGAAATAGAATAAGATAGTATAAATAAACTTAATATACTGAATGAATTAACCGAGGATTTTAGTAGTTCGCGACTGCAACATAATTAAAAAAGATTATATATTTAAATAAAACCCTATAGCGGTTTAAAACGCGAAATATATTAGTTAATCTTATGAAGATTATTTTAATTACGGCCTAACGTTTCTAGTAACTTGAATTAATATATTTGGCGTTTTGACGAATAAGTTTAACTAATATAATTCGCGGTTTTAAGTCATTATAGTGTTTTGTTTAAATGTGTACTACTCGTGTAATCTACAGACAGTATACAATTATATACTTTTAAAACACAGAAAGTAGACAGTATAATAATCATAAAGGACAAGATTATTTATTTTTAAAATAAATGAAAAATTGCGAAGTAACTCTGTCTGTACCTATAACCCTGTAACAGTTTAGCCAATGTCCTCATAAACACTGCTCTGATCTCCTTATCGAGCATGTGTGGCTGCGAAGCGGCTGGGGCTGGTGGGGCGAAGGCCGAGTCGGCAGAACGCAGCTCACGTTGAAGTACTAACGCGAGTGAATCCTGCAACGACGATAGGAGCTTCCCCTCCGGCCTGGGGATGTTTACGCTCGGTGGGATGTGTAGGGAACCAGTATCGAGATCTGCTATTATTACATCGAGCTGGAAGGTACAATGTTGGTAGTTAGGTTTTTTAAGATAGTTAAAGTGTCTTATTTAAATGTGTACTACTCGCGTAAACTACAGACAGTAGAAAATAATGAAATTGTTGTTATTACAGTTTTCTATATCATATACTAAAATACATATATGTACTCCAATTCAAAATCCTTACCAATTCAGAAACCTCCTCCTTCAAGCTAGAATGAACACCAATAAGAAACGGAGTTGGCGTCGCCAGAACTTCGGCTAGGCCAGCTGGAAGTAGCGGGATGTATACGTGTGCGTATCTGAAGGGAAACATGAGCGCCGCTAACGCTCGACAAACGGCCGATAAACGCGCGGCAGCAAGCGAAACCAATAGCACTTTGTGCTCACTCATAACTGCACACCAGAGTGTCACCGAGTTGTGTATACCTGGAATTAGATATAAAGAAAATACTGTCTGTAGTTAACGCGAGTAGTAAACATTTAAATAAAACACTTTAACCGCTTAAAACGCGATATAAATTACTTAAACTTGTTTGAAAATTAATTTGGCAGCCGTGGTCACGTGGAGACACGGCTCCCGACGTTTCGGCTGCCGCAAAGCATCCGAAACGCAGGGCCGTAGTTAAAATAATCTTTAAACAAGTTTAACAAATATATATAGCGCATTTAAAATCGCTTTACTACTTTTCTAAATGATACTAAATGTTTTAGGAAGTTCTAGAATGTTCTCTATATACTCATTTATTTGAAATTGAATTTTAATATAATTGTAATTATTTCTATAGCAATATAACGGATGAGCAATAGCACTAACATTAATACATACAATGACACCGACGAGACATGCTTATTTTAATCATAAGTATCTATGCAACCAAAATTAATCATAATGTAACGCCCAGTACTCCTGCACATAACTACAACACTCGTGGATCGTCGCGTATTAGAGTGACGCACACATAAGCGCCTTCAACTAGTATATAAGCACCGTTCGCCGATTGCTGAAGGCATTAGCTCGCTAGGTGTCTTCGAGTACGATAGCCTCCGGCAGTCTGCTCAAAGATATTAAAGTAAAGGCTTTGCTTGACCGATGCCACGCGTCGTCAAGTTCAAGTATTAGCTAGGTGAATAAAGGGCTGCGATGCCACGCGTCCACCCGCCGATTCAAAGTAGGATCCTAATATAACGATAATACTTTGTAAACATATAATATCTGTTAATAAATATATTAACACAAGGAGTGAGTTATTATTCTCAGAAAAACCTCCTACATTGGCGCCCAACGCAAAATATATTTAGTCTCTGAACTTTACAAACCTGTAACTACCCTCATCAATATGAGTGAAAAAGCAAATATTGTTATGAGTGACGAACAACTCATTCAATTAATTGAAGCGCTAGGACGAACATCGCAAGTTAATACTGAAGAAAGTTTTGAACGTTTAGCACAATCATTTGCATCTTTATCTACCGCAGACAATATGCAGCGAGGAAGTTTTGTAAAATGTACGGCGAGATTTAACGGCGTTCGTCAGTACGAACAAGTTGAAGAATTCATCAATACAATTTCGATTTTCAAAAAAATCGAAAATATCTCTGACACTGATGCATTAGACGGTCTGGGACTGCTTCTAATGGGACAAGCTTCGATATGGTGGCAAGGTGTGAAAACTGAAGCGGACACATGGGAAACTGCATTAAAATTAATACGGCAAACCTACGCTCCAAAAAAACAACCACATGAAATTTATACCGAAATATTTGCATCCCGACAAGGCGCTAAAGAATCCATAGACTCATTTCTGTGCTCTAAAAGAGCCCTTTTTGCTCAACTGCCTGATAAGCGGCATAACGAAGAGGAACAGTTGGATTTAGTGTTTGGGCTACTTAATACAAAATTGAAGCGAAATATACAACGGTCGGATGTAACAACATTTAGCGAACTTTTATCTAAAGGTCGCCATTTTGAAATTTTTGACAAAGAAGAGGACTTTAGGAAAATAATTCCAAAAAAGGTGTTCTTTTTTGCTCAAAACGGGGACACACGCAAGATGAATGTCGGAAAATGTTGGCCGAAAAAAAAGACAGCAGCGAGGATTACAAAATAAAATGTTATGGATGTGGTGCGCCTGGAGTGTACAGAAGCAAATGTCCAATATGCAAAGGACAAGAAACACCTCCAAAATCAGTACAATTTTACTCCATGATTAATACACCTATTGAAAATGGCGTTAAGATTCCGATGATTGACATAAAAATAAACAATTCAAATGGATATGCATATTTAGATTCTGCAGCAAGAACTAGCATAGCTGGAACAACGCTGTATAGAATGTTGCTCGACACCGGTTATTCTTTCACAAATAAAGAAGCAGTTATCCATTTGGCCGACGGAAGTAAGAAGGAAATATTGTTAAAAACCATCACAGTTGATGTCATTATTGGTAATCGCTGTTTACCTTTAACACTATCTGCGATGCCCGAAGCAACAAACGCCCGAACTCTTCTCGGTATAGATTTTTTGGAAACTGCTGGAATAGTCTTAAATTTACCTCAAAAATCATGGTATTTCATCGATGAACCAGAAGTAATTTTTTCTTTTCTGCAAATAAAAATGAATCCCTTGATATTAGAAACTTCATCTTGCATTAAAAAAAATTGATTTCTCAGAAGGGAAAAACAAAGAAAGTCTATCTGTTTTCTTAAACTGGTGTAACAATACTAAGATGCTGTCTCCAATACCAGCTCCACCACCAATAGTTCGACCAAGAGAACCAAGGGCAGATAACGAAGATGTTTTAAAACACAAAGATCCTCGAGTTAAATATATAAAAATAAATCCTGTTAAACTGTATTCTGTTGATGTTTCCTTTCAAGATTACTCTAATATTACACTTAGAAATGATGAGGCTGCTGTATTAGGTTGCCAAGCACAGACACAATTAAATAATCTTCTTATAGAATATCAGGGTATCTTTAATAAAACAGGCCCTGCAACTACACACATCGAACATAAAATTGATACTGGTGCTAATTATCCGTTATCAGTCAAACCTTATAGATTGTCTCCACTCCGTCAACAACAGCTAAAAATTAAAATAGATGAAATGTTGGAAAATGATATTATTGAAGAATGTGACTCACCTTGGGCAGCACCAGTAATTCTAGTCCCTAAAGGTGATAATGATGTAAGAATATGTATAGACTACCGCCGCCTAAACAAAATAACTAAGCCTGATAGATACCCGTTACCTAGAATGGATGATTTATTACATCAAGCAAAAGCAATGCCTTTTATGTCTACTATTGATTTACAATCAGGCTACTGGCAAATACCTGTCCATTGTAATGACCAAGACAAAACAGCTTTTGTATCTCCATTTGGTACTTATAAATTTAAAAGAATGCCTTTTGGCTTATGTAACGCTCCAGCAACATTTCAAAGGCTCATGGATAGATTTGTGCGTAGTTTAAAAACGCAACACATTTTGGCATATTTAGATGACCTTCATTTGAGATCAATGACTTTTACGGAACACCTGGAAAGTCTTCGAGAAATTTTTGACAAACTCAAGGAATACAATTTACGAGCCAACAGAAATAAATGTAAATTTGGATGTTCTGAAATAAAATATTTGGGTCATCTTATTATCCCTGAAGGAATTAAAGCTGATCCGGAAAAGGTATCTGCTATCCAAAATCTGCCACCACCTAAAAATTTAAAACAATTAATATCGTTTCTACAAACAACTTCATGGTACAGAAGATTTATAAAGGATTTTGCATCAATAGCCCAACCTCTTACCATGCTAACAAAAAAAAAATCATCATGGCAGTGGTCTACAGAGCAACAAAATGCATATGACCTTCTTAAAAACGCATTAATCACTTCACCAGTTTTGCGGCAAGCAATAAATGATGAACCATTTGTTTTAAAAACAGATGCAAGCTATTACGCTATTGGGGCAGCTTTATTGCAGGGGGAGGGGCCCAATGAACATGTAGTGGAATATGCTAGTAGACTATTAACTCCACCTGAAAAGAATTACACAGTCACTGAAAAAGAAGCCTTAGCTATTGTTTGGGCTGTAGCCAAATTTAGAGGTTATATAGAAGGATCGAAATTTATAACAATAACAGATCATCAACCATTGAAGTGGCTTATGGCTCTTAAAACACCAACAGGCCGCTTAGCCAGATGGGCGTTGCAACTACAACCTTATGAATTTGAAATACAATATTCTAAAGGACGAACTAATTTTTTGGCAGATTTGCTTTCCCGCCCGCAATGTGATAATTATGATGACAGTAGTGAATGCTCTCTTCGGTCGGTAGAGATTGAATTACCCAGACGAAGTGAAATATCTATAAGAGAATCACAATTAAAAGACGAAATATTAGCAAAAATTATTAATGTACTTGAAAAAGATGCTGATAATGAAGATTACATTGAATGGAATAAAAAAGGGTACTTAATTCATAAAGGTGTACTATATCGTTATATACCTGATCAAGATGACGATAATGCAAAACTATTAGTTCCCAAACAAGAAATAAATGCTATTTTAAAAGCATATCATGATTCACCAGTATCTGGACACGTAGGTGTAGATAAAACTATTGCTCGAATCACTAACCATTTTTGGTGGTCTGGTATTAGAAAAGACGTCATAAAGCACATTAAGTCATGCATTGATTGTCAACGCTATAAACCATCTAACTTAAAACCAGCAGGACTATTTCAATCTACAGCCAATAGTCAAAGATTTGAAACGCTTTCTATTGATCTCTTTGGACCGTTACCAAAGTCCTTGAATGAAGAAAAATGGGTTTTTATAATTGAAGACGTCGCAACTAAATGGATAGAGCTATTTGCTATGAGAGAAGCGACATCTGAAGCGTGCGCTCATATTTTAATAAATGAAATAATTTTAAGATACGGCATTCCTAGAAAGCTTATAAGTGATAATGGTACACAATTTATCTCAGCAGTTATCCAAAAACTTACCTTTTGTATGGGTATAGATCATATATTGACACCCGTATATCACCCACAACCAAATATTGTCGAAAGGCGAAATAGAGATTTGAAAACGCAGATGGCTATATTAGTGAACAATCAGCATCGGAATTGGCCAACGACGTTACCAGCTATAAAATTTGCACTTAATACAGCTGTATGTCAAAGTACAGGATTTACCCCCGCATATTTAGTGTTTGGCCGAGAACTACGAACACCATATGATCTTGCACATGACCTTAGTACGATTGTTCAATCTGAAAACTTTGTAACAGAAATTACACCCACACTTAAAAAGTTAGGAAGAGATTTAAAAATTGCGAAAGAAAATATAGAAAAAATGCAAGAACTTAATCGAGATAGAGTCAATACAACACGTAGACCGGATCCTGGGTATAATCCTGGAGATTTAGTTCTTATTGAAACCCATCCGATTAGCAATCAAAATAAATCTTTTACATCAAAGTTAGCACCTCGACGAGATGGCCCTTATATTGTCATCAGGAAAAAAGGGTCTTCACTTTACGAAGTTGCTAATGTAAAGGAACCAGAAGTTTCAATTGGAAAATTTCATACATCAGCCCTAGTTAAATACGAGCACCGGGAAGCTGAAGATGTACCTGAACTTATTTTACCTATTCGAAAAAGAGGAAGACCGAAGAAAACGTCTTTTGTAAATGATGCTGGTGCTCTTATCGGGACGAATACCAAAGCACCAGAGGGGGAGGATGTAACGCCCAGTACTCCTGCACATAACTACAACACTCGTGGATCGTCGCGTATTAGAGTGACGCACACATAAGCGCCTTCAACTAGTATATAAGCACCGTTCGCCGATTGCTGAAGGCATTAGCTCGCTAGGTGTCTTCGAGTACGATAGCCTCCGGCAGTCTGCTCAAAGATATTAAAGTAAAGGCTTTGCTTGACCGATGCCACGCGTCGTCAAGTTCAAGTATTAGCTAGGTGAATAAAGGGCTGCGATGCCACGCGTCCACCCGCCGATTCAAAGTAGGATCCTAATATAACGATAATACTTTGTAAACATATAATATCTGTTAATAAATATATTAACACAAGGAGTGAGTTATTATTCTCAGAAAAACCTCCTACAATAATATATTTTCTTTTTAACCTATTATTAGGTCATCATGTTAAATCGACGATATTTATAACCCTTTGTTTTAGGTTTAATAGAATATACCTAAAAGCCTAAGTAACATGTGCACGGAAGTGTGTGTGACGGGCATGGGGGGTGCGGCAGGCGGCTGCAACGCCTGGCGGTCTCCAGCGCCGATGCTGAAGCGAACCTGCGGCCCCCCGGCGGGTGGCACAAGTACGCATCCGACCAGGTTTCCCACCAACGTCTCCAACGGAACACCGAGGTTCTCCACCCACACTGTGTAGATTATGCCCAGGCAGTTCTGGAAACAGTATAACATATTTACAATAAAAGGATAACGAGCTTTTATACGATATCGACTGATTTTGATAGTAACAACAATTTGACACTTTTGTCGCATAAATATAAAGCCAAGTTGTAATAAATGTTATTTGATAAACCATAGACTTTTAGATTAATTTAAAAAATGCAGTGCTCACCCGAAACGTGTCTATATAGTCCTGCCTGGAGACGATCACAAGACACTTGGGCGCATACATGATGCTGTGGTGGGTGATGTTCGCCACCGTGCGCGACGATTCTATAGACTCTTCGTCCTGGAAATATACAATACATTTTTAGGCCCATACTTTCTTTATTCATATAAAAAAGAGGATTTAAAATATGAATATGTAAGGTCTCTATATTTTTCTAGCTTTCTTTTATGTAAGATAATTTTAAAAATAGAGCGCTTCGTTGAAAGATCGAACGATCGAATCTAAATAAAACTTTAACGGCTTAAAACGCGATATATATTAGTAAAACTAATTTGATAGTTATTTTTAACTATCAAATTAGTCTTAAGTTTAACTAATATAAGTTTTATTTAAATATGTACTACTCGCGGAAACTACGGACAGTATTTCATATTTGCATCCCTTATCGTACAGAAAAACATTGCGTATTAAAAGATAATGACTAACGCGTGAGATAAAAAATCTGAAGATGTTAACGTAGGACGCGTAGGAATACGTTTTCTATTACGACGCACATCCAGGGACCTCAGGGATTAAGGTCATAAAACCTCCTTTTGCTAGGCCGAATGGACCGTTTTTCAAGACGTACTCTGTGGGGGTATTCAGTATGGCATAATTTTACCCTTGCGAGAGCGACGCCGGAATTCATTACCAGCCCGGGGTTAAGAGAATGCGAGGCTGAATATTTCATAGTTTTAAACGTGGATACGTGCTGCAGCTACGTAACCTAGCTTCGCGTTCATACTCAACTTTACATTGTATAAATAAAATAAATGTATCGTGAAACCCATTTTCACTTAACTTGGGGCGTAAAATACATTGAACATAACGTTTGAAAACTATGCTCGGACTCGGTAGCTCAATTCGTTTGAGCAAGAGCACGCAACGCTGACGATGCGTAAGCCCTGCCCGAGTCATAATTTTTTTAAATTATTTTCGATTTTTAATTCACATTGAACAAACCTTTAAAAATATAGAAATACAAATTCTTTATTTACCAACAATGAGTACATTTTCTTATACGGTGTGCTAGCTCCCACACTGGGATATGAAAGTTAGGAAGATATTTCATACAGGAATTTTGTCAAAAAGAAACAAAATACCGTTTTCTGAATATACTAGATAGACAAATTTTAGTAAAACATATATAAAAAAAAAGTATCCGAACCTGATTTATTTGGACAAATTACAAAGGATAGAACTCGTGTGAAACGATAACCTTAGGAAAAAACATAGTATTTGTTTTTCTCTTCACTGCAAAGACATAACATGAAGGAGAATTAAACCGTTTTAGCCACTATAGAGCAAGACATTCGACAATCGATCATTGTTTTTATGGTGATTCGATAACGGTACGCGGCTACTGTATACAAAACACCATAGCACCGTTACTTGCAACCATATAGGTTTTTATTGTAGTTCATAACAATTACGTAATACATATGCTTATTACACATGAGTTAATAAAGAATCTATTTATAAGCATTTTTTAGAAATTCAATGACGACAAAGTTACAGCGCGAAGTCGCTGACTCAGCAAATAATATATATGGGTAGTACCCCGGCTCTATTCAAGACCAAATACGCTGACCTATTTGGCTATGGAAATTCAAAAATATAATATTAAAAAGGCAAATAATGTAACTGCGTGAAAAGCATGTGGCATCGACCTTTGAACCTAATTATTACTATAAGGACAAAATATAGGCCATCCATATTTACCGACTTACGTCATACGTCACAAATACTTCTCACAGGACGCAAATGTATCAATTAAACATTTGCATAATACGACCAATTGGTTAGTGCAATATACGAACAGCTGTTTATTTTGTATATAATGTTTTGAGTTACTGTGACTACTTACAGTTAACTTATATTCATTTCTCGCCTTATTAAGATGTATGTCACAGGGGCAATTCTTAACTAAGCAATAAATTCGTATTATTCGTCGTGTGACAAGTCCACTCAATATTTTCATCACTTTTCAATGCATCACGATACATTTCATTTAAATCAGTATTTTTAAATATATATCGTTATAATTTAATTGCATTCAAGGCTATTTAAACATAGTAGAGATCTATAAACCTCATAAAACAGATTTCTTTTTTATATCCCAACAATCAAACTATTTCGAAAACAATAAAACGGTATTTCATTCATAAGGAGCACATGTGCTGCTGCAGGTCATTGACCCTGCCGGCCGATTCGCTCCTGGCATCGGTTACGATCTTTTTATTAGCCTCTATCCTTTCTTTCTATCGCCATTTCTGTGCTAAGCGCTCCATTTTACGGCAAACTTCTCACGGGATATAGACTACTTGTTGATAGCTTATATGTATAAGTATAATAATTCTTCTACTGTATTGATTCTTATACTGTAGGTACTAAAATAGTTTGATATATTAATTTTGCTAGGCATTATCTCCTAAATGTCGGTTTTAAAAAGGCTACATAAATACTGTCTATAGTTTACGCGAGTAGTACACATAAAAAAAACACTTTAACGGATTAAAACGCGATGTATTAGTTCAACTTATTTGAAAACAATTTTCAACTTCGTCTCCCCGTGACCACGGCTGCTGCAAAGCATCCGAAACGTCGGGCCAAAGTTAGAAGTAATTTTCAAATAAAATTTTAACTAATATATCGCGTTTTAAACCTTTAAAGTGTTTTATTTAAAGGCTACATAATACAATTACGAGTCGTGGCCCAGGCGCAATATATAAGGAGGACGTGGTTATCCCTTAATTTGATCCTATTCAGGAGTCTTTGTTCATCTATATATGTTGAGTATCTAATTCGGTTTTACGCAGGACATGAAGAAGTCGTAATGAACATGTTTATTGTTACGTATCTTTCTTTTTCAATTTATCAAACAGTACACTAAACTGGAACAGTCTATTCTGGATTTAACTGAAAAAGTGAAATTTCACGTCCCCGTGTGGGGCACGGGGCGATAAAATTTCTGTTCCCGTTTCACTGTTCAGTTCAGTAGGACTTTAATGCCTACCAGACCAAAACATTCTTTTGTTTCCCCAGGTTTCGAACCCAGGACCGCTCGCACTTAACGCAATGCCAACACGTTTAACCATTTAGCCACAGAGGCGGTCAGAATTAATCGTAGCAATGTGTAAAGAGCACGATAAACAAGAGCAGCAAATAGTCTACACGCGTTCCGATTACTTGCAAATGAATTATTCATCGTCCGTTTCGGTGGATCGCGTTTGCCAGAGGTCTAATTCACACTGGGGAGTTACACGCAACACGTTCTACGACCATCTCTTTATTGGTTTGGTGGTCGATTAAGGCTTTGGTTAGAAAAACAGTATTTCTCAATGAGGGCACAATGCATTAGGTAAATTATTTTTTCATTCGAATGTGTCAAATTATTAGAATTTGTGCGACGTAGAATAATAATAATAATAATAAAACACTTTATTGCACAAACAAATAATATACAGATATAGTAAAACTAAAATAATTATTTACATAAAAAAGTTAGTGCAAAGGCGGCCTTATCGCCTATGGCGATTTCTTCCAGGCAACCTTTGTATAAAGAAAAGGAAAACAAAATAACAATAAATGAGTAAAAGTCAACGAGAATGAGAGAGAATATGCAATAAATTGTAAAATACATTGATATCAGAACTAACACAACAAAAAACGTTAACACACTAAATATTAAAAACTTAAGATTTAATTTTGATTTTACAAAGATGCAACTTTATAAATAATAAAAGTATAAGCCAATAACATCAAGACTGGACAATACTTTCAAGAAAATGTTGTTTGATTTTGGTCTTGAAGGAGTCAAGACTTTGTGAGAGCCTAATCGCGGGTGGGAGCTTATTCCATAGGCGAACAGCCTGAACAGAAAAAGAAGAGTCATAGCATTTAGATGAATGGGCAGGCATAGAAAGGAGACGGTTGTATGAGGAACGAAGGTCAAGTTCATGGGAAGAACCCATAAATATAAACCTTTGTTTAAGATAGGTAGGAGTGCGAGGATCGAAGAGAATAGAGAAAAGAAGACAGAGGATGTGAGTGTTTCGTCGTAGTCTAATAGGCAACCAATTAAGTTTAGCACGGAATTCTGACACGTGGTCGTATTTCCGGAGACCATAAATAAATCTAATTGCAAAATTTTGAAGCCTCTCCAACTTATTTACTTGTTCCTCAGTTAGATCTAAATAACAAACATCGGCATAGTCGAGTAAGGATAACAACAATGACTCCGCAAGCAATATTTTTGTAGGAATTGGCAAAAAGTTTTGTAGACGGCGCAGCATATTTGCAACGCCGTATACTTTTCTACTAACTTTGTTAATCTGATCATTCCATGACAGAGTGGCATCAATATAGATCCCAAGATTCTTAACCGACTTACTATAAGGAATCTTGGTACCATGTATGCTTATAAGAGGTAGATTGTTCCAATCTACTTTCGACAGTTGTTGGGGACTTCCAATAATAATTGCCTGCGTTTTGATCGGATTTATTAAAAGGCCGTGTGAATTTGCCCAATCTACAATTACTTGAGTATCGGTGTTAATTAATTTGATCCCATCTAAGATGTTTTCTAAAGAACAGTGAGTGTAGATTTGGAGATCGTCGGCATATAAGTGATGACGACACGAGAATAGAGAGGAGATTGAATTTATAAAGATGGAAAAGAGGAGAGGAGATAATATACCACCCTGAGGTACACCGGAAGTAACAGTGCTCCACGAAGAGGTAGTATCACCCACCCGAATGCACTGCTGGCGGCCCCTTAGATAGTTATTAAACCAATTAAGAACTGTAGTCGAGACGTTAAGAGAGCGTAATTGCGCTAGTAAAACATCAAAATCAACCGTATTAAAAGCGTTAGAAAAATCAACCAGAGTCAAAATTGTAACTTGTCTATCATCTATAGCCATTCGGATATCATCAGTTACCCTTAGCAATGCAGTAATCGTGCTATGACCAGCTCGAAAGCCTGATTGATGAGAATTGAAAAGAGAGTTCTTGTTGAGGAAGAGACAAAGCTGTTGATGTATTAATTTTTCCAAGATTTTAGAAAGGAAGGGTAGAATTGAAATAGGGCGAAAATCGTTTGAGTTAGTAGGAATATTAACTTTTGGGAGAGGAATAATGTAGGCTTTTTTCCAGATGAGAGGAAACTCTCCTGTACGTATGGAATGGTTCAGGATATGTGTTAAGATAGGGTATATTACGTCAAGAATAGGAAGAATCATAGCACGACCAATGCTATCACAGCCCAAGGCATTAGAAGTAACCGACATGACAATTCTCTTAACGTCTTCATCCGTGAAATTAGAGAAGCAAAACTGAGGATAGCCAGGTTTAGGGAGCGAATAGAGAAAATTTAGAGTTTCAGCTTTTTTAGAGGGATCGAAAGTTTTAGGAGAAGAAGTAAAGTGCTGATTAAGTAAGTCAAGATTAAAATTGGGAGATACTGAAACTGAGCGAGACCGATTGCCGATACCCAAGGAATTGAGAAACTTCCAGGTTTTAGGCGTGTTTCCGCTCTCAACGGATTTATAAAAATATCTCCTCTGAGAGTCCCTACACCTTCTGTTGCATTCATTTCGGAGGGATCTATATCTCGCCAGATTGGCGTCATTGTTGTTAAGCTTAAACTTAGCCTTAGCACAATTTTTTTTATGGATGAGGCTTCTTAACTCCTTTGTTAACCAGGGAGAGGGAAAGTGTTTAATTTTAACAGGCCGAATAGGAGCATGTTTGTTATACAGCTTGTTTACATAGTCATTAAAACTATTTATCTTTTTGTCAATGGTATCAGCTGTTAAAACATCACCCCAATCAATCATACGAGCGTCATTGTTCAGGTCATTAACATTCATGGCGTTAAAGTTTCGCTGCAATATAATCTTATGCCTCTTCTTCGGAGGGCGAATGGTATATGAGAGAAACAACAGGTCGTGGAACGAAAAGGAGTCGGCTGATAGCTGGCCATGTTTTGCGACATGGTTGATAGAAGATACTATTATAAGGTCAAGAAGAGAAGGAGAAGCGCCTGGAAAAAAGTGAGTTGCTTGAAGAGGTAGTAAATTAAGGTTAGAAGATGCTATTATAGAGTTAATTTTTTTACTGCGGAAGTCATTCTTCAAAAGACAAGTATTAAAGTCTCCCATGATAATAGAGTGAGTATAAAGCGGAGAGAAATTTTCGAGAGTCTTTTCAAAGGAAGAAAAATAGTTAACATGCGAGGAAGGAGAGTAGAAAACTCCTAGCATAATTTTTGTCGAGGAAAGAGCAATTTCGATTAGGAGGTGTTCTGCAGCATCGGCTGGAGGCGGCTGAGGAGAGGTACTAAGCAAGTTATATACGATATCAGAACGTAAATAAATAGCCACACCACCGCCGACACGGCCAACACGATCATTCCGTATAAGATTAAAGCCTGGTAACGAGTACATAGAAGAGGACAGGCACGGTTTTAGCCAAGATTCTGAGACTAAAATAGCGTGAACAGGACTGGAACAGAAGGATGCAATTAACTCGGTGTAGTGAGCTGGGATACTCTGCGCATTAATATGCACAGGATTAAAGTTTTTGTGACAATTTGTAAAGGAGGAAGCCAATAATGACTCCAGTCGTGGAACGCTAACACCACCGCGACCAGATTCTTCACTATTATTTAAGGACTGTGCAGAACTATTGAAATTATCTTCATTACTTTGTGGAATATTTAACATTATGTTATGCTAGTACCTAATTTATCAACTAAATATAAAATATTAACTTAACCTAACGATTTAAATAAATTACTTATTCTGTACACCAGTAATTTAACTTACACATAAAAATAGTTTAACGTATTGTTAACTCCAGTACAGGCCATTCGCCAAAATAGAATGAGATGCTATATAATCTAGAAAAAGAAAAATTAAATGCTTTAAATCTGTGGTAACTGTAATTTGACAATGACATTAAACATAATGACATTCCGGAGTGTGACATTTACTATATTAAAGAATGTAAACAAAGTTACTACATATGATACTATAGTTATATTGTTGTTATATAGTTATAAGAAGTGAAAACAAGGTGCATTAAACAATTATACATCTAAGAATAAAAACTAAAGTATAATAAATGCCCACAACAAGCACTGGAGATACAATTATTACCGGTACATTTCAAAACAGCAAGAAAAAACCATTATCCGTCACCCAACTTCTTGGAGCGGGGGTTTATCCACTCTTTTCTCTGAAAATCTGGTGACGGATCTAAGCAAGGAGACAGATCCTCAACAGGAGCTGTGTGTGCACTAGTCTCGATGTCCTTCATGCTCTCAATTCGACGACGCGAACCACTAGGAGTCATGGCGAATATACGTCCATCTCTAGTCCAACATTTGTGCATACCAAAAGCTTTCCTGGCTGTCATGAATAAATAATGTCGCTTCTTCGTGAGAAACTCTGACAAGGTCAGCCCTGAACCCTTGAGGTTGGTTTTAGCGGCCCAGATTTTGTGCTTGAGATCAATATCTTTAAACTTTATAAGAAACGGACGAGGCTTAGCATCTTTTCTGGCACCGATTCGTTGACAGCGACTTACACTGTCAGGTTTCAATTCAGGACACTTAAGACATGCAGAAAGCTTATAAATTACAGAATCGATAGTAAGGTCGGCAGACTCACTGTAACCATGTAACAACAGGATCTTTCTTCTATCTCTCATCTCTTGTTCATCCTGCATTTTGAAAAGCATTTCCAACTGGGCTTGTAAGTTTTCAAGACAGGTAATAACTGAAGAGCGGAATGAAATAAATTCTGCATTCAAGGAAGATAGTGACGGCTCGGCGGATGATGGTGATGACCTTGTTGCTCCTGAAAGCTGGTTTTGGAATGCTGTCATCTGTTGAGCAAACCTCTCCGACATATCCTGAAGTGATTTTTGTAATTCCTCCATTGTTGCACCAAAAAAGTGAGTCAGTGAAAACAGAAAAACTTTGAGCTTGTAAAAGTGATAAGATGTGCTACTATTTTAGTACGGACTATAACATTAGGAAAATATACATCTGGTGAGTACAGAAAAGCCAAAATTAACACATAATAATATTATATTAAAATTTTCGCGAGATCAAAATAAAAATACGTTCACTTGTTGACTACCCTCACTCAAAAAAAAGAATTTCATGATTTAACTATAGTACCTTTATTTCAAGTTTGTGACAGCAATATTAACGTTAAACCTTCGACCGATCGAGGAGCTAACAACATCTCCTGATGATGCCATCCGCTCGTAATGGCGAAACGTCGAGAACCTCTTCTCGCTCACGGAGGCCGAACATCCCGAAAAACAATGATATGTTGAACGCTGACCGTTATTTTCATTATCAATAGTATACAGTTTTAAATTTCGAATATAAAAAGCACACATTGTCAATGTCGATTAAAATTAAAGTCACAATTTTAACGAGCTCAATTTTATGTCATAAGCATGCTTTATCTTGAACATACGACTGCCAATCGCCTCTTGAGTAAGGTATACTTCAAAAGGTGTTCTTAAAGGAAATTCGCGTTACTTAAGTACGGACTTGCTGAGTTGGAAAACAGAAGTAATATAGAAAACCACAGTGTGTGTAGTTGCCTTGAAAATAATGCACTTCGTCGTATGAGTTAGTTAAGGTATATTTTCTATATGTATCGGTTTAGTGCAAACTGATGTGCACAGAGAGGGTAACGTAGCACAATGACACATTCAAGGTTTTTTTTAATACGCGTTATTGACATTTACTAGTAAGTACATGTTACTCGTTTTTAATTAAGTATTTAAGGCTTAATTTACTATGCAACCGATTCTCATACGCCACAATCACGCAACCACATCAATTCGCAAACGAAAATTCAGACGAGACGCAATCTGGGAAAGCAATCTGCTATCGTATTTCCTCGTTTAAGTACATATCAGCTTTATTCGATCTTGAACGATACTACGTTGTCATAAGAGCGAATCTTGCGTAATCTGGCTTAATATAATTTGTGTCGCCGCATGGGAATTGAAACCTATGGTTTCTGGAATAGGAGTGATAATTGAATATAAATGGAACGTGTAATTACGTTCGTAATAAGTTATGAATTTACCGTAGGGATACTAAAATTAAAGTCGGAGCGCAGGCTTAACTTTTGCTAGACATAGTATAGAAGCCTACGTACGAAAGAAATCGCTCGACGCACTTATTATTACTTGTAAGATATATGTACAAAAGAGCTAATAAGGTTGCATAAATAGAGAAATTTAAACGTATTGCCTAGCCTTGCGTTAAGCGCGACCGGTTCTGGGTTCGAGCTCCAGGGAAACAAAAAATTGTTTCAGTCGGGCAGGGCACAGAAGTCTTGATCAACTACTCGCCTGTTGAAATGTGTTCGCCCCATGCTCCACGAGGGGAAACGGGATTTCACACACTTTAATATGTGAAATCGTTAACCACCTTACGACAACAATATTTACCAAGCATTTCCAGGTTTTTTTGTATTTTAGCTAGATTTTAACTTTCTGCCTCAAAAACTGTTTGGATAATTTTTACAAAGCAAAATGTATTAACGACATAAGTGCTACTGCTTTATTAGGTAATTTAAACATAGATCAAATTACCTAACTTTTACTGAATTTTATTAAATCGGCATATTGCACGTTTGAATTACACCCACAAACATATTGTCTTTATCTTTGTGATTAGCATATAGTATGAATAAGATAAGACAAAGTAGAGACACCAGTGTTACGCAATAAGGTTTTGTTCAAAAATATATGTAGCTGAAATCTAGATAGATTATTTATGATAGAAACAGATTAACTTAAAGATACAGAAACATTGTCCACGGTCGCTAGACAATACTATGCCAATCGGAGCGTGCATTCCCCATTGTTCTGAAACAGACAGACTATGACAAATCCGCGATAGGCCTTTACCGTATCAGACAGTCGGGACACGTTTTCAATATGAAAAGTTCCGCATTTCTTTAGAAGGAACCTTTGAAATTGCTATTAATATTTATGTCAATAACATTCTCGTTAATTTTGTAAATTTTAATTAGATTTGAAATCTGGTGTATTTACATAATTAGAATTTTTTTATAGTTAAGTTATGTATCGTAAACATTGTTAAAACTATTACAGAACAGTATTTAGGATATATCTATACTAATATTTAAAGCTCTAAATCTCTGCAACTACTGTTTCAAATTGCGAAAATTATTTTTGTTTTGGTTATAAAATGTATCGAGGAAGGCTATAGGCCATAAAACATCGCGCTGCGACTAAAAGGGGAGAAGAAACAGGAGGAAATGTGAAAAACACAGGGAAAATTATTTAAAAAATGTCCACGACAGTATGTCCATCTTTTAAGCTTGCAAGAACGACGGGATGCGGGGACGTCGTGGGTAACAGATAAAATTTATAAAGATGAAAAGAAGGTTTGCAGAAGGAAATTTGGATACATAAAATTAATATTCTATGCGGACGAAATCGCGTCCGCATAGAATATTAATCCGCTAATCGTAAGATAAGACACAAAAACATCTTTTAGATAGTATTTAAACCGCTGCCAAAGTAAAAGCCAATAAATCACTACAGAAATAAAATAGATACAGCACGAAATTGCGTGAGATTTTTAACACCGCTCTCAACATCTTCGGCTTTACAGTGCGCCACAAAAATAGACATCTAATTGATACAATCATCTCGTTACGATTTAATACTCGAGGCCTCTTTGGGATCAATTAAATCTTTGGGAGTTAACAATGAAGCAAATATATAGTTTTGGATATGCAGGGATCAAATGAAGAGGTACCCATACAAAATATTACTTACAAATTTCAGATAAAATAAAACTTATTATACAAACGTCCCTGTTAACTATAACACTAATTCTAAAATATTTTATTTTTAAGGATTTTAACGAAAGATAACACCACTTCAAGTGAATTAATTCACACATGCTTTGATTTAAAACCTTTGTTAACAAAAAAGATTGTAGAGAAGCCTAAGACGAAAAACCTAATATAATAATGAAAGACATCGACAAAGCATACATAAAGGATGTTAATTAATTCTCATCTCTACGAAGATCATACCGCATCCATTATTTACTCAATCTCATGATAGCTATTTGACTAGCAATTCCGGCAGAACAAGGTCATCGACCCAACACATCGGTGTCGAAGATCTTTATATCTATAGAATCTTATACTATAAAAGTTAACCATTAATGAAACTACTTTTAAATAGATGAAATTATTCAAAAATCTATTTGGTATTCAAATTCCCACGGCAGCCTTTGGTATGCGCCAATATACTGTGAGTGAAAAGATGAATAAAAAACAAACAATTGTAAGAATATAGATAAAAATACCTGTCGCACAGTAAGATTTCTTTAAAGAGTGACAGTTAAATTAAGCAAACCCAAAGTTTTTACGTTATTGTTGTTTTAATGTATAAGTCGAGATGTTTTCGTCAAAGTCCTACCTTAGATAGATAGAAGTTAAATCAACTATAAAAAATTCCACCGGTAATATGACTCAAATTAAATTTTTGTCGTGTGTAAACACAAAACAATTTTTATTCATTATTAAAAGAAACAAACTCAAAAGATCGAAAGCTAAGGCACCGAACAAAGTATCAATCGACAGAGTAAAGATATTTCCTTTTACAGAACACCCCCGGGTGACAACGAGGAGTATTTACGCCCTAAAAGGAGGTCAACAACGAAACACCCTCCGAAAGCACCACCCTAATGCCAGAATGTTTCAAATTTCTGAAAAACAAAGAGAAATGTGGGACTTTTTCATTTCTCGTATACTTTTTTGCGACCTAAAATCGCCCGTATTCTTCTGTAGACAAGTATCCGCAACTTTCCTCATTAACAATGTAAAGTGAACGAGTGGCAAGTTGTTGTTTATGAGAAATCTCAAGTCACAAACACAGGTTATACAAGTTTCCGGGCCGTTTATTTTTAGGGTCATACGGCGAAGCGAAATTTTACATGCGTCCAAGAGACCCCGTAATTATTGTACCACAATAATTTTGAAAATGTGAAAGAGGGTGCAGTAAAGTGAACAAGTATTTGCGCTTTCGGCAATTTTAAATAAAATATATTGTTAGGCTTTGTAACAAATAACAAACAGAGCTATACAAACAATATAAGGTTTTGAACATTAAGCAAACGAAATATAAAAAAAAATAGTGAGGGACGGACAAGAATGTCGTTCACTTATTTTTGATTAAAAACGTCTTGAACTCGGTGAATATCTAACTCGCGATCCATTGATTAATATTAACCATACATTGCCACCGTTAGAGTTAAAAATATTTCGATAATATTTTAGGTATCCGGAGATTAAGTAGTACTAAATTCCGAATAAAAAAAGAATAATTTAATACCCATACTCGAGTACTTACATATAAATATTGTTTATAAATCTAGGTTGCTGAAAATTGTGTTTATCTCTTGTAAATAGTGCATCGTGTTAGTCATCACTTTTCACCATAATGACGGCAAATTCCGCACGCAACGAACGGTGATACGGGTCGGTAAATACATACATTAGGACAGACAGACGGAATCCTACTTCTCTATTTGCGTAAATGTTTATATTAAAAGAGAACCATACACGTTCCAACATAACATTACTATAAAGACCTACAAAATTAATAACAGACCTCATTCTTTTGTTAAACTGTTTCTTAAATTGTAACTACAGGTCACGAAGAGACCACATTAATGTATTTTATTTTCGGAGTTGAAAAGATAATTTTCAGTATATATGTTATTAATTTAACTACGACCCAACACGTGCTTTCAGGAGCCCACATAACTACAGCGAAATTACATTATATATTTCAGTTTAATACTCTTAAATTTGCCAATATTCATTTGAATAAGAGATCGCAATGCATTAATTTAAAGCTTATTTCATAATATAATATAGTATGGGTATTTAAGTAAATAACTACTTAATACGAAATACAACTAACAACAACTAGTCAGGAACATATCATGACAATATATTATCCTTTGCCAACAAATCAGTGTTTTATTATTTTATTTTAGAAATAGTCTTTAGTACACATCAAAACCAATTTTGGCGGTTTAAAACGCGCATTATTTAAGTGTTTTTGTGAATGTTTATTGAACGTAGTTACCTTTTTAACCATTTCAATCACATACATTTCGCGTCTGTATTCGTTTGGGATTTGTATTGTGTTCGACTCTATCAGCATAATGAAGACTTCTGAGAAAACTATTGTTGGTTATGACTCAACGGTCGATCACGTCCATTCTTTGCTCATTTACTGTAGACGTGCTTTGACAGGATTTGACAAATTGTTCAATATTTAGAAACTATCCCTTACGTTTATACTTTATATACCTAAAGAATAAACGTAAGAAATACTGGATGGCCGGCCAAACGTTCTTTTGCGATATAAAGTATTTCAAATAATTTGATTGTCATTAAAAGGGTTCTAGTAAGTTAAACTTAAAAGATAGATACATACAGTCTGGGACTTTTTTTAAGAATATTAAATTATACATATTTCTTTGGTATCTTTAAAATATCGAAATAATCGCAGAGTCCGCAACTAAATCCCACTAGGATGAATATTTTTTCCCCGTTTTTTTCCTAAATTTCCCCGTTTTTTCGCTGCTATTGGTCCAACTAATACAAAAAAAAAAAAACAATTCGAACCAGTATTCCTGAGATTATTGCATTCAAACAAACTTCAGCTTCATAATATTAGTAGATAGTATATAAGAAGCCGTAGAATAAATCAAGAAGGTAGCTTGTATTTGTTTTAGATTGAATAGTTGCGAGCAAACGAGGGGAAAATGGATTCTAACGTTATGTATTACATATTTCTAATTATTTATATTCTGGCGATATTAACGTTTTGATTATAAGTAAGAAAGTAAATAATGAAACCCACAAAAGTCTACTGTAGCGAATTAATTTAAATCGTTGATAACAACTAGGAGTAGAAGTTAATTATTATTTGTAAAAAAAAATAATTTTTATCTACCCACAATTAGATAAATCATAGAACCATGCGGCTACGTTGTGTACGTTTTCAAAAACGTGGGAATTCACCATAGGGAGCAATCAACAAGGCATTGTGCTAGCACTGAGTCATATTTCATCTTTTTGTCCGCTTCCAATGCCAGCTATTCGGAACTTCTTGTTCCAATTGTTTGAGATTATTTATCGGTACTTACTTAAGATAAAGATAAATACTATGCTAAAATACCACTAGAATTATTTTACTAGGATAATTGTAACTTAGATAACTTTATTATTTCAAATATGGATGGCATTACCTATCTAAAATAAAAAAAATCTTGTTAAGGAAAAGATCGGGTGGACGGTTGGATGGAGTGCATTAATTAATATTTTACCCTTACCCTTAAATATTGCTATTGCCATAAAAACATTTCATACATTCGAAATAAGACGGATTAACTAAATTGACGTATCGTATCCAAATTCCTTTGTGTCTCATATTTGTAGTAACCATATGTATTATACATATGTATTTAATATTATCGTGCTATTACGCCGTTGGTAACATTATCACTGTGACAAATAACCGCATGGAGTTATGCAACGTATTGTTTATTATATTACACTTCGATTGGCTAATCAGCTTACATTCCTAGATTTCTTTACACAGGCTGAAAAACAGCATCTAGACTATTTTCTTCGCTTTGAACTTTATTTCTCAAAGGCCACATGTATGGCTATGGTTAACAGTTGTTCTAGAACAACTTTATTAAAGACCGGCAAACATTGTTCTGTTGCATACTATTATCTGTATCAACAAGTCTAATAAATAATTGGTAGTAACACAATAATTTCAAACAAATTTGATTACCATAATGTGTTTATTAATTGCCTTAAATGTCCTACATGTGTGTGAAATCCCGTTTTCCTTTCGTGGGGCATGGGGCGAACACATTTTGTGTGTCCGTTTCACTGATCCGGTCTTTAACAGGCAAGTAGTTGATCAGACTTCTTTGCCCTGCGTGATCCAAAAATTTTTTTGTTTCCCTGAAATTCCCAGGACCTCTCGCTCTTAACGCAATGCTAGGCTCGTCTTAAAAAATAGACGTAACTAAAATCTGTCCGCAACATAGGTACTGTTGATCATCTTTAAATATTCAATGTTAAGATTACAACCTCACTCAATAGAGATAGTCGATTTTCCAATATCTAACATCGATATGCAACACTGTGTATGTATGTGCACTACAAAATATAAACAGGAAGGGATCGACCGGAAGGGAGCAATCAAGTCGCCAGGTGCATAACTATTTAGATTACTTACGACTGGCTGAACACGAAAATACGTTGGAGATTAGAAAAAAAATTCAATATCGGCCTGATACCCAACTAAAGGACAAAATATATTTTGAATTTTTTTTAAGATAGAAGACGACAGACAAGCATAGGTTCACTTGATGGAAGGTGAAATAGTCATATAACATCTAAACAAGATGCGCTGTCGACCTTTTTTGACTTTTGATATTCGGAAATCCACAAACCGAAACGTGAATTACCAACGGCTTTTTCATCTATGGACGGTGGTTCGTGACCCGGTCATTTCAATATTGCAATCACCCAAATAATATCCAGATATACAGATGAAGTCTAACGTGTTTCAAAATAGTAGGTATAAGTTTATTAGAAAATGTAGGACCCGGTGGGAATCGAATCCACGACCCGTTGTTATTAGCAGTACATTGCTACCATTACACCAACGAGCCCGTCGATGATTAACGATAACAATACAATTAAAAATCCAATCATTCTAAATATGCGATACTTACCTAGTTTAAAACAAAGATAAAGTAAAGAAAATCTTTCCTAGTGACCCATAGGCATTTATTTAGGCTTATCACGGCAGATAAAGACTTTTTCTGTACCTGTACGCAACGGAGTTTAATGCGATTTTTACTAGTGAGAGTGATTCAAGAGAAAGGTTTTTTATATACAACGTTCACAGTTTTTCTGTAGTGTATTCAGTATCAGCATTGCACCCGAGCGAAGGCGGGGTGGGTCGCTAGTATGTACTAAAACTATATGACGATAGAAAATAAACATTCGCACAGGTAGCGTGGGCGTCTGGCAATCAGCCCCGTGCCTCCGGAAGCCGACACGCAGCCCACCCTCGGTACAGACCGCTGCTGACATTCCGTGATACGCGCACATGAATACCAAACGACGAATAAATTACTACGTCAAGTATCTAGCATTCCAGAATTACCATCCGTGGTTGATGTAATGAGATGAATAAATTTCAATGGTTGTAAGGCTTTTTTTATGATAAAAGAAAACAAATAAACATGTGTTCACTTCATGGAAGGTAAAATACTCCAGCTATACATAAAATCTCCATAGGATGCAAAAGAAACCAAAAAACAAAAGAACTAAAGAACCCAAAGCACAATTTCAAGTCAATATTCCTTTATTTACGTAGGTAACGAGTGACACTTATGAACGTCTTACAAATTAAAAAGTAAAGAATCTAATTAAATGTATATTTACCACCAGTTTTGAAATCAAGGGGGTAATCTTACGAAAATAATTGGCAAGAAACTTGCCGCCTCTCAGTCTTCTTGTACTTTCAGTGCACTACATATTATTTCTAATTAGAGCGGGTTCCTCCAAACCCGACACCCCCCCATGTCTATCTCTGTCGTTCATAGAACCCACGTGTGAATTGATTTACGGCGTAAGCCCAATCGACAAACAGCGGAAGCCGGTCGTAAACCAAACAGATTATACACAGAACGCACTGTATGAACTTTCAGTTTATTTTGGCCATAATTTATTAGGGCATGTGAAAGGAAATCTAAGATCACACGCGTATATAATCCTTTAAGAACATATCCTTTAGTAAAATTGTAATTATACTGTTTTGATACATGGAGTATTTTTATCATTACTATCCTAAAATACTGTCTATAGTTTACGCGAGTAGGTTAAATAAAACACGTTTAAATAAAACACTTTAACGGTTTAAAACGCGATGTATTAAAAATTTGAACTTTTGACTTCGGCCCGACGTTTTGGATGCTTTGCAGCAGCCGTGGTCACGGGGAGACCTCTGTTCTGTCTGTCTTAATTTAAATATTACTTTTCTACTGAGTAACTATATCCGGGGAGGATAGATCAATGGTTTTTTTATATTATTTTTATTTAACTTGGAGGAATCGAATCTTTACCGACGCCCCCGCCGGGCCACATATACAGTGGCGGTGGGACTGTGGGGTCAGCCAGCTTACGTACTACCCTACTAAACCTACAAGAACTTGACAGGCGCAGGCAGTAGCTGTTAGATAGACCGATGTTGCTTTATGTAAAAGCAACTATAAAATTACTAAATTTATACACGTGTTATACGCTGGTAAGTATAGCTATAAATTATTTTACACAGTTTATTTTACTACAACCCGACGTTTTGGACGCCTATCAGCAGCCATGAACATATGAGGACTACACTACACAGCTTTCGTAAACTGCCGTCGCGACTTTATAAGTGCTTTATTTAAATGTTTACACTCACAGACAGGCAATGCTCAACGTCATATAATGTAATTTCTAGTCCAGTTGGAAAAGCATCTTTAGATCTCTTTATATACCGAGGGTATATTGATAGCAGCAATGACGTCACAAGTTCCAGTGCCACTAACCTTGACAGACAATGCACATGACAGCTCACTTCCTCTAGAGTTCAGCGGAAACGCATCCACGCCAGATGCGTCTGCTTATATTGTCATTAACGCGAATATCGCAATGTTTAACTATATCATCGTATGAAAGATTTTATGTTTAATTTGGTTGACTAGAAACAGCAGAATTTGACATAATATTTAAACCACTGATTCGGAACTAGCATTTAAGTATGCGTAAAGTACCTAAGCTTAAAAAGTCAGCTTCAAAATTGGTATATGTATAGTTTTTTGTTTACAAAAACAGTTTCGATGGTTTAAAAGGCAAAATAAAAAAAATATTTCCCAAAATAATTATTTCCACGGGTGATCTGTGCTACTGGTCCGAATTTAAAAAATGAGGAAGTCGTTAGGATATAAAACGTCACGTTACGACCAATAGGAGTAAAAAGTAGTGGTAAATGTGCATCTTTGAGGATTTCCGAACGCTTCGAGGCTTCAAGATACGTCGATTCCTCTATAAACCGTTTAACAAAATGACCCCGACAATATATTATGTCTATCTTTTAAGATTAACTTGCAAGACGTTATTAGTAACCGCTACAATTGATAAAGGTGATGTTCGCAAAAACAAATTTTGGTGCTCAAAATAACTCCCCTACGTGGACGAAGTTGCTGGCGCAGCTAGTAATAACTACAAGAGTATAATGACGTCAATGATAAAATAACATTACGCTATTTCACTATAGTATTAATAATGCGTTGATTAATATAATGTACACACGTAAACTTTGTAGCTCGTTATCAGAGGAAGTTGTAACATTAACGGTTAACACAGATTGTTTTAAGCGAAACGTGGACGAAATAACACTTACTAAGTAACAAATGGCTTCTATCATTAACAGTCAAACACGCCGAATTTATTTATTGCTAGCTATACAAACTTATTTATTATATAAATATTTGGCCAAAATTTGATTACCACAAAACGGTTCTTGTAATCTTCAAATATATGTATAATATACTGACATAGACCTTTTTTTTAGATAATTTGAAGAAGAAAAACTAGTTTTATACATATTTTATTAATTTCTTGAACCGTTTACGCAGTGCACACAACGCAAACTGCAAAATATTATTTTTTTTTTTTTTTTTTTCACATTTCTCACTGTTTCTGTGCTTTATTGGTCACAGTAGATGTTTTATATAGAAATCTTCCCCATAAATATAAATGCTCTAAAAAAGACATATTTTTTTTAATTCGAACCAGTAGTTTCTGAGATTAGCGCATTTAAACAAACAAACTCTTTAGCTTTATAATATTCGTATAGATTAGCCGTCCGATAATCGACAATCGAAAGCACTCACAACGCTTTAACTGATATTTTCCACATCGCTTAGCATAAATGCATAAGTGGTATTGCCATATCAAAATGGGCTTACACCACATCCCTTTTCCCTAATTATGCGCCGGTATTTATGAAATATGGCATATGATTAACTTTTATGATGCAAACCGTTTTATAGGTCAAATTCTCATTCAATATAACGTTGCCTAACACTCGCAAGTGTCTCAATTTTCCTTACACCCAGTGCTAACAGGAATGAGATGGATACAATTATGGAATTGTTGTAAGACCAACAGAAAATGATTTAAGTGGAGTGTTCAATTTGGATGATAACATAATTAAGTGAAATCGATAGGGCAATAACGCATTGTCTGTTTCACTGATCGGTTCATTTACAGGCAAGTAGGTGTTCAGACTTCTGTGCCCTGTCCGAACGAAGCAATCTATTGCTTCCCTGGGATTTGAACCTAGGACCTCTCGCGCTAAAAGCTAAGCTATACGTTTAACCTTTTGCAGCCGCGGTCGATTACATTATTAATGACTTTTGAATATTATTTCAGAACTTCTGATAGAAAATAGTGCGTACAGTATTCCTATAAACTACACAGTTTGGATCTGGCCTAAGTTAGATTTTTATTGTGAAATAACGTCTTTCACCGGTTTCAAACGTCGTTTCCAATGATATAAGGTGTTCTAAGATCAACATAAACTCCTTAATTCGCAACTAAATAATAACAACATATTTTAAATAATTTTTATCATAGTGGCCTAATCTAGCAGCATTTGTACCTCGTCTGCGGGCTTTGTGGGCGTGATGGCGACCGTCTCGTTGAAGCAGAGGCACGCACAGTAGTGTCTGTTTGCGTCCACGTCCGTCAACACGGACACGTAGAACCTCGGCTCTGATCGCTCCGTTGAAAGCGCCCATCCTTGCGGCTGACAGAACTGGGGACAGAGGAAACAAGATAGAGGATACAACAACCAAGACCTGAGGTCCTAAAAGGAGTTAATAGTATAAAGAGGATTTTGAAACTGTACGATTTTTTTTAATGCACCTTACAAGCATGTACAGTATAGAAGTACCCACGTCCTATATTGCGCACGTGTCGTCGGCACCAAGAATGACAGTACTATGTACAATTTAATATTAATACTTAATATATAAAGGCATGCAACGCTTTGTCCGCTTATCCCCTGTGATAGCCAAATTAAAAGATAAATCATTGAGTTAACTCCCGCAGGCACCCAGCGTCTTGTCTTTTAGATATTACAAAATGGCGGCCAATTTTACATATACATTTAAAGACTAATTCCCTAGCATTCCTTAGCATTCCCTTTTTATTATAAAAATTTCAATTTCAAAGCAACACAATTAAGTACGTAGATTTAAATAACTGCAGCCCCAATTTAACGCGATGTATTTAATTGTAAGTACATATTAGGAGCATACCCATTCTATGCCGTCGTGGAAGGGTGTGTCGTCCCAATTAATTTCCGGGAATCGTTGTAGAATAACGCCGTTGCTCAGACCGCCCCCTGAAAAATATTGCATATATAATTAAACTATCAAAGAAGAAAAATATAAGTAAGCATCTGCATAATATAAGTATAGACCTAGTAAAAACCTTATACCTATTGAGAAGCCAAAAGGATATGGACGTTGTTTTATGACCCGGTACTATTTTTCGGTATCGCTGGTCGATTTTCGGTTAGGCTTAAGGGACTCAGAAATAAATACCGTTCTAAATATGATAGGACCAACCTATGAAATACTAGTTATTATAATGTAATTAATTATCAATATAGAAATTGCCTTTCTTGAGGTCTTCATCCTTTTGTATTGACTTAGAAGCCACATAACGGTATTTTCCAATATAATAAATATATCGTGTCTAATACTTAAGCTGCCGTGTATTAGGAAAAATTTCACGCCTGGGTCACGGCCTTGACACTCCGAGCCAACTGGAGCGAAGAAGCCCAACTAATGACACCGCCCTGGCTGACTAGCGAGTCGGTGACAAAAATAACTACCTAATTGGAGAATGCTTCGCAGAAGTAGTGTATGAACATTATGACACAGTTCACGCCCAATACCTAGATTTATGAAGTGCAGTCGATATCGTTACAATAAGGATTTTTAATTTTCTTACTTAAACAACATCCTAATATTATCCAGCAGAATTCGAATGCAAGTCCTTTTTCAATGCAAAACAATATAACGCGAGTACATTTTATAAAGTTATTTGTAAACCTTTTGCATTCAATGATTTCGTGCCTAAAATATGACTGACAAATCATTGCCTTAAAAAACGGCCTTCACAACGTTTGGCTAAATCGTTTTTTTTTGTCTACATATTATTACGTCAACGATAACAGTACAATGATGTATATAAACGGACAAAGACATACGAAGAAAAGACATACGTAGGGTAGAATTGTTTGAATACACTTCTCCCTAGATTTGCATAACAGGCATTCTATCGATCTATCTGAGACCTGGGTTCGAAACCTAAAAATTATATGTATAGACATGACAACATACTTATAATTTATATCATGTATGTTTTCAATCTCTAACATCACAGTACGTGCCCAAACTCTCCCAAAAGACCCTTCCTTGTCTTTGCTCTTATCTGTAATCGATCAACAAAACTAATCGTCCCTGATCTAAAGGACCGTACTTTTATGCAGTTGGACAAACCCCCTATCACTTATTAAGTTACTTCGTTGCCATGGCAACAGCTCAACGGACCGCACGCCAATCACTAATATAGAGTTCATTGACCTTTACATCTCAACCCCTCTAGATAATGTAGTGGCGTCATTAAATTAAACTTATACCGTTACATCATTCTCCTAGGCATATAGACACAAAACTTATATTTATGTTTCAACGGTAATAATAATGTTATACAAAAAGATGTGGCTTAGACTATTTTAGTAAAAAAAAGCCGCTACTTAGTTTGTAATGAAGGTAGGTACCCTAACTTTTATTTCACATCATTTCTTCATTTACGACTTGGCTGTTCCCATTATAAATACAACATAAGTTTATAACTCTTATAGCAGAGTAATTGCTGTTACTAGATTTGAAGTACATTAGAAGGGCAACACAGGTACAGTCGAAGGCCGTAACAGGTTGAGTCGACATCTTTCTAAACACGAGCCAATCTCGTTTAGAGTTTGCTGGTTATCGACCCGCTAATTACTGGTCACCTCTCACTTTCATTAGCTGCTTCGTAAGAGGTATTCGATTCGGAAGCTGGCTGTCAAGATTGAGACAAAAACCTAAATATTTAAATAAAACACTTTCAACGGTTTAAAACGCGATATGTATTAGTTTAATTATTAAATTAGTTTAACTAATATAAATATCGTGTAAAAAACCGTTAAATTGACTTATTTAAATAAGTACTACTCGCGTAAACTACAAACAGTAGTAAACTTTTAATCATTGTGTCTATAAAGACACTGTTAGTTTTTAAAAATCTCTAAAAGAAGAAAATGTTTTTTAAGTAATAGTGATAACGATTTTAATTTTGTGTAGAAATACTAGCAAGAATTCTAGTACTAATCTAATATGTACCTGAAACTGTATAAATATATATGCCAAATATAATATGTGACACTATGAAGAAACGAAAATACGCAACTATGGTACAAAAATAGTGCTGATTCTTTTAGCAAATTGTTTTGTGCACTCTGTAAAAAAAAAGATGACTATACAAGATATGAGTACAAAGCTACCTAGATGAAATCTAATCAGGACACTTCCACTCTCGATACACTTTTCCTTTCCAAAATTGATAAACCGAACCCTGAAACTGCTATGCCAACTTTGCGCCTTTTTATTTATTATAATTTTTTTTGATAAAGTTAAAAATTTACTTCTAGATAGTAGTAACACTAAATAATGTCTATAGTTTACGCGAGTAGTACACATTTAAATAATAGTCTCCCCGTGACCACGGCTGCTGCAAAGCATCAGAAACGTCGGGCCGAAGTTAAAAATCATTTCCAAATAAGTTTAACTAATATATCGCGTTTTAAACCGTTAAAGTGTTTTATTTAAATAGTAGTAACACTTTTTTAACAATGAATACCAGAGGGCTACGCAAAAAGTAGAACAAATATCCAACCATAGTGTTCTACTAGGCCATCGTCTTGATTTCTCAATAGCTACCCTTCAGGATAAAATTTAAGGAATTTGCACATTTTTTATTCGTGAACTTGCTACCAAAAGCGTTACTTACGATTAAAATTGAATTCTCAGTAGAACTACATATAAACTGTGAAAACTTTTTATTTATTGGTAAAATAATTTTCTTTCTAAGTTGGCTGTGATTTTTCTTAAAGAAAAGAAAGTTACGATAATTTTTTACGTGCTCAAGACTGTCGTGATATGCCCGACATAGTTTTACAGCATATTGCGTAAGATACGTGACATAAATCAATTAGCACAAGTCTCACTTTCCAACTGACCTTTGAGGTCAGTCACACGACATCGTAAACATGGATGATTCATTGACGTTATCTCTTTGTTTGTTTGTCTGTCTAGTCTTTTGCTTATCGACTTTGCGGGTTATATTATCAATATGTATCATGTTAACAGAACTTAAATACAAAAGCTTCCTATTAAAATCTGGCAGGTTCCTAGTCCTCACATAATGGTTCGGTAAAGATAAGAAGTTTCTGATAACTCTTCACTTGTTATTCTGGCCCAAGTTAATGCACTATATTTCGTCTAACTCCAGATTCAATAACTGATGTCAGTTGTGACCTCATATTATTACGTCCTGACGATAAATACAGAGTAACCCACAATTTATTTCTCAGGTGGTACATAGTAATTTTCTCACACTACATTAAAAATTTGTAACATTGAATCCAATCTTAGAATAATTTTTATATATCTACTCACATATATATTTCATTTTGGTAATGTTTAATACTTAAAAACGTTTCACACTTTGGATCAATATAAATACTAATATTACAAAGCTGAAGAGTTTGTTTGTCAGAATGCACTTCTCTCAGGAACTACTGTTTGAATTGAAAAAAATCTTTTTGTATTGATGAAGGAAGAAAAAACAGGAAAAAATAAGCAAATTTATCAAACCCTTTCTGCACTGTGATAACAGTTTAAAGCAAAAATAGTATAAAATATATATAGTATATATCTATCTCTTAAGATTATCTCATGAGAACTGTTTTTATGAAAATCAAATTTTCAGCTAGTACACATATGTATAAATCAGGTAAACATAACCTACAAAGATAGTTATTATAACTGCATGTGATAAGGTCTTCAACAAGATTATTTAAACAAAAATTTATATAATTATTAATATAGGTGAAACAATAATATAGTGAAAAATAATGAAGAAGGAAAATAGTAAGGAAGAAGCAGAAATAGTATTGTATAAATTGACCTACATTTGTATATATTTTGTAAGGTCCACTGGAGGGTAGATTTTTTAGCAAAATCTAACCTTGTTATGATTTAACATTGTCTGAATCTGGGTCTAAAGCAGTAGAACAATTTAGTGTTCTTTAGACTATTAATAAAAAAAATATGAAACCTTTGTTTATTTATATTTAATACATACATACAGACAATAAGCATAGTTGATTTTAATACTTTGAAACTTATTTATTACTAAATGTTTTTAATCATTATTCTTAATCAACTACTTAACTACCTACATCATAAAACCAATTTGTTATAGATACCATTACAAGAAGTAAGGACTTCTTGTAATGGTATCTATAACTTGACTACATAAAATGAAAGTAAAAATAATTTGTTTTAAATAATATTAATGCTATACAAAATATTAAAAACAACATAAGAAATTACTAGGTCCTTTACTTATTTGGAAGTGGACAATAAAATTGAATCAATCATATCACTACTTCTATCAAGCTATATTCAAGGCTATATTGGTTAGACTGTTCAACACAATACAATGACTTTTAAGTGATACTATACTTATAATTCAGTCATAGCCTTACCAGATAAAATATTAATGTATATGAAATGTAACTAAACTAATTTACTTGTCAACATAAAAACTACAAACTATCATTTCAATACAAGATTTTGTAAAACTATGAGGTTTATTCTAGATGGATATGTGGATTCTGGTTGGAATACTCTCACTCATACCTTATAGAGAAACCATATCTATGTATTATTTGGAGGTAAGTCTTCATAATGAGCACCATAATGCACTTACTTTCTTTTTCGTGGTCAAAGCCCACAATCACAAAGTAATCGACGAGCCTGGACATGGCAAGTCTACCGCATCATCCGTGACACACCACACAAGAACACTAAAATTATTGGATTACACAAAACCAAACACATCGTACATTTACTTCACATAATTTGTGCAAAATCACACACCCACTACACGTAACGAACCGTGAACTTTGCAGAATATAAACAATACTTTCATTTAACGCGAAGGATTAAAAAATACAGTCGAACAGTTTACAATCCGATCCGATATGAGGTTATACACTGAGCAAATCCGTTATAAGATTTATTGTTAAAAAAAAATCACTTGTAAGAACGCTGTACTTTTAACAATATTTTGTTAAAATCATTGAGTGAATTGCGTAGACATTGATAAAATTAATTTATTACGGAAAATACGCCATGGAACTCGTTCGTTTCTTTTCGCCCTTCTGTTAGACTGACACACACAACTGACATTTTGTCTTTTGATGTTAATGTCGAATTTCATGTTTTCGCCTTGACATTAACAATACTTTGATCCAGAGCTTATTGCAATTTTCAAAGACTATAAAGAAAATAGACTATTTCTACTACATTGTTTTTTTTTAAATTGCTGGTGGTTATATGGTTTGGCCATTAAATATTATTAAAAAAAAAATATTATGGGTGAGTATTTTGTTCTTTTACCAAAAAGCTACCAAAGCTGTCAAGTACAATATACTATTCGACATATGACAATTGGCAAATACGTTTGACTTTGATTTATTATCATATAAAACAACATGTCTTAAATTCTAAATAAATATTTTACTTCGTGCATACATATTCTACAAGAACTGAAATTTTTAATTATGTCTCACTCTACCAGTGAATCTGTTCCGGGCTTAAAGCAAAAGAAAGTGTTCAAAATAATAGTTTTGGGCGATTCTGGAGTTGGTAAGACGTGTCTTACTTTTCGCTTTTGCGAAGGTCAGTTTTTAGATAAATCTGAAGCCACTATTGGTGTGGACTTCCGAGAAAGAACTGTGAAAATTCGTAATGAAGATATAAAGGTATATTTCAAGCATTATACACATTAATTTAAATAACCAGGTACGCAATTAGTAAAACATTGTATTATAAAATTCAAATTGTACTTTTTTAGCTACAGTTGTGGGACACCGCTGGTCAAGAACGGTTTCGAAAATCGATGGTTCAGCACTACTACCGGAATGTACATGCTGTTATGATTGTTTACGATGTGACTAAACCAGAAACATTTCATGTAAGACCAATTTTTTGTTATCAAAAAACAATGGAATATTGATAATCTGTATTCTAAATTACATTAAAGTAAGAAAGTACATACTTTTAAAGTACCTTTAGAAATTGGCCTTTTGTAATTTTGTATTTTTAGAAGTGGTGTTATGTTAAACATTAATTATTCTATGTATATCAGTCTATAGCTAGTTGGATGCAAGAAATTGAGTCACATGGGTTGATGAGTGCTCCGCGAGTGCTTGTTGGCAATAAGTGTGACTGCGGTACACCGGAATCTAGACTTGCCACAACGTATGCACAGAGGCTGGCTGATAAATATGGAATGCCTGTTAGTATTGTGCACTCTATCAATACAAAAAAAGATAAAGTATTTTTTTTTAATAGAGAAGTGAAGTGTTCACATTTTACTCTTGTTGGTATTGATATCTATGAGTACGGCTTATCTCAATAGTATACATTTATCTTAAATACTGTTTTCATAATAATATGCAACTATATACTAGTTTTATTTAATTTGTGATATAAAATTTAAAGATTTATATTTACATTAATACTTATTGAGGTAAATTGTTACAATTTTAAAATAATAGCTAATAATTGTATGTTATTATTGTTTCAGCTCTTTGAAACATCAGCACTTCTAGATTCTGAATGTGACAATGTTGAGTCAATATTCATGACACTGGCTCACAAGTTATACTCAAAGCAGCCATTGCGAGTTATAAGCATTGAAGTAAGTTTCCTGATAAATAATTCATGATAATAGAATTCGGGATAAGAAGGCAATAGGACTTATTTAGGACTGACAAGTTGAAGTATAGTGTGCCAAATATTTAAAAAATTTTTTATAATATTAACAGATACAAAAATGTATTCAAATTGTCTTTTTTTCTCTCTTAAATGTATAATAGGTAAACAAGAAACAACAAGATGCTTTATTCTCTAGACCCTTAAATCTTGAAATAGGTTTTTTTTTTTTGAAGGGATTTATTTACACTTGACTTGTGTAAGAACCTCCTCCATCACTCTCCAATTCTCTCCAGACTTCTTTTTTTTGTCCACGAAATTGGAAATCAAACCTGACATTAGATGCCTTTAGACCGATACGGTTCTTACATATATAAATAAAGATTTTTTTTTTTCAGGGAGAACTAGGTCCCAGGTGTGTAACACTAACTAGGCAAAAACGACCCGCTCGCAACGATACGTGTCTATGTAGTTAGGTCTGTCTGTATGTTTCTTAGTCTACAGGGTGTTTGTTATTACATTTACCGTGTGTTCAAAAATTTGATTCCAATTAAATATTTTTACAAATTCGAAAAATACATAAAGTTATGGATATTGCAGCTAAATTCACTTAGCTGGATTTGCTTTCAATTTGGAAATTTATCAATTCAAATGAAAACAGATTCTTGGAACATCTGTTTTCATTTTTTCAGTTCCTAAATTAAATAATTGTGTTTTTGATATTGAAGCAATTATGTGCCAAAAAAGTAAAAAGGGGTAAAAGGTAAGGCTAAACTTTTAATGTTGGCGTTTTGTATAGGTAAGTTAAATAGGTATGAAGAACTAAATCAAAGGGATTAGCCCCTTGCTTTAGTTTTTTCTTTAATGTTAACATTTGGGTACAGGTATATATGAACAAAAAAGAAAATAATTACATTAGAAAACTAAATGACTAAAGTCAAGAAATTGATGAACCAATATTTTCTTTCATAAGATTAAAATTGTCTAAGCTGTTGTAAGTAGTGAAGTCGCAGCTGACCTTGGGAGACAGCAATATATTATATAAATACTAAATAAGTAGTTTATAAAATAGTAATTTAGAGTACAGAGATTTAAAATAAATATTTTGTTAGTCTTTTAAGAGGCTCTAGCAAGTAAGTGAAGAAAGTATTTTAATAAGTTATGTTTTATCTCTTGTATTCTATCGCTATTACATATTGCGCCAAATTCATATATCATATTGTAACTTTGATCTTTCTGGCAGCTATAAGTTTTATATTATTGTAATCTTAGTTTTAATATTTGAATGACAATCTTAGCTACTTTTAACTATTATGATCTCTATATAGACGTAAGAGAGTGATTTATTTAATATTTCATAAATATAAAATGTATAAATTAGTTCATTACAACATTTTTTTCTTTACATAGTACTTTTAATAGTTGGTATTGTATGGTATTATTTTGTGTTACAATGGCATTTATATTTTACAACGGATTCGTTACTTACAAGATCTAACTTTATCTATATTTACCCAGTGTGTAATAATTCTATGAGACATTATTAAAGTTATATTTTCTAAATTCTTTTTTTAATAGAAAAATACCTCTATTGTTCTTGGAAAGAGAATACATAAAAAGATTGTTCACATAAATTGATTATTTAATAGAGTACAAAAATGGCAAGTCTGTTAAAACTTTTCATTAAATAATTCAAAGACTCCGTGGCGCAACGGTAGCGCGTCTGACTCCAGATCAGAAGGTTGCGTGTTCAAATCACGTCGGGGTCAAAATTAAATATTTTATTTTTACCTAAATAAATATATTAAGAAAAACAGTAATATTTTTAAGCATCAATTTATTTTTCTATGTATCTGTACATTGTAACAAATTCATAACAAGAAAAGTGAGAGCTCAATAAGGTACAGAGTTTGAGATATTTATTTAATTATAATGTGAAACACCTTTGTCAACAAGTTCCAAAGTCAATATATTAGCAAAAGTTTTAGACTCAAATTTGTGCGAATTTTTAATTAAAATATGTCATTATACAAGAAAATTTAAAGCTAGACAATTTAATATTGACATAGTGGAAAAATGTTGAACGAACTAAAAAAAATGACGATCACTTTGAAAATATAAAGTATTACATATATGACTTGTAATGAGTTGATTTAAAACTTTCAGAGGATTGTATTGCCAGGATAATAAAATACATAGTTATAATTTAAATATCACATGTAATTTCAATTGATAGACAAAACCATGACAAAACTGTGACCACGAAAGAAGGCCACATTAAAATAGTGAACTAAATATAACTATAAAATATTAAATAAAGGAGTTATTTCAAACACTAATTAATAAAACGATTGGACTACAACAACTAAAGCCGAAAGTATACTTCAATGTGAGATTTTCAGCTAAGAAACATTTACAGCACTTGGTTGGTCCGGCAATGGTACATTTACTTCTACAGTAGATTTAAATTTTGCAAAAGCAAAAATGTGCTGTTTTTAAAAATGTTGCCTCCTAAACAAACAATTTTTAACGGTGTTAATCGTGATTAATATTGGTTATGCTTGGCAGTAGCCGTGGCACCACATCCTGCTAAACTCAACATCGTTTCACGTTTTAAAGCATTAAAAATATTTTTTTACTGTGTACTATTCCCGTAAACTTCACATATTACATAAAGTTGCCATTTCGTGAAATCTGCTTGTATTTTTTTATTTGCCAATCAATGCTGTCTCTTACAGAGGTATACAGTCAGCTATGTATATTACGCAGCCAAGTAAATAAAACATCGAGATTACATTAGCTATATTTACCGAGGGGGTTAAGCATTAACATTTAAGTGTGTTATATGCAGTTTCACTAATTCCTAAGAAAAAACGTTTAACACTCATGGCTTCCAGCACATTCATACATTAATCACAACAAATGGTTATATCCACTATAGTAATACTATTCACGATATATCTAGGTTTCCACAGGTAGACCTATCTTGTCGCATATAAGTCAAGTTCATTCGACGTTTCTGCATTTGTAGTAGTTGTGGAATAAAAACGCGCGTTGAAGAAGAATATATATCGCAATTTAATCAGTTTTATACCATGTTGGAATCTCAATTGAGAAATATATTAAATTGAAAAAAGTGCGCTGTCCACCAAGGACCTATAAATACATTGTATTACTACCACAAATATATAAACATCTTCCACTGACCACTGACTTAATTGTAGTTTTGATAGACTGTACACTGTATGGAGTAAAACAGCATTCTTAACATATAAGTACTTCTGCATCAATGTAATCCACGGTTTTTCTAATCGATCAATCCACAATTTTTGAGTCTAGCATGTTTTGATATACTCGAGTCCTATTCAAAAAGTAGATAGGATAAATATTATTACAATTTCACTAACAAAACTACATACAGTTACATCAAATAGATCTTAAATGCAAAATACTTTCTTAGTGAAATTGCATCTTCTACAAATGTTCGATAAATATCCAATTAACAATTTTACTATAAAGTAACGTTATAATAATATCACTTTCTAATTTCACAACGAGATAACCTTTGCTAAGCTGACACTGATATCAAATAGTTCATTTAAATATTGTATGATAGAAACACATGTTTAATTATTATAGTATTTATTTTTAGGATAATTTTCAATTAAGAGTTTAAAACATATTAGTTCTTGTTATCTATTTCCTATAGAGGTCACACATTTGTGTGTTAGTATGTCACTCATACTGTAACGACTATCTCACTCAGTTAACATGTTCATTGCAGTCACTGAAATGTCTTTGTCTCTCACTTTCAGGCGCAGCACGCTTCACGCGTCACTTGGACGGAAAATTAGTGCTGTCGCCTTCCACGGCGCTACATTTGCATGTAACGCCTTCCCGCGCCTCACATATTCTGCCAGGTGTTAGTTAGGATCATGTTTGTGTCGAGACCTCGAGCGATACGTTCATGGATGCCGTGACTTAGCCACATCATGCGAAGGTTTTCATAGCGTTCCGGGCAGAGGTGGAGCGGGTTACCGCGGCGAAGACCCTAAATTAAAAAAAAAATCTTTATTAAGAAAAACTTTAAACAAATACCAGGTAAGCGTCACTGCATGTAAGTATTGACTTTACCTGGTCAGTCTCTCCATAAGAATCCAAATATGGAGCAGCCAACATAGCCCCGCGTGACGGCGATGGCACGCCCAGGAGAAGTAGTTCACATTCACGAACGCGCAAGAAAATACCCGCGCCTGCACCGCACCAGAGCGCGTGCGCAACCACTGCGCCTACTAACTCCGAACCGGAACCACTGCCACTGCGACTGGTTGACTATAAAGAAACAGATATTTTTTAATACATTTGATACACCTTACATTTTATTGAAATTATATGTATGGATATTCTTAATTTACTTAATTACATATCGAAATTGTCAAAATTTTATAACGAAACAGCACCGATCCATTAAATGTATCTTTTCGAACCTCACCTTCTTAATTTCGATCTGACAACAATAGCTCTGCGAACACAAAATCTGTCCACAGACGAGACACATAGTCGGGTTCTTGCTGTCCTCCCTCTCAGAGTTGGGACATGAGAATTCCGATACTATATTCATCAGCTCTGAGAAATCTTCTGGTAAATTGATCAGCCTGGGAGGATCCCGGGGTTCCAACGCCACCCGCCTCGGTATCAAGCCTTTAAACCAGTTATCTGAATACCCCGCCCACTCCAAGGCCTTTTTCCTTGCTAGAGGAGTATCCAGTAGCTCTTTGAAAGTCGTAGGTAGGTCTAGATACCCGCACATCGTTTCCCAAGTATCTCCATCCGCGACCGTCAGTTCTATGGGCGGGTTGATGTCGCTCAAAAAGTGGAAGAAGAGACAACAGCACCGCAGAAACGCGTGGCACTGTCGCTTGGCCGCTTCCCAGACCTCGAGCTCGTCTACATTATCTATGTCCAGCTCTCCTCGCCTCAATTCCTTGACTAGGGGCAATAGATTCTCTAATTCTGGTCTTCTAACTCGTTCCGCACCTTCCATTGGCTCACTTGTTTTTATATTAACCACTATGAGAGCTCGGGTGATCTGAGCTCTGAAAGCTTGAAGGGTTATCTGCCTGGCTAGATGAGTTGGTCTAGCTGGCCCGGACGCTTTAGAGAACAGAGATGGCGCCGTCAATACTAATGCAACTAGAGTGCTAAAGACGTGGTGCTTCATTGGAGATGTGTTTTCCAAGGTGCCTAATGTACTAAGGGCATGGTGAGATATATGTTTTGGCGATGACCAAACTGTGGGTAGCGCTGCCGTCAGACGAATTATGGATTGGAGAGCATCTCTGTGTCGCGAGGGGAGATCACCTAGTAGCGGTCTCTTCTCCGCTTTTAGGACTGCATGTGTGCTCATAATAGTGTAAGAGGTAGCGCGATATAATGACGCTAGGGACAGCAGGCCACCAGTTTCCGGTTGTCCATTCACAGTTGGCAGCATCTGCAACAGGGATATCTAAGTCAAACACCATGGCTGTTATTCAAGAAAAAATATATTAAATATATATCTAGTCAAAGAACTTTTTGTATATATTTAATATGGAATATGACTGATGTTTGTTTACTTCGGTTATAAATAAATATGAAGTTTAATTAATCAGTACTTACAGTAACAAACTGATCAATCAATTGCTTGCTGGTCTCATTGTATTCGGGCAGCTGGTTCTCAAATTGCACCAGGAAGTGATGAGGCAGAAGATTCTCCGCGTGCGTGGTCACGTAAACTTCAGCTTCATCAGCGCTTTCCTCCTCGGGTTCCGATGATAGCGCGCCTACGCTGCGAGCGCGAGCTCTGCAGTGCATTTCTTCACAGTACTCCGTACAAAGGTGGACTGATGCTGAGCAGACCTGAAATTACACATAGCGGTTACAGTAAAACACATAAAGCATCGCACATATATCGGTTTTAAACCTTAATGTAGGTTAAAAAACAATCATCAATACCTGATGTTTCAACTTCAAAATAAGTTGTGCTGCATCAGCAAAAGTCTCTTCAGTGAGAGGGGGTGGGTTTCCGGGTGGGAGGGGCGGCGCGGGCAACAATGGGAGAGCTGTGTTGCAGAGCCTTTCGCATAGCGGACAGAGGTATTCCTTCTTTTCAACATCAAAGGCTGCCGGTTGACGAATGCGGTACGGTCTGGAAGAATTAAGATTATACATTTAAGGTGGGATTTCAAAAGAAAAAAATAAGTTCTAAATTAAATCAGTATATATATAATACCCTGAATCATATACCGCTTAATAACACTATAGATTACCTCAGCTTTTCCTTATCGAGCACACCGTCGACGTACTTCCTCCAGCATCGTGCATGTAGAGCGTGACCGCAGCACGAGACGTGGGGCTGCGATCCGATACCGGCCGGAAGTTCTGCAAAGCCCCATTGGTCCGTCGCCCCTAAGAGCTCTGGGGGCGGTGTGCGGGCTAACACGCGGGACTGTTGTACGAACGCGACCAGTACCAGCGGTTCAGTCATAGATTCCACTCGCCCCTAATACATTACAAAAATTGTAAAACTGTCAATAATATACTGCATACACCTGATACGCGCACATATATATGTCTACCATAGGAAATTTGCGTTCTTACCTGTTCTTGACACATGATGCAGACTCTGGGTGGATCACTTACACCACCTCCCCACACGCCCAGGGCGGAACCACGATATAGTGACACCAGGTCTTGGGTCTGTTCTTCTTCAGTAGCCTAAAAAATGTTATCACTTTTAATGCTATATAAACGTTGATGTTGCAGAATTAAACAGTATGTATGTATGTATATATTAGTTAAAGTTATTTGAAAATGATTACAAACTTCGGCCCGATGTTTCGGATGCTTTGCAGCAGCGGTGGTCAGTGTCGGTGGCAGTTAAAGTGTTTTATTTAAATGTGTACTACTCGTGTAAACTATAGACAGATGTATATAGATTTAATCATTTATCAAGTTACTGATTTTTTGTAATAATAAATTCTTACTGTCAATATCTGAGAAACTAAGAAGGTTGTACAGATTTTCTTAAACTAAGAAAATTTCCTCAGTCTCACCTCGGTGGTAGTTTCCTCAAAAAGTAAAGAGTTATTCGTTATGAACTTGTTCATCTGCGCTTGCATCTGAGCCATCACCTTTGCCCTCCTCTCCGCTGCTAGTTTCGCACGACGTGCTTTCTCTTTAAAAAATGATTTACATTAATTAAATAAATAGCCTTTATGATATTATTTATATAAAAAAATATGGAACATTTTTCTGTCCATAAATAAAACCTTGGTTTAAACGCGATATATTAGTTAAATTTATGCTTTGCAGCAGCCGTGGTCACGGGGAGACTCCCCGTGACCACGGCCGTGCAACATCCGAAACGTCGGGCCGAAGTTAAAAATCATTTTCAAATAAGTTTAACTAATATATCGCGTTTTTAAACCGTTAAAGTGTTTTATTTAAATGTGTACTACTCGCGTAAACTATAGACTATTTTTCTGTCCACTGAAATGTTTGCATTAATTAATAACAGTAACTACTCTACATCGTCTCCACTTAGGTCTCGAAACTCACCAGCAGCTTCGGCAGGGGGCGTCTCGTCATTTTCAACTTCCATTTTGTCTCCATCGCCAATTTCGTCAGCCTGACCAAGCAGGGTCCTAAAATCAAAATTTAATAAATACAAGGTATGTGTCCGTTATAATAATAATAAATACGCGAGTAGAACATATTTAAATAAAACACTTTTAACCGTTTAAAACGCCATTATTCGTTAAACTTATTTACAAATTATTTTAACTTCGGCCCGACGTTTCGGATGCTCTACAGCAGCCACTGAGATAAATTGTATGTTTAACTAATACATTTTGCGTTTTAAACCGTTAAAAAAGGTTTATTTAAACAAATTGCATAACGAACTTACCTCATCTTAGCTAGAAGCCACGTGGCGAGCGCCCGATGAGCATCGACCCTAGGGCTGTGCGATAATTCTTGCAGCAGCTCAAGGAGGCCGGCACGCGCTGCGCTTTCGGCGAACGCCAGAAACTCATAGTGACCGGACTCTTCGTCTCGTAGCGCGTATCCGATGAGGTGCAGGGCCTACCAAGAGAAAGTAACTTTAATAATTACGTTCACTCACGACTCATTATACTTAATATAACTTGTTAAGTCAATGAGTAGAATTTTAATTTTTCAATTAGAAATTTTAAAACGTCCTTATCAAAATCTTGTGTCGTAAAAAACAAAATACTATATGCTATATTTTTCTTTATTAAAAATCGAACTTAATTATTTTCTTTCAAAAAAATTCTATAAATATATACCTTATGCACTTGCGGCTCTGAAAAGGATCTCGCGCGCAGATCTATAGCACGTTCAAGCACGCATTTCAACACGTGAAGCGCGCCGTCGCACTGCAGGAGGTTCGCGAGAAGACGGAACGGCGGCGTTAACTTGGGTAGCGGTGGAGGCGGACAGCATTCTGGTAAATCTGTCGATACATTTCTACATTAGTCCGACTTTTTGAAAGTTATCAAAGACGTTTGCCGTACTCTATAAAACATTATATAAAGTAATTAAAAATAGTAAATAAATAAAGAGGTAATTTGTTTTTAATAGTTTGAAAAAGCATTTTTTTAACTATTACGTATTAGTTAAACTAAGTAATAGTAAATAAAAAACTGATTGTATGAACAGATACTGGAAGAGAACATACTTGCTGCCTTTCTCCTATTTCTCTGTTCTTCCTCACTCCTAGACAGCTCCTCTCTAGTGTAGTGGTAGAAGAAAGCGTCATACTCGTCGTAGAGGTGGGGTTTGAGCTTGTACAAGCCTCGGTTGTTGCTGCTCATTGGTTTTGTGAAGTCAGCTACTTCGTGGATAACTGCTTCGAGTCCTGTCTCGTGTAGCTGGTCTTCTGGTAGAGATCTAATATAGACGCATCAGAGTAAATTGATCAATTTTTTGTTTTTGTTATATTAGTTGAATTTATTTTTGTATTCTGCTTAAGTTAACTTAAAATAAAAAAAGACAACTACATAGTTGTGATTAAATTACTAACTTCCTGTATGTTTAAGTAATTAACATATTGTTAAAGCACGGTTATTTGGTGACTCGGTTCGAAGGTTCGAACTATTTAACTGTTTTTGGTGCATTCCGTCTTTAGTTTGAATACGTTACAGCCACTATTTACTCACTTGTTGAGGTCAGAATGTGGCATGGGCTTGACGCACAGCATCTGAATAATTTCCTTCTTCGTTCTCTCTTCAGGTGTCACTTCACCAACGCCAGGCACATAGCGAGATCCAACGACTAAAAAAATAGATGTACAAATTAGGGGCATATTAATAGGTAATATGTTCACGTGATAGAATGGGGGGGGGGAGGCAGATATTTTTGTGTCGAGCAACTACTGGATAATATTTTGACTTCATATTACTAGAATATATGATGCCGCGTGAGACAGAGTAGCCTAACTGCAATATTATGACTTAAGTTATTTGTATTTTCATAGTCTTACAAAAGGTTAATCTTCAAGACACCATTTTTACACAAATAATAGTAGAAATTCATTTTCGGCTAAGTTAAGTGCGCATTTTTATTTTCCTCCTTAAAATTGAAAAATATGTTATTAGGCCACTCAGCCTCTAGCAGCCTCATATGTCCTTTTACATTTAAATATTGGCGAAAGAATATATGATTTGTTAGCCGAGAGACAATACTTACTAGTTATCAGTAGAGTAAGGAACTCTTCCACCATGCTAATCGTGTGTCGCAAGGTGTCATCCTCAATCGGTTTCTGTTCAAAGTCGGCAGCGGCCCACTCCAGCAGGTTGAATTTGTTTAGCACATGGATTATAAACTCGTTGCTTTCGATCAGTGACGCGCCGATCTACGAATTGAACAAATATTTTTTTTTTATCTTAACGAGTCAATCAATGTAGGAAACATGAATCTGAAGAAAAAGACTGCTGTATCTTGTAATTGTTTGAGGGTGACATTAATTAAGTCAAATTATAATATTTTGAAATAAAGCGCTTATACGGTTTAAAACGCGAAATATTAACTGCAACAGACATGGAATGGAGGGTACCTTTATAACTTAATTTTTACTTTTAAGTTTATAACAAGGTAGCTGATGACGATAAGCATACCTGCAACATAACGACGTCCCTGTCCAACATCTCAGTACGACACTTGACGTTGTGGTAAAAGAAGAGCTGATTGAGAAGCGCGAACCCGTTACGACGCCACATGCCAGCATGCACTTGCGCGATCATAGCTGCCGTGCGCAGTACTGGCTCTGTAATGTGACATTTCTCTAATAATGATCATTCCACAGATATAAAAAATTCCCATGTTTATTAGGCCAAATGTACATTTAAATACGGCCCGACGTTTCGGCTGCTGCAACGAAACATTGTTGAAACGTAGAGCCGTAGTTAAATAATTTAATAGAAGTTGAATATATTTGACGTTGATTTGACAAGTGAATTATATTGAAGTATCTCCTAGCTTAATTTCAAGTAAATATGAATATAATCTTATTAGACTTACCAATAAGTTCCTCAGGTGTTGGTTTTGGTTTCTCCGGTCTCTCGAACACTCGAATGTGATACGAGAGACCATGCTTATGCAAATGTAGGTGCAGACCGGCAATGAACCGGGATAGAGGCCGATGCACTGACACCGGTTCTTTGGAGACGTCGTATGGTATCACGAATGCACTCTGGCTCCCTAGTTCTGAAAATATACATATAATTATTAGCATCTACGTTATGTCTACTTGTTAGTTAAGCTAAATATGTTTGCATAGGTAATGTAATAATAACAACATCTTATCTCATTAATTTTAGCACGTAAAAAATACCATAGCATTCAGATATATACTGGATCAAAAATAAACTGAGATAAAAAAATATTTTAAATTGTTTAATATTTTTCACATAATGGCACTAATATAGACAAAAAAAAACGACACGGGCAGTACAGGAACCGAAATAATCGATGATGACGTGTAAAACACGATATCTTAATATATTATAGCAACAGCACGGAAGCTGTGATGCCGGTTCAAATCCTGTCCGTGTCGTAATTTGCGCCTTTTATGGTCTATTTGCATAGTGATGACTGTACACACCTCTCGATTGAAGCTCGGGATAACGAAAAGTGTCGGCATAACGGATTAATGCCATGCGATAGGCTGAAGCGCATAGCGCGCGCTCGACGCTGCACCATTCTAGCGCTAACGTAATACTGTGCGCAAGCTTCACGTGTAAGTTGAACGCAGATTCCCATTCCGGTTCATATTCCATGTGTTGCCCGATCTAGGTTAAAATAAAAAAAATGTATTTAACTTTAGCCTGGTAATAGTCCAAAATTTTGTAAAGGACGATTTCCATTTAAAATTCTTTTAGCTTGCCTGACAACTGCACATAAACTTATTACTACACACCTGACGAACAACAGAATCCATGTCCTGCATCATAACCAGCAGATTCAGTAACAATGATAAACCATGAAGGAATCCTTTGCGGAGATCACTGTCGAAGGTGGTCGGCACCGCACCCAAGAGGTACTTTACATCATATAATATGAATTGAGCGCGCTTGAATGCCATAGATAGGTGATTGCGATCAAACTCCAGACGGCCCTGAAAAATTAAATGGATTCTATTACTTAATCTAATCTAAATCTTTAATCCAGTAAAAAACGTTGTATGATTCAAAATGAGCTGTAGGTGTATAGCTAGCAAGCAAATTTTAGCTTAGACGCTGTATATTTTAATATATATTTATGAATGAATTATATCTGGCTGAAAGTACCAAATATAAACTTAAGCTACTATATTTAATCCCGCCTTCGTAAGCTATTTTATGTTTAATCTCGCCTTACCTCAACATTGCAGCGTCTATTGCACTCGCTCACAAAGGTATTCAAGACGACAAACAGCGCATCATGTTTCGCGATGAGATGATGCGCAAGCGTCGGCGTTGGGTACAGCTGAACAGATAGCGATGCAACCGAGAACGAATGGTCGTGGTCATCGCGAATGAAGTCATTGAGCATTGATCCTGTAAATATAAGAAAATATATATATAGCACACTTTTGAACCAAATTGGTATTGGATTTTTTTATTAATTTATATGTCTTATTAAAGTATAAACTTAATTATATGCTTCCGTAATACACCAACTATCATTTATAATATTAGTAGGTAATTCATACAGAAAATCTCCAATAATTACCATAGTTCTTAGTGAAGAGTATAGCCATTGCCTTTTTAGTCGAATAGTCCATTAGGGTAGTAGCAATGAGTAGTCTATGCCATGCTGTTCTGGCAGCTTTCCACATACGGCAATCATTCTGCATCACCCCAGCTGCAACACCCCCGTTGATACCGGGCAGAGAGCCACCACCGAACCCAGCTTCTTCCCCCAAAGCCACCTGGCTAACAGCCAAGCGAAGACTCTGCTCTTGGCTCACGAAATTTTGTAACCTAATAAGAAGTTGCCACTTTTACTGTATCGTTAAAACTATGAAAAAAAATATTCCAGTTAATACTTTTATTACGGACTTAATACATGCTTATTCTTACGTTATGCGTGGGCTTATAATATAAGAATGTATATTTCACTCTCTTAACGATATTAAAGCGTGATATTTTAGATAATAACAAAAATAATTATTATAATATCTTGGCTTCATCATGTCTAAAAAGATTTGAAACCTTTAATATTTTTCACATGTTATTACACACATATAACATTAAAAATCGATTATAAATCGGTTAGATAAAGGCATTCACTTTTTCCGCTTAGAATACCATCCTTAAAACACAAGTGTTAAGGTTGAAATTACATTGGGCGAGAGGTGCATGTATCAATAGGTTGAATTCGACGATGACGTGTAGGACACTGTAGCTCAATGGGTTCAATTTATAATCAATTTTTAAGATTTAGACTATACACAATACAGTTCCTACCAAACTTTTTGGCTGGGCTGAAGTAAGCGCAAGCGCAACCGCCACTTTGCGCATGGTACTATCAATTTTTACCCGATACTTGCTTTTTGCGTTCTGCGCAACGATCCGCGCTAACTTCAGCCCGGCCCAAAAAGTATGGAAAGCACTGTACTTACCAGGTGAGGAGCTTCATGGCGAAGGTCTGGTGGGCGATGACGTGCGCGTGCATCACGAGAACTCGCAGCTCCGGGCCGTGTCGCGACGTGAACCTTTCGAACATCGCGCACCGGCTAAGTGAACATGCTGGCGCTCAACAGCGGGACTTTTTGTCACGTGGATTTTGCTTTGTATGTACTATACACGCAGTCGTACTTTCGTTTGGCAAAGTTTGGAAAAGGCTTTGGGTGTATGGAAAAACATTTGGCAACGGCTCGTCTTAGGATAAAGCGAATATCCAAAGCCAAAATAGGTCGACAGCGCTCTTGCTTAGATGTTATACGGTAGGGGTATTTCTCCTCCCATCAAGTGAACAGTGATTGTCTGTCCTCAATAATTAAAAAAACAACTTTCATTGTATACAATTTTATTGGTTAAAATTCTATTGATCACAGGAATGGCAGTAGGAACTAAATGATCATCAGTAAATAGAAACGAAAAATATAAAAGTAATACTATTAGAAAAATTCAATCAATCCATATGACAAAATGCCCCGCTGTAAAGTAACATATAAACAAAATTGAATAATTGTATCTATCTATGCAAGCCACAACATCAATTTCCATTTTATATGTTTCAACAATATTTATTCAGATATTATCGAAGATAGGTGGAGAATTTACGAAATGAAACGGATAGTAAAGCAAAATTTGGATTTTCATTTTATTACATTTTTTTAAAATCTTGTCCTAAAGTAAGCCCATAATAAAAGTCATGCAAAATGCCTAAGATACTGATATTCAGCTGGCTAACTAAATGACGTCACGTTTCGAAATAAACACCAATACAACTAGAAATTGGCTCACCTGCGAGTCCGCCTCGATTTAAAGCCACAATGAATTAATATAATATGGAAATTAATGTAAATCACAAAAAAAAACATATAAAATGATATTTTTTTTTAAATCAATTATTAGTGATAATAACATGACACTAGTTATCTTTTCATGTACAAATTGTATCAAATTATCAGGTAAGCTTTGCCTATACTGTTTGTACTTATTTGTTATAATTACTGTGTGCTTAAATACGGTCTGTAGTTTACTCGAGTAGCACACATTTAAATAAAACACTAACGGTTTAAAACACTAAATATATTAGGTAAACATATTTACTAATTATTTTAACTACGGCCCGACATATTGCAGCAGTCGTGGTCGCGGGGAGACTAAAGATGAAGGGTATCTTTAATATCAAATTAAAATCTGCTACCCTAGCGCCATCTGTTCAGTCGTAGTTGGTATTTAGCGAAAGTGACCGAGTCCTTGTAGAATTTTCCAAATAAGTTTAACTAATATGTATCGCGTTTTAACCGTTAAAGTTATTTATTAAAATACTGTGTGCCTCTGGATTAATCATATTCTTTTACCATTAATTAAATTATAATCTATTCTTTCTTTTTTTCAACATAGTAGGGGTATTATTAGTTTTGCAAACCTCTGTAAACTTTAGTACTTACATTTCAATATCCGTCTTGAGCTTGTCACAAACTTGGAACGAGTTACATTTGACAAGTGCCCTTCCCTCGCGGTCAATCAGACTGACCAGCTCGACTGAGTCGCGGTGGTTGCACTTCATTACTCGCATCAAAGTGGTTATGACCTAAAATTTACAACACATACAAAAAATTATTTTATTCGATCTCTAGGTCGATGAGTCATATGATGGTTTGAGTTGGAACCCTTTTGTAATAAGTGTAATATAAGTGGAAGAAAATGTCAAGAATGAAATAGAGCTGACATATAATTGGATTGATATGACAAATAAATGTACCATTGTATCCTGTGTCAGTAGTACGCAGCTCACCTATGAAGTTATTCTTTAATAATTATTTTCCTCATAAACAATTGTGGTATATAAGCTTTGGGTTTATAATTATAACAGTAACGAATTCTCATAGTCTATTGCTGACGCAAGCTCTATATAGTGTACTGAACTGCTTGTTCGAAAGGTATCAAACTCACACACATCTTCAAATGCAATTTCAAGGAAAGGAAATTTAGTAGTTTTATATTTTGATAATATTACTAAAGATTGGAACAAATAATAATTTAAAAAAAAACTTAAGAATAGTTTATTTAAAGGTAGAAAAAGAAATAACCTGCTCAAATGTGTGCGTTTCGTCGTTGTAGAGCACGGTACAATAGCAATCCGGCTGATCCAATATTTGTAGGAGATCGCGTTCGGAATCTTTTAATCTGAAGTAATATTTAAATAAAAAGTTAGTAAGTACATTTTTTCTATAAGTTTTTCGATATTCAAATAAGCAAGCTGAAGTTGTATTAGTAAATTTAAATTAAAAATCGATTTTGGATAGAAACAAATTTACGGCACAAGAAGGACTTGAAACGGCATCCACAGCGTTCCGTGCTGTAAGTCTATAACCACAGCATGGAACGCTGTGGATGCCTTCAACTTTTGATACTTGCATCTCTTCACTCTTGCGCAATGTAATTTTAACCTTAACAAAAAGTGAATGCCTTTAATTATTGACTTTAAAGAAAATTACCTAAGATCATTGGGTAGACCAGGGGCGTGGTCAAGCGTGAGTAGTCTGAAGCAGTACGACAGACAGACGGATGCCACGATCTTCATTCGCTCTAACACTTCTGGTTCGGTGGACTGAGCCTCCTCTTTGTCATCTGTTGCCTAGAAAGTAGACATAACTCTTATAATAAGTACGCAAGTTACCACCAGTAGGTTTAGTCTCTTTTAAACACTCAGAAAGAATTTTCAATATAATACACACACATGCACATTAAATTTGTCGTCCAAAAATACCCATGGTTTAAATCTCAGACCTCAGCTACTCTAGTCCAGAACTTGTTGATAGTACAGAGTAGACGATGATTGGAGGATCATTTAGTGGATGGGTTGCGCACAATCAGATGTATAAAACTCCGATGGTGCGCAACCCATCCGACAAAAGTCCTTTTTGTTAAATGTTAGTTCTGAATCCCTCTGTTCTTTTATCTTTGATACAATTATTATTTTCTGACCAGTAATTAATAAACATCAGCTAATAGTTAAACGCAATTTTTAGTGATCTCTTTGCAATTTATTGAACTAGTAACACTGGTCACAATGTAATAAAGATGCAATTAAACATTTATCGGTTAGTATATGATTTAAAAACTATTATTAGTATTAGTATTTACAGATTTTTGACAATTCCAATGAGGTAGGTACTATACCAATCGTATTAACCCTTGCGCTCATTGAAACTTTAAATTAGTATTCACAAATTAGTCTCCAGTTTACCCAATATAGATAATGTTTCAGTTGTTTATCTTATTGCATACACACACGAAGAAAGAAGAAGAATGGAGGAGCATTTATTCGATGGGATGCGCACAATCAGATGCATTATGAACTCCGATTGCGCGCAGCCCATCAAGCAAAAGTCCTCGTTGTTAGTTGTTAGTTCTGAGTCCCTCTGTTCTTTTATCTTAGCTTTATTCAATACAATTATTAAATTCTGACCAGTTATTAATAAACATCAACTAGTAGTTAAATGCAATTTTAATATTTCTCTGCAATTTATCGAGCTCGTAACACTGGTCACAATATAATAAATACAATAATAGGCATTTTTACCCAATAAAGATAAAAGTGTCAATTTTTTATCTTATTGCATACACGTACAAAGAAAGAAGAAGAATGCAGGAGCATTTATTCGATGGGATGCGCACAATCAGATGTATTAGAAACTCCGATTGCGCGCAGCCCATCGCGCAAAAGTCCTCGTTGTTAGTTCTGAGTTCCTCTGGTCTTTTATCTTAGCTTTGATATAAATATTAAATTCTGACCAGTAGTTTCTATGATTATCTATAAACATTAGATATTAGTTAAATGCAATTTTTAGTATTTCTCTGCAAATTATTAAACTCGTAGCACTGGTCACAATATAATAAATATAGTAATATGCATTTTTACCCAATAAAGATAAAAATGTCAATTTTTTATCTTATTGCATACACGTACGAAGAAAGAAGAAGAATGGAGGAGCATTTATTCGATGGGATGCGCACAATCAGATGTATTAGAAACTCCGATTGCGCGCAGCCCATCGCGCAAAAGTCCTCGTTGTTAGTTCTGAGTTCCTCTGGTCTTTTATCTTAGCTTTGATATAAATATTAAATTCTGACCAGTAGTTTCTATGATTATCTATAAACATTAGATATTAGTTAAATGCAATTTTTAGTATTTCTCTGCAAATTATTAAACTCGTAGCACTGGTCACAATATAATAAATATAGTAATATGCATTTTTACCCAATAAAGATAAAAATGTCAATTTTTTATCTTATTGCATACACGTACGAAGAAAGAAGAAGAATGGAGGAGCATTTATTCGATGGGATGCGCACAATCAGATGTATTAGAAACTCCGATTGCGCGCAGCCCATCGCACAAAAGTCCTCGTTGTTAGTTGTGAAGCCACCGTCGCATGTCACCTTTATTGATCCCTATAGAGTTTTATTAAATTTCAACCAGTAATTTTTCTTCTAATTTGTCTGTAATTTTCTAACTTATATGCTGGTCAAAGTTTAATAAACACATAGAATTACCTGAAGAAGTTTAGTACACGTAACGATATAAATCTGATCTTAATATTAAAAAACTATTACATTTTGACCAATCATTTCTATAATTAGTAACAACGACGGTAATTTTTTGCTGATTTTTCAGTAGTTTTGTTACTTATAAGTAACATGGAAATATTTGAACGTGTAGTAAGTACACGCTATTCATATAAATATGGATGAAGTATACCCAATAATAAGGATACATTTTTAATCATATTGCATACACGAAGGAAAAAGAAGAATGAAGGAGCATTTATTCGATGGGATGCGCACAATCAGATGTATTAGAAACTCCGATTGTGCGCAGCCCATCGCGCAAAAGCCCTTGTGTTGTTAGTTCTGAAGCCACCGTCGCTTGTCGCCTTTATTGAACCTTATAGGATTTTATTAAATTTCGACCGGTACCTTTTATGTATTAAAAATTTTTGCTCTCTTTGTCTGTAGTTTTTTAACTTACACACCAGTCAAAATTTAATCAAAGTAGAACACTTTAAAAGAAGGTTAGTACACAATGCAATATAAAATCGGTTAGTATTTAAAAAAATGTAGAGAGGGTTGGAATTAAATCCTATAGTACGATGATTCCGAAGAGATTAACGCGTTTTCCTGTTTACCCACAAGCAGGTACAATAAGAAACATGTAAATATCTATAATACGGATTAATTTAAAACCCTTTTCAACACATTTATAAATAAAACAGTAGATATAAGTAATTAAATTAAAAAACATGATTAACTATAATGCTTTTAGTAAGTACAAGAGGTCATTGACGTGTTTAGTATTTGTGTTAGGTATTATGTTTAAAGACCGTATATTTAAATAAAAAAGTAAGGCAAACTGTTATTTTATATTTATCTATACTTAATATATAAAGCTGAAGAGTTTGTTTGAACGCGCTAATCTCAGGAACTACTGGTTCGAATTCAATAATTATTTTTGTGTTAGAACATTTATCAAGGAAGGCAAGGAAGGAAAACATCGCGCCGTGACTAATATGAGCGAAGAAATAGCGGGAAATGAAATGGGAAAAAATATTCATCTTGCATCGTTGCGTGCGCTGTGAAAACGGTTCAAGAAACCAATACAATATGTATGGACGGATCGTTTCTCTTTAAATGATCTAAAAAAAAGTTCGCGACGCTATATGTCTATCTTTTAATAATAACTTGCAAGAACGACGGGACGCGACCGATGTCGTGGGCAGCTTAAATTTATAAAAATGTAGAGGTTTGCAAAAACAAATTTGGATGCCCAAAATAACTATTCTACGCGGACGAAGTCGCTGACACAGCTAGTACATTATGAACGTAAAGACATTTTGCCGGTTTGAGTTTAATTGATGTCATACTTTCATAGCACAACAATGGAAAGTACTCTAAAATGGCAAAAGTCGTTACGATTGAAATGAAAAACACGAGTCGCTTTATCAAGACGTCAAAACGGTTATCTAAAAAAAGACGCGACCGAAACTAATGCGTTCGTTGCACTTTGTCAAAATACAAAACAAAGGCCGCAGTAGAGTTGCAGGTACACTTTTGGATGCAAATCAGGTGATTTAAAATATACGCACGATACATAAATTTACTTGTTTAATTTTTTACTTCATTTATAGTAACCGAGACATTAGACTGAAATCTCACACTAATTTTCGACCTAAAGAATGAAAAACGTTGCTTTTTAAGACTCAAAAGCACAAACAAGTACCATGTTTCGCGCAATATCAAAAGTTGATCAATATCTGTCCAATGACGACGTGGAATAATAATAATAAAACACTTTATTGCACAAACAAATATAGTAATACTAAATTAATTTACATAAAAGAACTAGTGCAAAGGCGGCCTTATCGCCTATGGCGATTTATTCCGGACAACCTTTGTATAAAGAAAAGGAAACACAATAACAATAAATGAATAAAAGCCATCGAAAATGAGAGAAAGCATGCAATAATTTGTAAATTACAATCAGATCAGTATAGGTAAGATACATGTTTATCAAAAGTTGCGTTAGAATCCAGGTTTTAATTTTATTAATGCTGTTTGTTCTAACCGAGTGTAGTTTGCAGAACGGATCTCTCTTCCATGCCTCTGTGTCACCGCAATCGCAGCACCCCCCACCCCGTGACTGGCCCATTTTGTACTTGTGGTTCCTGTGCGCGGACACCTTGAAGCACTCCACGCATAAAACGCATGTGTTGTCCATTCCTGAAGTCGAAAACCATGTAATTAGGCCTTAAAAAGTCGGCCCACGTCAACACAGACGTTTAGATTCACGTATTGTCTGTAGACGGGTAGTACACATTTAAACAAAATAATTTAAACGGCTTAAACGTGAAATATATTAGTTAAATTATTGATACTTTATTTTAACTACGGCTCGCTGTTTCGGATGCTTTGCAGCCGTGGTCACGTGGAGACTTCGGAGCGTGAGGCCATAGCTAAAATAAATTGTAAATAATTTAACTAATACATATCGCATTTTAAACTGTTAAACCTTGTTTTATGTGATTTTTTTTAATGTGTCATCTTACCACATTCTCTGCAGCTGTACGCAGGCTCGCCCTGCTTGAATACTTTGCCACAGAGCGTCGAACGACGCGGTGGAGGCGGCCTGGAGCTCTCTGTCGCACCCCATACGAACTCCTCCAGCGGCTGAATTAGTAGCTTCGAAGCTAATTCCTCATCGAACGACCAATCTGCAATTTTATTATATGTCTAGTTATAGCTTAGAACTTTGGTTGGCAGGAGCGACTGTCATCAGCATTTAACACTAAGTTTTTATACAAACCTAGACATGTGCGATTGGGCTGCGGCGAATAAATCCTGGGTACGGTGATACGCCAGTGGTCTTGGAAATGTGAGGGCGAGAGCAAACCTTCAGCCATTTTCGACCTCCATAACTCCACCACTGCGTCGCCGCGTGCGGGCAACGTGAACCTGGAACAATATCAAGACCATTGTAAATAAAGACGAAAAATCCCGTATTCCTGAGTGGAATGGGCGAACACATTTATGTGTCTGCTTAAAAAATCGATTTTATTTACTGATCGGACTTCTGAGCCATGCTCGATTGAAACAACCTATTGTTTCCTAACTTCCTTAACCTAAGGTCTTGTTAACTATGTTAAATAGATGTAGCGTAACTAATTCGTCATCGTACCATTTAATTTTTAAGGGCGAGTGTATTTATTTAGTCTGTGCGCTATTTTATGGCCCTTCGCTGAAAAAAAAAAAAGACGATATGTGTAAATTATTTTACTGTTTATAGTAACTGCTATTATGTAAACTTCAATATATTACCAATCATAAAAGTTGAAAATTTTAATAACAGAACTCTTCAAAGCCGGCTGCAATATTTATTTTTCAACTTTCAAGAAAACTGGGGCACTCTCCTCGTTGCGAGAACTATTTAAATACGGCCGTGATCCGATTTAAAAAGTATAAAATTTATTTAATTAGGCGACTACAAGTTTATTAATTCAAACACCATAAATAGGTGAATGAATTTTATTTACATTTTAACAGATGGAATGAGAATTAGTTGGATTCAAATTTACATTTACAAAAAACTTTTTATTCATAATTAAAATTCCTAAGCAAGTAGGTATTTAATTATTAAAGTATGTTATCGATAATGTATTACTGAACTATTTTTTAACGTAACCGGATATTATGGTACCTTTTCTTTTAAATCATAATGCCTAAATTCACATACGTTTAAGAACCTTAGTTGTAACAACAAACAAGCATATACTGTTCCATACAAACTTTCATAGTTGTATTCTTAATTAGTAGTATTTGCGAAAAACTTAAATATTTTGGGTAATAATGTTATATAAGATTAACGTAATCGAAGCGAAACTAAATGATTTCACTTATTTAGAATTAGTCTTAAAGATTGTTTTGCGCAAACGCATCTACTTCCACTATGATATAAGAGTAAATAGTGGTTGATGGTGTCATTTTTATTTATAAATATAATCAGCACCGACGTGAATAAAATGTTTTTGCAATTTATTTGTTTTACTATGTTTGTTTAGAGTCAAAGTATAAGGATTTATCAATTTATTCAAAGTACAGATACATTTTCTAGTCTAAACAAATGACTTGTAATATTATACTGTTTTAGTATCTTTGTGGTTGTTCATTGTTAAGCGAGATTTGGACACTGGCTATTAAAAGTTTTTAATAAATAATTATTAACCCCACTAGCTTTTAAGTTAAAACTAATCACCCGAAAAATGCAGCGGGATTCAAAATACCGGATTGTGGATTCAAACCTTACCAAAAATAGGTAGGCATATCGCTTAAGCTTTATGACGGATTTCAACTATTCCATCGATTAATCCAGAATACGATACATACTACCTATAATTATTTATATGTATTGAGTTTGTTAGTCTGTTCATTTTAAGACACGAGACGGTTATAATAGATTTTGGCAGATTCGCAAATTTCGTCGCTATAAAAATACCCACCCAGTGGGAGGAAACCCACGAAATTAAACTAGTTTGCTAAAGGCACATTCAATTTTTAACTACGTTTTATATTATTTTTTACTACACTTACACTTTATAAAAACTTTTCCTACCTAATAAGAAACGATGTTTATAGGTTTAGTTTATAGGTAGGGAAATTATTTGTGATATGTGGGGATTTTATTTACACTTTCGGCATTTATGCACTTTTTTATTGAAATAGTAATAGTATTGTCCTAGCCTGCTAAATAACAGGAATAATACGTAAAGAACGGTGTTAATAATCCATAAACCCCTAAAATACATAACGACGCAAAACACAAAGCCAGCCAAGGTCGTACCCCAAATGTCCCATATAGGTCACATTTTTATCGGGTCACTTACTCCCAGAGCCTCGTTTTGCAAATAGAGCCTAAACTACTGGATACCCAAAAATACACCTACTCCACAAACAATAAGGTCGACAATGTAATAAAAGCAGGTGTTATTTCCTTCTCGGTCAACGACTTGACATGACGTACCACATGCGCGAAGATTCTTTAATAAACGTAAAAACAAAAGTATTAAACTCGTTGGCTTGCGTTTGTGTTTAGAAAGAACGAGATTTTATTATTTATATTTCTGGTATTATGCTTAAGTGTAGAATAAACGACTCAAGTAGTATTTGTAAAAATAAAAAAATCTCGTCTGCTTCCGGTCGACTGTTGCAAATTTGACACATTTTGTGGAATCGATAATTTAAAAGCTCTGTTATAGATTCGTAAACGTCGGTTTCATAAAGTAGAAATCACCGAGGACGAAAGACCCATTCTAAATGTCATTCCGCGCCTAGCAATTAACTTTCCAAAACGATCCCCAATAAATGCCTACCATTGCTAATACTATATGTTGTATTAGACTTAGTTTATAGCATATTAGGCATTTATTTATAAGGCAAGCAAATGCTTAAATATCAGTAATTATTTATCTATCCAGATGGAAGATTGATAGGTATCAATCCGTCCTTCGTTTCCTAACATTGATATACCCTTAATCAATAACACGGACTCTATCAATTCAAGATGGACACTTGTCTCCTCTTTGCGCATGTCTCTCGATTGATATTTTATCTGTATTCTTAATAAATCAATATGTGCGCGATAGTGGTGCCCCCTACAAAATGGGCGGTGGCTCGCAACTGATAGTAAAATTTACTTGACCAATTCCTTAGGAACCAATTTCGTTTAGCTCTTTTTTCGCCTTGGGCCCAATCCTATCCCCGAAAGAACAACTTCTCTGGTTAATAGAGAAACAAAGAACCTCAGCCTAATGCGCACGAGAGGTTGTTTAACGTCCGTTAAAAAAGCGTTCAAACAGAACATACTATGCATACGTCGGCGGTTTTAAAACGCGACGGATTTTTATCTAGCAGTGTTGCATTTCAACGCATACGCGACGCAATGTTGGGAATAGGCCGTATGAAACTTTTTATTATGCATACGTTCTATTTGTTCTCTCATACGAATTAGGCCTAGGGTTCTTTGTTTCCATAATTGTCATTTAAATCAAAGGACGAAAAGATTAAGTGCCTTTTCTATAAACGGACCCGTTAACAGCTAGAAGTTTCTTTTATAATTTTGGCCCCACCCTATCCCGGGAGCTCAAGTTCGCTGGCTACATAAGGTACTTTGTTACCGAAAATTAAATACGTAAATCAAAGACAGAAACGAGCTTCTGACAGCCACATTTACGACTTGGGCCCTACCCCTACTCCGGGAGTTTAAATTAATGATTATGAGAAGTTCTTTGTTTAAATCAGTTATTTAATACAAAGGGACGAATTGGATGAGTTAACTGCACCTTTTCTTTAGAAATCTGCTGACAGTTTGTCAAGTACGACTTAGCTGTCGCTGTCCTCGAGAGATCATAATGAACTGGTATGTAAAATTCATGGTTTATTTAAATTAAAGGAACGAAGCAGTTTTTTAACTATAGGCCCATCTCAACAAACAGTTAATGGCTTAAAAAATTATCTTGCATTTAAGCTTAAAGTTTTAATTTACTAACAAAGTTTTATGAAATTTTAATTAAACTGAATTCGAAAAGCTATAAAATAATTTAATGCATTTTTTAAAATATATAAAGGTTAAACATATAACAAAGGGTGTGGCAGAACAAAAAGCAGATACATAATAAATTCGCATTATAATAATTATTAAATTAATTAAATGAAGTATTAGCAATTAAAAAGCAATAAATATTGCAAAACTAAAAAGAGAGATCTGAATAATTTATGTAAATGATTAACAAAGGGGACTCACAACTGTTACACCAGTGTACAGCATCGCTGCAGACGTGAAAATGAGAGAAAATCTAGATGATAACGAGGTACCTGGCGCATCGCAGAATCGATCGATCATCATGAACTTGCGCTCTAGTAGACCAAGTAGGCGTTATTAAACTAGGTATATATGCAAAAATCTGCTCCGTGTGCATCGCGCACATCCAGGGAAATAGGTATTTGCCCATCCATCCTGATATTGATCGAGCACCTACTTAACCGTTGCTATACAAGTGGGAAGAACAAAGGACGTGCAGAATCTATTACGCAATAGGAAATTATTATATTTAATTACACAATATGTACGAGTAAGATGCAGACAGAGCTTCGTCAAATAATAGTTAAAGATAAAATGGATATCCGGCTTGAAAGACCAATTTTTTTGGCAAAATTCAGGAAAAACAAAAAGTTCCAAATGTTGACGGCAGTCATACATAGCACATTTGAAAATAAGTTTAGTTAAACAAATTTGTATCGATAAATCGACAGATATAGCAAACAAATACTCAGTAATAAAATTTAACACTTTTCTATTATAATGTCACGATGATCGCTTAATTGTTGTTTACGACACTACAATACAAAAGTAGACGCATATAATACTCACACGTGTTGCTTATCAGCCCGGTGCAACAATGCATTATGTTACATAACGCTTAATACTCGGATTGCATTCAAATTAGGTAACACCTGCAGATACATAACGCACGTAGTGACAATGTATCTAACTCAATTTGCTAATTCAATTGAGATCGTTCTCATATACTTAACTCCCTCGTTTGGATAAAACGTTTTTACCAATCATTTAATAGCTACCTATCACTAATTTTACAGTACTTTAACAAATATCCAAATTAAAGCGCTAATTAGTTTGTTTTATAAATATGTAGGTACGCTTGAAAATTTTCTAGCAGGCTAAAAAGAGAGGAAGTAGTGCTAATCAACAAAAAATGACTCCGCAGCTAGTACGATTAGCAATGGCAGTTGTCGGTTGTAATTCTAGATATTTCGATGTTGCAAATTTAAAGCCAACTTAAGGTTTTAAATTCAATCAGGGGAACTATTTTCGACTTAGTGACTCTAAAGCAATGTAAATCGTAGTAATGTAAATCGTAGTAATCGTTAGTAAGAACGAAATTAGTTGCGTAATCCATATATGTATATTTATTTCAGAATTACCCCTTCGTTAGTAAGACGTTTAGCGTAATGCATATGGGTATATAAGAGAAACTGCGCGCTCACCTGCCGCCATTTTGCACAGATCACAAGCAGGAACATAAAGAATTCGACAATTGAAAGTCCTCGGCGTACTCCCGATAAGTACATCACCTTGAAAACTAGTCTCAGACTATATGTGTACTTCAATTAATATTAAAGCAACGTCCGGGTAATCCTATATGATCTTAATCTCGACGAGTGTGCATTGCGCATGACCGTTTTAACATTTTACTAGCGCATGCGAAAGAAATGTTAATAATAAAAATAACTTTCTATCCTATAAACAATTAAGGACTGTATATGCCCCATTACCCTTCATGCTATTAAAATTCTTCTAGTCGTTTCGGAGCACATCATAAACAACCAGATAATCAAAACGTTTCAGTGTTTTTTTTAATTGTCATGCCAATAGACTTAGTAGAAATGAAAACAATGGTTGAAATACAAAAAATAAAATAGATGTCACAACACCCAAAAGACCAAACACGGCGCGCAATTAACTAGACTTTTCAATGCGGTCTGCATTTCCTAACGACTTCCGCCTTCGTTTTGCTCAGTAGCTTATAACATGTAAGTAATTACGTCATCAGCACGACTCATGCTAACTCAGAAAAGTTTTTTATGATAACTCACCTGTCGGCTGGTATCATGTCGGCTGTTTCGTCTTCCATCGACTCATCACCAACCTCAACTTCTACCTGCACAGGCGGTGGTGAACTCATCTCAGATCACCCGCCTGTCACCAATCTGAAACAGATTCTTTATATACTTTTGTACTTATCTATTAAACCTATAAAATGGTTATAACTTTATTGGTAACATTGTCTGGTACGTCAAAATTACAATAAAAACCCTAATTATTCAGAATTATTTGTTACTGGTTTCCTTTTTTTTTTATAATACCTAAATAAATTTTGTAATTTTCTTTACTTTCTCTTACTGATCCATTTGTTGTCATAACTGCTAAACATAATTGAATACCCATTGCCCTAGTAACAACTACAGTTCCTTTTCTAGTTAAATAAGTAATATTATTCATATATATTCATTATTCTGTAGAATAACAATACTAGACTGTTATTAAGCTAACTTAATATCTTTTATATATTTATAAAATCATGGATTTGTTCATTAAAAGTGATATATATAAAGCCACAAGTATAAAAACTATGTACCTATAACACATATATAATTGACAAATGGCCAACTATGCATAATGCAAAGGTCAAGCATTAAAACATTTACAATACAAATTATATCTTACTCCAATAAAATACAATTACAATGCAAATTACGATTTCTGTATAGTTATAATTGTGTATATAAATGTATTTATCTACTAGTTATAATAATATATGTCTATTTTTAAACTAGAAATCTACAAATAATATTAAACATAGACATAGATATATATCTTAAATTGTATTCTAAAATTGTCTAATTTATCTGCTGCTCTCCTTAAATTAAAATTATTATAAACTTTTTGGCTTAATACACCAATTTATTTATAGGCTTACTTTGTGAAGAGTTATTATTGATACCATGTAACAGAATATATGCATTTACAATGGCAGTTATAACACAATTCTGATTGTGGCCCAATTAGCTGTATGAGTAACAACTTAGCAGTATATTGCTTATTTCTGAAACTTTGATCTGGCGCTTTAATAGACCAAGACATCAAATAATTGGGCACACTCAGCTTGTGCTTATCTTGCCTTAGGGGCTCTAAGGCACTATACTAGGTATCTTATTCTATGCCGCCAGTTATTTAGTTAGTTATGTAGCAGCATACCTCCAAACTTATCATCTATATTAGCTGATAAATACAGTATTTTATTTATGTACAATTGTGATTACTTTCTCTACAATCTAGAACAGATTTCTATTCTATTCTATATTCCAGAAATCCATCACACTCTGGTTTATAGAGGTGGTGGATTCATGAATCCACCACATCTCATGTGATTGTACTATAAGTTTACGTCCACAGATTCATTATTAAGAAAAGGATTTAAAGTAATCCATGAATCCTACATATTTTATATAAATAAAAAAGACAGCAGATAATTTGAACTAATCTAGTCTTTGGTGTCTCCAGTAGAAAATTATGAAATAGACCTTCTAAAATAGTAATTACACATATTTTTATGTCGAAAAGTAAAATGAGAGTGGGGCATAACATTAATAAATATATTAATTATATATTTATAAATATACCTATTTACTTATACACAATCCTAAAATGAATCCTAAAACAAAACAAAAATGAAAAAGAAAATAAGACTATTTCTAAATTATTATTATTTTTTAAATCTATACCAATATTTAAAGCTGAAGAGTTTGTTTATTTGAACCCTGTAATCTCAGGAAGTATGAGCTCGAAATGAAAAATTATTTTTGTGTTGGTTAGAGCATTTATTGAGGAAGGCTTTAGGCTGTTGTTTTACAGTACTTCTATTAGTCACAGCGGGATCCATCTGTGACTATGACTAATGATGGAATTGAATAGAAGTGAAGATACAGAGGGAAATGTACAAAACAGGGGAAATTTTTATCGTTCTGGGTTTCCAAGGCGTATGCTGCAATAATGGTACAAAATACCCAAAAATATGTATGAAAGAATGATCCTCTTTACATGATCTACAAAAAAGTCCACAACACTGTATGTCTATCTCTCAGGATTAACTTGAACGATGGGAAGGGACATAACCGTCGTCGTGGGTAACAGTTAAAATAACTATTCTATGCGAATGAAGTCGCTGGCCCAGCTAGTAATATATATAGGTATACCACATAAATAGAAATTCTAACTTCAAAACTCTTGCTTGAATCTGAATAAATATTAGAGTTATGGAAAGATATCATTTACACAAAATTTTATAATAAGCTTATAAGTTATTGAATATGAACATTTCAAGTAACATGGAATGACATTTGTAAATATTTAAGTTTGCTTTAATAATAAATAACACTGTTTTAATTAATTATAAGCATTAATTTAAAAAATTCTAATTACTTTCAATTTGAAACTATAGTCAATACCATGACTCAATTAGTGAAAGTTCTCTACATTGCCTAGCTCAGTCTCATTGATTTATCTAACAATTGTCAGTTGTCTCTTACAATGAATAAAATTGGTATAATTAAAATAACTAAGTACTTTATTTCACACTTTCTATATTAATCCCAAATAAAGAGGAAGCTATTTATTTGCCATTCCATTTTCATTTTGATGACTACAAAGTTTATTGTCAAACACGAAATTGATAAGAAAGTGTTTTTCGTTCCTTATCTCAAAGCACAGTTTTATTTAAAGAATTTTATATATAAGACAGATATTTTTAAGAAAATTAATTAGTTAAATATCAAAAGAAAACAAAAATTCATTATCACGTAATACGTAGATGACTCTCGATAACAATTTTTTAAGAGACGTTCCAACTTCATTACGTAAATGCATTAAGTATTTTTTATTATTCAGATAACATACGATTATAGTTTAAAGATAGGAGAGCGCATGGAAATTGCGTCGAAATATTGCAACAAAAGAAAATCTCACCTCCGAATTAAAATCGTCAATTCATCCAACAACTTCTTTGTCCACCAATTCTTCGTCACCGACGTTACGTGGTCTACATTTACAATCACAAAATACTTTAATTCTCATTGATTTTTCAAATTAAATTCACAGTATCTTTTTAGTTGTGCACAATTCTCCTTCACTAGTTTCAGCCTTCAAATCCTTCAACAAACCCACTGAAAATTTTGACGTTTCATCGCTGCATGAAACCACCAAATGAGTGCATTGGAAATGATACAATTTTAAATAACTAATGAAGTAATTTTTCAATAGTCTTTATAAAGAATTGAAATAGATTCGTGAATAAACAATTTCAATAGAAAAACTTTTATGAACAGAAAATTTGTATCGTAATCAATAGAAAATTGTAGACTTGACCATAATTGAAAATTGACAATAATACTAGTACGACCACAGAGTATAGATCAATTTAAGGTTTTTTGCGCAGATATAGTATACGGTTTAAATTCGTGTAAAACAACTCCAAGTCAAAGACTAACTTTAACATGGTTTGATTTGATTTATAACATGGTTTGATTTTGTTCAGCATTTCTATCAATTTGTTAAAAGTAAAAAAGTAGTTATAGTGACGTAACTACAGTAGTTAGACATATGGTCTCGGGATGTTTTTACTTATACTAATATAATTGCAAAATCGTCCGATCATTACGTAGCTTTTTTGAATATCGTACGTAACGGGTATTTGTTGGCGCTTTTTTTTTCAAACCAAAAGCACTCATCTATTTCCTTGTACGGATTTTTGTCATAATAAAAGTTTCAAAATTGCTGCAATTAAAAAAATAAAAGAAGTCATGAAACGAATAGACGCGAACACGTGGCAAAAAACAATGTAATTCAACAAGAAAATGAAATGATGAAATTAGATAAGATTATGGATGCTTTCGTTTTCTGTAAGCCAACTCTATACTCAATCTAAAAAAAAAAATTCGGTGAAACATACGATAATAGAATAGATGAGAAAAATATGTGACCAACCTTGCATTTATTTATTTCTAATTATTAACAAACAATCGACTATGTATTTACAGTGAATCTAAAACAATCGGATTATTATTTATTTTCAAGATTTGAGAATCCGATTGGAGGATGTTTTTCCAAAATTTCACCCATTGCTGAAGGATAATAGGCCATGAATTTAAACCTTTCGCCCATTTTCTGGGGGTCAACTAACATATCATATGCAGCTTTTAGCTTTTCTTTGTCTTCTTCTATTTTAATATTCTGTAGTAGGACCTAGAACCAATATTATTACTTAATCAAATTGCACTTCAAATAAAGATCCATTAGGAAAATATTTTCCATTGTAACCCAATTTTGGAACTTCCATAAAACAAAAACACACTTATGTATATAAAAAATTAAACAAATCCTTAGTCACACCTGAAACTTCTCTCTTGCTCCCAAATTTCCTACTTTAATATACCTTTATAAAAAAGGCTATAAATATTTAACATGTAATCACTCATACCTCTAGCCGTATTTGTGCTTGCATTCTCTCTAAAAATTCCTTTTGCTTAACTGGCCCTACAACAATTGCATAGTTATCTTGACCTGGTGCCATAGATGCAGCAACACGTAACTGGCTAAAATCTACATCAGCTGTAAGATCTGATTCGCCTGGATTCTCTAATGGATCAACTACTTTGTGTTTGTGGAAGGCCTGAAAAATATAAAGTCAATTACCAAATTATTGCAACATAGCTTTCACAATGATATAAAAAAAAATAGTTTAACACTTTTGATTCAAGTTTAAAAGAAGAGAAGAGAAAAACAAATGACAGACAAATTAGTTTATATGTTTACCCTGAATGTGTCTCCTTTTTCTCCTTCATGACCATAGTCAGCAATTAAAGCAAGTCCTCCATGTTCATCAACTCTCTGTGCTAACTGACGAGCAATACCTAGGGCTCTAGGGCTAATCTCAAGTTCCATTCTGTCTCCAGCATCTAGTGGTGGCCTCACTAACATTTTGACACTTGGTGTTTCTTCAGCAGAAATCCTATAAAATAGTTTTTGGCTCTCATCTAAATCAATTAAAATTTCTCGCCAGCCTTTTTCCTTCTTCTAAAAATAATTTAAATCGCTTTTACATTAATTTTATAAATAGTTATTGCTAAGTCACTAAAAACCATTGTTTTTTAAACTCACTTCAAATTTATGAATTGGTAAGACATCAAAAAACTCATGTGCTATAAACCATGAGAAATTCTTAGGAACCTTCTTAAGATCGTTGTACCAATAAACTTTTATTCCACTGACAGTTTCACCCTGAAATTTTAAATGGCTGGTTTTTAACATCATCACATACATTAATCTTACTAATAATAATTAATAAACAATATTATTTATCTATTGAGAAAATAATAGGTGCAATGTGAAACATACCTCTCTATTGTGTGGCAATTCAATATCAGTTTCTCTGTGAGTCGCGCATAATTTATTAGCTTGCATTAACTGCATTGTAGCCGATATTTCAACTAGATGTATACTTAATTCATCAGGCTTGTACTTTAATTTATTCAAAACCTGCAAATTATTTAAATCAGTTATAATGTTATTTAGTTTAGTTATAGCTGCCAATATGTTGTAAAATTACCCTTAGAATATCAATCATTAATGTACCATTTCCTGGTCCTAATTCAACAATTTGCAATGGCTTTCCAGGACCCATTTTTTGAGTTTCTGAAAAGAACCATATTGCCATTATTTCACCAAACATTTGACTAATTTCTGGCGAAGTAACAAAATCTCCGTGCTGTCCTATAACATCTTTTTTCGTGTAATATCCTTCGGTAGGATTGGTTATGACGATATGCATGTACTCAGCAACTGATATGGGACCATTGAGCCGAATTTTTTCTTTTATTAGATCGAGAATGCTTGGTGCATCTGCAGGAGAAGGCATTTTGAGGGTCTTTGGGTCCGGTCTTTTGACGACCACATAACCTTTGTTTCTTTTACATAACGGAAACGTAATAGTGGGTCTAAGTAGTCGAAATATATGTCTATAATTCATCGTTGTTTTTCTTCTAATAGTAGATTATCCTATCTGCAAGAATTTCTGTGTATTGTGAACTATATTATTGTATTTGAGAAGAGTAGAAGTATTTTCAATTGTTGACTGTCTGGCTGTCAGTTGTCAGATGTTAATAAAAATATCATGTTGTCAATATTAATATACACCCACGGTTGTCATGCTGTAAATTTTCGAAAATTAATAATAATATTCAAAATACAAACTCCAACATATAATATTTAATTTAAATTAAAAGAAACATAATATATGGGAAATTCTCTATAAGATATAAAAATGTCTCTAAACATGGAAATGTTTAAGTGCACCTCTTAATTTCAGTGTTAATATTCTCATAGAAATAACCTAGTGTGCATTTTGGACCTATGCCACACGTGTTTTTATTTTTATGTTTAAACGATAAATATTTAATTTAATACAATGCCTGAAGAAGAAACAATGGATACAGAGATTAATACTAAGTACAAAGATGGAGTAAATCGTAACGCAAGACTTATAATACGCAATATATCCTTCAAAGCAACAGAAGAGTCTTTAAAAGATCATTTTTCGAAATTCGGTAATGTTGAAGAAGTGAAGTTATTAAAGAAACCCGATGGCCGGCTTGTTGGCTGCGCATTTGTACATTTTACGCACGTTCCGATGGCAAATAAAGCAATAAATGAAACACATAAAAAACCTTTTTTGGGTATGTTATTGAATGATATCACCTATATCTTTTTTTACGGGGCCGTTGTTAATTATTTTTACTTAATTTTAAATACAAAACATTAATGCTATATGGTAAAAAATTTATTTATTCTTTCAGGAAGGCCAATATATGTCTCATGGGCAGTACCAAAAGATAAATATGAAGTGCAGGTACCAAATAAAGACTTTAAGCTTGGGACTGTCAGCTTTTCTTCTGACGGAGAGGAAGAAAATTCAGAGGATAAAGGTAAGTAGTTTTTAAAAATAAAACCTTTAAATTAAAACTTTCAGCAACATAGGTATTTGTTTGCTTATAAGTTTGGTCCAAAATATAATTATTTTTCTAACAGTCTTGAATGTATCTTAAAGATAATAATGACTTACTAAATTTTAGCTGAAAAACCTAAATGGAAGGCTGAAAAACCAAATAAAAAGGTGGAAAAGGTAGAAAAAGAAGACAAAAATAAAGTGAGAATCAATCGCAATGCTCGTCTTATCATCCGGAATGTTTCATTCAAATCTACTGAAGAGTCTTTGAAGGAGCACTTCCAAAGCTATGGAGATATTCAAGAAGTGAAATTGCTGAAAAAACCTGATGGAAAATTAGTAGGCTGTGCTTTTGTACATTTCAAGAATGTACCTATGGCTAAAAAAGCATTATTGAATACAAATATGAAACCATTTTTGGGTATTAATTACTTAAGTATTTATAATAACGAGAAAAAAAATGTGTAATATTCTTTACTTTTAGTCTCTATATCATAGAAAATGATAACATATTCACATTTACTCTATACAACAATATTTAATATAAAATGCTCATTTCCTTGACTTTTGTTGTAAAGAATTTACACTATATTTATGTAGGAATTATTACTGATAGTAATAAATCTAGCCCACACTATAAAATTCAGTCCAATGTTATTAAGCTGACAAATCTGCATCTTGCGTACTGTTTTAACAGCCTAAACCTACAATAATAAAAAAAATAATAAGCTTAGAGTTTAACGATATAAAGAAATGTTGAATTTCAGGCAGGCCTATATCAGTGGATTGGGCGGTTGCCAAGAACAAATATATGCAGCATGTGGTCAATCAGCAAATGGAAATAGAAGAGAATATAAAAAAAGAAGATTCCGATAGTGATGGTGATGAGCAACCTCTTAATATATCTGCAGATGATGTTAAAGATGAAATTAAAAGTAAGCCACTTATCACTAATACATCAATTCAATTATACACACAATGTAACTTCTTGGTCAATTTTTATTTAAGCTACATTAAATATCAATATTATTTCATTCACTATTATAATTATAGGTTTTTATTCCTAAGGTGAATCAGAAAATAGTGATAATGAAGAATCAGATGATGAAAAACCAGATTCCGATTCTGATGACACTGGTGGGGAAGATGATGAAAGTGAAGAAAGCGATGATGAAGAAGACGATGATGAGGATGGTGATGAGAGAAGACTAAAGGATGATGACGAAAACAGTGTCACTAATAGTCAGCCTGAAAGACAAAGGTAATATGTGTGCTAGAATTCGGAAGGAGATGCTATAATACATATAATAAGGCAGTATTTTCTTATAACTCTTTCAAATCTTTTGACTGCGTCACAGAAGTGTTTGAACAGTAGAATGTTTAGAAATAAATATATGAGTGAACAAAAAACAATATCAGAAAATTTTATTTTGCATTTTAAAGCATTAGGTATCTGTTCTTTAAAGCTAAATGATACCTGTATATATATAAATAAACGTATTAAACAGAAATTAAACAAATATATTAATTTTTGACAGGATTAAGCTAAACGATGCTGAAGATGGCTGTACAGTTTTCCTAACCAATGTTCCGTTCAGTGCGGATAATGACCAACTGAAACAGTTTGCTGAGAAAACTGGGCCAGTTAAATATGCTTTAGTTTGTGTAGATAAACTCACTGAACACTCAAAAGGGTCAGCTTTTGTCAAATTTGTGGTAAGTAAAGTATTACTGATTCTCAAATAAATTCACTTGAGCCGACAAGTAAATCTTGGCTATTAAAATGCCTTGATGTAAAAAAAATCGATTATTTAATGTGTATATACTAAATAGAAATTGAATTGCAAGGACTGCAAATTATTGTCATTATATTTTCAGAATAATGATGATGCTACTAGATTCCTTTCATTGTCACCTAATGAGTTGCGCTTAGAAGGACAACTTATGACAGTGAAACCAGCTCTGAAGAGGGAAAATGTCTTGAAAGATAAGAAACAACCTAAAGACAACAGAAACTTATATCTTGTTAAGGAAGGAGGTGAGATACACAACGACACTGACTTAGCTTACCATAGGCTTGTAATAATATTTTCTATATAGTGCTCTTTTTTGGATTATAGATAAAATAATTAAAATTGTTTTATATGGAGTCCTTGGAAAATTAAGAAAATCTCTAAAGTAACTTTCTTGTAAAAATCATAATAACTTAGTAACATATTATATGTTACAGTTGTAGTAGCTGGGACTAAGGCAGCAGTAGGTGTATCAGCATCAGATATGGCGAAGCGACTTGCCTTAGAGAGAAGCAAGACCCAAATGCTGAAGAATTTAAATAGGTAAATGTTTGTTTAACATTTTGAGGCATGCTGTGAGTCTCCTGACTTAAAACAGATCCTATGATGCTGCGCTAGTTATTATAGTATTGGCATGCTTTAAGAACAAAGAGGGAGACCTCTTGACATACAAGGCACGGCCAGCTGCTATTTTACAGCTTAAGGCTGGTACAGGAAAATATTTAAGAAAAATGATCAACTATAATTTTTTTTCTACTGAGTTTCTTACCCTGGACTTCGTAATCTGATACTAGCCACGAGACAAACTTGGTAGTTAATAATAATAACAAAAAGACCCAGGACCTAATCCGTTTTGTTAATACTAATTTAAAATCTATACCTTCATATATTTTCAGATTCGTATCCCGTTATCGCCTCGTGGTGTCAAATCTTACCCCGAATTATACAGACGATACACTACGAAGCCTTTGCAAGCGGTTCTCGAGTAAAACTGCAGTTATTACGGAATGTAGAGTCATGAGAGATCTTAGATCACCCGTGGGAAAAGATGGAAGACATCCGTAAGTACATTTCTAAAATATAAGTTTCGGTAAAACAGACACTAAAATTCTTTATTTATTAAAGATGTTTAGCGGGACTAAAGACAACGCGGACAAGTCGTCCGCGTTGTCAGCAAGGAGAATTTTTTTATACTTCTGTTCCATTTATTTTATTTTTTATGAATTTTAAACTGAAACTCATAGCACATTGTTAGCACAATTTACCATTATTATAAGTGGATTAATGTCTTATGGTGTAAATATGTAAATTTGCAAAAAAACCATGTTTTAATAATAATTCTAAAAATATATATCCTTGTAACATTTCTCTTTCTTCTTTTATAGATCAAAGGGTTACGGTTTTGTAATGTTCATGCGACACGAGGACGCCTTAGGATGTCTAAGGAAACTCAATAACAATCCTGATGTTTTCGACAAAAATAACGTAAGTTTAAAACTTTGATTGCTACTAGCTCTTCCACCTGCTTGATTGTTTCTTAAGAACCATATATTTTTCAGAGACCGATAGTTTCATTTTCAATAGAAGATCGAACGGCGTTGAACGCTAGAAAGAAAAGATTAGAAAAATCAATAGCAAATAATCCAATGGCGAATAAGGACAGTTCTGAAGGAAAAGGCAAAGGGAAGAATAGAAAACGGAAGAGGCCATCTGTACCAGACGAGAGTTATGTCAAAAAGGCAAGATTTGAGAAGAAAGATGGTCAAGTCAACGAGACAGGTGGAAAATTTGTGAAAAAACCTCGGGATAATGAAACTGACGAATTTACGGGTTTAACGGCTAAGGCTGGAGCGCCGCACAAAATTAGAAACAATCATAAACTTAACATGCAAGCACAGGTCCATAGACAAAATGTGAAAATGGAAAAGAAAAAGAGTGGGAAATCTTGGAGGTTGAAAATGGCGGCGCGGGAGAGAATAAAGCAACCTAAACAGAAGATTAATAAAAATAAAACCGGAAAGAGAATTAAAAAGAAGATTAATAATATTAAGGATTTAATACGATGAATAAAAGATTATGAATCTATGTTTTGCGCTTTGTTTGTTTAGAGTGGTGTGGGTTTCTTCCTATTCTAGGGAAGAAACCCACTCCTTATATACCATATTAGTTGTTTCATGTAATAAAAAGTAGTTATAAGTTTAAATAAAACACTAACTTTAAGATTTTTCAAATAAGTTTACCTAATGTATCGCGTTTTAAACCGTTAAAGTGTTTTATTTAAATGTGTATTACTCGCGTAAACTATAGACAGTATTTAAGTAGTTATAAGGGTAAAGAAATACACAATTTCCACCAATCGCGATAGACATATTTAAAAAATCACAAATTTAAAGCTGAAGGAGGTAATAGTGTTGTCTTAAAAATAAATACAAAAATGTTTTACAAATAGTTTATTGTAAAAACATGCTTAAATTTTAAAAAGGTTCTCTATATATGTTAAATTAAATACTATGAAGATACAATCTTTTATGAAACAATATGAAAATCTTAAAGCTATATTGAGTTTGGGTTTTCACTTAACTTATTGCATATATCGAGACGAATAGTCTTTAACATATTAAAATAGATAGGACCCTGTTGATATATTCAATAATGGTAGATTTCATATAAAAGTTTCTCAATATTTGCCAAAAATCGAATTAAAATTAGCCTTAACTTCTACCAATCAGTCGTATGATATTTCTAAACCCACTTTTCAAAATTATATATCTAAATAATTCTTACCTATGCACTATTTTAGATTGATAATCAAAAAGTTTAATAACAATCTGTTGTCATTCTAGGATTTGAGAATTGATTCTTTGGGCCACAAGATACAATATTTCTTCTAATACTTGCACTAAACGTAAAAAAGAATATTAGTCTTTTATAAATAGGGCAAGATGAATCAAAATAATTCGAATTTTCATGAAAAATCAAGAAAAAGTTTCGTCTCGTATCAGAAACGCAGATACCAAATATATAAAAAGTCTGAATTGCTGTAAATAAGGATCTAAAATTGGATAATCGGATATCTTCATGTGTACATTACATGTTTAGTCTTATTATTATAATTTAATAACTATAGCTAAACTTAATAGGGACAAATTTCGTTTAGCGTCGATGAAAAAAAGGGATAAAACAAGCTGTATCGTTATGTATACTGCTAAAGACAATTTCGTAATTATAAAATTGCAGGTTGTATTGCATTTTAGCGACATTTTAAGACATATACAACATACAGTGTATTTTTTCTAACTTGAGAAAAGACAACGAGAAATATGGCCGATGCCAAACCATAGAGGCTCAGTGATGACCTTTTATAGAGGATAGTTGATGCCTCAGATTACTTAGAGAAATTTGTAGACCTTAACACTGAAAATCACATTTATGACGACCTTTTTTTATAGATTTATCAACTGCTCGTATTATCTTGTGGCGTAAAGGCGTCTTCACACGACTTGTATCAGGCGATCGCACGGTTCTTTTGCGCCATGTTTTCGAAAGGGACGTACTTGCGCAGATGTGCTTGCATGAGAGCTATGTATTCGTCACGATGTTTGTTGAAGTGTTGTACGTGAGGTGATCTATCCCAACAGTGCCATGTGCACTGAAAAAAAAAACATTATATTTATTACTGTTTAGATTGAAATAATTAATTTATGGTATATGTTCGAAACATATACCATAAATTCATTTTTACCAAGCATTGTCACTTACTTATATAAAAATCTATTTAGGTTTAAGAAAATACGTAATTCGAAAATTGAAAAACAGTGCCGTCCCGGCATCCACAACGTTCCGTGCTGCTGCTCTAAAGACCGTGTCCTACCCGTCACCGGTAAATTTGTTCAACGTACTTGTTTTACAATTAAGTAATCTATATAGAAATCCAATTTAGCGGAAGTACATGTCTGTCTACTATATACAGTACTGGTCTGATTTAATAAAATCTTAAACTTGCAGAAGCTATGGTCATGAGGAGAATAAAGATTGAGATGTGTCTCTAATGTCAAAGTAAAAACTGCTACTCTATCGTCGTGGTTGGTATGTGGCGAAACTTGCCGGGTCCTTGGAGTATCGAATAACGGTTTCTTCGCGTTTGCTGACGTCACGGCTTATAACTCGCATTTGAAACCGTTAAACTGTTTATTTAATTCGAAACTATTTGACAAAACTACAATTCTAAATTCATACCTTCATGCCCATTTTCACCCAGCTGTCATATACGGCTCGGTTGCTCCTCTCAGCGCCGACGGGATCACTCGCAGACAGCAGGACGAGGGCTGGAGCGTGGCACAGATTAGTGTGGAACAGTTGGGACGAGCGGATATAATGCACTGTGGCCGTATCATGGAAAGACTTTAGGTGATACCTGGAAATAAATATATGAAAAAACACTTAAAAATCAAAAGACAATACAACTTTGTAAATTTGATGACAAAGTTTAAACTCTTTAACAACGATTTTGTATGAACAATATTATTATATGATATTAAAAAAAAAATGAATTTGTGATGTTTTTATTCTTTACAAATTGGCCTGTTAAATTAATGAATCGTTTCTTTACATCTGCTACAAGTCATTAAATAATAATTATGAATTTTAGTTGAAACATCACTAATTGATAATTAATAGCATCCATTGTATTATTTTGGATCGTGAGACAAGATTAGGTTTAATATCAGAAGTTGATTTGATAGACATTACATAATAAGGGTATTTTAAGGTTATCTTTTATTGTGGGTTTAAAGTCTAAAGACTGTCCAAATCCATGTAACATAAATACAACGATAATCAATTAATAAGATAGTGACGTAACATACTAAAGTCCTTATTTAATTAGGAAATTATTCTTAACTTATAAAAGTTTATTTTTATGTTAATTCATTTTATAAGATAATCTTTTGAAGATCTATCAAAAGAATATTATGAAAGAAAAATTGTGTTTCCAATACGTGTACACACAAAAAGGTTTTTGTGGTATATAGTAATAATAACTGTTATTATCTTTACTAATATATAAAGCTGACGAGTTTGTTATGTGTTGGTTAACATCGCGCTGTGCGGTAGCTAAGATTTATAAAGATGTAGAGGTTTGCAAAAATAAATTTGGATGCCCAAAATAACTGTTCTACGTGGACAAAGTTGTAAAAAGTAATATTGAAAAAAATTGGCATTTTGTATTTACGTAAAAAAAATTTAATTGTCTTCTTTACCAAATAATAAGAAACCCTTAACTTTCTTTCTTTATACCCCTATACTAGTATTTATTTATTACGGCTTTATACACTAGCTGTGCTCGCGACTTTATCCTCGCGGAATAGTTATTTAGTCTTAAAGTACTTAGTATATGTGTAGTAAAACAGTACTCACTCCATATACGCCTTGAGCGTTTTCTGCATTATCTTGTTCTTGGGAAAGACAGCTGCAGGCACGCCAATAGTAATCTCTGTGATGTCAGCAGCAGAATCCCACACTTGGGCCGCCACTCGGTCCAAAACAGGTTGATACCTGTGAAAGCTCCAATAAATTAATATCCAACAAACTACATGAAGTCTTTAGTTTCTGTAAGCGATGTTAGAGACATAAGGTGATACTTTACTATTAAATAAATTAAATGGATTTTGTTTGTTGTTGGAAGTGTTTATCGTACTTCCCCTTACTTCATAAAAAAGGACTCTCTTTGACAAACTTTAAAAGCCTCTTCTGATGACTTTTAATGTTCACAATATGTCTTTCCCACCATAACAGTTACGTCGACCCACAATTTAAAAAATAATAAATATTTAGTTTTTTCAAGGATATAAAATAGTCAGATAACGTTAGTTTTTCTATAAACGTATTTTACTATTTAGACTATAACATCCCTTGATATAATGTCTTTTATATACTAACAGTTCCTTGTTCTTCATAACATGGACGCAAAGTTCACCCCAGATATATCCACCAACTGAGAACCCGTGCACCACCAGCGGCTGCTCGTTTTCGTTCGCTTGCATAAAGCGTAGCAAGTCACCTGCTACTAACTATTTAAAAGAAAGACATAAGAGAACATTAAAATTTAATTTAAAAAACTTAGGTCGAGAAATATTATTAACTTTAAAATTCTCGCTAGTAGTCAGTTTGTTTTACGGGATCGTAGCAATTTACGGTTAATAATCAACGGGTCGTAGGTGCGATCCTCAACGGGTCCAACATTTTTCAATTTACTAAAAAATGTTGTATCCGGAAATCTGGATATTAAATGGGCGGTTGAAATATTTAAATACCATCCGGGTCACGAACCACCGTCCACAGATGAAAAAGCCGTGAAGTTTAATCACGTTTCGGTTTCAGTCTGTGGATTTCCGAATATCCAAAGCCGAAATAGGTTGACAGCGCATCGGGATAAGATGCTATATAGGCTGGGGTATATCTCCTATCTTCAAGTGAACCTCTTGCTTGTCTGTCCTCCGCTATTATAAGAAATAGAGAAAATTGTTGATCTCCTACGTTTTTTATTGTATAGCTATCAATATTGTCTGCTTTAATACTACTGTCGCTCTTACGTGATAGTTCTACCTGATTGAAGATTTTGGTAAAATAATACTTGGTCAACATAATTGTTCACTGACTTGGGAACCTTTAAGAGGCCACATGAGCTGCCATGGAGTACACGAAACGGAGACCACATCGAAACCCTGCTCCAAGTAGAGATTTGCGTATTTCATCACGTGCTTCTGGCGTGCCAGGAGCCAGTTGATCATGATACACGTTGGTCTGTTTAGCTGCTTGTCTAACCTGGAATGTAAGGACACATTTTTAATACACAATAGATCTTAAAAATTTAAAATGCGATAGCCCAATTGGTTAGAGCAACAGCACGGAATGCTGTGGATGCCGCCGCTTCTAGTCCTGCGCGAGTCGTACCTTTTTTCACTTTATAATTGATTTTTAATTTATATAGTGCCATCATGTACAATAACTTGTACAAAATAAAGTTTTCAAACACAAACGATCTTCAACTAAAGAATATCAGAATGCTTAAAGTTTATGTAAAATCACCGAAGAAATTTTGTTACTTTACAGAAATAAAAAAAGAAACTTTTGCATGTTTCTCGCTAATTGTCCTTTTTATTTCATGTGCTTTTTCAGAAGGAGTGTACAATGCCATTTGGTTGCTTATACTGGTTACTAGCTGTGTCAGCGACTTCGTTCGCATAGAATAGTTATTTCGAGCAACAAAATTTGTTTTTGCAATTCTCCCTTCCCCATCTTTATATATTTAAGCTGTAACCCACTACATCGATCGCGTCGTGACTATCTTGCAAGTCACCCTTAAAAGATAGTCATTATTTAAAGAGGAATCATTCTTAGTACATATTTTTTAAGTATCATGAACCGTTTTTGGAGCGTAGGCAACGGAGTTTCGCTGCTCCTATTAGTCGAAGGGCGATGTTTTTTTGTTTGTCCTGGATAAATGTTCTGACACAAAAATATATTTTTTTCAATTTCCAAACAAACAAACTCTTCAGTTTTATATATATTGGTTACGTATATCCATTACGATCTATAAGTTTATTTTTATTGTAAAGCTCAAATTAACGGGGTTTTCTATCGTGAGTCACAACGCAGCAGTAACGATAAATAAAATTTGCCTTTCGGCTTTTTACCCGTCCAGTTGAAAAATTAGACTCATTACTAAGCGCAATGATAAAATATTAATATTCATTATTTTGTAATTTTTTAGGTCGTGATCTACGCGTGATATGTTGTCGTATGGACTTTGCAACTAACGGAATAGTACCGATGCACTTACAAGATATATTGGACATTGTACTTATTCGATCGCCTGCAAGAAGAATGGTTTGTTGGACTGCCTTGAGGTAGCGATGTTTATTTTAATAACTATAAACCTTAGGGTATGTGGTTTCGAGTCCCATCGATTACCCTATTTGTAAATCTGTAGTCGAATTTCTTCTATACTACATTAACAGGTATTTCATTTTAGACGCAGCGTCTGGGAATTGAGAGGATATAGAAATATCAAATTTATTTAAATAAAACACTTTAACGGTTTAAAACGCGATATATTAGTTAAACTTATTTGGAAATGATTTTTAACTTCGGCCCGACGTTTCGGATGCTTTGCAACAGCCGTGGTCACGGGGAGAAAGTGTTTTATTTAAATGTGTACTACTCGCGTAAACTATAGACAGTATTTAATATCAAACTATCAAAATTGGGTCAGTATTTTTCGTTATGTATTGTTGATTGAATTTTGAACTTTAAATGTATTACTTGATAAAGAGATCTTTATCTATATATTTTTTGCCGAGAACAACTGTGTAAAACATCTTTATTTTAAATAAAGTTACTTTTATGACTTTTCATTTACGGAATCGTTCGACAACTTGTGTCGTACTTTTCTTCGCCTCTAAGGCAAATAAGAAAAGAAATTGGACAAATTACCGATGAAGAGATACTTATTATGTAATTAAGTTTTTTATAACGCAAAATCTACCCAATTTTAACAGGCCAATTAACAATATATACATACAAATGACAATGTTCGTAAACAATGCTTGACCCGTGGCCCGTATTGCAACAAGCGCATTGTAATGTTGTTAAGTGGGACAAATGTATTGATTTTCTTTACAGACACTCGTGGTTGAAATGTCTTTCTCTGTCTTAAAAGACGCACAAACACAATTAACTGTACTTTTAAATAGATAGACCTATAATCGTACTCTCTGCGAAGATGTACTTTCGGCCGATACACGCATTGTAACGGGTAAAAACAAGAGAAAGAATCCAAAAGATAAAATGCACGTAGTATTAGCTTATCATCTATAGACTGATCATGGAAGCCAAAACGTAAGGTTAAATTATTATATTTTATATATCTCAAAGTACAACGTTATTATATGATCCTGACATGATCGACCATGATTGACCCGACGGGAGTCTATGTCTGGCTGTTAGATATACCTACCTACGCTTTTATATTTTTCGCAACAACCTAAGTTTAACCTAACTAAAATGAGCTGATCACATTTAAAAGACCTAAGTAGAAATGAAATCTGTATCCATACCTCATGGTCTTAGGGTCCGCTACCAGCTTAACTTTGTCGTTGCTGATATACTGAATGTTCTTGGTGAGGTCCTGCGTGTGCGCATTCCTCTCGCCGCACACCATCATGACAGGTGCGCACGATAACAGCGGACGGATGCGTAACTAAAAAAAAATGATTTAGGTAGAAACACAAGTTTTTGTTTCGAAGATTTATTCGAGGTGGTAGTGGTGACAAGGAAAACGGTAAACATCACAACGAAGTTCAAAGTTTTCTTTGTCAAATAAACTTCGAGCGCTTTTTGTGCTGACTTTTGTGTCTGACTCATAGTAATGAAAAACTATGTTCTATTTTCGTTCAGGAAATAATTATCCGTACGTACTCGTAGTTCTTGTGTCTTATTTGTATAGTAATAACAATTACATTTCTTGTATGTATATATTATTAATTGAGGCCCATTTATAAATCCCAAGAGCCGAGTCTCTTTTTTCGCAGTCTTTCTTGTCAAGAAATCAATGAGAGTGCAGGTCCTTACAGAGATACCTATCTCACATTTTACCAAGGTAAAGTCCACACGTGTAGGAAGAGGTAACCCACTTAATTAACTTCGGACCCAGTGACCAAACGTCGAATCATATTACTTATTTTAACTTCAGATTCCGCATTTACAATACTTAAAAGTTATTTATTTTATATTTAAGCATGACAAGGTACATCCTTTTTAATAAAACACTTTAACGGTTTAAAGCGCGATATATTAGTTAAACTTATTTAAAAATATTTTTTTTACTTCGGCCCGACGTTAATATCATTTTCAAATAAGTTTAACTAATATATCGCGTTTTAAACGGTTAAAGTGTTTTTTTTAATGTGTACTACTCGCGTAAACTATAGACAAGGGTACATCCTGCATTGTTATTTGCAATTCATCAGATCTACAATGGGTATTATTTATTCGTTTATTAAAATTTTCACATTTAGAGTAGGTATTTACCATTCCAATTCTATTTTATAAATTGTATATGTTATTTTCATAATTGAAAGGTGTCCGGTACAACATGACGGAGACACATTTTAAAATTTTGTGGATTTATTAGGTAGGAATGTCAACTATTCAGCTAATACAATTATAGTAAGTAATTTTTAATTGTTTCATGACTGTTAATACGCTTTTCTTATAGCGATGCACTGCGCACGTGAATCTATCCTCCTTGCCAATTGAACGAACATACCTACTCAATACATAGTCTATCTTACGTTACAATGTTGTTAATGCCAGTTACCAAGTACCTCTGTGAATAAATCAAACATCAGGTTATATTATTCTTTGTTTTATTATAATAGGGTATAATGAGTTTACACATGTACCCCTTATCGAGAAAAAGCCTGCAAAGTTGTGCAACTGAATCTTTTTTTAAACGTTAATGACAATATCTTACACACATTTTGTCGCGATTTAAATTTAATTAACATGTTTACTTTATAACTGCACCTAACTGAGTATAAAAACCAACTTGTACTAGCTCTTTGTGTAGTAGTTGTCTGTAAAATGTCAACATAGATCTTCTGATCTCTTATAACTTCTAATTCGCGTAAAAAGTAACAATGTATGCCAAATAGTCTCTACGACCCAGTGAACCCACCACCACATATAAACATGCCGTCTACTGTCAAGTTTAATGGCGTTTCGGTTTCAATATGTGGTTTGTATAATATCCAAAGGCAAAATAGATCGACAGTGCATCTTGTTTAGATCTTATATAACTCGGGTATTTTACCTACCATCATATGGACCCTATGCTTGTCTGTCCTCCTCTATTATAAATAAAATGAAAGACCATTAGGTACAAAACGTAGCCTTAATCAGAGATAACATAGTTTTCATTAATGAAATGCGTCTGGTGATGTCTATCAATTGTTCGATAACAATTTCACGAAGGTAACGAGTGACAGTCATACGATTTCCAATTACTAAGAGAAAGATAAATTTTAGTATCCGTGTCGCGATTATTATTATTATATACGGCCAGCCTTTTTTGTTCTAACAGTCCAAAACAATACCGGGAATAGAATACATACAACGTACTATTACTTTAAAATTGAATAATCTATGAGTCTATGTATAATCTATGATAACAGATAGGTACACAGCGTAAAATATACTGTCCTTTTTTATAATTAAAAAATAAAAAACTATAAAACTTAAAAATACGCGAATTTACTAATGGTTGAACAAGTTTTTATTTGCTATATTTATGTAAAAAAAATTAGTGACCGGTTCCATACGGTAGAAGTCGAGACGACAACGCAATTCACCAAAACAGAAAGATAAGTCAACAAAGACTGTTCATATTATTCAATGTCAGTATTAAGCTGGTGATATGTGGACTATAAAGATATCGTATTATATAGATTTAATTTAGAGTTGTATTAGGTCACAAACGTGACTAGCGGGCAGCAGCTATACGCACTAAGCACGTGTTTATGTAACTTATCAACGATTCAAGGCCAATACCAATGCAGAAGCACAGTGTGTAAATATACAGTAGAGTGAGTTACTAACTAGTGTTAAATAGGATAAGGGTAAATAATGCAGTCACATCAACAACATCCACCTTTATAATTTTAAGCCTTATGTTTTCTAGATGTTTATATATTTAAAAAATAACATTAAATCAATAAACGAGTTTATTTTTGCCAACGTAATAATAAATATATTTTCTTCTATGTCTGTTATATACTTTTACCTTTATTTGAATGCTACTGTCAAGCTGCTTTTATCTGTCATTGACTGTATATATATATACTTTTAAAGTTTAAAAACTAACAAACTTTAAAAGCCTTATATAGCCATAGTAACAGCATACTTTAATCATTATTAGTAAAAATGTCGACATTTTAAACTCCCAGACCAGAAATATTGCTACTATAAGTGCTAACTCTACTGTTTATTAATACACTGTGGTATGAACGTAATTATATTACTTTGTTGTCCGATGTAGTTGCTACTGCATTTGAGCTATGGTGAAAAGAGACTAGTATATAAATAAGCTTATATTTAGAGAATGTGTAACCTAATAATCTGTATTGTTCATAGTACACACAGATTTCATAGTATGTACAGTATTAATTATAAGAGAACTTATTTATTGGAACCATATTTCGTAGAGTAAATCATTTTTCAATCTAAATTTTAAGATAGTACTTTTAATGTATTTTCATATAAAATTGTATCCTGGCATCAGTATGGGATACTCATGCCTAGTAAGTGCCATCCTTATTATTTTTGAGAAAGATGGTAGATAAGCTCGATGGTATAATAACTTTGATGAAAGGTAAACTGAAGTCTTAAAAAAGTCACCAATAAACTTAAATATTATTATGCTTTAAAGTGTTGATATCATCAAGGATTCTATCATTTGGTATTCTCTATCTAATGTAACTCACTTAGAAGTATGACTAATTTTGTACTTACATTTCCATTATTTCTTACACCAGATTTTCCACTGTTTATTGCTAGAGAAAAGGAAGTCTTGAATAATCCCATTTCTCTGTAACAAATAGATGCAAAGCTCATTTATTAAGGTATCAAAATAACCACTTATATAAACAATTAAATAACTGTTATAATATTTCAAGAATTATATTCTATGCTTAAAAGAATCGGTGATACAATAAAACGGATATGTTCAAATCTAATATCACATTTTAATATATTAAATAGCAAATGCCATTAATTTCAACTCAAAATGTCATCACAATTTAAGTAAATAAGTACTAGAATTGATAATGTATTAACTTTATTGTCACCAGTAAAATTACTGTAATCAATAATCATTGCTAACCTACCCCAATATATGCTGTATACTATGTTGATTTAAATGTAAGCTTTTGATTCTTATTCAATATTGTGATTATTATTTAGGTCAATCATATCATGTACCCTTACAGATGATTGTATATTGATATAACACACATACTTATGTCATATAAATAATAATACATTTGACTTGCAATCCTAAATAAAACCACATGTATTACACCAATAGTCAGGTCAAATATCCAGTCGATCTCGTTAGATCAACGGTTATTAGATAATACAGGCAATGGGTATTAGGAAATCTACGACAATTCGACAAACAAGATACCAGAAAATATAAAATTTACTTACAATGGAGGTACAAGCGTTGTATATCAAAGTTTCTGGAATTTGCAGTTCAGTTTGGTTAAATGGAGCGCTCTGTGAAGTATGAACTATGCAGAGAAATTGATAGACGCACTTTCAAACACTCATTATTACAAATATTCTCATTGATTTTGCATCGCCACTTTGGGACAGTTTAATTTTTAAACACCAATAAAACTGTGTCGACACTACTGCTTCACTCCTAGTTATGGTTAACGGTAGTAGGATGATAAGTATTATTTATTTAAGCCGGAATACACGCGATCAATGCGTGCTCAACAAACGAGCACAAATTGAAATACAAAATGAGTAGGTATTTATTCTTGAAATTCATAAGAGGCTGTCAGTGTCAATTTAAAACAGGTAAACGTTGTCTATCTGAATCTGTCAATTTAGATCGTATCGTACTATATTTATAACTGTATTGTAATTAAACAAAATAGCAGGGTAGCATCAAAATAGGATAGTCTCTAGTCCTGAAAAACCTAAACACATTGTTCTTTTCTGTTTTGATTTTAAAATTAATAAATACTTTGTTCTTTCTTTTTGCTTTAGGAATCGATCAGAATGTAAATGTAATCCCGATTCTGACAATATCAGTTAACGTTGATATGTAGTACAATTTATTAACACTACGTTGCATTCACTTTTACGCCTTAAATTCATTTATTAAAAAATATAATACCTATGAAAAGTGATTATGTTATGTAATATTCAACCTTATGCTATTATTTTCTTGTACTATAAGTCTAATGTCATATGTCATCTAAGTTGTCATAAAACATGTGAGCCGTGTTTATATTTCGCGTTTGATGTTTTAGTAAACTTTAAATATTAACTGTATTGTTTAAAAATGCAAGATACGGATAGAAAAGAGTTTACTGAATTAGGCGTTAAGCCGTGGCTCATCAAGCAATTGGGGACATTAGGTGATAAGTGGTTAGAAGTAAACCCGCACATAGGTTAACTTAGAATTTGACATTATAATTTTGACGAATTGTTTCCATTGTTTTAGGTATACGCTCTCCAACGCCTATCCAGAAAGGCTGCGTTAAGCAGATTCTAGATGGACATGATTGCATTGGCGCAGCAAAGACAGGATCGGGGAAAACATTTGCTTTTGCACTTCCTATTTTACAGCACTTAGCAGAAGACCCATATGGAATATTTGCTTTAGTTTTAACTCCAACACATGAATTAGCTTACCAGGTAAACTAATCATAGAATGATACAAGAGTATTGTAGAAAACAAATAACAATGTTAAAGCAGATTTTGTAAGAGTATAATGTAATTGTATTTTATTCTGTCTTTCTTCAAAACTTACTCAATTTATGCCATACCTAAAGTCTTAGTGAATCTTTTCATTTAAACTATATTTTTATGCACTTTTACTATATTATACTGAAATCTATGTTCAGTGAATTTCTTTGTTAAATGTGACTCTTTTTTCACTTGACTTAAACCATTTACATGTGTTATATTTTATGAAATATATAAAATAACTAATTACAGATAGCTGATCAATTCCTTATACTTGGTCAACCTCTCAAGCTGCGAGTATGTATAGTAACTGGAGGTTCCGATCAGTTAGAGGAATCATTAAAACTAGCCAAGCGTCCACATATAGTTGTGGGTATGCCAGGAAGATTAGCTGACCACATTACTGGTTGTGATACATTTTCTTTGAAGAAAATAAAGTATCTGGTATTGGATGAAGCTGATAGGTATTTACATTTGTATATTTTTTACTATTTGTGGACAATTTCTTTTTATAACTTAAGAATATATTAATACAGCTTTTACAATAGTAATATACCTTAAGAAAATTTTTACTTTTATTAATACAATAACATGAAATCAAATTTGTATGTTTTAATACCCAAGTTAAGTATGTTACTTGTGTGCAACATTTCATAAAAAAAATTTTTACAGGCTTTTCAGTGAGTCATTTGAAGAAGATCTAAAGACGATTTTCAGTGCTGTGAATCCTAAGAGACAGAATTTACTGTTTTCAGCCACAATTACAGATGATGTCAGAGAATCTACTTTATTACCCCTTAACAAAGAGGTTAGTTTTTAATGTACTTGTATACGCCATGGCTAGATTTAAAATATTGTTAGGTCCTAAAGTATGTATGTAGCAGGTTCATAAACCGATGTTATGGCATGATCCACTGCTTTATGGTATGAAACTGCTTACAAATAAACACATTTTATTTGGTAGATTACAAAATAAATCTGTCAAATTAATTTAGAAAATGTAGACAAATAGTTGCTGAAAAATAAATAAATAAATGCTGGAGTATATTGTAAAATGATATGTATATGTTACGGATTGTTTTAGAAACTACTAACTTGGTCAGAAACAGATCACCGATTAACTGTTTCAACGCTCGATCAACGTTACGTCGTATGTCCTGCGTACGCAAGGGATGTATATCTCGTTCAAACTTTACGGAAGTACCGAGATACGAAACCTAGTTCACACGTCATCGTCTTCACTGATACCAAAAAGTGAGTAATAAAGACCAAAAAGAAACACTGTTTCGTGGTGCAAATTTCCCTACTATAGTACATTGCTTTTTGTGTATCCCCAGAGAATGCCAAGTGCTTTCAATGATGTTAAATGCTATAGGCATGGATAATGTTTGTCTGCACGGCTTCATGAGACAGAAAGAGAGAGTATCTGCCCTTACCCAGTTCAGAAGTAACTTAAAGTGTACCTTGATAGCAACAAATGTAGCTGCAAGAGGACTGGATATTCCATCTGTGGATTTAGTTGTAAATCACAAGCTGCCATTGGAACCTAAAGAATATATTCATAGGTGAGTAAATTAAGTACAGCAATTTGTAGGAAGAATTATGAGTTGGTACATCAGTGGTAACATTCATTAATTCTTACATTTAAAAAAAATGTCAACAACATATAATCGAAAGAATATAGTTTAATAAGGAGGAGATTAAATTTAAGCTATAAGGAAGCAATACTGGATGAAAAACAAAGTTTGAACCACACTTTTTTCTTATAGTCATATTTGTTATAAGGTCATATTTGATATGAGTCAAGTTAATAATTAATAGTTATTGCATCGATTTTTATTATCAATCTTTAGCTTTGGACATTTTCATTTACAAGTTAAAGTAACTGAACTCCTATATTGTACTATAATTGAAAGTATATTTTTTGTAGGGTCGGCCGAACGGCGCGTGCGGGACGCAGCGGTCTTGCGATATCCCTTATCACTCCATATGACATCCTGCGTCTCGGCGAAATCGAGGAGAAGATAAACACTAAACTTAGCGAATATAAAATTGATGGTGAGTTTTATTTGTTGCAAACAAAATATAGCATTTATTTGAACTTATAGGAAATGTTGCAAATAAAATTATGACATTGTGATTTTAACTCTCTGCATTAGTAAAATTACAAGAATTTCTTAAAACAGGCACTTATATGCCAGCTATCATTTTACATACATTGTTCAACATAAATATAAAACATTTAAATAAAACACTTTAACGTGTCTCCCCGTGACCACGGCTGCTGCAAAGCATCCGAAACGTCGGGCCGAAGTTAAAAATCATTTCCAAATAAGTTTAACTAATATATCGCGTTTTAAACCGTTAAAGTGTTTTATTTAAATGTGTACTACTCTCGTAAACTATAGACAGTATTTATACATATAAAACTTTAATTTGTTGCACATTTATTAAATATCTTAATTTCTTGTCTTCACTTGATTTTTTGGTTCACTTGATGGTAGGTCAAATACCTCAGCCACATAACATCTAAATAAGTTGCGTTGTCGACCTATTTTGGCCTTGAATAGTCGGTTATCGGTATATTATTTGTTAATAAAACATCATTGCTCATATACAATAAGAACTTGGTAAAATATTTCTTTTTTTTCAGACGATGAAGCAGTGAAAGTGTTTACAACAGTGAGCGTAACACGACGAGAACAAGAGGCTCAGCTCGACAATGAAGAGTTCGAGCAGAGGCGTCGCAATTACAAGATCAAACGCTGGATCATGGCGGGAGTGGACCCCGACGAAATGGAGGAAGGGTAACTATGTTTTATTTGTCCAAACTACCTTAGGGTGACAGAAATTAGTTCCTGTTAATCTATCAAATATTAATTAAATGAAAACTCTGGAGATAACATTATGCAACATTTATATTTTTTTTAATAACTTATAATTTCATCAATAATTGCCAATAAAAAAAAAAAAACATAAAAGTCATATTTTCATCCTTAGGTTGGAAGAAATGCGGCGTAAACGAATAAAAGCTGCAAAGAAAGCCAAACTAGCCAAAATAAAGGACATTCAAGCAAAAATTCAAAAGGAGGAAGAAAAACAGAACGGCGAGGACCGTCTGCAACAAATCGAGACAGAAGATATAGACAAAACAATCAAAGACGGTCTTAAGAAGGTTAACAAAAGTCTAATGAAAAAAGACTCTAGATTTAAAAATATGATTGGGCAAATAAGCAAAATCAAACAGAAAGCTGAAAATGTCGATAAGAACAAACTGAATGCGGTAAATCTATCTAAAAAGAAGAAAAAAATTAAATAAAAATGTCTTATATTAAGTTTTTTTACTCTTACAAGGCGTTAGTTAACTATAATATATTTCAGTGAATAGGACAGGGCGCTTCTACAGGAAGGGTTTTGGAGAAACCGTTACCAACCTTCCTGTAATTGACAGCAACTGTAGGATCATGGGGTTTGAGTGGGTACAGTGCCACCCAGCCTACGGTATTAGTTGACCAAAAGGTCGACAACATACTCGTAATTATTGACAGAAAAACAATTCTGATATTTTTATAAATAATTTATTGTAATATATCGTTTAATTACAAATAAATATAATATAACAGTTATAATACAAAAAAGCGTGGCAAATGATTTGGCACATTTCAGCTAGGTACGTGCCGTGTAACGCTTTAACTTACATCAAATAAAGAAACCTTTTATAAGCCTTTATGGTTGCTACTAATATTAGGAGTTCTAATTTTTGAGAAATCAAGGGAATGACAACACCAATATAGCCTTATCACGATGAGGTTGAGGTGATATAAGCATTTGGTCCTTGGAGCCGGATAATAGCGTCCAAAGTATCTTTATTTTCTTAACCCAACTACCGTAGTTAACTGTTAAACAATGCTTCTTTACTAAAGGCTTACAAAAACGTTTAAACTACAACTTCGTGAAATAAACTATGACAACAATTGTAGTGCAAAGTGCTAATTGATGACAAATATCGCGTTGACTAATACCAAATATAACATGTAACATACATCTATTTATAAAAATTAATACTAGTTCATGAATTATAATCATTTATAAGCACATTGTAATGTATATAATTTTCAAAATTGCTAGCGTTTTATATTTAGTACAGTAAAAAATCTGAAACTAGCAATTCTATGAAATGCATACGATAATCTAAGGCATTAATGGTATTATAAAAAAGAATAGATTTTGACTTCATTTTTACCTTTAAATATTTAAGTTTTCGACATCAATTCGTTTTCAAGTATTTCTATCTGAAAGAATGAGTATCTGTATGTATGTAATTCTTAAAATGTAAATTAAGTAGTGTGTAGTAAGCATATAATTCCGGAATGTCACCGCTATATCAGCGTGGCCGATAAATATATAACACTTTTATATAACTAAAAAAGTAATTTTCTTACATTTCTTACGCAAAAACATTTAGTAATATTGCGTTTCGACGCAGAATAAGTTGTCTTTTAATACAAAGTATTAAATTTAGTACAATGGCAAGTGATAATAATATATTCTGGTCAATATTTTAATCAATGGATAATCATTTCTGGTGAGAAACTGAGTAATGAAAAATGTTGATAAGAAGCAAAATACTAAAACAGTAAAATGTTAAATAAAAAACACTATTAGACGAAATGCCAATTTTTAAGTCAACAAGTAAAATGACTGTTCTGCTGGTAATTTGATTAAATTCACAATGATCGTCAATTACAACATTTTCTTGTTACCTTCTTAACCTGCTCAAACATTTGTTCTTAGTTTATGGAATATAAGGCAAAACCGTCGCTAGCAGTATGGTTAGTGCACGTTAATGTTAGGCATCCTATACACGAAACTATTCAGACATCTGCAGCAGTGAGTTGATGGTTGCCTCTTTGTTACCACGGTTCACCTCAGCTACAGATTTTATCACGTCTTTATCGATGCTTGGGAACATCTCGTATATCTGAAATTAATAATTTGGCGGTTAAAATTAATATTAAAGTTAATAGTGAGTTCCTAATACCTTGTATGTACTGATGGATTATAAATATGCAATAATCTATTATCAGCAAGCACGTCATCAAAACTAATTATTTTGGTGTGTCTCCGTAACAGAGAAAAACAGTCAAGCATGGGGATCACCTGATGATAATATAACATTTAAACAATATGTGCTGTGGACCTATTTTGGCTTGGAGATTCAGAAATCCTAAGGATGGTGGACGGCGCAGAAAGATTTGAGGACGGTGGTTTGTGATCCCGACAGAATTTCTCATCTAATATTTTATATGTTTTTACATACACTCTAAAACTACTGGACAGGTTCAGGAAATAAAACAATATAAAAATGCCAAGTGACTAAGAATAATTTCGCAGTGACTTTTGGTAGATGAATTAGAAACATATCGAAAATGATTCCGCATTTAGTATATAGTAGTTGAAAATTGTACCTGTGCTAGTTGTTCTTCCGTAATAGGCTGAGGTTGTTCCTGCTGCTGTGGCTGTTGCGGTTGCTGCGGATAGTTCTGTGCGTTCCCTGCTGGGTACATAGGCATTGCCGCGTAACCCATTCCCGTACTGGGCACCACCAGTACTGGCGGGAAAGTCGCTACAGCTGCTGGACCCACCTAATATCAGAAGTGGGATTTTTTTGAGTTTTAACCTATAAAGCAAGAGAGACTAACTGAACAGTTTGATGATTTACAAACTTACCGAGTAACTTAGAACGAGATTGATCATTCCTTCAACTCCATCTCCTTGCTTTCCGTTCAAGGGGTACCAGTCTTCGTGGGTTTCTCCCTAAAATAAATAAGAAACACAAAAAAATTAAAATATATATTTTGTTTAATCTCGTAGACAATCACAATAGACAATGTTAGTATACTCACATTAAGAACGGCAGCAGGTATCTGTATGTGTGTCCAAGCGATAAGTTCATCCATTGTGAAGGAACACTCGTCAAATATCTCCAGATAAATGGAGTTCACTCCTGGAGGCAGCAGACTGAAAAAAAAGTAGTTTCATTAAGTAGTTGTAGTTACAATCGTTTTGAATATTGTCTGTGATTTTAAAGACATTACTCGTGCCCCAATATGGCTAACTGTACCGTAGTTAAATTTCTAAAAGACGTTTATGATTACTGTCACCCTAAATATTTTGTTGAGCTATATACTACTATTTTTGGTGCATTCACTGCCGTACTTTGCACATGCCTATAGTTCTCTACTTAATTAATAGGATTTCCGGTGGAAACACTGCTTCTTAGTATTCATTCAGGTTTTGGCTGTAAAATAAAATCTTTAAAAGCGTAGACGTTTACATAAATTCTGATTACTTGTAGTATAGAAACAAAAGCCAAATGCGAACCTCCCCCTTGGTAAAACCGGCTTAAAGTAATAAGTTTAATCTTTTATTTCTCTTTAAAAATTTTAAAATCATTGAGATCGAGGATTGAGGCGGTCTTGTCATTAAAGAAATCATTCAGACAATAATACGCCTTTTGAGACAATCTAAATTGTATAACTTTTTAAAATTAACGATAAAAGGATTAGCAGCTACGCCACGTTGGCCTACACAAACTTCAATTAATTTTTCCTTATACATTTTGTTTAGTTTATTTTCTCAAATTAAGTTTTTCTTTTAATAAATGTGTAATTTTTTATGTATGTTGTACTAAATATAACTAAAATACCTTTGAACAGTAATGATTTATGCACTTAAGCTATATAATACTAGTCTCACAAGACCAGTCTGGTAGGAAGTCATTAAGACGTAGAAGCCAACAAAATCACCCGTTTATCATATTAATAACACTTGGAAAAATAAGAGAAAGTACGCCTCATTGTCAATCCTCTTTAGCATTTCTTAATATCATTACACCGTGACGTCTTTCTAGTCTCATACAAGTTCATTAAAAATGTATTAATGATAGGCTACACCATTAAGATAAATTAGTTAATTATAATATTATTGCTGCCATTAACTTGTGCTTGAAAAGTTGTTTTCAACATACCATATGCAAAGATAAAGTTTTTATTGAACATATTGGACCCGAAGACCGAACCCACGACCCGTCGATTATTAGCAGTTTATGCTACCATTAGACCAACGAGTCCGTTCATTATCATTAATTCATTAGATACATTTATATAACTATTTTAGCGCACTAATAAAAACAAACGAATAGCAAATGTATTGCACTGCAAGCGAAACATATGCATGCAATGTGTCGCATATAAATTGTCATATTCAAAGAATTTTATATTAAACTACGAAAGAATTTAGGGCTAGAATTTTCGCTAGAGGGGAAATGTAATGTTTCCTATTAGTTAAATATGCTAGGCATTTCATAAACTGCTAATATAAACGTTTTATAGTAACATATTTTTACCACGAAGGCTCGGCCGGCTTTCTGTTGAATCTATACTAATATGTATAAAGCTGTGTTTGTTTGTTAGAACGCGCTAATCTCAGGAACTACGGATTCGAATATGTTTAAATATGCTATAAAACATCGCGCTGTCACTGTCAGAAGCGAAGATACAGCGGGAAGTGTGAACAAAACGGGGGAAATTTTTCTGTGGGTTTCAGATGCGTTCACTGTGAAAACGGTTCAAGATTAACTCGCAAGAACGATGGGACGCGACCGATGTCGTATGACCGGATGACCGGGCAGATTATAAAGATGTAAAGGTTTGCAAAAACAAATTTGATTGCTATAAATATCTATTCTACGCCAACGGAGTCGCTGACACAGCTAGTTAGATTCAAAACCGAAAACTATTCGAGTGCCGATCAATTAAATGTTTATTTGATCACCTTAAGACAAAATATACTTTTTTACTGTCTGTAGTTTACGCGGCCACTTAACTTACACTTATAAAACACTTTTAACGGATAGAAAGAGAAATATATTCGTTAAATAATGTATTTTTTATGTATTTAAGCTGAAAACAATCTTTTATTTAAATACATACTTGTTTTTGCTATTGGCACTATTACACAACAAAAATAATAATGTTGGTTTTTTCACTGCGTCGTCGACGTCCTTTTAAAATATTCGTTACGTCTCTATAGCTCATAAACTCAAGTTAGCAATCGACCTAAGACTTTAATGTATATTTGAAACTTATCCTTTTATTTACAGAGTGCTATCCGGTCATTTGTTGATTCTACCAACTTGTTTGTTTGCCATAAAATATTTTTTTAACTTTGTACGTTTTGATCGTAGAATTCTTTCATATATTACTTGACGTCTTTTGCAACATTTGATAGCTTTAAAAAGCACAATTTGCATACACTTCAGTGATCTTGTGGTTAGCATATTGTTTTGCATGAATGCGCTAGTGTTTGGATCCCAGGGTAGCATAAAGTATTATAGATAGTTACGTTTAGTATTGCATAACTTTATATGTTACCAATGTAAATTAATTCATACAAAACAATTTAAAAAAGTATAACTTTGGTTTCGTTTTGATTGTATATAAATTATGTATTTACATTCTATAAAGTTTTTAAAAATTGTAAAATACTGCCTGTAGTTTATTTGTGCACATTTAAATAGAATACTTTAACGGTTTAAAACGCGAAATATAGTTAAAAGCTGCTAAGTTGCTGCAAAGCATCCGAAACGTCAGGCTGTAGATAAAAATAATTGAAATCCAGTTTAACTAATATATTTCGCGTTTAAGTGATTTTATTTAAATTACATTTTTTGTCAGTACTTTCCGTGTCTGGCACACATTAAAATAAAACACTATTACTCAGATGTTTTGGGTCGTTCGGCGTAACCAAAAATATATTGTAAACCGTTAAAAGTATGTAGTTTACAAGTTTTTTCTAGTTATTACGCGATATGAGCTGTTGTTTGAGCCGATAGTAATTAAAATAGAATATTGCCACTCGATAGCTTGTAAACCTTAACACAATAATTGCATGCATCTGCTAGAACGTAAACAAAGTCAGGGACAACACAATGACGTAAAAACATTTAAAACTAGTTTGATACCTTTATTTTTTGTCAACCCATCTGAACAATAATAAAATGTATAATGTATTTATATCCAAACTAGTACTTAAATCAATAATTTGTAAAAGGAGAGATTTTTAACACATTTGGCATTTTATAAACTTTATTATTTTTTATGTTATTGCACATTATAATAGATTTTTAATTTACAGAGTTGTTTTTTGTGAGGTTTTCCTAGTATATTTTTATTCTACGATTGCATAAAAATACGTACCAGTGTATCATCTTATTCCACTTGGGGGTCTTCCCACCGCTGGGATCAGTCTGCGTCTCGTATATACAGTGTCCCACGCGAAGTCGAACATATGGATCCATACGGGTTAGGCCTAAGGAAATTAATAACAGAAATTTGAATTTAAGTGCTGGGTTACATTTTTCTTTTTATCAAAGCATAGAATAAATTTTATATAATAAACTAGCTATTGCCAGTGGTTTTGTTCGCACAACATTCGTAGTAACACGGTTTTGCTATAAAATATAAATAAAATACTTTCACATTTATAATATACATTTTTTAGCTATGGCTTTAGCTAAAGTAAAAACATATTGAAATGGATAATACATTTTATTTTTTCACTATGTTTAAAACTAACCATAGTTCTTGACAAGTTTAGCTTGGACTATGGTGACGCTGAGACGTGCTGTGAGTGGTGGTCCTGCAGTTGGCATCTGAAATAGACTTCTTGTTATACTTAAAACAATTCCCAAGTTCATTATAAATCTATAATTACATAAACATTATTATTTTTTATATCAAAATGAACAGAGGTTTTATGGAAACTAAATTAAACTATTACCTAACAAGGCACATTATTTTGAATACAGTACCAAACTCAATTTTTAATACTGTAGTGTCAATGGACATACGGAACACCAAAATTTGACATTTTGCTAATATAAAGAGATCAGAAATACTTACTGTTGCCCCACACAATTGTTGTTGCAGGGCTAATGCAGCTTGGTAGTCTGCATCTACCGAATCAGGTGGTCCATCTGAATCTGCTCTTAAGAAACCTGCTGGAAGTGGCCCAAGTAGCACCTAAAGGACATTAACTATATTCCTCAAATATTCTATAAAACTTACTCTTAATCTACCTATATCTAATAAGTGTTAACAATTATTGTTCAAATGAGAAATTCAGATCTGACTACTAAGACTAATTTGTGGTAGAGTGGGTTTAGGATGGTTTTATCTAGTTTAAAATACTTTTTACAGTGATAATTAAATTTACTTAGCTACTGCAAAATTTGTACAACTTCAGTCCAATGTTACAAAAAATATACACATATATATATTACATATATGTATATTAATAAATCACAATATTGTGCAATTTAATTTTTTTGTTAAAAATTTAACTATTTAATATAACAATATAGTAAAGTGAATATGTATATAAAATATAATTTTATGTATACATACTCTATTTTACAAAGTCCGCACAACCAAAAGAAAATAGCATTTTTACCATAATATAAGATATCGTATTTACGAAGTAAACAAAAGGAATGTTCAATGTTTAGCATTCATACTTACTAGAAAAATTAAAATCGACAAACATTTTTTTTTACCTCAAAATGTACATAAATTACGTATTTATTATGTACCGCAGTTTTTATTATTGTTTTAGACTTCGTGATATACATAACCGGTTCAATAAATATAAACAAGGCTAGACTATATTGCGCGATAACGATAAGTAAATGTTCTCGTCTTCCTAAAAAATGATTCATGTAAGAACAAAAAACCCATACATCATTTTCACTTACCCGTCGTCGGCGTTCCTCCGTTGTATCGTTAGTTGTAGCAGCCATATTACAAAACTCTTATTACGCAAAAATACCCAAGTCTCACCGGAATAAAATTCGATTTATGTAGAAAACAAAGTGAAACACACTTTGTTTACGCAAAACGGAGAAAATCTGCGAAATGAATTAATGTTAAATGGCACAAGATGTCAACATCAAAAAAATCCAGTTTGATAATATCAATTTGACAATTGACATTGAAAATGACCGTGACATCTTACGGTCTTCAAACTGAGGAGTATAAATGAGCCAAAATGAACTGTCAACGTCATTATCGTTCATGAGATTTTGTCTCTTTAATGTTTTTGTGAAAAAATATAAACATTTATGCTCTCTTTGATAATTTAAGTTTTAATTAATAATGTACGATAATGAAAGCTGTGATACAAATTAAAACTACGTTATAGTTATTGTGGCAAACCGTCTTTGGAGTATCCAAGGAGGCGTATCGATTGGATGTGATAATTTGCTGTTTACAACGATGGATATCGTACAAACACCAAAGGTGGGTCTATAAATGTCTACTTAGTAAATCTCTTAGCTCAAAAAATTCCACGGCTTTAGATGACAGCATTTCAAATACTGTGCTCAACAAACATTTCAATTGTGTAAAATATTTGACCTTTGTAATGTGTAACCTTTTTTTCTACTTATCTTTAGAATTCACGTTTTTTATGGTCTATACAGTGATTGTTAGTAAGTCAAAAGTCTTGCTTTGACTGAAACTATTGACTGCATAACCCTATCCTTGGTTATTTAAGGAACTCATATCAGTATAACTAAGTTGTGAAAAGAGAGAAATTTTAGCTACATCCCTCTTAAATCCCTCTTGATTATACCTATAGAATCTAAAGTAATGTAATGTGATTTTTCTACTTAGTGTAAAAGTATTCAGCCAGACATGTTCTCATTATGACTTGTTTGAATAAATAAAGTTTCAATAATAATTAAAATATTTTTAATAAAGTTACTAATTCACTAGCTATATAAACGAAAAATATTTAAATAGATATAAGTGTTAAATAAATTATGCAAGCAAGAAAATTAATCATATGTACCAACTAGTTATGTATACAATTTCGTATAATTAGCCAAATTACTTTTTTAATTTGCTAAACGTAAATTTTCTTTGTTTTCATACAACTTTGGAGAGAGGAAAAAAATCAGCGAAAAAACACGTCTACTGATTTTTTTAAATTCATATTTTGGCGTTAATTTTTTCAACGAAAATCAGTCACATAACAAAACAACGTTTCCGCGCATGCTCTATCCAGTGACCTTTGACATTCGAGTCGCGATTTTAGACCTCGGAAATAAGGCGTCATTTTGTTTGGCGGACGGCGAAGGCTTTGAAGGATGTTACGGGCTCCCGAAGCGGTGTCTATTTTGAGCAGTCTTGTTTGTACCCTTCGCTACTAGACGCGCATTTCGCGAATGCGGTTTAAGCACCGCGTAATTATGATATTCGTGAGAGATTCGATTTTTAAATTCCTATTTTAAAGTGTAATACGTGATTAAATGTTTTCGGAATCCATAAAATTTTGTGTAATTCGAGATTAAAAATTAAAATGGCTTTTTCATTAACACCGATAAACATGTTAGGTGAGTTAGGCCGGTTTGCTAACTGGCTGAAGGGGGATTGCGTTGCTTCTGAAGAGTTTGATGGGCTATCTGTTACGGAGAAGGTACGTTTTAAATTTTATTTTATGCTCGCTGCACTTTCAACTTTGTTTGCGCGTAAGAGAAACATTAAGCTGACTAAATTTTCACTCGCATTGGATTTCATAAAAAAAGTCTATATGTCGCGACAAACTTAAAAAGAACCAATTTTGTAATTCCCCTCATATCGCTCACTCAACATTTATGATTTATAATTGTAAATTAACAAAAAATGGGCCTCGTTTTTTTTATATTAGAACATTCCTTTCATATCTTATATTTCCTAAAGTTGCTTCTGTAGCGATTTAGTTAGCTAAGGTCAAGGCCTGGATTCTTATCGGCCTAGCAAATCCATTGGATGTAACGATTTATAGCTGGCTGAGCTATTCGACATTTAAAAGCCTTACATAAAAAGCTTTTGTTGCGAAAATAAGATCACAAAATCAATGTCTGTAAAAATTTTTAAGTAGTTTTATACAATTAGTTCTCATTAAAAATCGGAGAACGTACAGTCTGATCAATTGTGAATATAAGCACATTCTTCCTTTTTCATATTCGATATTTAGACTCTCGATATATTATCCTTTTTATTTTTACCGTATTTTAAGTACTTTGTTAAAAATATATTAATTTACCTCAAATTACCTCAAAAAAAAAACCTACAAGCCGGAAATAAATCTTCAAGTTTATAATGAAAAATGTTGAGCCTATGTAAAAAATCACTCGAAAACTAAAGCTGACACAGATTGAGCGGAGTTGTCGTGCTCTCATTTCCTTTTTCCTTGGGGTGAAATAAACTTCCGAGCCACAGAAAACTTACTAACAGTCAGGCCATTGCGTATACTACTGCATAAGAGTTTTGTATTTTTTCTTTTGATTTTAATATAAAATAGGCGCGCTGTTACAAAAGAATCTGATATGTTTTGTTTTTTTTTTCCAAGTTTTAAAATGAAACTTTTTTTTTCGCTTACTTATCTTCAGTTAGTCGATAAAGCAACAATGACCTATATATCAATATACAAGTAAAACTACCTAAACTACAAAATTTGTAAAAAAATACGATTATAAGAGTAATACTAATCCTCTATATTCCTAAGTGTAAAATGGCGTGTTTTTACTGCAATCTTATCGATTCTCGTCATCTTTGTCTTATGTTCAGCAACTTCTGACACTTACGTGAAACCAAGCGTGGGAGTGTAGTGCTTTCCACTATGCGTTTCGTGTTCTGTGTCAAGGGACTCTTGAAATTTTGAGTGGATCTACGCCACCAGTTTGGCTCTCGTTACATTTTAATTGCGTAATTGCGACTGTTAATTAAAGTATGTCTTTATAAATGTATATATAGACTACGGAGAGAAAAAATCGGATACTAAGCTTTTAATAAAGAAAATTACAATGCCCGTATTCGAATTAAATTAAATAAGATTTTTCATTTAAGAGATTCTTTTGTTCAGCCGTCTGCGAATCTTTTATTATTTTCAATTAATCTCTGTTATGAGTCACTCTGTTACATGTCTGTTGCCGATAAAAGAAATACCGTTTTCACCATTTACAAATGTCTGCAAAATAATTTTGTGAAATGTCTATTATGTGTACAGCTAGAAAATGTAACGAGAAAATCTATCTGACCACTCCAAGGAGTTTTTATATTTTCAATATCTAAATACTGTCTATAAGGTAGGTCCCAATAAGGCCTGTCGGGTAATAAGGCCTAATACTAGAAACATAACTTTGAGTAGACCCCGCCAGCTGACTTCGCAGTCATAGGTAGCTAACAACCTAAGATGGTGCCCCAAACATGTCGCGACTCGCAGGCCCGCATGGTTCCGAGAGTGTGGGGTCACTAATCGTGGCCGGCGGACGCATATCTCGAATAATAATATGACGGTCGAACAAATCGTAAATATTTTATGAAAAAAAAAAATTTTCTACGTTATTTTGCAGTTTTACATCATTTTAGTTAATGTTTTGAAGACCTGTGCTGTACAAAAAATTTAAATTACACAAATCATTTTATTTTAAAAATTTCTTGACAACTGGTCTGGTTAATAAGGCCTATGAAAATCGACCCTAGGCCTTATTACCCTCCTTAAAGTATTATCAAGTGATTACATAATTTAGGTCTTTAGAACTACTATTACAGAAATTAAACACCAGCTCCTTTTCAGACGTTGTCGATGTAGAAAATTTACCACCTCGCACTCCATAAGGCAAATGGCTCCCGAAGCCTCAGTCATCGACCCGAGGCAAGAACAACAAATATCATACCAAAAAATCCTCCAACATGTTTTACAGAATGGTTTAAGGTAGATCCAGCTCTGATGATGAGGATAATGTACCCTTCGCTCAAGTAAAAAGAACATCATTTAAGCAACTCTTGCCTACACCAGCTAAAAATACAGAAAAGACACCAACAGTCAGAATAAAGGCCATCAATTACAGAGGAATACCAGTTAGCAAAGAGCTGTCTAATAAGAACAACATTGTCACGCATGCCACCAGACCAAGATACTCTATGAGGATGTGTCACAAATGCAGCAAGTGGTACCACGAGGAGTGCGTGGGTTTGTCAGAGGATGATTTTGAGTCGTCGATATGTTGAGTGTCAGATTGTTCCTAATTTGAAAAATAATGTTATTTTTAAGCCTTTACTGTGTGATTATCGCAATTCAATATTTTATTGATCTCAAATACTAAATATAAGAAGTTTATTTCGTTTATTTTTGAAGTTTAAAGTCTTAGGCCTTATTATACTACCATAGTTTAATAAGGCCTAAGTACAGTGTTTTTTAAAAGCAGTAATTAAAACTATAATTATAGCATAGGTTGCTGTTTTCCGTTTTTATTTGATAGTTATTAATATAAAAGTTTAAATTACATTAAAATTTGTTGATTTGTTTTAACAGTTTTTGATTTATTTCAATTCCTGCTTAGCTAGGCCTTATTCGCCGCACCTACCTTAGTTGTTTACGTGAGAAGTACACATTTAAATAAAACATTTTAACGGTTTAAAACGCGATATATTAGTCTCCCCATGACCACGGCTGCTGCAAAGCATCCGAAACGTCGGGCCGAAGTTAAAAATCATTTTCAAATAAGTTTAACTAATATATCGCGTTTTAAACCGTTAAAGTGTTTTATTTAAATTTTCAATATCTATATATTATTCTGTATTTCTAATTATTTCTTTTTTTTGTGTTAGTTAATTCAATAATTTGTGTTTATATTATTGCCATGTTTGTCTGTGCACCATTTTACCCACTCAATGCCTTTTAAAAAGCAGTGCCTTAATAAAGAGTGTTTAATTAAAACAGATATATAATTATCCAGGTTATAGACTCGGTAGTTTAACAAGCTAAATACAAGAAAAACATACTGAATGTTGTCGAAGAAGTAACAGAGTATGTTCTGCAACGAATTTCGCACCTAACAGAAGGAATCAATTATTTATGTTTTATGTCGAAATCGCCCTTATTAATTCGTCCCTAACACGCTCTTAATGACTTTTACCTCGATACATTATTTATAAGCTGAAAATGTATTTAATAGCGATGTGCTCATCTCCTTGTTCGAATATTCTCGGTAATTTTGAGAAAAGGAATAAAATCCTAAATATACCTCTGTTTACTGCTTACGTGACCTGATAGTTTGATATTTTGGCTTGTCTTAAAGCATCGCGTTAAGCCCGTGAGATCTTGATTTTGAATCACGGGGAGACATTATAGGTAAATTAATTTCGTCGGGCACATACAGAGTCTTTCTTGTCCTATTTTGTAAGTGTGTTTGTAAAGAATAGCATAGTTCTTGCGCTCCTTTAGGAAACATATTAATGTTGTAAAAATTGTAATGCCTTTTTTTAATCTTCATCTTACTACTAAATAGTGTGTACCACTAATTGGAAACGTATATACAAGCGTTAAATTTCAATAAAGCTAAAACAAACATCGTAATACGTTTTCAATCTAATTAACAAAGATATTTCAAATATTGAGTTACAATCCGTGGATATTGAATCATGATATAAAGACGTGCGTACGCTAGAATATTTTAATCGAACAAAAACCATTTTGGTGTATTCAAATTAATATTTCTTGAATCCTTTAGTTTCTATTTAGAACTAGTCTAGCAATAGATAGTGCTACACTGGTTTTTACGTGAAGTCAATTTTTTTTTGCATCGCGTTCGTAGTAATAACTAAAAAAAACAAAATCAAAACACACAGGCTTCATTGCAAATTACGTAAATATGATACACCAATACCACCTACAGCTATAGCTATGCAAAACGCGAAACCCTAACCGTAGGGTGCGTGTATTTTTTTTCTATGATAGAGGAGAACAGATCAGCACGAGGTTCACTTGATGGTATGTGAAACGAACCAGCCGTATAACATCTAAACAAGATGCGCTCTCGACCTATTTTAGCTCTGGACATTCAGAAATCCACAGGCTGAAACCAAACAGTAATTAAACATGACATCTTTTTCATCTGTGGGCGGTGGTTCATGTCACCCACTTAATATCCCGTCTTCCACACGAAGTCCAACATGTTTCAGGAAATTATTAATTGATTAGAAAAATGTTAGATACGGTGGGGATTAAAACCACGACCCGTCGATTATTAGCCACGCTTTGCTAACATTTCTCCAACAATCCTGTCAAATGTTTTAATATTTTAATTTTAAAGGTCTACAAAACTAAGATTTAATTTTTACAGACATGGTTTAAATAGCACAATACAAAATACGATAACATAAAGTAACAGAACTGTAAGGAGTATCGCATGTTTTTCAAAAGTCCGTTAAAATACGACACAGCTTGGTTTTGGTCGTTGGTTAAGTTCTCTGTAGACGTACCTTTAGGTAAAATTCATTTCGATCGGCATCTCGTGCTATCAGTAAACAATTCAGTGACAGTTATTTGAAGTAATCGCTTTATCCGATCCACTGCGTGCTCAGTCGACTCTAACTTGAGTGTCAGATCTGCCACAGTCTAAATAGTATAGAGGTTTTATTTTTAACTTTGATCAGTGTACTGTAAAGAAAATTTAATTATAATTTGTAGAGGCCTTTGCGAGAAAGCAAGCCTCAGCTTTATATTATAGAAAGAGACCGCGGGGGACTTAAAAAAACGGGGAAAATTATTCATCTTTGTCTAAAAATCAAATCAAAATATCCGTGTCACTATATATGTATATCTTTTAAGATAGCACTAACACTAGCATAAGTAACAACATAAATTTATAAACATGAAGAGGAGGTTTACACAAAGAAACATTGATGCTCAAAATAACTATTCTACGCGGACGAAGTTACCGACACAGCTGGTATAAATTAAGTCTCATGCATTATGTATTATAAAACCTATCTAGCTAGATATTGTACTAACACAACGCGTGAAAAAATAAAATCTTTCGAGTGTTACTACATTTATATACATATACATATTTATACGTTTCACACTTACAGTTGATTTTATTACGGCTAGAGATTGTAGATAATCAAGTTATTGCGTGCTATTGAGGGTAATTATATAAACTCCAGTTGATATGTGATTTATAAAAATAACATATTTCAAGACCTACCATAATGTATAAGTAATTTATCAGTCGCTTTCTCTACGAACGTGCTACATCACTGCTACATGCTACGAAATTCACTATACAAAACTTGAACTAGAAAATGATTTTTGGTTACATTGCACCATGCGTAAAACTTGATTTACCAAAACGGTGATTCATTAAAAAAACAATACATAAAATATAAATTAATAGTCAAAATTGGTTCGTGCAACAGACCGCTCTCGACGCCGGTTCAAGTCCGGCCCGTGTCGTAAATTCTTTCAATTAATAATCGATTTTTAATATAAGTTATGTTAACTATACGAAAACGTTGAATAACCATTTCTTTATAGCAGAACCATTATAACCGAGTTGTGGTTAGTAAAGGCTGATAATTCTAACCTTTTAACGATAATTTTATTAGTAATAACAAGTTAGAATCAAGAGTTTGTAGAGGAAATTAAATTACTTATATCCTCTATGTTCTTTCATTCTATTTGACATGTAATGGTCATGCATGTAATCCTACAGAGAAATACTTGCTTTCAAAGTATATAGTACGTGAGTACTCTACGAAATTCGTAGCACAAGTTCAGGTGTCTACGAAGGTATGCTACGCTGGCGTAGCTGCTATTCCATGAAGTTCAATATCGTCGCATATTTTCAGCGGGACATACCAAATGGCATGTTCTATAAAAATTATTGGTTACTAAAAGTATTAGTACTTTCATAGAATATAAAATACATACATATATTAGTTGCTCAAGTGAGACAGACAGACGAAAGTTAAATGTTTTCTTATACCCTCAGTCTAGGGTTTATACAAAGTATAAGAATAAAAATGTTTTTATTTTATTTGAATTTTCACACAAGTCGAATATCACATAAGGAGCAATGACATAATAAAATATTTTTTTATATACCTATAACCATCTTTTGTTAGCAATCATTTATGATATTCATTTTAAAAGTTCTTAAACATTAAATGTTGTTTCTTTACAGGTGGGTTAGGTAAGCTGTAAAATATTAAGTAGATACCGAAAAGCAAATTTATCAACTAAGCTTAACTTCATGTATTATATAAATATGTAACAAGAAAAGAGCGGATGTGAAAATTATAAGCCAATACTCCAATTTTATCTATTAAAAAAATGCAGACCTGAGAAGTATAATTAAGAAAAGTCACGTGCACATTTCTGTGTGGCTCCTTTTATTGGTTTCTGCGGAAGGAATATTCAACCTTGGTTATTGACTACGTGATAACGTACGCGGCATCTGTACTAATGTTATATAGCCGAAGAGTTTTGTTTTGACGTTTGACCAACTGATCCAGTTAGGTAGCTCATTTATAGTGGAAGGCAATATATGATATAACCCTTATCTCTTATTGAGCCAGCTAGCTAAGAGAAATTTTGCGAAATAGGTAAAAATGGTCTCGTTTGAGCTATGCACGCGGTAACGAATATTTCCAACGAAATCGGAATCATTTCAAAGGCATGAAAAATGCAACCGGTACGGTTAGCTACCGTTTAGATGAGATACTGCCTGTACCTCGAAATATTACCCCAGGAAAACCGAAAAATGCCTCGGTTATCGAGGGCACAAGGGCCTAATAAAACTAGCCTGAAAATAAAATCGATAAAAACGAGAACTAGGCTTGGCCTCGCTAGCTGATGATATACTCACCAAGTTTAGCCTTAAACAACATAATACGTCCTCAGTACTTAAATATTTTACTCGATGTCTAATTGGGCTGCCTCCTAAAACAATAAGTTGCTTATTTACAAACAAAAACAAATAAGAAAAAGAGATGTCCTTGTTAAGTTAACCAAGCCGTTTGTTATATATACCCGTCGTATTACGCTGTAACAAATATATGGTTGCTGTCATTTCACAATGTTACAGCCTCTCGTTATAATAATGCCTGAAAGAAGGCTATTGTTTATTCTTCGTACACGTCATGTAGTGGAGCGTACACAAGGGTGGTTCGCGTTTGTTCGAGAAATATTTATTCCATTAGAACAATGTAATAATGTTTGTATCGATGTTATGATACTTATGATTCTAAACAAGCCTATTCAAATTAAAATTAAGGCTTTAAAATTTACGTTAAAGAATATCGTATTCTGTATCAAGTCTTAAATGTGGATAAAAATTTATTTTTTAAACAAACTAAATTTAAATTCAATTAAAAGTTTCATTTTATTAATCTTATTAAGATTTTGTATAATGCAAATGCTAATTATATATCAGAAAATTAATTTTAATGTCTGATTTATTAAATTTACATAATGATTTTCTTTATCACTTTGAAAGTCAAAATCAAATGATTGAACGTAATTATGTTTGCACAAAGTTTTAGGCCCTTATCGTGACTTGATGGAACTTCGATGTAAATAAATCCATTGTTTGTTCGTGTTAATCGGAAATGTTATGTTTGTTTAGGATATAGGTCACAACTTATAATAAAAAGTGAAATATCGTTTTGTAATTTTGATAAAATAGTCTTAAAGATACCTACTGTGTCATATTTTATTTTTGTTTCAAACGGTAAATTCAGCCGATGGTTGTAATGTTAAAAAAAACTAATAAGTTCTAATGTGCCTTGTAGTCTGACAATATGAAATAAAACCACCAGTTGAATATTTATTTTTAGTATTATTATCATATTGATTCTTTTTTTAATAGGATCACCACTTTCATAGGATTTTTATTAATAGTCCTAGTACTCGCACGTGCATCGTTAAATGCTTATCTTATCCTATATATGACTTTTGGATAGTATCGACTGTGTTCGCAACGTAACGACAAAAAAAAGACAAGTCGTGGAACTAAAATCAGTAAAAATATCATATTGTATTATGACGAAATAAATCGGAAAACAAAGTTTTTCTCACAATTCCTTCTACTCAAAAGTATGTATGTCCTAATGATGGAAGCTAATTAGACGAAAAATAAGCTGATAGCCATATCGGGTTTCTAAGTTAATATTAGCTGCAAGGTAGTGGAGTAGCTGAGGATAATTAATTAGTTATTGATTGGGTTTCGATCATAGGGGCGTATAACGAGCGTACACAAGGCGTATGCGTCCTTGTCAAGAAGCAATTAAGATTTTAAATGTATTTACAATAAATAAGACACGTATGATAGTTTCAAATGCGAAATAATAGATAACTTATTTTTATATACAACCCAATCCAGAAAGTGTGGTCACGACGGGTTTAAACCGTTAAAAGAATTTTATTTTTATTAAGTGTACAAGAAGTACTAAACAAACAAACAAACAAACAAGGAACTAAGAAGAGACCGACCACATCGCTTCAATGCAAGTTGGTGGGCTTTAACGACTCGCTATTAAACAAGTGTTCATAAACCGGAATCAATGGACCCATTCAAACTATGATCTGGTGCTCAAAAATTCATACCGTAAAACGTCTTATTGTTCATTAGTCGTTCATCTTTTATGTCTTTCTTGTCGTTTATTTCCTTCCTCTTATAAAAAATTAACTCTACGATTAGCGTGGGTTTTACAGCGTGCTTAACTTCTACCTGTAAACTTGACTGATGTCGCTAGCGCTCGTAATATTTTATGATGATAGCCAACTAATGGTTCTACCAGCTTAAACTATTACGGTGTGGATTAAACATTTTTAGTACCGCCTTCATGATTAAAATTATTCTGGCTATGTCAGCGATGTACATAAAAACCTTCAAGACGAGCTCGTTGATCTAATGATAGCAATGTATTGCTAATATAATCAAGTCGTGGTTTCGTTATGTTTTTTATTTAATTTTTTTTTCCAAAATAATCTTGGAATTTGCTTGAAAATTTGGATTTTAGATGGGTGGGTAGGTATATTCGTATATCGGTCCAGTTCACTAACTACCGCCCATATATGAAAAAAACGTGATTTCCGATCTCCAAAAGCCAAAATAGGTCAGTACAGTGCACCTTGTTTAAATGGTACGTGGCTATATAATCTATTAAATACAGTCTATAGTTTACGCCAGTAGTACACATTTAAATAAAACACTTTAACGGTTGTTCATCCGCTGACATATAAGTTTATTGAAAATGACTTAACTTCGGCCCACGTTCGGATCTTTTAAGCTGGACCCCTTTTAAACCGTTAAAGTGTTTTATTTAAATATATAAATTAACTCAACTTGTTGTTCCTCCGCTGTCATATAAGTTAAAATATCTATTAAATGAGCTGGTAGACATTTCGTAATAGGGAAGTATGTATTGACGTGTTGATTGTATAGTTTTACATGTTTATTGATACTGTAAAACTGAATATATATTGATTAATGAAACGCGATAGTTTCTGTAACGCGAAGCAATAAATAACCTCTTTCAGTCAATGTAAAGAAGTCCGATCTAAAACTTGCTTGCAAATATATCGATCAGCGAAAAGGACATTGAAATGCGCCTGTGTAAGTCCTTCGATACTTTAAAAAGTACTAGTGAAAGATTTATTATTATAATATTTGTTAGCTTACATTAAGAGCACTATGTATATAAGCTTGTCTGTATTGAGCATGTATATATTTATCTGTTTTCTAGGAATCTCCAATATAATCATTCTTGGAATTCCTGTTTAATCAATCGTCGCACCACTTTCAAGGAAACCCAAGCTTACACGTTCCCTGGATAAAAGATAATCCGGGCCATTGAGAAAATACTTACGTCAATACGATAAATTGCAACTCGGGTTTTCTTTACTGAGACATCTTAGTGTTCTTTTATTTCTTTTCCAGAGTAACTAAGGGAAATTGGTTCTTAAGCCGCTAGGACAAGATTTTTATTTCAGTGGTTTGAAATAATATCGCGATGCAATGCTTTTATTTTCTAGATGAAGCGGCCTTGAAAATTGATAAAAGTGCACAGTGGCAGCACATTTTAGTGTCTATATTACTGATTGGTTCTTTTACAGTAGTCGATCAGACTTCTGTAAAGTCAAAGTCAAAAATCATTTATGCATGTAGGTAACTATGTACAATTATGAACGTCACAAAATAATTAACAAATCTAACTTTACATGTACTACCAGTTCTCAAATCAAGGGCGTAGAACGAACGAGAAGAACTGGAAATAAACTCACGGTTTCCCTGATATTCGAACCTGGGGTATTTCATGCTTAACACAATGCAAATGCAAGGTTTCTATAAATAAATAAAACCAAATCATGGTCTTTCATTACATCTAGCTAAATAAAGCACTTGATATATCCCTTGGGGAGTAGTGAATAATTGTCACGGTTGTAACTGGACGTCAAAAGTAAGGAAATAAATGAAAATAGATGGAAATTGATTTCCAAAAGTTTTATCGTTCGAGATGTTCTGATATTGATTTGTATCAAATGTCAAAGTAATTGACTATTTATTGGATTCGTAAAGCCGTGAGCTCACATTTTGTTCTTTGTGCTTGTTTTATGTGTTTCGTGGTTATTTGCTGATATCGTAAATATTATAGTTTATTTTTTTAGCTTTTGAAAATAATTTGCTCTTAGCCTACTAAATCTGTATTTGGAATCATCTTTTTTATTAATTAACGATATATACTGCCTTACGCGTTTGTACCTACACATTTAAATAAAACACTTTAAATGCTTTGCAGCAGCCGTCTCCCCGTGACCACGATTTAACTAATATATATCGCGTTTTAAACCGTTGAAGTGTTTCATTTTAAAAAAATATGTCGCGTGTGTTTCTTTCTATTTCTCATCCGTATCATATTCCCTCGATTTTTCTGTAAGCACTATTAGAGCAAAAAAATGTCAAAGATGTTGTCCATCAAAGATTTAGGAAAAACGACCTTGATATTTATAATAACGTATAAATATCGTATCAGTAAAGGAAATATAGCTTTCAAATCATAGAAAGATATTAAGGATAATGAAGTATAAGGCTGATAATCCATAATATCTGATAGAAGCCATACAGGTCACTCAATTAACGTCAAAAAGTTTGGCAAACACCGCTGTGCAAAAATAGGTCAATTACCTCTATATTTTCCTCATGTTTCCCAACGTACTTGGCAAAATCTTGTCATTTATAACTTATATAGACGGGTGTTCTAATAAAGAGAGCTAACTATCTATTTTAGAGACTGTCACATTTAAATAAAACAATAACGGTTTAAGACGCGATATATATTAGTTAAACTTATTTGAAAATTATATTAACCACGGCCCGACGTTTCGGATGCATTGCAGCAGCCGTGGTCACGGGGAGACTAAAGATGGAGGGTGTCTCTAACGTCAAAGTAGAAGCTGCTACGCTAGCGCCATTATTTTTTTAGCCAGGGTCACCGGAACTCGAACAGGCCTGACTCGAATCTTGGAACACGGGATCACGGCTTCTGCTCTTCCAATGTAACAAATTTCCCATTATGTATGCACATCCCTGGGAATCTCATTACGTTACTAACTACTGCGTCTTTAATTGAAAGTTTTAATTAGCTCCCTGAGCTTTGTCGGTTTTGTTTAAAAGCTCAATTTGTTTGTGTTCAGGTCTTGTATGAACTGAAGTGTATGTTTTATCAGGACAAAATTAATGTATATATATTCTACTCAACACTTAAATCACAACCCCTTTGTAGTCAAATGGTGAAACGTGATTATGTTAACCGCCAGAGGTCCTGAGCTCCGATCCCGGGGAAACAATAGATTGTTTCGGTCAAAAGTCAAATCATCTACGTGCTCTAAAAGTTTAATTATTTAATATTTTATTATTATAATGGGATTATTTCCTTAATTATTATTTATTTTCAGAAATATTCTAATTAATTCAGGCTTACTGACCATTACTAATTATACTTCACACGTGTGACAGATAGCCTTCGATCTACAGACGCCATAATATCCTCCGATTGTATCTTGAAAGCAAATCAGATAAGCTTCCTGTTACCCTAATAGCTTTGATTCAAATTGTTTTCGTGTGTGCTGGTACAGCTTGCAACGGAATTAACTCGTATGTCGTTTACGCTATTCACGAACAAAATCCGAGGCATGAATAAGTGGTCTCTATAGATGATATTTTAAATCTACACTATAAAGCTAAAGAGATTGTTTGTTTGAACGCGCTTTTCTCAGGAACTACTGGTTTAAGAATATTTTTGTGTTAGTTAGAGCATTTGTAACGGAGGCAATAGGCTATATAATAATCTTACTGCAATTGATAGGGGCAAAGAAACAGAGGGAATTGTGGAGAAAACGGGGAGCATTATTCACCTTTGTCGGTTTCCGTTGTGTACGCTGCGAAAATGGTTCAAGTTGCCCAAAAAATATGCAAGAAAGCATGATTTTTCTTTAAATGATCTAAAAAAATGTCCCCAACACTATATCTTTTAAGATTAACTTGCGAGAATGACGGGACGCGACCGACGTCGTGAGCAACAGCTTTAATCTATAAAGATAAAGAAGAGGTTCGCAAGAACAAATCTTAATGCCCAAAATAACTATTCTTCGCGAAGCCACTGAAACGGCTAGTGTTGAGTATATGAAGCTATGTTGTGATTAAATATTGAACATAAAAACAATAGCCTCAATACTTTATTCATTTATTTAAATACTTCCCGCTGTGTACATTCTTAATACGCCCGCACTGTATATAGTTAATTTCTCAAACTGTTGAACAATTTCTCAAGATGTGCCAAACAAATTTCTTTTCTGACGCTACTCCCTCCATACCGCTTTTGATTAATAGAAAGCTTTCAGTTTTTATTAGTGATAAACTGATATTAATACTTCCGAAGCCACAAATGTTGAACGTGATCCGTATATTAAGGCTTTCTGGGGCGAATAATTGAGTTATCTCCTTTTACTTCTGTCGCTAACACTTCAGAATAATAAGATCTGTTTTCCTCTTGCATCTGTAAGAAGATTAGATTTTCCGTCTATCCAGTATTGTACAAACTACGTGGGACGGTCTTGGTATAATATCTCTACGTTGTTACGGTCAGAATATACTTTTAAATCCTACCCACTTTATTACGTATAATGTCTGTGTCTTCTTCGCTCAGTGGTATTTGATGCAATTATGCTTATCAAAAAAGATATTTACGTGACGTAGCAAAGAAATATACAGACATTAAGACGAATCTATACTAATATATAAAGGTGGAAGGTTTGTTTTTGAACGAGCTATCTAGGAACTCTGAACTGTTGCTTACTGGTTTAAAATTGAAAATTCTTTTCGTGTTCGTAAGAGCATTTATCAAGACTATAAAACATTTCGATGCGAATAATAAGAGCGAATATACAGTAGGAATTGTTGAAGGAACTGCAAAAATTATTCATGATTGAGGGTTTCCGTTGCGTGCGTTTCGAAAACAGTTTAAGTTCCCTAAAATATATATATTTGAAAGAATGATGGCTCTTTAAATGATCTAACCATTTTCCTTCTGTATTTTATTACAATCTTTCTTAATGAATATTATTTTTAAATAGTGAAACTTAAATGTAGCTCATGCAAATCGTAGTTGTGGTTTGTTCGAGGCGGTTAAGGTCTGAATTTGATATCTAACTTTCCTAACTTTCTGACTATAAGACCGTTATGTCCCCAGGGATTTAAGTTTACCTCGTTACGGCAGTAAGATAGATTTATAAATTGTATTGTTAATTATTGTAGCAATTCTGAGGTAAGAATTGAATCATGACTTACGTTATTTACAGAACCACTAAAAAAGTAAACGATCACAAACATGTGTATTTCAACACAAACAAAATTAAATTAGTATGATATAATATCATAACGTTTGAAAACTTTAATATTTTTCACATGTCATTATATGTTCATTCAAATTATATAGTGCCTTCTTGTGCAATAACTAATAAATCAAAAATAAATTGACAAAAAAGACGTTGAACCTTAATACGCAAGTGTTAAGGTTGCAATTACATTGCTCGAGAGGTATAAGTTAAAAAATTCAATAATTTGAAAAATTCGACGATAAGGTATACCTCATCCAGTCCTATAGGACTCGCTAGCTCAATTGGTAGAGCAACAATACGGAACGCGGACGATGCCGGTTCAAGTCCTGCCCGAGTCGAAAAATTTTTCAATTTATTATCGATTTTTAAATTTAATATCATGATCACAGATCCTTGTTCTGTTTTTCTTTACACTTTTCGTACTCAATAGCGGGTTATTATGACAGTTACAAAACATAATGATGCAAGATATTCACTTGAAAACACACAATTTCGTTGATTGGGGGGTGAACTTGAAAGGAATGTATAATAAAAATGTTATGACGCACGCCACGTTGTAGATGAAAATGGCGAATGCGTTAAGCTAGGCGCTGATTTATTGTCAGGTGATTCAGACTAGATAAATGGTTATCTAGATTACTTTAAAGGATAAATGTATTGCTCTCCAAAGCGAATACAAAGAAGTAGTTCTATGGCGTATGTTAATTTGAAGTTATAGGCCTTGGGTATTAAATTTTCAACAAGTGAACTTGTTTGTTACTTCTTTCGTAAATGAAAATATGTAGTTCAAAATCCGATAACAAATGCTATCAGACAAGTGCAAGACAGTTTTATATACTGATAAACACTATTTAAAATTCATAGGGTCATTGTAGGTGTGGTTTTAAAGTGTAGTTTGACTTCAGCTAAAACAATTAATATTAGTAATAATCACTTATATATTTAAAATTATACATAATTATAAATATATATTTCACTTATTGTGTTGCTATGTAGACTTAGTTCGATGGAAGACTTTCTTAATCATGCAAATAATGTATTTCATTTAAGTGTTTAAATTGAAATATTCAAACCTGTCAATCAATATCTACCCTAATCCAAATTTTGCTAGGGCGGCTAAAAGGGTTGCTTGTGTTAGCGGTTTTCCTCCCACACATATCCGTCTAAAGGTTCTCTTTAGTGAACCTTCAATGTACTGTACTGTATAAGACCGTAACCCTTTTTATGGAAAGTATCACTTTGTCCTTTTCGGTGCCCGATATCCGTCTTTTGACATTTCTTAGTTTCCGAGGCTAAACGTTCAAAAGGCGGCTACGAAAACATAGAATTCTTTTGCGAAATGTCTTTTATCGTTATGAGGGGATTAGTAGGCTATATTGTTAGCTGTTATTCAGCGAAATTCAAACCATCTGAAGAATTCCTTTGATATTCAAATGTGTGACACAAAGGATCGGCTCTCAAAATTGGGAACTTGAAATCCATTATAATTTACCTTCAAGCGTAATGAAATGAATATAATATCGTTTCAGTAGAATGCTCTTATATTTAAATTATATAGCTATAGGATCGATGTATGGAAATCTTTTAATAGAAATATGAAATCGACTTAAATATTAATTCAATTTCAATTTAAATGCTATTAAATAATTTTATACAAACTTCTCGCTCGTTCTCTCAACTTTCGACATAAAATTAAAACTATTGAGTGACATTTCTAAAAAACTTTGATAGACATTGTTTAAAATGTCACGAAAACATTCCGAAGCGAAGGTTAATAGAAAATGTAAATGTAAATTAAAAACTGTTCTCGAATATTTGATCGCAGTTCCCGGTTGTTCAGGTGATCTGGCCGCTGTATCGTCATTACCGGAAGAGTGGACCCCCGGTCATGGTGGACCCACACTTTCAAAATACCTTGAGCAACGCGAAAATAATCATAAAGAAGTACTCACCAACATAAAGAAGGAAGCCGACATTGTCAACAATGAAATCGATAGTAAAGTTCGCGATATTGCTGAAATACTACTAGCCGATATCCGAAAACATAAACAAGATATTGAATGTTACGTAAAAGAATCAGAGCCGGATAGCGGTGTCCTATCTGTCGAAAAGCGTAACGAGTGTTATAAAAAAATTACACAGGTGTTCTCAGTATGGACACAAGCTCTTGCAAATTTTAAAGGAGAAGCTCTAGCTTTTGAGAGGGAACGCATTGAAGGTATTAAAACGGTACTCAAAAAACATTTTCAAATCTTAGTGAAAGTTGGGCACAAGTCCCCTAAAGATTTATTGCATGAATTCGATGGTCGTATGTATGTAATAAACCAACAATTAATAAGCAATTGCAGAGCGTACACGGAATTAGAAGCGCAATTGCGCAGTCAAGCCGACGCGTATATTGTTCGAAGTAGGTCTTCGCTTAATGAATTTTGTTTGGAAAAAGCTTCTTTTCTAAGGGGAAGAAGTGCTTTACCTTGGATGAATGAAACACAGCGTAAACGATCATCTAGTTTAGAAACGAAACTAAAAAAGTCTTCGGACGCTATACCCTCGAGTCAAAACATGGAAGGTTTTAAGGACTATATATCACAATTAGTTAAGGCGTATAGATCCGCTGTTCTACAACTGTGTGCTGATTTTAGTGGCCAACTCAATAATTTGCAAGAAGATTTCGATAGATACGCATTTTTGGAAAAACCGCGCGTATCAGTCTTATCCAGGATACAGAAAACGGTCGATCGAGCTTTCAGGAAGTTTTCAGATACGTTCTCTCAAAGTAAAGTTCGAGTAGAGAAAGTCTTACTTGACATTACATTTAACGATGTCGTCCATATGCAGAAAAGTTTGTGTCACTTCGGTGATCGATTGCAGAGTACATATTTGATATTGCATGACGCCGGATATCTGTGGGACGGTCATATGTTACGGTCAGCGCTCGTGCAAAAACTAATGATGACGGGAGTAGAGGATATGATGACGTCGCATGACGCAGTGGAATTAGCCAATGAAGTAGCGTTTAATATTGGCCTGGAACAATTACGCGCTGCACCCGACTTAGATAAATTGCAACAACAATTCGATTTATTATCTAGTATGCTAGATCGTTTCGAAGAGATATATCATCAACACAAAGAGTTGGAAGTCAAAAAGCTAGAGGAGTACATGAACTTACCTTCAATTATGTCTAATATCATGCTTGCTGAATATGAATGTTTCTTTGAGAAGTATCCAAAGTGTCCTCTAAACTCGAACCAAAGTTTGAACAGTTCACCGGATCTAGTCTCTCCGAGACGACAAACTTTAATCTCGTTAAGAGCGCCTCTTCCGCGAGTAGTTTTACAAACGCATCTACAAGATGTGGCTCTGTATAATTGGAGAAACGGATTCCTGGAGTCTTTGCAGAATAATGCTCCGTCAGTAACGGATAACATAAATTGGCAAGCTCGAAGGTGGGTGGACGAGCACACAATGCAGGTGAATATGCGTTACTCGCTAAAGCTCATGTCACATAGTGTGCGACTAGAACGCTTGAAGGCAGCCCGCGAAGTACGTTCAAACGAATTAAAGTACCACGAACGCGTCATTACATCTCATTTAAACGCAATGAACGATTTGATAGACAGTCTTCCGATGGAGATAGCGGAGCACCTAAGTTTAGATTCGCCTCAGCTATATCCTCTTCCTTATTGGGTGAACAAGATTCAGTTAGATATGGATCAGATGATTGCCAGCGATCCTGATCCAGAAACGAAGAGATTGAAGATGAGTAGCTACGCGCCTAGGCTGGTGATGTTTCGACGTCTTTTCGAAGAGTCTTTGGACGTGGCGATGGAGGAGTATAAGAAAAATATTCAGCAGCGGCTTCAAACAGTAAGGCTTTCAACGTTCCAGTTAATTTCTCAGATAAAGTTCCCGACAGAAGGTGGGACACACGTACCTTCAGAGGCAACAAAATCGATGTCTGCCATTTTGAAGATGTGTGACGCGTTTGAGCTGTGCGCTAACAAGAGTGTAGATATGGTGAATCATAGACGACAACAGCTAATCTTGATGGCGGATCAGTTGCTGCATCCTCTGACACGGTCTGTGGAAGATGTCTTCAAGACAACTGATAAAAAGAAGCCCACTATGCCAACGAAGAAGAAGTAGGTTGTGAATTGAATACTAAATTACTGCTGTTTACTGCTATCTTAATTAAAACATACACTTTCTATATGAACACAATGGGCTATTTAACTAATTTTTTAATTGTATTAGATATTTATAAATTTTGGTAGATGTAAAGGGGGGTTAATTAGAGCAGAGCATTTTAAAATTCTGATACATATTTGCGAAAATGATATATTTCAGCAAAATTAAAACTGCAACATTTAAATTGCGCGCCAAAACGCTAATTTTGAAATACGGCTAGTGACGTCAGGACCTTATATTGACCATTGGTGTATATCGATCATATGATTGATGTAATAAAATGAGTTACAAATTTCAGAGAATAGAACAGTTTTAACACTAGGAAGCACGGTGGTTTATAGCACTGTTTATAAGCAAGTGACGTCATCATTAACCCGACCAATTAGGAGCTTTTTGTGTCATTTTTGTGTTTTTTATTTAAATTATTTATTATTTTTAACATATGTGACTATTTTACTTTTTCTAAACTTGTACTTAGTACTGATAACAATAATTGACGCTATATTTTTCGCATTGTCAAATAGCCCATTAAAAGTGGGCATGTTTGTTTATATTCGAATAGTTGCTGTTATAAATGCTTAGCATTTTTTTTTGTTTTACTATAAACCAAGTCACTAAAACCGCAGAACATTTTGATATCAATTTAAAACAAGCCTTTCCGCACAATGAAGTCCGTTTCTAGGAAATAATTTCATTATACGCTTCCAATATCGACTAGTTCGCAACTTTGAAAAGCTTTCGTCCTTGTATTTAATATAAGTTAGGTGTTATCAGTTTACTGTAGGAAATGAGAAATTATTTTTGTATCTTCACTAGCCACGCCATGGTGTTACTTTCTTATGGTTGAAAACACGAAAAGTTTTATAATTTTGCCATGTATTAAGTTTGAACCCAAAAATATACAACGGTGACATAAACATAATGGCAATGTAATACATACATAATTAAGCTGTCTAGTTTGTTTTGCATATCAGACGAAGTACAATCTCATGCTGAAAAGAGTACACAATAAATTTACTCCTTACTTATATATGAGACTGTATGGCGTGTATCCTTTTTACCCGCTCATATATCCCACACTCTTTGTTTTGGCCATTTTGGGCTATAATCAGCTCAGTGTTAGATATTTGCTCAAAATTCTGGGAGAAAAGGTACATAACGCGGATATTTTGGGGTCTAACGTTATAAATGTGCCAAATGAATATATTAGGCGTAGAAAGATTTATTTAACTATAGACATATTTCACTGCTTCCTGGGTGAATTCATAAAAGTAACTAGATATATCACATGTAATTATTAATATTTTAACGTATTTATATATTTTTTTCTCTCGTACTAGGTTTTACTTATTAACGTAGACGTTTCTGTCGTTTTTATATTCTATGATCCAAGTCTGAAAATGTTAAGGAACTTTTCAGACACGATTAATTACAAAGGTATGTTATAAATAATTCGAGGCTAAATTGCGTTCGGGATGTAGCGTTTAAAAGATTCGAGATTTGTAGTCCGCATCGACCCGGCGTAATAGACATTGTTTGCAGTTCACTGGAAACGGAGCTTTTGTTTTATCCACGCAAATCTCTTATTTGTTGCAAGAATACTCTTATTTGAATCGGAGCGGTTTGCGTTTCAATTTCGCGTTCGCGGAAGAGGTCCATTATAAAGTATTAAATCCCGCTGAAAGTGTACAAATTATAATTGGTATCTTATTTGAGAAAATATAAGTGTACTTTGCTTACCCGAATACTATGCCGAAAACGGACCAAGTATATTTGTATGTCTGCTTAATATACTTAAATTGTTTGACCCTCTATGTAGCCAGATGGAAAATGAAGTGAGAGGTCCTGGCTTCGAATTTCAGGAAAACAATATTTTTTTGGTCGGGCAGGGCACAGAAGTCTGATCAACTACTTGCCTGTAAAAGATCTGAAACATAAACTCACTTTAATATTAATTTTGTTTACGTATAACTGAGACATTTCCCCAGGATTAAACACACCGCAATCGATGTTTAATAACCGATCCACGAAGGTGGGTATAGATAAAATATAACTTTCCGAAAAAGATATCGTAGCGTGGCGAAGAATTAAAACTTTAGCAATTACCTAGAAAACAACTTCCAAGTAAATTCGATACACGAGTTTCAGAGTGAGGAATATTAAGGACTTTTTATTGTCCCTCTCCGGGGCTTAGTAATCTGTTGTAAAATACTTTACATTTGATTGCTGGGAAACATATCAACCAATGTTTTTGTTGGCCATGATAGTCAGCACGGCAGCACCATTTGACTGTAGCGAAAAGCGATTAGCTTATCGTACCACTTCGTATAACAAATTATAACTTATAGATATTTTCAAGAAATCATGAACAGGATACATACTACATAAGGCAATAGTTAATCCCATATAGGTACAAAAAATACATTCACAAAAACCGAGTGTCATACGAAATATTAATGTCTCGGTAATAATCCGCGACGCAACCGTAAAATTGATATAAGTGTACATAAAAACTTTTTTTTAATCCTGCACCGCAGCACGACATATATTTATCACTCCGTGGTGAAAACATTTTAAATATTCAATTAAATACTATCTATAGTCCGGTTTATATATCTATAGTAGTATTCGTTCGAATTGAAAAAAAATGTATTTATATGAGTCTGCTACTAATAGGAGAGAAGAAACGGATGGAAATGAGAAAAAACGTGGGCTTCCGATGAGTGCGCTGCGATAACGGGTCAAGAAACCACAATACACTTTTTTAAATGATCTAGAAAATGTCCGCGGCAGTAGTTTTCACTAACATTAACTTAAGATGAATTCGCAAGAACGACGGGACTCGGACGACGTCGTGGGTAACGGCTATATTTATGAAGCAAATGAAGTTCACTATAACATCGGACAAATCTGTGCTGTTTTCATAGATCGATTTATTTATTATTCAAGAAAATAATAAGACTTCTATTGCTGTCCAATTGACATAAAACTAACTTTGTTCTTTGGATTAACCTCCTTTCTCGTAATTCAAGAAAAGAACACGATCGAGACAATTTATTCCAGAGCATTTTACGAGTATTACCTACGCCTCGTAAGGTTTTTACGCCCGACAACGTTCGGCAAACATCACTAAGGCATTGGTCTCTTAAAAATGCTACAACACGCTCATGTTGTGATCTGGAAAACATAGCTGGTATACAACACGCCGAATCGCTTGTTATTACTAATAATTGCATCTTATAAACTAGCAATGGTACACTCACCGATTCGCGAAAAATTCGCGCTATACGAATTTTGTTACGATTGTAAGAAGTTTGAATATAAAACTCCTAACTACAAAGTCACGCGAATAATCGCGTGTCCTTTTGCGTCCCCGTTTGAATTTGACGCTCAAGTAGTCTATTCCTGTTGTGAACATACCCATACCCATTGCTACAACGCGATCCGACGGCGCCGGCGCCGATTGTCCCCGAAACTTCCTTTACCAGCAAAAGCAAGGTTATTTGTGTGATTAACTGGTGGTCCAAACGAGGCCGATGCCCCCTGGGGGCATCTTCGGTCTAGCCACGCCAAAACCTCCCGTTAATATAACGGCCCAGGGCCAAAAATAATATCTAATTACAGTGTAACACTTTTTTAATCCTATTAAAAATATTACATATTATGAAGACCACGCTTTATAAGGGTCCATCACAAAGTCTTCACAAAGGAATATTTAAGGTTGTCATAACAAAGTTGAGCTCAAAAAATGTTTGCATTGTGTTCCGAGCCGTCCCTAGGGCGTGCTCTGTGTTATTTGTGTGATTAACTGGTGGTCCAAACGAGGCCGATGCCCCCCTGGGGGCATCTTCGGTCTAGCCACGCCAAAACCTCCCGTTAATATAACGGCCCAGGGCCAAAAGTACATAATGATCTAATTACAGTGTAACACTTTTATTAATCCTATTAAAAATATTACATATTATGAAGACCACGCTTTATAAGGGTCCATCACAAAGTCTTCACAAAGGAATATTTAAGGTTGTCATAACAAAGTTGAGCTCAAAAAATGTTTGCATTGTGTTCCGAGCCGTCCCTAGGGCGTGCCCGACTGTAGCATGAGTTATGTATGAATTGAGTTACATGGCTTTAATAATAGACGGACATTAAGCTTTGTTGAATATGTATCAAAAATAAGTATAAACAAAACACATTCGACCCAACGCGGTTGACATAGAAGCGTGTTTGGCTTAAGAAAATTAAAGAGTGAGACGTGGGTGTTTCTGCTTTTTTTGTTTACCTACAATTTCTTTTACGCTTACTAAATTAATTCACACTTTACGCTCACTAGAATCATAAAACTCCTAGAAATTTAGCACAATAATATAGCAAGACTTCATTCATAATAAAATACAAAATATAATTTTTAATTTACGTATCCGCCTACACAATATCTACGTCTGTCTGTCTACTTAAGACGTGACTGGAAAACTAATTAGGAATTAGGCAGAGATAGCATTTCACATACTTTTAGTATCTACCCACTTAAAGTTTGAGTTACAAGATATTTTCTTTACATAAATAAATTGAATCATTACAAACAAGTTTCAAAGTTTTATGGCACAACAATATTTTATTAGATGATTTGTCAATCTATGCCAACATAGTTTAACGAAACATTTTAATTAGACGTTGCAGGGTATTTCATCATACACCAATTAAACCAAGTAAACTTAGCCCATAAAAATGAATTTAATAATATTTTTAAAGTTAAAATATAACCTTAACAAATAACTAAAGATAAATATGGTACGGTTTATCTTTCATGTAGCTTTTGCTACTGCAAACTATTCGATGAACCTAAACTAACCCATCGAACGGGGTGACTTTACGAATAGTTTAACTACGCCAGGGGTATATTAAACGGTGTTCGCTGCAAAATGGGCGCTCAATCAAGTCGACGCTAAGAATGCTTCGCAAACTTGAGATCTTTTGTGTCTACATATTGTTGGAACATCGCTTTTGTGTCTCGGCTTACATATTCTGATATTCTTGAGCTGCTGACTTTTCGACGGTGTACGGCTTTTGTCGGAGAGAGCAGAATCCCTACATATTATAATTTGATTATATGTACTTTAAGTAATTGCTGCGCAATTAGTTTTATGAAACGGCTAGTGCCGTTTCAGCAACTTCGTTCGCGTAGAATAGTTATTTTGGGCATTCAAAATTGGTTTTTACAACCTCTTCATCTTTATAGATTTAAGCTCTTACCAACGACACCGGTCTCGTCCTGTCGTATGGGTAAGTGAATCTTAAAAGGTGGACATATACTGTTGGCGATAGTTTTTTAGATCATTTAAAAAGGAATCATTCTTTCATACATATTTTTTGGGTATCTTGAACCGTTTTCGCAGCGCCCGCAACGTAATCATTCAATATTCATCATTTAATTTTCCCTGTATGTCTACTGTTTCTTTGCTTCTATTTGGTGCAGCGTGACGTTATATAGCCTAAAGCCTCGCTCGATAAAAGCTCTATCCAACGCAAAAATCACTAATGATTTTTTTCCATTCGAACCAGTAGTTGTGACAAATGACCTACATTTTTGTGTTTTTAAACAAACAAACAAACTTTTCAGCTTATTTCATAATATTAACTTAATTTCTTATTATTTGTCCTTTATCCTAAATTCCATCAGGCTCCAAATACGTCTAAAACGCGAGCGGAAAAATGTTAAAGACTGTCGCAAAGTAAAAATTCTGTTATACCTAATTTTCATTGAATTAAATATTATTGCCTTGTGTTTTTCTTTTCTTTGCTCTGCTCCGATCTCGTAGCGAGAGATAAAAATACTTATCATGTAGACTACTTTTAACTATGCTATGGTCACATGGTGCATGTGTCATCTTCAATGTTATAAAGGTGTCAGTAATATTTGAGGTTGTATAATTGTTTCAGTTGGAGAATGTACAGCTATTGGACAAATACAATCTTAGAAATCCTTCGAAGGGGACGCTTTACTTCGCCACAACACACCTCATATTTGTCGACCATGAGATGAGAAAAGAAACATGGGTATGTACATAATTTTATACTATTATACATGAATGCAAATGTATCGGGTTCGATCCACACTGGGTCAAAAATGTTTCAAATCAATATATTGAACATGGAATCATTTATGAAACATGGACTGCATGAAAATATTACAAATTCGGTCGGGGTCACGAAAAAGCCCGTATAGTTTATCCAATAGGTATATATCGACAGCCAATTTCGTTTATATGTTATATTGCTGGAGTATTTCACCTTAATGCCTATCTGTCCTCTTATATCATAATGTAAAAGTAAAATATATATAAATATAGAGCAACAAAATCAGAAAAGACCTGTGTTGTAATAATATGTTAGTAGGTAGTCAAGCCTACCCGCTTTTACTATAGTATATACTACTCTATGGAAGTTAGCTACAAGAAGTAATAAATCAGTTATAACTGCACCTTGCTTTTATTTGGTCACAACATGGTGACAGGTGTGATTTTAATGCGTTTATAGTTAAAATGTGGGTTTATTCAGTTTAGTAAATTGTTGAAAACGTAGAGTAACCAGTAATCGTCTTAAAGCGAAAAGTTAGATTGAAAGAAACTAAACGTGTGGAAAAATGGAACACGCGCGGCTACCAAGCGTATGAAGTATGGCGGAAGGCGGTTCCGTGAGTCGGGCCGACGCCTGGAAGCAGCAGTTTATAATATTTTTAAAGGCTTCGGGTGTACCAACGGAACCGGCGAGTGATCAATCTAGTTTGTTGATTAACTTAATTGGCCCAGATGGCTTTGACGTAAATGAAACGTTTACTTTAGAGAAGGAAGAAGACAAAGACAATATATACGTATTATTAAATAAATTTATGCATATTTTGATACGAAAAGAAACACCACGCTTATGATCACGCTTTTATAATAATAGATATATTTTATAACTTCTCTTGGTAAAAATTAAGGCAAAAGGAACGGATTTTCTAAGTGTATAATATAATATATAATCTTTCTTATTCCATGTTTGAATAACAGATTCTCCTGCCACACATATCAACGGTGGAGCGGCTACCGATAACCACAACGGGGTCACCACTCCTCGTCCGAACGAAGACCTTTCAGTCGGTGTTCTTCGTGATACCGCGGGAGCGAGACTGTCACGAGATGCACCAGACGCTATTGCGACTCAGTCAACCAGGTATTCATTTTTTCTTTCTTCTCAAAAAAGTAAAAGAGTATGAGGACTCATTGAAATAAAACACTTTTAACGGTTTTAAACGCGAAATATATTAAATTGTGTAAGGCTTTCACGGCCATCGTTCAGCATATCATTGTCTTTCGGGCTGTTCGGCCGATGTGACCGAGAAGAGGTTCTCGACGTTTCGCCATCACATGTGGACGGCATCATCAGGAGATGTCAACTCCTCGATTGCTCGAAGAATTACGAGTTACCCGCCGCGGTCTCAGATTATATACACTCTGACAAGCGCGGATTGTAGTGGTGTTAGATTGTAGGGTGATAGAATTATGACACATTCTTCGACTACTTGTTGGAAAGTTTCGCCATGTACCAACTACGACGGAACAGATAGCGCTAGCTTAGCAGTTTTTACTTTGACATTAGAGACACCCTTTATCTTTAGTCTCCCCTTGACCACGACTGCTGTAAAGCATCCCCAAGTCGGGTGTCGTAGTAAAAAGTAATTTGTAAGCAAGTTTAACTGATATTTTTCGCCTTATAAACCGCAAGTGTTTTATTTTACTGTGCACATTTAGTATTTAAAGTCACTTTCTGGAGAATGGTGATAAACATAAACTAAGATGCGTAATTATAAATAGAGAATTGTATTTTTTTTGGAAATTATTATTAATACTTATGTATATAAAAGTTTTGTGTGTATTATAATTGATAACAGTGTTTATAAGACATGTTAATAAATATCATTTACAGGGCCTACGTAGGATTTATTCAGACCAGCAATTGTATCTTTTAATATTTTCCCTTTGTACATCTTTCAGTAAACATTGAAGAGTTATACTGCTTCAACTACAAATCAACCCCCGACGATCTACCTAAGTCAGCGGGTTGGAATTTCTTCGACATACAAACAGAATACCAAAGAATGAATGTTCCTAACGAACATTGGGTACTATGTAATGCCAACAGAGAATATGAAGTTAGTAGTTACTGTTTATTTTTTAATTAGATTTACGAAATTTCACATAAGAGCAATGTTATTTTTTTTTCATTAACATAATCGATTAATAGCAGGTTAAATTAATTTTAACTTCTCGTTTTTCTGCTTTCGAATATAATATCGAACTTTTTTTATTATATTTAATTATTATTCAATATTATTTCAAAAAGTATATAAGCTTAATGAAAAACACAAACAAAAAATAATAAAACATTTTAATTATGCTTTATTTTAGGCTAGCTTTATGTTCTTGCTTCGATTTTATAACGTTTTTTGTTTCGTTTCAGCTCTGTGATACTTATCCCAATGCAATATATGTACCTTCGCGTGCGTCTACAACAGTTCTACTGGGCAGCGCTAGCTTCCGATCTCGTGGTCGTCTACCTGTGCTGGCATACTTGCATCACAATAAGGCAGCTATTACAAGATGTAGTCAGCCTCTTAGTGGATTTTCAGCTAGGTTCGTTAATATAAAATAGTGTCAGCTTTGACAGTTCCAGATGAGATGATTTTTTGTGCTGTCATTTTCCAGGCAGGCATGTTATACATTTTTAGTTTTACAGATGTATGGAGGACGAACAAATGCTAGATCTGATTAGACGAGCGAATCCAAATTGCGGATACATGTATGTTGTAGATACGCGGCCAAGGGTAAGAAATTTGACCTATGATTACATAACATTTTTTGTACAAAGTATTTGAATCTAAATCACAAAAATTACAAATACGTACGTAACGTTATTCAGTTGAAATTAGAATAATAAATTGAATTCGTATTATATTTCCAGATTAATGCAATGGTGAATCGCGCTGCTGGAAAAGGATATGAAAATGAAGCCTTCTATGAGAACATAAAATTCCATTTTATGGGGATTGGAAATATCCACGTCATGCGCAAGAGTCTCCAGAAACTTGTTGAAAGTAAGTGAAAAATGTTGGCATCTTACAATTGATAGTGATACTAAAAAAAACAGACGTACCACAACATTTTGGTCTTTCAAGCCGGATTATTTTATAGTACTAATTTGTATGCTTGGCTAAAATTGAGTTTGTGCTATACGTTCCCTCACTATTTTCTAACTTATATCACTTATATTTCTGATGTACATTCGCAATACAACGACAAGAAAAATTAAAAACAAAAACTTCTATTATTACAGCTTGCGAGCAGAATACACCAACTATGTCGTCGTTTTTAAGTGGTTTAGAATCGTCTGGATGGCTTAAGCATATAAAGTAAGTATATTAGAAAAATGTATTGTTTTATTGTAGTTTATATTAGCGGCATTTAACACAAGACTTTCGGACAGCGATTGTGGAGACTGCAACAGGTATTAAACTTAATTAAATTACCAATAGTAAAAGAGGTGACGCAAAAGTTTTTAATAAAAAAAGTCATATCAATGTTTTGTATATGTAATTCTATGTATCCATGTTATTAAGTCTATGTTTGTGCAATAAAGAGTTTATTCTTATTATTTATCAATGATAAGAACCCATGAAATAAACACAACTTCACTACCCCAACCCCAACTATTACGGCAAAAATAGTTTAAGTTTACGGTGCTGATCTGTACAATAAGTTACCTGAAAGTTTAAAAAACGCCCATCTATAAACATCTTCAAAAATCATTAAAGTTCCATATTTTAGAATAAGTATAAGTTAATAATAAGCTGTTTTTATTATATATACTGTTTCGTTTAATTAAAGTCCGAGTAAGTAAACACATTTAAGTTTAAGTATTAATGTTTTCTCATTAAGTGAATATGTATATTCTTTAAGAAAATAAATTCTTTAAACCTAAATAAAAAAATAGATTAAAAATCGAAAAAAAGAATTTAAAAAAATTAAGCTAGCGAGTCGAGTTATTTGGTTAGAGCAACAGCAGTAAGTCCTCCAGGAAATTTATTTTGATTGTTAATCCATATAGCATCATGTGCAATAATATGCAAAAATATTACAGTTTTTAAAATAAGATCATTTTAGTTGTTTATCATATTATTTATATTGCCTTTTATATATAGGTTATCTAAATTGTGTTTTTTAGGTCAATACTGGACACATCCTGGTGGATAGCGTGCGCAATAGACAGCGGTGTGAGTGTGTGCGTGCACTGTAGTGATGGTTGGGACCGCACTGCGCAAGTGTGCTCCTTGGCGGCTGTTTGTCTAGAACCACACTATCGCACCATTAATGGATACCAGGTTAGCTATTTAAATGAAACGGTTAAAACGCGAAATATATTATTTAAACCAATGAAAAGTAATTTTAACTACGGACCGAGGTGTTTTCGGATGTTTTGCAGCTGCCGTGGTCACGTGGAGAACAATTTTTTTAAATACATTTGACTACTATATTTCCCATTTTAAAACGTTGAAATATTTTATTTGATATACTACTTTGAATATGCGTATAAGGATGCAATAGTAGTCTTTTCCGATCGACTTACTGAAGGAATAGTAATACTACAAAAAAACAGTCTCTCGGTATCTGACAGCGTTTTCTTACACGCCTAGGTAGCAATGCAGACAACGTTTCGTGGTTTTCCACCCACCAAGTTAACATGTTTCTAATTAATACATTTAATTTCAAACACATTCAAACGTACTGGCCTTTGTGGAATTATGTTTTGGGAAAGTCTGGCTGAAGGTGGTAGCAATATTGAAATATTACCTCAGCTAAAAAACCAGTATGTAAGGTTTTAATCGCGTTTTATCGCGCTCTATGCATTTACGATGTACAAAGCCAAAATAGGTCATTTATATGTTCTTATATTCAAATTCTGATTTCATATATACTAAGCACATTTTTTCACTCTCTCGTTATCCAAATTTCAGGCATTAATAGAAAAGGATTGGTTATCGTTCGGTCACAAGTTCACATCTCGATGCGGTCACGTAGCTGGCGACCCCAGAGAACGTTCACCAGTCTTCACGCAGCTGTTGGACTGCACATGGCAACTTCTGAGACAAGTGCCGGAGGTATATTAAAAAAGCTGCATTGCATATGCACGTTTTTTCTTGTCTTATAATATTGATTTTTTTTCATACTTTCAGGCGGCATTCTGGTTTGATTTAACAAAAACATTAAACAAGGATAGAGCGGTTTCAACTTTTTTACGTTACAAAACTGTAAGATAAGATGGAAAACCTTGTTTAAGTATCAGCTGTCCATCTTTGAAATCTTAAAAAGTGTTTAATATAACTTGAACAGTGACAACTGCATAATTGCGTCTTGGGTTGCTTGGAAGAGATCGCTTCTTAGCGATAAGGCCGGCCATCTATCTTTTATCTTTTCTATTCTATATTTTTCTTTTCTTTTGTGCAATAAATTGTTAATAAATAAAATAAATAATACACACAAATAAATACTAAGAACTCATTATAATTGCAGTTACTTCAAATTGATATTAGGTAGATAGAAACTTGATTTTATTTTTTAATTTCTTATCCATAAAAGTTTATATGTATTCCAGGCTTTCCAGTTCAATGAGCGATTTTTGCTGACGCTACATGATCATGCGCATGCTTGTCAATATGGCACCTTTGTTGGCAATTGCGAGAAGGATAGAAGAGATCTTAGGTATGTAATGGTAACAGCTATTCACAAATTTTTAAACATTAATTCTGCGTATGAGCATAAAGTATAAACTATAGTGATATGATAAATCGATTTTGAAAAATCAATTACGACTCGGGCAGGTTTAGAGCAACAGCACGGAACGCTATAGATGCCGGTTCAAGTCTCGCCCGTTTTGTAAATTTTTATCAATCTAAAATGGTTTTTTTAATAAATATAGTGCCATCATGTGAAGAATATTAAAGTTGCCAAATATAAGATATGATTTTTGGAATTGTTTAAATTTTTCAGACTGTCAGATCGCACTTTCTCGCTATGGGGCTATATGGCCAGTCACCTGAACGAATACAAGAACCCGCTGTATAGTCCAAAAGCGCACCCTGACCTCTTGAAACCGGATCTCTCTGCTCAAAGCATCAGGTGATACAATTCTTTAAGTGTCTTCATAATTTTAAGGTTATAAGCTCCACTATATCCGGTCCAGTTTAGCGATATGCTAGTCGTGAAATCAAATTTAATTTCTTGTTTTATCTATATTTTAATTACGTTACTATCATTTACTACTACTACTACTACTCCGCTGGCGCAGCGACCCAAAGTGGGTCTTGGCCTTCACAACAAGAGAACGCCACTTCCGCCGATCCTGCGTCACGGTTCGCCACTCGGAGACACCGAGTTCCACCAGGTCAAGCTCAACGGCGTCTTTCCAGCGGTATTTGGGCCGGCCAACGGGTCGGCGGCCGTTCGGGATTCCGAGATACGCCTTCTTGACGCTTCGGTGCTCTTCCATTCTTTCGACGTGGCCGGTCCAGCGGAGTCTTTGAGCTCGAGCTTCTCCCATGATGTCAGGGGCGGCAAACAGCTTTTCGATCTCCTCGTTCTTTCGCGGCCGCCAGCTACCGTCTTTCTTCTGTGTCGGTCCCAGAATCTTCCGCAGTATTTTGCGTTCTGTCACTAAAAGCTTTTCCTCATCTTTGAGTGTTAGCGTCCACGTTTCGCAGCCGTATAGAAGGATCGGTCTAATGACTGTTTTATAAATCTTTATCTTTGTAGTCCTGGTCAGCAATTTAGACACTAACACCTTGTCGAGAGCCGCACTACAACGGAGGGCGTTTTGAATTCGGATGTCTATTTCCTCAGCCCGTGTATTTGTGTCCGTTATAGTGCATCCGAGGTACTTAAATTTAGCGGCGCCTTTAAACTTCATATCTCCAATTCGAAGATCATCGCGTCTCTGTCTTGTATTTTTATAGCGCTTCATGTGGAGATATTCAGTTTTCTCGCAGTTGATTCTGAGACCTATTCTTGCAGCTTCGGTGGCGAGAGTTTGTGCAGACAGCTCCACCTCTCGTTTCGTTTGCCCTAGGAGGCCCAAGTCATCCGCATATCCAATTACCTTATGCTGTCCGTTCATCCGCACACCTATGTCGAGTGCCATTACTTTGCGAATGACATGTTCTAGTGCAAGATTAAACAGCATTGGACTTAGCGCATCTCCTTGTTTAAGCCCGGTTACCACGTCGAACTCTTCTGTTAGATCCCCCTCTATCCTGACGCGCATCCTACTGGTTTTTGTAGCAACTTTCAGTAGAGTAATGAGTTTTTCGGGGATTCTAAAATCGACTAGTATGGAATAAAGTGATTCTCTATCAATGCTGTCGGCTTTGCAAAAATCGACAAAAAGTGAGTGTATACCCTGAGCGTACTCCCATTTTTTCTCCATCAGTTGCTTCAGAAGAAAAATTTGGTCAACTGTGCTGCGATTTCCTCTAAACCCACACTGATAATCACCTATGATTTGTTCCGCATAAGGTTCGAGTCGATCCAGGAGTATGTAAGATAACACTTTATACGCTGTCGGTAGCAGGGCTATCCCTCGGTAGTTAGCGCAAGTCTTTTTGCAGCCTTTTTTTGTGGACGGGGCAAATGATACCTACATTCCATTCCTGTGGCTGTCTTTCCATTGACCAAACCTTGCGCAGCAACTGGAAGAGTACTAGTTGTATGGTATCGCCGCCATATTTCCAAACTTCCGCGGGTATACCGTCTATGCCAGGAGCTTTACCATTCTTTAGCCTCCTTATCGCTTTCGTTACCTCTTCGAACGTTAGGGCAGGTACCTCCGTACTTTCTACTCTTTCGGTGAATGAAATTGGGCTCTTCGGTTTAGGGCAATTTAATAGTGCCTGGAAGTACTTCAGCCAAGTTTTTTTCACCTCTGTCGTGTCACTAACAAGGTTTCCATCATCGTCGAGCAGTGACTGAGTGGAGGGTTGGTAGCCTTTCTTAACTGAACGGACTTCTCGGAAGAACTTACGCGCTTCGTTGGCTCTCATCAGCGTCTCCATGTTTGTGATGATATCCTCCAACTGTTTTCGCTTGGCTCTTCGGATCGTTCTCTTTGCTTGCAGTCTCACGTGGTCATAATGCTGCTTCCATGTCGGATTTTGTTCAGCCAGTAGACGGTACGTTCTGGTTTCCTCCACTATTTTTTCGCACTCCTCTGTCCACCATTTTCTCTTCCTCTGCCGTTTTCTTTTCCCGATAATTTCCAGACCTACTTCTTTGATTGAGCTTTTTGTTGTCTCCCAGAGATCTTCTATCTCGATTTCATCAACACTAAGTCCACTAAATCTGTTGCTGACCTCCATCTGAAATTGGTCGGATACTTTTGGGTCTTTCAGTCTTTCGGCATCGATTATCTCTTCTTTGCGTTCTCTTTTCTTATGTTTTCTAGCAATCCTGAACTTAGTTTCGACCCTGAGCATGTAATGGTCACTATCGCAGTTGGCACCTCTAAATACTCTCACATCCTGGATAGAGCTTTTGTGCCTGTCGTCAATTAAGACATTTACTTATTTTTTTTTACCACTTGTCCACTTCGTCAATAAATTTATATTGTTACTGTGTTTATTTAGATATAAGGTTAGTTGTGAGAATGTACTAAGTATAGTAAATATACTTTCACTAGTTAGCTCATAAGTGTAAGAAATGTATAAACCATTAAATAAACATAAATTCATTTATAAAATATATATCTTATCTGTTCAAAGGTTCTGGCGTGGAATGTATTGTCGTCATGAGAGTGGAGTCCATCCTAGAGAGTCGCTTCCAGATCTGCTACCTGCTGCTGTAGAGCACTCGGCAGCTCTGCATCAACATATCGATTACTTGGCAAAGGTACTACTGGTTATAAACCAATTATGTATATGATTTGTGGTAGCCGCGGTACCCCCGTGACCATGACTGCTGCCAACATCCGTATGTCGGATCGTAGTTAAAAAAGTTAATAAGTAAATTTACAAACCGTGGTATTCAAATGTATGTCAGTGAATATACGAATAGTATTAAATTGGAGAGCTTTTCCGTTTATTTGAACGAGCTTATCTCAGGAACTACTGGTTCGAATTGGTAATTTTTTTTGTGTTCGTTGGAGCATTTATCGACGAAGGCTTTTAACGACAGACTGTGTGAAAATCAGTGGGAAATGTGAAAAATCAGAGAAAATTATAAATCTCCTAAAAAATAGGTATAAAACAATTATTCGTCTTTAAATGATCAAAGATGTTTATATATACTATCTTTTAAAAGTAACTTACAAGAACCGTTTTTATCGGAATATATAGCAAAAGAACCTTTGCCAGGCCAGCTAGTACTATATTAAGTAAATAAAACTTATATTTATCATAATCTATATAATATATACTTACTCCGATATATACTTACGATTTTCATAGCGAATAACCACATTCAAGAAACTACTCTCCGGCAAGAAAGAAAAGAATCTTGAATCTAGCGTGAACTATCAGAACGGAAACTTGGAGACAGTTGAGATTGAGACCAAAACAGCTGGACTACACATTGATAACAAGTAAAATAAAGTTTTGAAAACTTTAATAATTTTCACATATTATTATATATGAATTAAATCCTTTGAGATTGAAAAATATTGACCACACGGGCGGGATTTAAACTGACAGCACCGCGGAATGCTCGTTTAAGCCCCGTCTGTGTCGTTATTTTAATCTCAACACATTTATAATTATACAATATAATTCACTTACTTTTTTATATTTGGAAACAGTAATCGTAATCAAAAACATGGTTCTTCTTTTTATTAAAAATATAAAAAAACAATAAATTACAATACATTTTATTTCTGAAAGTACGGAAGTTAATTCGATTAATAATGCTGTTTTATTGAAACGTATCTTGTGTTATAGGGGTCGGGGGTTCGATTTTCTGTCGTGTATAGAAATAATGTTTTCCGAATACTATTTGCATGTGCATGTCCAGTCCTTTTCGAAAAGGCGCTGGAGTTAGCTGCTTGAACAAAAAACCTAAATACGGGAATGATATTTTCAGATTTATATATGAATCTGGCGCGAATCTATCAGGAATGGAGTGTGCTAATGATGACCATCCCTTGAAGGACACCAGCAGCAATAAGCCACAGAAACCAAACACGATACCGCTTATAACAGAGGTAAACTATAGAAAATTCTAGTACATTGTTGGGTATTTAAAATCATAAATTTAATTTCATATTTCTTATTATAGACAGTCAAATAAAAAAATACTTTTAAATGAGATACTTTAACGGTTTTAAATGCAAAATATATTAGCTAAACTTATTTAATAATTATTTTGTCATTGTTTTTGTCTATGGTAAAATGGCTGCTGCAAAGCATCCGAACCGAGGGGCCGTAGTTAAAATGATTTTCAAATAAGTTTAACTAGTGTATTTCGCGTTTTAAACCGTTAAAGTGTTGTACTAAAATGTGTACTACTCGCGTAAACTACAGACAGTCCGATATCAGGCCTTTGTTTTTTCAATCAACAGAAAACTGACGATGTAATACCACCAAACTTGTCGGCGTTGGAAGCTGAAATGAACTCGGTCGCGTTAGATTGGAAGAGTATCAAGAATGTCTCTGAATGCAGCTGTTCTACGCCCCTTGACCATTTCAGTAGAAAGGTAATTTTTGCAATTAGGTCTTATATGTTTTCACAGTTGGAAATACCTTTTAGTTAGGGTAAAAAATTATCAAGAAGTATATATACGTTACGCTTCGCTTTATTTGAAACTCTGTCTTCCAAATGGATAATCTTTTTTGTTTTAGATACGGACTCGGACCCAGAATTTTGGGTGTCGAATGGTATCAATTTTTTTGTCCTTTTCCATCAACAAATTAATTATCTTCTTCGGTTTTTGAGCTGTTTACCCATCGTAATTAAGAATTCGTTCTTAAAGTTTCGATATCATTTTCAACTCGCGCAAAATCCTCTGAAGGTTTGGAAAATGTCTGCGAAAGCCTTATACAATTAGTAAATTTATTATTCAAAACATGTTAAGAATACTCTTATGTGATTTAAATCACTACACCACTTTGCACTAGTTGTATTTTTATACAAGAACCTCGCATGAAGTTGTATGTTGTTCATACTAATATGAATTGTATGACAGCACCACTGTTGGGGTTGCGGTGGGTGTGTGTGCACGCGTTGTGTGACCCGCGCTCCGCTCCCCGCCCTTGCTGCACCCGCGCCTGCCCCGCTATGCGCCGCATGCGCACCTATCACGCCACATTCGTGTAAGTTCTACATACGAAAGCATGTATGTATTCAAAGACTTCTTTAATTTACATATCTTAAGGTAATCCTATTTTTTCCAGACTTAAACCACCAAGAGCCCAGAAATTGATCAAGCATGCAGGCTGCCTGAACGAACTAAAAAATAACTGGAAGCAGCTTTCCGGTGTACAAAATCAGTTTAGTTGAGGATTAAAGAAAAATATTTTTGACAACTTCACCACCATTTCTTTTTTATCATTCATATCCGCTTGAAATACCTGTCCATATCTATCTTAGGCTTAAATCAACTTGAAACATTCCATGTCTAGATGTGTAAATATGTGTGATACAGTATTGAATATTTAATCAATCTTTAATTCTTAAGAAAAAAAATATATTTTGTAACATTTCACTGTAAAAAAAATATTTCGTACCTTTATTACTTAATTTAATTAGGCATTTCAATGGGAAATATAATATGTGAAATGTTCATTATCTTTTATTGTAAAGGTGTTGTTTAACGACAGCGACTAGGACATCTAAGGACTACCATATATTTTATGTGGCACAAAATTAGACATTTAAATTTAAAAGGCGGTTGAAGCCATGTGCAATAGTTAGATTCTATTGTTACGCTTTTTTTTCTAATCAAATTTGATTGTTCTTTTGACGCTTGTTAGTGTTATCACTTGACAACTTTATAGCTCCAATAAAAAATAACAGGGTACGAAATTAATCTATATTTACTCAATCAAACCGTGACTTTCAGACGTATACTCTTTTTAAAAAAAGGAGAATGATTGTAATTTTGTTAGGCCTATATTCTCTCATACCATTCATACATTGCGGTGATAAAGTAAAAAATGGTATGACAGAAGTGATGGGGATTGAAACCGGTAACGATATAAAAATCGATAAGAATACAATAATTACTCAAAATATGAAGTTAACAACACGCAATTATAAAAAGGGTAAGTTTTTTAATACTACCTTTGATACCTTCAAAAGTCAGTAAGTTAAAAAATATATTTATCAGTTATACGAAAAATAAAACAATTCTAAACTTCATAACAGATAACCATGGTTGAGTGCTCGTGACGTTTTCCTATTTTCCTTAAAAATAATTAATTAGTTATAATTACAAGATAAATTTCATTTTAAAAATTATAAATTATATTTACTTAAAACAGAAAAACAAGAACAAGAACCGGATTGGTCTTACAGTTCAATTCCTATAGATGTCTCAGAGCATGCACAAGAATTTAAGCGGAATATGACCGAATGTCTCAAGGAGGTTCAAGCTGCTAAACCTCAAATCAGGAGATTATCGCCCAAAATGGAATCTCCAGTACACGGAGAATGCCTTATAGCGTGTGTTTTAAAAAGGAACGGTGTTATAGAACGTGGTAAAATACATAAAGGTAACTTAAGTTGTGTAAGAAACCTAAGAGATTAGTTTATTAAATCATAACTAGATTTAAATTCATCAGGGATTTTTTGGACTCCTTACAGTCCTGTTTATACCTTTAATTTAGCTAAGAGGCAAAGCTTGACTAATTCTGTCTTTTCCAGAGAACCTTATTCTTCTAATAAAAAAATTCTACCCAAAGGAAGACAAATTAATAAAGAAGCTAGAACGCAATATAAATAAGTGTATTAATATGAGTGTCAAGAATAAAGATGAATGTGCACTAGCTGAGCAGTTAAATCAGTGCACACACAATATAATGATGAATAATAATAAGCATAAAATTGTGGAAAATAAAAAGAACTAATTTAAATAAAACACTTTAACGGTTTAAAACGCGATATATTAGTTAAACTTATTTGGAAATGAGTTAAAAATCATAGACAGTATTTAAAAAGCACTAAGTTAAATTTTCTGCATGATAAAGGAAATTTTTTATTGATTACCTTGCCTGTAAAATATAATACATCTTCATAACTTTCTGAGACTCCATACTGCATGAAGCAGAAAATAATTTTCACACACTATTGTAATACATTCAAACCTTTTTTTACTATAAATAATCTGATGTTTTTATCTAAGGACATTGTCTAGGACCATATATCGAGGTTTTGTCCTAGAATTTAATAGAGATAATACAGTGTACACGATATATTCAAAATCAATGTTATCATGATTCTGCTTAATTAGGTGCAATATTAAGAAGGTTTAACACCGTTAGGTTTAAGTGTATAAGACATCTCTATTTTATAGTTTCTATCAAAATTCAGCTGCAGAGTGAATCGTTAATATTATCCTGGTCAATATGCCCTTCATTTGTTTTCAAAAGTTTCAATATTTCTCGGCGAGCACATTTTGCATCAACCAGTCTCATAGTGTTCAATCTTTCCGTGACATGCCTGCCGAAGAACCAATAATTCTGTCCTTGTGAAGGTACATTTAAAGGTGACATTGTGACTATGAGATTATCCAAAACCTCCTTACATTGCTTCATTTTCCTCTTCGATGATTTGTACTTTTGAGGACTATAAATATGCTGACCTCTTTGGCGTAAATTTATAGGAGGTTCATCTAGATCTGCTTCAAAATTTTCAGGCTTTCCTTCCAGTGTAGAATATTCCTATAAGAATAATTACCTCATTATTTTGAGGACATAAAGTAGTAATTAATATGATAAAAAGTTAGGTACAATAACAGGAAATAACAAACAACAATGGTAACAAGCAATGGTATCTACTTATGTTATCTATCTATATAGTCTCCAGCCCATTTGGATTTTCATATCACCCATATCAGTTGATAGAAAAAAATGCATCTTGATTGAAGATTGTCTTACCTCTAAGACACTTTCCTCACTCTTTGTCGGGTCTCTCAAAAACTGCAAAGCTTTCCAAAGTGGCCAGCAAGGTGTATACACCTCATCCTGATTTTTGGCCATTTTTTCAGATTTTAGTACTTTGCGAAGGTTGTGATTGAATGTACTTCTTATATTGGCCCAACGGTCTCTAACAGATCTGGCTACAACATTTATAAGCTTATCAGTATTTTAAATAAAAAGTAAGTGACAGCCATCAATACTAAGGATGTTATTGAAAACAATTTATCCTACGATCAACCCTAATTACTCCATAACCTTAAAACGATGCAGGATAGTGAGTGAGTGCAGGAGTAATTACATTTACAAACACATATCCTAATGGTTGATTTTTTTATTAATGTAAATATTTGTACATAACATACATAATAATACAATAATAAAGTATTAAATACTTTACCTGTAAATTCGCGACCTAACTTTGATGCGAACTCGGCGTAGGCTTTATATTTCTGCTGAATGTGATGATTCGTGTTACCAACTGGCTTCCATATGATATCCTTCTTGCGTATGAATTCTACTAATTGAAAGTCTAATCTCCGAGACCAGTAACACGTTCTTCTAGGCATTTTGTTAAACAAGTATACTTTGTGGCGTAAAAGGCACCAAAACACTAGTTTTCTCTGAGAAGTTACTGCTAAAATCAGAAAAAATCTAGACCAAGATTAGTCTCGGAACATATTGACTACGCGATGGATAGATTGTTTGTTTGTGTTTATCATAATATGGTTCACGGTTTTATAATCAAACAACAACATAGTATTATCTATGGATAATTGACTAGGACACAGATAAGAGCCATATACAGTTATTGTATTTGTCATGCTACTATAGATATTTAGTATGACAAAAAAAGCACTTTTAAGTTAAATTAAATCTAACAATCAAAAATTTTAATTTCAAATGTGAATAACTTTAAATAAGTGGTGCGAACTAGTTGATTTCTCGAGTTTCCCATTTCGGACTAAGAACTATTGTTCGAGTTGACATGAACGCCATGCTGTAACTGTTTTCAAGTGTTAGTATTATTTTAATTATTAAACTGTATGTGGTAAGTGTAATTTAGTATAAGATGTCAACTAAAAAGAAAATGTATCAAATGTATCAAATGTTAGACTGCGTGACGGAAGTTCTCGTAAACGGATTAAATATTCCTTTACCGAAGTTAATAGTAATTGACTACAGCTACCTCTGCAACTCTTAAATTAAAAGTGTAGTTACAAGAACAGGGGCAGCCTAAGTCTTCGCTAACGATTTAAAATTTGATTGATAAAATTAATTTAAAACTAACCTAAATAGAACAATTTCTTCAAATAGAAAGTATGGCTGAATATTGATTATTGTTTATTTAAAATAAAAAAAGTTTTCAAATAAAACACTTTGACGGTTTGAAACGCGATATATTTTAGTTAAACTTGTTTGAAAAATGGTCTCCCCGTGACCACGGCTGCTCCAAAGCACCCGAAACGTCGGGCCGTAGTTAATTTTCAGACAAGTTTCACTAAAACATGTCGCTTTTTAAAATGTTAAAGTGGTTTTATTTAAATGTGTACTTCTTATGTAACCTATAGACAGTATTTAATAAAAAAAAGTATTTTTACTTAACTTTGAAAGTACAACAAAGTTATTCAGTGACTTCGAAGTAAAAAATAGAGGAATGTTATTATAGTTTTTGCCAAATTTTGGTGTTTATTTAACGTTTCGTGCTGTTGCTCTACCAAATGAGCCACCGTATCATGTCGTGTGGTTAGACCGACTGCACGGAACACTGGGTGACGGTTTAAGACCTGCCCGTAGTGTTTGTTTTTTAAACTAAAATCGATTTTTAATGTATGTAGTGCACGCGAATCACGTAAAAATTATTAAAGTTTTCAAACAATAATCTACTTAAAATTTCCAGCCACAATACAATTTAACTTAACTTATATTTAAAATGGAATACCCCATCTCCCAAAAATACACACTTGCATATTCTGTGCTTAAATACTGTCTATAGTTTATGCGAGTAGTACACTCTCTCACACACACAGTAGTAGTAATATTAGTAACTAATATACCGCGTTTTAAACATTTAAAGTGTTTTATTTAAATATTCTGTGCTTGCTTAAAATTACCTGCATTTGCTTAGACGGAAGTTCCTTCATTAACCCAGATGTAGAGTTCGCATAAGCGCCTTCCAAGTTAGCTGTTTAAAACTTCTACGCATTTAACTATTATCTTCTAACTTAGAAGCCATTCCTTATAATTGTCAAGGTCATCTCTATTTTCTTTTTAATACCATTGTTTAGTAATTATCGTTAGTATTAAGATGAAAAATCACACTATGGCATATAATAATTAAATGTATATTTTAGCGCAATTTATTTTAACATTGAAAATATGCTTCGCGTGGTCTCGAACTCACGGCCACGCTTTTCCTAGCACTTGCTGTACCGATTCATTTTGGGATTCGATTCCCGCTCGTGCCATGAAAGTTTTCTCTCTGATGTATTTTACATTGAAAAATATACATAAAAGTATGTTATAGTTTATTAATATTAACGTGCCATTCGTAAGTTACGTCGTCTGTTGTAGCAATGGCTTTACGTAGTCTTATATAACCCCGTTAAAAAATAAACGGATTTGCGTGACCTCACGAATATTTTGATTATTTCGATTAGCATGCGGTTACTATAATAAACAGACCTTCACACTTAATAAACATATCGATCAATTGTTTTATACGTAATCACGTTTGCAATTTTGTTCCCACCAAAATAAATAGAGAATGCTGTGTTTAATACAACTTTTATTTGTCGAAATGTTAATAGATGAACCTACATAGATACTTACCGTAGTTTACGCGGGTAGTACCTACACATTTAAATAAATAAATTTAATGGTTTAAAACGCCATAGTTAAACTTATTTGAAAAGAGTTTAATTACAGCCGCACGTTTCGGATGAATTGCAGTAGCCGTGGTCACGGGGAGACTAAAGATAGAGGGCGTCTCTAATGTCAAACTAAAAACTGCTACGCTATCGCCACCTGTTCTGTTTTGCCTGTCGGTCAACATACTCGCACAAACTTTCGCATACAATATTAATAAGTTAGGAAGTAAATTGTAAACTAAAAATTTTGGCTGACTTACCAAGGAAATAAAAATGGTTATAAAAATTTGTCGGAATGAACGACATACAGTCATACACTCTTTTTTATTAATAAGAGCTAATCGTCCGAATTCTGTTTCCCCTCCCTGTGGGGCACGGGGCAACCCATTTCTGTCTCCGAGACTCCGAGGTTGTAGAGGCACGTAGTTGATCAGACTTCTGTGCAATGCCGACCGAAATAATCTATTGTTTCTGGGATTCGAATCCAGGACCTCTCGCGTTTTACCCAATGCTAGACAATATGTTAACCGATTACAGGTGCATATAAAATAAACTTACATATTTTAATCTTTGGAATCTTAATTTGTGTAAATTTTATATTACTGCTATTAAAATAACGCCTATGACAGCTCATATGTAAGTAATCGACTAAGCCAGAAAGATTTGAGAGGCTTTACCTTGACTTGGTAAAAGAAGTTCTCTTTTTCTATATTAAACTAAGTTTCATATTTTTAAATATATTGATTTACAAATGCTGTAGTCATTCAAGTCGTTCTTATGTTAATACTTGAATATTTTATTCATAATCGATGAACATTTATATGATAATCAAACCATACCTGTTTAATAAACGTAATCCTCAAATGTCTAAATAGGGCTTTTCAAAACCAACTTTCCCACCTACACTTACCCTAAAAATTATTTCCAAACTAAATCAATTAAGGTCAAACAAATGCTGTTTTCTCTAACTATTTTCAGGATTCAATTATCGTTATGAACGAGGGAGTAGGTGCTAATCTTCAGTGTTGCGAGCTAATGGGTAGTCCCTTATTTTAGGGATTATACATCGCTATAACAAGTTTATAACACTTGTTGAGTTATTTGTTTAAATGAAAAACTGAAAAAAATGTACAGCGGTAAAGTTTATTATTTGTTTACTACGGATTAATAATATAAAGATTCTATAAATATGTAGTATTAAATAAAGCAGAAGATTTGTAAAGCTGTAATGAAATCATTTTGATTGAACACGTAACGTTAATAAATTGAATTAGTGGGTACTAATAATGACGATATCGCGTGATTTATAAGTTTACAAGACTTTTTTACCTCATATTATTGAACATTCCATTGAACGAAATGAACTGGAACCTATATTCCTTATTTTAAAAATTGTTAGCATGCACAAAATAATAACATCAATGAAGAATTTAGGATCTACAGTTTTATTTGGCTTTCGATGCTTTCAAATCTGACATTACAGTCTGATAAGTCGAATAAGAGCAATATTTTTCATCAACGTATTAACGTGGTAATATTTTTTACTATTTTTGTTATATATGCAAAAAATATATCTTAATCATAAAGTAAACAATATTTAATTGTTTAGCGTCTCAAAATTAAATTGACAAATAGTTTAATTACTGTGTATAGTTTACGCGAGTAGTACACATTTAAATAAAACACTTTAACGGTTTAGAACGCGATATATTAGTTAAAATTATTTGAAAATGATTTTTAACTGTGGCTCGACGTTTCGCACGCAGCAAAATCATTTTCAAAAAAGTTTAACTAACATATCGCGTTATACCGTTAAAGTGTTTTATTTAAATTAGTTTAATGATAAAAACGTCTGACAATATCCGAATCGAACATTTAGAGAAATAACGCTTAATTTATACATTTCCAGTCGTCGGAGCAACGCGTTCTCATTCCACGAAATAAAAGCTCCAACAAAAATGGCTGCAAGACCAGCTCGACACTATTATTGTACTTTTTTCTTTTCTGTTTAGTTCTGATCGTTTTCCTATATTGCGGTTGCTTTTTTTCTATTTACATCGTTTATGTGGGTTTCGGTTGTGAATATAGAAACGTCGATTCGCTATTTTCATCTGTTATTGCATGACTTCCGTATGTAACATTAATTGGTCTTATCAAAGTTTTAATTATAGAACTTAAGAAAACAACGTTTGGTTCACGCGTAGGTATTTGAGGCCGTGGCTTATGATTCTATGCTTTTTTTCTCTGAAGAAATTAGAAGTCAGACTAGTTTATGGTCAATATCTGTCACACGTAAAGAAACCACAGACGAAAGTACAGTATTAAGCTTACGTGTTCATATAGGCTGTTATTTATAAAAAAATAATGTTGATAAAGAATACAATTAATAGTAAGAGATGACATTATATGGCATAAACGTAAAAACGTTTCACAGATAATTTATGAATGTATAGTAAGTTAAAACAAACATATATCACACTAGCTGAGCCTGCGACTTCGTCCGCGTGGAATAGTGACTTGGGGTAGAATTTTTAATTATTTAGTCTGTTTATTAATTTATGTAATTGCGCATTTATCCCAGCCAATCTATGTTGTAAGTGCTACTTTGCCGCAACACTCTCACCTCACATCACTCCTGCTCTAACTCCCACACCTCCCACTCGAACTCCCACTCCCACTCCCTCTCCCACTCCTACTCCTATTTCCAAAAAGCCCAAGAGTATGTTTCATTATTCTAGCTTCAAAAACCACGAATTTCACTACAAACTTTCATCCCCTTTTTTAGCATTAAAAAGCCTATGTTCTTTCTCAGGGTCTAGACCATTTGTATACCAAATTTCATTCAAATCGTTTAGTAGTTTTGGCATGAAAGAGTAACAGACAGACAGAGTTACTTTTGCATTTATAATACTAGTAAGGATATCAACATACAGGCAAACATTCTAAAAACAGCTCTTAAGCACAAATCCTGGATAATTTTTTAATTTCAAGTACATCTCAATCTAAAATCAAATTATATGTGAAGATTGGTGCTTAGATATGCCTTACCTTAGCTAATACCAGTCAAAGAATTAATTGACCTCGTAACAAGACGCTGAAACGAACTCAAAAGGCGATCGAGATTATGAAATAATGAGTTCAGAGCCTTATCTTTGTACCAAATCGACGTTTAATGCTTCCAGACGTTTCGTGATGGAGTGTCGGCCGTGTAAATGCAAAACGAATTTCTTTCTCTCTCTTATTTTACATGCATATGAAATGGGCTGAAATACCCGTACAATGGCGAATTACTACCTCTTTATTTTTACCAACAATACATACACGTGTGAAGGAAAGCACACATAAATACAATCTATACTAATGTATAAAGCTAAAGAGTTTGTTTGTTTGAACGCGCTAATCTCAGGAAGTACTAGAAATTTTTGTGTTGGTTAGACCATTTATCGAGGAAGGCTATAAAACATTGCAATGTGACTTATAGGAGCGAAGAAACAGGAAAAAATAGTCATCTTTGTGGGTTTTCGTGGATGAACAAGGTTCAAATTATAAAAAATAATACGGAAATAATGTTTATTTTTAAAATTATAATAATAATAAAATAATCTAAAATAATGTCCGATAATCCGAATAACCTTTTAGGATTAACTTGCAAGAACAAAGGGACGCGGAAGACGTTTTGGGTATAGTTATAATTTGTGAAGATATGGAGGAGGTTTGCAAAAGCAAATTTTATTTCCCAAAATAACTATTCTACGCGGACGAAGTTGCTGACATTGGTAGTAGTAGTAATGAATAGATAGTTATCTTAGTATGTATATGTAGCTTTAATTAACAACGTTCAAGTTGATTCCTGTAGAAAACTGAGCGATAAATTAAAAACCCAATACATTTAATTGAAGATTCCTTAACAATGCCCTACTTAAAACGGAGCTGGTGAAATAGAAAAGTTTATTCAAGCAGAAATCGGTTTGAACGATTCTCAGCGCCTTTTTATAGTCTAGGTTAACTTTGAAATTGCGGCGATTTCTCGTAATGATATTAAAATGGCTGACATTGTTTTCATTACACCTATATCTATCTAGACGTAATTGTAAATGTAGTGAGATATAATAGAGAGCTTAAGATGTTTATTTACGCAATAAATAAAGTTACACTTAACACTACATATATATAACACATATATTATAGCTAGTGTTAGCGACTTCATCCGCGTGGTATAGTTATGTTGAGCACCAAAATTCGTTTTTGCAAACCTTCTGTACCACTTTATACAATTTATGCTGTTACCAACGACGTCGAATACTCTGCTTGATACTAAATACTAATAATTTTTAACAATACAAAAATACACTAAAACACACCTTCGACCTTACCTGTAACATAGATTGATACTCCTTCAAACTATAGTTTTTCTCATAACTTATGTGTTTCACACTACACCACTAATTCCCTTACTCGAAAAGTATAGGAAAGAATTATTTCAACGACGTAATAATTACGTATTTCCTTGTATATATACAATTATTTGTTTACGTCGATAATCTTCGTAGAGAAAAAACCAGTCAACCTCTTTTAAATAAAAGACTTCATCGGTTTAAAACGCGATATATGTTAGTTACGTTTATTTGATTTTTTTAACTACGCCCCGATGTGTCGTAATTGACATATATAGCGCGTTTTAAACCGTTAAAGTGTTTTTTCAATGTGTACTAGTCGCGCAAACTACAGGCGAACTTCTGCTTAAGAGTTATTTTCAATAACTAAACAATCTATTTAAAGTCCTCCCATGTTTCTTGACGACAATTTTCCTTTTCCTCACTATTAAAGGACCCTAATCGACGCTGACGAGTGCCTCCCACGTACACATCAGACGGACAAACACTTCTACAAAGGCACGCCTCTTAACGCTTGAGCGGAATTTTCTCATACTTTCGTGGAATTTCTTTCAACTATTATTATTTAGCTGATGGCCACGCCTTCTATGTGCTGGAGCTAGATGTATTAATTTCTTTTCCGTTTCGGTTCACTGGGCATATGTCATCGAATGTTTTCTTCTATGTTCATTTCATTACTTATGAATATTGCTTCAACTCTGAAACAAAACAAGGTATTATTGTTCTGTCATAAAAGTAACATAAAAATGATCCTTTGAGTTAATCTTATTAGAAAGACATATAATGAAATTCTTGAAACTTACTCGAAGAAGGAAAATTTCTTTTTTGTATATTTTTTGGGTAGGTTGAACTGTTTTCGCAGCACACGCAATAAGCTCTCGAATATACATAAATTTCCCTTTTTTTTCACATTTTCCTGTTTCTTCTCTTCTGTTGGCCTGATGTGTTATAGCCTGAAGTCTTCCTTGCCATAAATGCCATTCCAACAAATACAACATTTTTTGAATTCGAACAGATACTTCCTGAGAATGGCGCGGCCACAAAAACAAACAAACTCTTCGGTTTTGTAGTAATAGTATAGATAAATAGATTTTTAAGTAAGGTATATTTAGCAGTCTGTAGTACTTTTAATGTCTTTTCAAAAAAGTCTCTAGTATACTTTTAATGTCTTTTTAAAAATACATGAGCATCATAAGTTTAGTTTAACAACTATTTTATTTAGTATGTAAGTGTGATAAAATTTCTGTCACGAGATAGATATAATGGATTATAAATAATTTATAGTAGGCGTGAAAAATCAACGTACATTACGTTAAACGCGTCACAGTAATAAATCGAATTTCCGTATAATTATTTAACTTTTCGGGAAAAGTGTTTCGAAGTGAGTTTTTAATAAATTCGTGTTTAACGTATAATTATTCGCTCTATTGAACGATTCGTTTCGACGCAGTGACTCCGAAATCTCTTTTAATATTTAAAAATATGTTTATTGTCATCGGCGACTCACGATATTAAAAACTTAGTCTTTCGTTGTATTTTAAATGTCTTTACGAAAATATAAAAGCTTGAAAATAATGTTTTTCCAATATATCCTATAAAAAGATACAATCATATTTACTCGTAGTCGGCTCATGTCGGAAAAATGATTACCATTAAAATATATTTTTTTCGTTTATTTGTAGTGTAAAATATAAACGAACATAAGAATACTTGCCTATCTAACTTAACGCTGAATAAGAAGTGTAATGATTAATATTAAAAGTCAATACTAAGAACTGATAGATACAGGAGTGTCATGAAGGTCGGGCTATTTATAAATATTAGGAAGGTAGTTCGCGTGGCGTGAGGCAATTGTGGAAATAATAGGTTCTTGTTATATGTGAAGGGTGTGTCTTTGTACACTAGCCGTTGCTACTCACTAGTTTCGTTTTTGATGTTGTTTCAGAGTGCAAGAGAAAAAAGTAATAAGTATTTGGGATTACCTTTAATTAATAAGCAAATAAATCTACCAATAAGTTAAAGAAATATGATCTTTAGGGATATTTTTATTAAACAATATTAAAATACGTCTATACGCGAGTAGTACACATTAAAAAAACCATTTAACGGTTTAAATCTCGAAATATATTAGTTAAAATCTATTTATAATTATTTTAACTACGGCCCGACGTTTCGAATGCTTTGTAGTAGTCGTGGTCACGGGAGAACTGTTTCTCCGGTTCCATGTATACAGTTTAACTGATATATTTCGAGTTTTAAACCGTTAAAGAGTTTTATTAAAATAAATAATTATTTCAATGTTATTTTCAGACGGTATATAACGGTGTTACAATAAAAAATATTTTTTATACGCAGTAGAACGATAGGTTCCTACGCCGCAGAAAAAAAAACAATGAAGAGCAGAAATAAACATTTCCAGTGTAACAGAGTGATAGGCCCATTAATACAGCTTCAACTGTTCGGAGTCGTTGAAAAATGCCAATCGGAAAACGTGGAGTTTTCTAGAAAAGCGTACAAAGCTACCCGTTTTGGATTTTCGATGTCCTAGTTTCGACGCGTTCGAGTTCGTAGTTGTAGGCTTGGAAGTTGACTTGTGTTAAAACTTTTATAGGTAACACTGTGTAGTATCGAATTGTATAATAGAAAATAAATTATTTAAAAAGTTAAATGAATGATACCAATTTCATAAATGTATGTTAAAAACTTACGGAAAATCTCTCTAGATACTCAGCGAAAATCAATAATTTATCTACAAGGAGACATTTATCTGCAAAAAAAAGAAATATAAAACCTCATTAGTTTCCGTTTATTCTAACTTAATAAACTTGAGTAATATTATTTTAATTACAACAGAAATATACGAAATAATCTATATATAATAAATGTTTTGTTCGAGGATAGAGCCACAACTTTTTCAATAAAAAAACGCACTGTAATTATTGTAGGAGTTAATTCCATACTGGGTGTAACTGTAATATATACCATGTATTACCAATTATAATAGTATTGTTAAATATTAATAACAATAGTTATGAAAATTTTATTACTTTTTACATGTTATTGCACATGAAGCCACTATATAATTTAAAATCGAAAATAAATTGAAAAAAATTTCGACTCGGGCAGGACTTGAACCGGCATCGTCAGCGTTCCGTGCTGTTGCTCTGTGACTCGGTAGCCTAATTGGAGAGCAACAGCACGGAACGCTGACGATGCCGGTTCAAGTCCTGCCCCAGTCGAGAATTTTTTCAATTTATTTTCGATTTTTAAACAATAGTTATGTCTAATGTTAATTACGTTACGTTTTCGTTAAGAAATAACCGTTTGCTTCTTTCCGCCATAGGCCTCGTCCAACTTCCTCCACTCGTCTTTTAGTGTTGCAATTCTCGTCCGTGTTTTCCTGCTATAACTTTAACAGTAATAATAAAGTTCAAATACTCAAAGAAACCCCACTTAATACGAAATCGAATAGGAAAAAAGGCGGATCGAGTCGTTATATAGCCCCATATAATATTTTAAAAGGTCCATATTTTTAAGGTCATAATGTTTTATGATCGACCCTGAGCTTGAGTGATTGTCGAAGCTCCTCACGTGCTGGATTACGTGACGTTAATATTGGCGTTCGACACGTATAGGCTAATGTATGAAAATCGTCACGGGCTTCGTGGAAAATTCGATGACAGGCGAAAACGTATTTTCCTAATGTTAACAACGTATTAACATAGTCTTTGTTATTATGGGTCCTTTGCCGGTGATGTCAGTTATACGTAAGATTTATTTTCCTTAGTCAATTTTAAATAAATGACGTAACGGTTTAAAACGAGACATATATAAGTTAAACTTTTTTGAAATTTATCGAGGAGACCCCCCGAATCACTCATCCGAAACGTCGGGCCGTAGTTAAAATAAATAATGTCTGTAGTTTACGCGAGTAGTACATATTGAAATAAAACACTTTAACGGTTTAAAACGCTATATATTAGTTACTTGTTTGAAAATTATTTTTAACTACGGCCCGACGTTACGGATGCTTTGCAGCAGCCGTGGTTACGGGGAGACAACGTATTTAATATTGATTAATATAATAAAAGGGGCCGAATACATCATCGAACACCAACCACTTTGAGTCAAAGCCCATTGATGTTACTGGCGTTCGGCTAATATTTGATAGATATTTTAAAATGCCTTCCATTAGTGTAGGAAATATTCAAGAACTAAATGATTCATGTTGTATTTGTAAACTCGTGTAGCCGCTAACAGACGACACTCTAGGGATTTCCTTGACATAGCAAACGATGTACTGTAAAATATTCTAAAAGGAAATACTTGCAATGTGGTTAGATACATTACCCAATTTATACTACCGTACACAAGCGTAGCTTTGTAAAGTGTTAGGGAGCAAGAAGTCTTAAGTTCAAATTTTAGGAAAGCATAAAAGGCTGATAACATATTTATTTCGTCAATTATATTTAAATATGTAGATGTGGATGGATCAGTGAAAGTACTAATTCTCACTCAATTTGTTCGTCGCGAGACCTCGCCTCCATGTTTTGAATGAAAACCTTGTTTGTTTTAAAAAGTACAAAGTTACAGTAATTAAGTGTACCAAACAAAATCCAGTCGTTATGTAAATAGTCAGCAAATACGTCAACAGCTAGTTAGCAAACTAATATTGAACATGAATATGTAGCAGCGAGATTGCAAATTCAACAGTTTTGCATAATTATTGCGAGATAGTTTCGATTTTTCCATAATTTTTCACAGTGAATTTACACATTTGGATTGACATTTCGTACGCTTGTAACGTTTTATATTTGAAGCTTTAATATTTTTCATTTGGAATATGATATCTCTAGCTGTGTCAGCGACTTCTTCCGCGTAAAATAGTTATTTTGGGCATCCAAATTTGTTTTTGCAAACCTCCTGTTTGCCTTTATAAATTTAAACTGCTATTCGACATCGATATCGGACGCGTCCCTTCGCTTGCGACCTGTCTTTCGGGTCCCGTCGTTCTCGCAAGTTATTCTTTAAAGATAAACATATGGTGTTGCCGACATTCTTTTAGATTATTTAAAAAGGAATAATTCTTTTATGCATATTTTTTGATTATCTTTAAACGGTTTCGTAGCGTACGCATCGGAAACCCACAGAGATAAAAAATATTTCCAGTTTTTTTCACATTTCCCGCTGCTTCTTCGCTCCTATTAGTTACAGCGCAATGATTTATCGAGAAAGGCTATACTTCTTCGATAAATGTTGTAACTAACACAATTTTTTTATTTATTCGAACCAGTTGTTTCTGAGATTAGCGCGGTCAGGCAAACAATCTCTTCAGCTATATATATTCGTATAGATAGATATAAACTAAAAATGTATTTGGAATGAAAATCTTTCACGTAGGACTTGATCCGGTATCCGTAGAGTTTTAAATTTCATTTTATATTTAACTAGCTGTGCCCGCGACTTCGTCCACGTGAAATAGTAAATTTGGGTTCGCTATGCATTAGTAGATATTATTAAAAAAACGCATTGCAAAATGTGTGTGTATGACGTTTTTGAATGACTTTTTTATTTTTTTACATTTTTTTTGGTGTACGATAAACATCAATTAATTTAAACACAGTATAAAATATGAAAGGTCTGTAAAAACATATTTCTTTGGTGTTTGAAACAATAATTATTTTTATGAAAGATGAACGTTATTTTATATTATGTGATAAAGCATTATAAAATATATTAACAGTCCTCTCACGAAAATACGACCACTTCAAGATAACGCAGAACACTCAATGCTCCATTTTATTGGGACAATATTTATTTAAGAGACATGGCCATTTAGTTTAAGGGTCCTCTTATAACAATAGTCACTTTTATTAAATTAATGGGTATAAACAATATATATGTTTAGTAGTATCTGTGATCGGGCTCGTTGGTCTATTGGTAGAGCAATGTATGACTAATGATAAACAGGTCGTGGGTTCGATTTCCCGAGGTCCCACAATGAAAAGGTTTTAAATTTAGACAAATTTTTATTTGTGGTGCGAATTTAATGACTAGGCTTTAGACTTTAAAATATATTAAAAAAAATAAAAAACAGATTATGAAACGGCCATAGAAATGTGTAGGCCCCGTTATCCAAATAGTATAAAGTATAATATTTTATTTTTGAAAATAGAATATTTATTAACAATGAAAAGTTTTTAAACGTTTCGTACGTTATGGCTTATTTAGTAAACATTTTGATCCAGCTCTAGGAGTAATCAAGCCGAGTCATCTCCTTAAATAAATTGTCAAACAATTGTTACTTATTAAAACGTACTTTTAGATCCTATCCTACTTACCCCACTAATATTGTAAACGTGAAAATTTGTATGTATGGATGGATGTTTGTTTCTCTTTCACGCAAAAACTACTGAATGGATTTCAATTAAACTTTCCAATAATATAGCTTATACATCAGAATAACACATAGGCTACAATTTATAAAGATATTGTGTGAGCTGTCCAAAATATGACATTAAGTGTCAAGTAACTAGGAAAAATCCTACCTTTCTGCGAGCTATTCCTGCGTGCGCTGCCATAAACGTTAGTTACACATAATTATGTAATGTATGATATGATGGACATCTTTTAGTTTAAATGTGCGATACTACATAATCCTAATTAATCCTGCGTAGACAAAGTCGCGGGCACAAGTTAGTATCCAATAAACGATCTTTATCATTCAAGATCGCCCTACATGCTTCAGTCCCTGGAGGATACTAGACCATTCTAACCCATTTTAATTTTTAAACGTTCGATCTCCGTTAAAGATTTCTTACTTTCAATTCCTTACTAAGATTTATGCTAGTCTTAAGCTTTTAACGGTAATTTCGCAAAACGCTGGAATGTTCTTTGTTCTTAGCATTCAAATTCTTTTAGCAAACGAACTTACAGTACATGTCAGTACCGACTTTAGAGGTTCAAAGTTCCTCTTTAGCATTTGTAATATATCCTATAAAGGTTTTTAATTGACACTTGTATTCAACATAGCACAACCGTCTAACACGCTAATCTCAAGAACTACGGGGACTATTTTTTCTTGTGGGTTTCCGTTGTGTACGCTGCGAAAATGGTTCAAGATACCGAAAAAAATTGTTTAAAAGAATGAATCTTCTTTAAATGATCTAAAAAATATCATATAACAGTTTATCTCTATCTTTTAAGATTAGCTTAAATTTAACAAGAACGAAGGGACGTGGACGACGTCGTGGGTAACAGTTTAAATTTATAGAGTTGAACATAAGGTGTTCAAAAGTAAATTCGATGCTCAAAATAACAGATTTCGATTGACAGTCTTCCAATGCGATCCACATTGATGTTTGACAATGCGTTTATGGGCATTGAAATCCGAAAATTGTAAAGAAAAAGCTACTTATAAAAATGGTTATCTATGCAAATATTAAATCACTAAAATAAATACACACAAAATGTGTGTTACCTACCAGCTATATGTATTTTTAGAGCAGAGGAAAGACAAGCGCAGGGTATTTTTTGTTTTGTTTTGTTTTATTCAAAGGTAAAATACCTCAGCCTATAACGTCTAATTAAGATACGCGGTTTAACTTTGGGCATCTGAATACACAGACGGATCGAAACCTTGGATATACTATTCACGAGTTTTTCCTTCTCTGGCACGTACCTACCACCCTACCACCCCCAACTACCACCAATTTAAAATTTGGCAGACACTGTCTAGCATGTATACAGAATAAATATAAAATAAAATAGAAACATGTGGATCCAATGAGAATTGAACCCACTGCCAATCATACACTGCTAGCGTGGGGGCAACGAGTTCGTGGCTATGATATCAAAATACTGCATTGTTCATCAACAAAATAAAATATGAAAATTCCTGAACAACGAAGTTATGCACTAACAAAAACAAGCATATATACGACTAAAATTAAAACCTGAAGGTGTTTAAAAATAAATAACAAAATATACACTTCTACTGGGCCGCTGAACTCGTTGAGGCTACGTACAGTATATAAGTATCGTGGATTCGTAGTGTTTTGGTTCCAAAACGACGATATTACGAAGCTGAAGAGTTTGTTTGAACGCGTTAATTTTAAGAAATAGTCGAACTGGTTCGAATTGAAAAATGCAGAAGGTTTCAGGCTTTAAAACATCACGCGGCAAAAATGATTCATCTTTGAAAGTTATAAATGAAATTGAAGAGATTTACAAAAACAAATGTTAATACCCAAAATAGCTATTCTACTCGAACGGAGTCACGAGCCCAGCTAGTGTTATATAAAAGAGCATATGTGCGAAAATAATTGAGAACCTCCTTTTTTTGAAAGCACTTAAAAGTAATTCACGAAATATAACGTATCACAAAATCCATGCTGCTTAGTACCGCCGTGAGGACAATCACATACAATTTATGAATTTCCTTGAGATATGATGCGCTATTAATAGAAGTTTTCCCTCAAGTTCATACAAACAAAACGAAATCGTGTCTGAGTACGTCTGTACGAATTAGTCGTCGGGTAAACAGTTCGCGTCGCTCTGCGTCTTAATTACGACTCGCAAAATATTTGTTCTTGCATTCACTAATTTTGAGACTTCACGAAACTAAGCTTTGACGTAATACTTTTCAAATTGGGTTGCGAATTAAACGGGGTTCTAAAAATGCACGAGCATTTTTAGAACTCGACGATGTATTACTATATCCGGATCTCGTGATCCGGAAATAGTAATACAAACCGTAAATTAATAAATGTCTACGTGACATTTCTTACTTATATCCAGATAAATTTGGCTATTCTTTTGTCTTGGTCCTGCCTAATAAATAAAAAAAAAAAACGAAAAATTAGATTTGCCAGACGTTCAAAACCAAAAGACATAAAAAATATACAAAATTAAATAAATAGTTTTATTTAAACGAGAAGGAACAAATAAAAGTTTTGGTGTAATGTATCGGCGTAGAATCAATGTCTCAATTTTTTCTGAAACATATTAGGCTTCGTCTGGAAATCTGGATATTAAAATGGTGGTAGTAATATCGAAATTTCGTCTGGTTTAAGAACAACCCCCCACAAATGAACGATATAAGGTTAATCACGTTTCGGTTTAAGTTTGTGCGATTTCCGAATATCCAAAGTCAAAATAGATCGACAGCGCATCTTGTTTAGATGTTGGAGTTTCCCTTATGATCGAGTTACCCTATGTCTTTCTCTATCATAAAAAACATAGGCATGTTTATAAATACTATATTCTAAAACAAATATTAAATCTCATGCTTTATAAATTTTGATATTATGAGCACAGCGGTTTAACGTCACGGTTATCAGGAACAAAATTTTCTTATGAATTTAAGCCCACAAAACCCTATTTCCCATCTCAATTAGGTTTTATACAAGTTTTATTATATTATTAACAGGCTGTGTTACTTCGTTCGCGCGGAAATTTCGACATTTCCCAAGGGGTGGTCGGATTTTTCCGGGGTAAACGAGATATTATTTAAGTGGAATAATCTTTTGACTACTTTAAAGATATCGATCTTATTCACGTGTGGTACTTTCCACATGTAAAAATGTATAAGAAACATATTATATTTTTCTTCAAATAGGAAATTTGTAACAAGCTTACAAGAATAATTAAAACCAAATAAAAAAATAAGTATTTCATCAAGTATTTTTATGTAAAAAAGTTATTGAAAAACACTTAAACTTAGCTGTTTAAAACGCGAAATATATTAGTTTATTTTATTAACAAGTTTTAAGTACGGCCTGACGCTTCAGATACAAAGACTAATACATCTCGCGTTTTTAATCGATAAAAGTGTTATATTTAAATGTGTTCTACTGGCGTAGACTACAGACGCTATTTAAAAAGTCATGGTAAATCTTAAACGTAAGTTTGCGGGTTTTACTAACGAGTTATCTCTAAGACGAAGAGCCACAACATTTTTCGACGAAGGATATCTAACCTAAGGATTTAACATATCACTTTTATAGTAACTGGAGCGTAAAAAGTAGGACACTTAAAAATTACCTTTTACAATTTAAATAAAACACTTTAACACTTTAAAATTTTATTTAGTTTTCTCATAGTTTCAAAGGAGATAAGATTCCCAGCAGTTGGGACTGAAGGGAAAGGCTGTATCTGTGTATATTATAAAAATAAATGCATGACTTACAGCAGCTAAATAAATCGTTAAACTTTCTTATTTCACTCGTGAAAAGGAAAAGTTGGTCAAACACAGTTTGCTAAAACTTTTCCAATTATTTCGCAACAGGTCAACGTAAGCTCCACTGAAATAGAAAAATATTATACGTATTTACTTCAAGCTTTCATAGCTAATCTAAGATTCAATATTTAACGTCAAACTTGTTACGACGTATAAATAAATAATTAATTAAAAAAACAATGTTTTAGCACTAAATACTGTCTGTAGTTTACGCGAATAGTACACATTTAAATAAATCACTTTAAGGGTTTATAACGTGATATATTTTAGTTAAAGTTGTTTAAAAATTATTTTAAACTACGGCCCGACGTTTCGGATGCTTTGCGGCAGCCGTCACGGGGAGACTAAAGATGAAGGATGTCCCTGTCGTCAAAGTAGAAAAAAATGCTACGCTATCGCCATCTGTTCCGTCGAAGTTGGTATTAGGTGAAACTGGCCGGGTCCTTGCAGAATTGACTCACAGTGGCTTCGATTTTACCGGCATGCTGCTTATTGGCGTCGAAACGTCGGGCCGTAGTTGAAAATTATTTTTTAAGGTTTAAGGTTTAAAGACATTTATTTCTCAAAAAAAGATACAAGATCACTTACTTGAGAATACTATACAAATCTACATTAATTTTACAATTCTACCCGCGTGCAACGCTCAAGAAATTATTATGACTAAGGATTACGCATTACGCTGTGTTTGTAAACACATGGATGAAAAGTTGTTTCTTGAACGCCACTGGCGGCAAACGTTTGAGGTGCGATGGGAGATTGTTAAACAACTGTGCTCCATGAAATGTTAACAGTTTGTGTCCATAATTTGTTCTTATTTTTGGCAAGATAAGATAACTGGCGCGGCGAAGACTTCGTTTATAATTATTTTGTTTATTCTTATGTAAAGTTATTTCACTTTTGTGTTTTTTAGATAATGTTTTGTAGATAAATGTACATATATTATAAATATACATTTGATTTAAATTAAGTAATTTAGTTTTTATATATAATTGTTTAGTTGATGTGCTATAAGGTAATTTAAAAATCATTTTTATAATCTTGTTTTGTAGTCTTTGTAGTTCTGATAACTTTGATTTGGATGCAGTTCCCCACAGTTCAATTAGGTATAGAAAATGAGGCTTTATTAGGCTATTGTATATAGTATATCGCAACTTCTGAGGAATACAGGAAGCAATATTGCGTAGGGAACTTAAGATTGAGGAAACTTTACTTTTAATGTTCTCGATATGACTAGTCCAAGATAGCTTACTGTCTAGATGTAATCCTAGATATTTTTCAACTTGCTTTTGTTCTAAATTTTGATTATTAATTTTCAGAGGGGGGTGTGATGGAATTTTTTTATTTTTAGGTTTAAAAATTATGTAACTTGTTTTGCGTATATTAACTGTTAATAAATTATATTGGAACCAATTCGTTAGTTTATTAAGATCAGATTGCGCTTTTAACAAGTTTAACTAAAATATATCGCGTATGCTAGTAAATTCAAATGACCATATGATTATTCGAACTAATCACCACCATAACATGTCCCAAAAGAAAATGATAGTAATACTATAGATACACACTAACGGCTAACCCATTTAAGCGAGAAAAGCTCAACATCTTCTGTAAATGCCATCTTCAAAACTTTAATATTTTTCACATGTTATTTACACACGATGGCACTATATAAATTACAAATCTATTATAAATTGGAAAGATTTACGACTCGGGCAGAATTTGAACCGGCATCGTCTGCGTTGGTTTTGTAGCTCAATTGGTTAAAGCAACAGTGCGGAACGCTAACGATGCCGGTACAAGTCCTTTCCGAGTCGACAGTCTTTTTAATTTACATCTTTTTTTTTTGGTTTCATTAAACCATTTTTGCATCGCACGCAACGCTCGAAGATGATCAGTTTTTCTCGTTTGTTCCACATTTTAACTGTTATAAACTTCCTCTATAAATGCTCTAACAAATTACATTTTTCAATTCAAACCATTAGTTCCTGAGATTAGGGCATTAAAACAAACAAAATATTCGGCTTTATAGTATTAGTGTAGATGTTCCATATTATATATTAAAATAAATTAAAATAATCGATTTTTAATTAATACCAACTTTACTCATGGTAAAATGAGGAAACCATTTCGATCACCACTACACAGCTCGAAAGCCAACCATTTCATAAGTAATTACAAATAAGTAGAATACCTATTGAGGTGATGTAACATCGTAATTTATCTTCCGCAATGTTAGGTACTGTGTAGGCAGTACTGACCTCGTTAGTCCACAAAGGTGATATTAGTTGACTTAGCCAACACAGGTAACACGTTTGCTTAGCGAGTCCAATTTGTTTTACGATGGCACTTTGAAAAATTACATCTAGGTCAAACTTAAATCTATATACGTTATTATTATTTATTATCACTATTAATCATTACTTAACATTTTTTTTTGTTTTCATTAAACCATTTTCGCAGCACACGCAACGGAAACTCTCGAAGATGAATATTTTTTCCTGTTTCTTCCACATTTCCAACTGTTATAACCTTCCTCTATAAATGCTCTAACAAAATGCATTTTTCAATTCAAACCATTAGTTCCTGAGATTAGCGCATTCAAACAAACAAACTCTTCAGCCTTAAATTCAAAATACATTAAAATAAGTTCTTCTCACGAACTACTATAGACTCTGTAGATTCTTAATTGTCCAAAGTAAAAATAGATCGACAGCACATCTTAGATGTTACAAAGCTGGAGCATCAATCCTATAACGTGAACCCCAACCATTCTCCCTCATAAATAAATCTTTTCGTTTTATTCCTATTAATAGAGCTCTCGAAACATCGAAGCTTAATAATTAACTTCGATCGAAGTATTTCAAGCTAAACAGTTAGAACAATGCAATACAGAACCGATTCCGCATTAAATGAGTAAAATAAAAAACGAGGCACGAAGCAAGTAATTGAAAAGCCAGTTCCCGACTTAATCTCTTATTTTTAAGCCGTTTTAAAACAGCGTACCGATTTGCTTCGGATTAAGTTGTCGTTAGAATCGAAATAAGCTAATGAATAAATAAATAAAATCGAAATGAGCTAAACAATAATAAGTATTTGTTAAGTTAATAATTCTTTGACTGTTAGTTTGGTTGATAGCATATTTATTTGAAGATAATTTAAACGGTTCAAATCGCGATATTTGTGAGAAAACTTATTTACCCGATGGTTTGCTGCACTCACACACAACATATTTCGTGTTTTGAAACGATAAAAATGTTTTTTTTTAATAAAAAATTACAAACCATTTATTTGAAGTACTGCCGTAAAATAATGGACCGGCTTCTCTTAGAAAATAAGAGCAGTAATTTTAAAATTAGAAACACGTTTGATCCAGTGGGGATCGTAGCTGCGACCCGTTGATTATGAGCCATACATTGCTACCATAATACCAACGAGCTAGTCGATTTAAAAAAGTATGAAGTTATTGTCTAACTCTACTCGTAGTTACAATTATAGACATCGATCCACACGTCCGTCTGTGTATTGCATTAAATATTTTAAATTGATTAAAATTGCATCGTAACCTGTCTGGGGTCAAACGAAAATAGCTTTTTTACGTCAAATCGACAACTGACACGGCATCAACGTTGTAAATATTTACGAAAAATTATCTGCATTCTGTCCCATTTATGATAGAGAAGGACAGTCCAACATGGTTTACTTGACGGTAGGTGAAATAAGCCAACCTACAGCGTCTAAACAAGATGTGCTGTCGATCTATTTTGGTTTTGTATATATGCGGATATCCACAAACTGAAACCTTGATAAGTCTTATTAAAATAAAACACTTTAATGGTTTAAAACGCGATATATATGAGGTAAACTTATTTGAAAATTATTTTTAACTTTGGTCCGTTTCAAATGCTTTGCAGCAAACGTGGTCACGAGGAGACTGGATACAGGATGTCTCTGACGTCAAAGTAAAAATTGCTACGCTAGCGGCATCAGTTCCGTCAAAGTTTCGCCAAATGTGTTTTTTTTAATGTGTACTACTCGCGTTAACTACAGACAGTATTTAAGTCTTATTAATTAATTTATTATTTTTCTTACTTTTAATCTGTGTAGGGTGGTTCGTGTGTGTGGTGACCCGGACGGAAATTCGATATTAATATTATCCATTTAACATCCAAATTTCCAGTAGTCCAACATTTTCGGAAAAATTATAAATTGATATGAACCCACGACCCGTCCATTATTATTATATATTGCTACCATTTGAGTTAAACATCGATACAAGATCATGTCATTATTAAGTTTATCAATTGTGGGTCTAAGTAAAAGTTTATCTCAACCATCCCTGTATCACAGCTGTTACAATCGGTAAAACTTTGTATATGGTATTAACTTTTTTATACATCGACGTTGTTTAACGCCTTAATGTTGATAAGTAAAAATAAATAAACAGGCTCAATATCCAACAAAATAAAATGTTCGTTATAAAATCATTTGTTTTGGGGGTAGTCAAAATTTTGATGTAATATTAATATACCTACATGTTGACCACCGATGTAGCCAAATGGTTAAATGTGTTGCCTAGCATGGCGTACAGCGCGAGAGGTCTAATCCTAGAGAAACAATATATTGTTTCGGTTGGGCAGGACACAGAAGTTTGATCAACCATTTGTCAAAAAAAATCCGCGACAGTATGTGATACATTATATTGTAGAGATAGATTTTAAAAGTAACTCGCAAGAACGACCCGAAGGGACGCGTGCGACGTTGTGGGCTACGACTATTATTAAAATAGCTGAAAAGGTTGTTTGACACAAATTAATAATATGATGTTCCAAAATAACTACCACGTGGACGAGGTCGCAGGAAGGAGCTAGTACGTCTATGTTTTGTGAATAACTTGCTAGGACGATGGGACGCCGACGACGTCAAGGGTCATAGTTTTATTTTTTATTTGACTTATTTATTTACACTTTATTGCACAAAAAAATGAACAAAAATATAAACGAAATTTAATATTAGCAGGATATCCTAGGAACACACAATGGCTAGGGTTCAAAATGTCTGTCTATGACCGACATTAATGAAATTTGACAAACAACCCTGTTTCAGTTGCCTTTACAACTTGTCTTCAATTTGGTTAAGAGCTGGGCGTGACCGACACGTGTTTCTGTGACAATAATTCCCTCAATCCAGTAATTAGTAATTACTCACTGACCCACTTCTACTCACTTTAAATGTGTGAGAATATTTAAAGGGATTTTGATATACATATACTTAAATACTGTCTGTAGTTTATGCGAGTAGTACACATTTGAATACAACACTTTTAACTACCAGTAAAGTTGAACTAACAAATTACACGTTTTAAACCGTTAAAATTGTTTTATTTAATTACATATACGTATGCCATCTGTATATATAGAGAGAGAATAATTAAAAGTTCATGACTTTACTTAATTAAATTTAATTTATAAATTTGACAGGTGGAATAATCTTCTACGCTGTTGTTCTGCAAAATATTCTTGACATGTAACCATAATTGCTTATTATTTTCAACGAAGAAAACATAAAGAGGGACAGTGAAAATGATTTATAATTCGCCCTTATAAATTTACTAAATTCTCCTATATATGAAATAAAAATATAAAATAATTATACTTTATTGTCTTAAAATTTTAGAAATTATTTTGATTTGTCAAAAATTTTTTGTTTGTCTGTCTGTTTGTCGTGTTTTAAGAGCAATATAACTGAGAAGAACATCTAAGAAACTCAGTCCGGCTTTTTTTAAATATGTCTTATAAAATAATACATCGTTGTGAATTTATTACCAGGCGGTCTGGTCATTATAGACATCATTCAGACAATTCAATACGCCATTTGAGACAATATAAATTTTATAACTTTCTTAAATTTATTTATCGATAAATTTGAAATCTCGACTGGCAATATATACATACGAATACAATTCCCTGTAAATGAATTAGATATTTTATGACCATCAATAATCTATACAACACAACAATGTTTGTCGGGTCATCGACTATCGACATATCTTTTCAACTGTCCAATACATCAGTTTAAATATTCAACATATGTTTAAGTATACAATAATTTGAATACCATTTGAAAAAAAACCTTCATTACCTGTGTTACGTAAAAATGCCCAAGAATGGTCGCGTTTTAAAATGTACATTCACAAAGAAAAATGTTCGTATGAATAAAAAGGTCTGGAGGCTTTTGTTTTCTCATAAGAATGAGAAATTATCGTCAGACCTTGGACGATAAAGAAGTACTGTGCAGATATTTTTCTAAAACAACATTTGAAAACGCGTTTATTTATTTCTAATGTATGTATATATGTTATAATAATTTATATGTATGTTTGTTTGCATTTTTCTTAACCTCAAATTATTAAATAATAAAATACAGGTGTGACGTTACACCAGACTTAAAAACTAAAGACACTAAATCTACATTTACCACCAGTTCTTAAATCAAGGGCGTAAAGTGAACGAGAATTTGTTATGATTGAGAATTGATAAGTACTCAAAAATAAATACCATCTTAAACTTATTTGCAAATTATTTTTATTGTGGCCCGACGTTTCGAATGCTTTGCAGCAGCCGTGGTCACGGGGAGAGTAAAGATGACTCTGACGTCAAAGTAAAAACTTCTACGCTAGCGCTATTCCGTCTAAGTTGGTGTTGTTATAAGAATAATTAATATATCGCGCTTTAAACTGTTGAAGTGTTTTATTTAAATGTGTACTACTCGCGTAAACTACAGACGGTGTTGAATAAATAACACATAAAGATAAAGATTAAGAGAAAATACAAATTTTAATCCAATAATTTATGAAAAAAAATTATAACAGTGCCGTACGCTGTTAGTCATGCGTTAGGTTAGGTAAAATTTTTACAATGTCTAAAAAACTTTTTCAAATGTACATTACTAGAATTTCAACCAACATTTTGGCTTATAAACCATTATACGACAAACCAAAATAACAGACAATTTTGCTCAAGGGCTGTGTTGTAGGGAAATATAAACTGATGTATTCAGCAAACCTTCTCAATAGGGCGCCTTTAATCTAAATCCATGGGTTCCGTATAATTTTACCAAAGGCACAAAGCCGACTAGATTTACTTAATACTCTTGGTATGCGAGATCTTAAGTGTGATGTAGGGCGCGAATGTTGAGATTTAAATAAATAAAACATTGCATTTCGTACGCATTCTATCGGTTTCGACATTGTAGGTGAAAGGATGGCGATCGAAACAAAAAAAGCTTCTTTATTATTTGTATATTCTTCTTGTTAAGATGTTATTAGGCTGGGAAATTTCACATACCATCAAGCCCCATGCTATCCTTCTCTATAATAAAAAACAAATTAAACTAACCCTCCTACAATATGAAAATCATCACTAAACTAAAAACAATGTAAACGTACTTTGTTAAAATAATGCAAGATTCGCTTTTTAAAAATAAAAAGGGTAAAGAGTAGGATATGATAATATATGTCAAAGGCTTTATTCAGTTCTTGATCAAACAAATTATATTGAAAACTTAAAGCCTTGAAAATCTAAGATAGTTTGAGCTGCGAATTAAACCTATTCAAATGTATTATCTCAGTAAAGTTAGTGAAGGTAGTGAGGGTATTCTGAGACCATTAGACATGGCTTAGAGGCTTTAAACTAGGGTACTTTGTAATACTACTTCAAGTTTTGGTCGCATTTGTGCGTGAATCACGCTTATTGTTAAAGTTACAATTATAAACTTGACACTGAAAATTGTTCTTTTGAGAGTGTCTAGACAACGCCGTTGTACGTATATAAAATCAAAATGGACAATAGTAATTCATTATCCGCGATCGTCGTGCTAAAATATACATTACTAATGAATGGTCTTATACTAACTTGTACGCTTATGTATGGTTATGTAAAAGATAAGAATTAATTCCACGTTTCACGGCAGACAGAGCGAATCGGTCAGTTTTTGAAAGGCTCGTTGTATGGCTAAATAAGCACCGGGTTGTGGGTGCGATCCCCACGGGGCCAACATATTTCTAATTTTTCAATTTATATTTTTTCTGAAACGTGGTAGGAATATTGAAATTCCGACCGGGTCACGAAGCACCGTTCACAAATGAAACACCCGTAAAATTGTTTATTTGTTGTTTCAGTCTATGGATTTCCGAATATCCAAAGCCTAAATAAGTCGCATCATCATCATCAGCGCATCCCGGTTATATGCTTCATGTCTATTTCAAAAAAGTTTAACTTAATGACTTGACTTCATTTTAATTATAAGCTAGTAGTAGTAGTAGCTATCGGAGTTCTGTGTTCGATCTAACCAAAATATTGTTTTGTTTTCCTGGGATTCCATCCAGTAACTCGGGTCCTGATTTTGTGCTAAAGGAGTTCTGTAGATGAATATAATATTACTTAAAGTACGTAACGTATTAGAGATCGTTCCAAGAATCTGGCTGCTGTAGGCTCATGTTAATAATAATAAAACTCAGCTCCTCACATCTCATACAAAACAAATCATAAACAAAGCACATTTCATCAAAACCGTATCGCTCAAACCCGACGGGATATCAATAGGGCTGGCACAAGAAGGGGCCAAGAAATGTTAAATGGTAGAATGTGCTGTAAATTATGTTACTTCGTGACGTTTTACCATCACGAGTTCATGACGGAGAATTTATTCCCGACGTTCTACCATCGTGAGCAGATAAAATTATCAGGGGTTGCTCGACTAAGCAACGTTTGACTGACTAGAACGAAAAGTATTTGTTTAATTAAAATGAGTACTACTCGAGTAAACAAAAGATAGTTTTAACAATATTTTAAAATACCTTTTTGGGAAATGCATAACTAGCTGAAATGGCAAAAGTTTTTTGCTATATGAAGTATTTCGATAAAAATTTGATTGCCACAAATCGAATTTGTGATATAATCTTAAAAGATAAACATATATGTCGTATCACGGACATTTTTTATATTATTTAAAGGGTTTGGGTTCTTGGACCGTTTCCGCGGCACACGCGACGGAAACCCGCGAATATGAATAATTTTCTCCATTTATTTTCCATTTCCCTCTGGTTTTTCACTTCAATTGATGACAGCCTGATGGTTTATATCCCGATAAATGGTCTATCCAAGACAAAAATATTTTAATTGGAAGCAGTAGTTCAGCTTTATAACATTAGTATAGATTATGTCATAGTAAAAGTGTGTGCAGAGCTAGCAACCCTAAACCCAAGAGGCTTCGAGAAATAACCTCAAAATGAGGAACACACTCAAAATTATACGACGGGATATTTGCGGGATGAGAATCGTTCCCTGGGCCTTTCTTTGTATTCAGGGGTGGCCAGGGACGAAATACAATTGGCCTTTTTAAATGAATAATCGCAGTTAATTAGGAGGGATGTTGTTAATCTGTAACCGGGGAAAAAACCGCGAAATGACGGTGATTACTTTAAAAACATTTTTAATCTGTTGAACATCGGCTAAAAGCAAAATATTTAAATGTTTATTATATTTATGAAAATCTTCTGCCAAAATCCGTTGATCGCGAGAGGTAACTATCGATACATAGGTCGACCGTACACCGTAGCTCATAGACTCGGATCAAGTCCTGCTCGTGTCGTATTTTTTTTTTAATTTATAATTTAAAAATGCAAAAATAATATTAAGGGAATATGTTTGAAGCTAAATCTAAACTCCAACTAGAATAGAAATGCAACACAAAAATAAAAACAAGAAACGCAACTAGAGAGACAACGTCTAACCTTTGCTTCAATAACATGTCCGCTAGTCTTAAGTATGTCTTCTATTGTGCTTTCAATTCCACTATCGATTCTTGTTATTCCTGTTCAAAATGTAGATTTATATCTATTTCAAAAATACAAAGTATTTTCAGACACTTAATGTACGTTAACTAGATCCTTGGGTTGTCATTTGCCTATAAAAAGGGAAAAGCTGTAAATAAAATCGTTTTCTATTTTTGGCTTTGTTTTAGAAGCTTTTATCAGAAGTTTGGTTCTGTTACGCGTTACTTGTAGAAGTTACATCAACTTCAAATTATTTTATTTGTTATTTTGGGGAATCTAATAATAACTAGAACCTTTACAGTGCGTGTTATAAGGAATTGATGTTAAGAAAATAGTAATTTTATTGATAAACTAGCTGTTTTTGATTAGAAGAAATCATTATTTCATACATATTTTTGGGGTATCTTGAATATTGAGTTTTTGCATCGTATGCCTCGGAAACCCATAATGATGTATAATTTTTCCAAATGTTTTCACATTTCTCGCTGTATTTTGGCTTGTATTAGTTACTGGGTGATGTTTTATAGCCTAGGCCTTCCTCGATAAATGCTCTAACCATCACAAAAACAATTTTAATTCGAACCGGTAGTTCCTGAGATTAGCGCGTGCAAACAAACACACAAACTACAGCTTTATATATTAGTATAGGTATAGGACTCAAATCCCTAATCTACAGCGTACTGTTACGTTGTTGTACATAAGTGATTTCCCTTTATGTTATAACTTTTTCGATCTCCAACACCTCCATTGTAATGAGTATGTAAATAAAAGAAAATTACAGTTACACACTATAATAATATACAGCTTATCTTGAACTACGTTTAAAAATAAATACTAATTTCAAAACTATATTATTTTTTACATATTATTGCACACAAAGGCACTATATAATTTAAAAATCGAAAATAAATTGAAAAAAATTTCGACTGGGTAGCTCAATTGATAGAGCTACACCACGGAATGCTGACGATGCCGGTTCAAGTCCTGCACGAGTTAAATTTTTCAATTTATTTTCGATTTTTAAATTATATAAATACTCATGTTCAGTATAAACATGTAAAAAATATACACATTTAATTATGGAATTTTATCGTCCTTGTATTATTGAAAATAAATTACAAATAGTACGAATATTAATTAAAATAAAAGACTTATACGTATTAATACATTTTAAATCGAACTTATTTACTAATCATTATAAATACGCACCGACACCGACTTTTCTGACGCAGCAGCCGTGATGACGCATGCAAAGCAGCATTTATTTCTACTACTCGCGTATTTCAGAGCAAGAAAACAACATTTTAGTTTGTCCCATCAGCCAAACCCAATTCCGTATATCCAGCGATAGCGCATCCTGTTTATTTCTTCTTCTTCATCTTTGTTGGTATTTCACATTCCATCATGTGAACGCCATTTTTTCGCCATTGTCTGTCCTCCCCTAACAAAAAAAATCAAACACTCAGAGTCTACCTTTGTGCTTATTATAGGCAACATGAAGATAGGGTGAATTAAAACTATTTACCCTTACTGGTTATACGAGGCAGTAAAAGATATTCAAAACAAGTCGAGATAAACGTTTTCATAACAGAGTCGCATAAAAATTCTTTAGACGCACAGCGAGCCCATATGTCACATCGTAGATAAGGCTGGCTACGCACGATGCACGATGTTGTAATAACATTTTAATACAAACAATGACTTTCATCAAGTTAGTTATAAGAAGTAACTTACGGTTTAAAATGCAAACGGTGACGTCGAGCTATATAAATATATGGTTTATACCCGTTAATTGGGCTTCACGTAATAAGTATTACTTAATTTGTCCCGGAATAAAATCGGACACTTAAATATGACTGAGGGTTTTAAGCAGGAAAAGCAAGAAGTTTTTAGACGTATTTATATGTTTATGCTCTATCCCACTAAATTATCTTAATACTAATCTAGGGTATCGTGCCTTTAAAGCCTTATTCCGTTGAAGCATAAAATGCTCAAAGTAGACCGAGAGTTCCCACACTTATTTTATGCGAAACTTGGCAAAAGAAAAACAAATGAGTCTGAGTAAAAATGTTTTCCGCTACTTCTTCGAGTCGAAACGTTTTGCGGGACACACAGAAGTATAGAAAACTCTAATCTTTCAAGCGTATTAGTAAGAGATTGAAAAATAAAACTTTGAACGTGTTTAAATAATAAGAATTGAATGAGTTCAAATTCCATCCGTGTACTTTGAGTGTGAGATATAAAATCATTTAAAGTTATAAAACCAAGATTTAGCTCAACCTTTTACGATATAATATCCAAGAAAGGATTTTAAGAAATATAAATAATTAATTATAATCCTTAAAGGAGTAATTTACAATAAATTAAAGAACTTTTAACAGTTTAAAACACAAAATGTATGATAGTAGTTTTTTAACCGAGGCGATATTTTAGATAGACGGGTTACTCAAGATAGATGGCACTATAGAGGGCATCCCTAATGTCAAAGTCTATATGCTACGCTGTTTTAACAAATGGCACTAGCGTAGCAGATTTTATAAAAAAAATGTTTTATTGAAATGCGTCATAAAATAGAAAAAAAATCAACAACCAAAGCGGTCCGTGCTATTGCTCTAACAAGCAAATTCATCATATGCAAAACATGTGAAAAATATTAAAGTTATTTTTATTTCATTCATAATAACGATTAATTATTACGCGATCACGAAATCTGTGTGTCGTTATAAAACTATTCAACGTTTTATTTCACGTTGCGATATGAAACTTCTTGTAGACACTTATGGCCCGGAGGCTCGTTATCTTCTTCAGATAAACCGCGAAGACTATTTTATATTGTCTCTTGTTAAGGCCTTGGTTGAAAGCTTTGGGAATAAATCTTTAACGATCCTGGGAGCTATCTCAGATTATATAAATGTGAAAAAATGTCCACTAGAACTTGTTAGAAAATAAACGTTCTGTATCGTGTTATCATTTATACATTTTACCCTATTTGGTAAATCCGTTTTGATGTATATGAGCTGAATCGTCGCTGTCGTGCCATAGTTAAATATATTATAATAAGTCATACTTCGCTTCTAAGTCGTAAAGAGTTTTTTTATTTAAATAGTCACATATTGATTTATTGGATACGGAGGTTTTATCTATAAATTAAAATAGTAATAATGAAAAAGTAAATGCAAGGAAGATGTATTTTTAAAGAACAGGGATTTGTTTCCCGATTGTGTAAAAATGTTGATGTCAGCAACTTACACGTGCATGGCTAACAGGAGTATTCTAAGGATATTAATAAATTAAATCTTAATTGCCTCAATATTTAAAAAACCTTAATTGATAGTTTCCCCCAATATTAATTCCATTAAAACCCCGCTTTGTGCCTTAGTTGTAAAACAAAAATAAAAACAAGGAAAGGGCTTTCCACAAATAACAGTTTGGAACATCCGGAGCACGTAACCGAAAAGAACTTAGCGTTAACGAAGGTTTAGCTTTTAAATAATTTAACGCGTTTAACGAATCGTGAATGAATCTAATTTGATCATTGCTCATTCAAATCCTTGAGATATTCGATTCGAGTCTTTGATCTCCGGGCGGCTTTTCTTGTGACATTTCGTTGAAATGTTTCTACCGAAATCAATGATATCCTATTAATATTATAAAAAATAAATATTTGAGAACTACGGTACACAGCAAATCTCATTTTTATGATAGAGGAGGCCATATAACATCTAAACAAGATGCACTGTCTGTCTAGCTTTTTTAACTTCAGATATGTGTAAAGATAGTTTGCTTGGTACATTGTAACGGCAAAGATTAGAGTTAGATGAGGTTATTTATGTTTGAAAACTTTATTATTTTTTACATGTTACTGCACATGAAGGCATTATATAATTTAAACATCGAAATGTGTGTTTGTAATTTTACCTTCAATGATTTCTTAAGATGCAAAGCATAAGACGTTGAACCTTATTACGCAAATGTTAAGGTTGAAATTACATTGCGCGAGAGGTGCATGTATCAATAAGTTGAAAAAATTCGACGATGAGGTGTAGGACTCGGTAGCTCAATTGGTAGAGCAAAGAACATGCTGACGATGCCGGTTCAAGTCCTGCCCGAGTCAAAAAAATTTTTTTAAATTTATTTTCGATTTTTAAATTAGGCTATTTATTTTAATATATTCGTTGCGCAACGCAAGAGCAACAGTACCGAACGCTTTGATTGTGGGTTTGTGTTCAAGTCCGCCGTGTCCGGCCGCATTGACTTTTTTACAATTCTTTAAAACATAATATAATTATTTACATGAATTTTGAAATTGTTTTTTTAGACGTATTTCATTAGATTTATATATATAAACCGCAGAATTTCGCAGAGTTTTTATTAATACGTGTAATAACGTTATAGCTTATATAGTATGTATGTAAAGGCTTAATGGTTTCACATTCAGTGTACATTATTACTGAATTAACCCTTGGGACGTGAGGGCGCGCCTGTAATTATATTATTAAACTCCTAATGCATAATATGCTTAGAAGCTAACAACACACATACGTGACTCAAACAACTCATAACTGATCTTTATATTTGACATTGACATACATATTAACAATAAACAAAAATACATAGTATTTTTTTTGTTTGATCGCCATGTTGCGGAATACGTCGTTCCATTTTTAAATGACACGATACATGATTTTCACATAGGAATTTACTTAGTCGCTAAACACGATAGAATCATTATCATACAACTGCTGTCGGCCGCTGCTTGACCAGTAAAGCATGTTTGATCTATCTCGAAGAAGGTTACCAAAAAGATGTTGAACATTTTAAGCATATTTGAAAAGTTACTTCCATCGCTCAGTCTATGCCTCACACGGGGTTAAGCAAAAGATGTTCCGAAAAATCTATAAACACGACAATACTTATGTAAGGAAAGAAAATTAAATATTTTTCATCAATACCTCAAATATGCTTTTGTAAAGATTCATTTTATTAAAGAAATCGTTAAGTTAATATAGTACTTCTACCTGAAAAAGAAGTCCTTATCGTATTTTTTACTAATTTTTGACATATTATCTAAATAATCTGTGGTCATGTCCCGTCTGGATAGTCTATCCGAGTAACAACTTAATGTCATAGTGTCAAACAGACTTTTTAGCTAAGAAGATAATGTACTAATGTGTTTTGTAATACTTTTATTATTTACTAAATGCACGGATGGGTCTCTTTTATCGCGAGTAAAAAATCGCTACGAATATTTACCACATGACGATACCGATACGATAACGGAAGATTTGTACGACTTTTCCACATCATCTGATGACGAAATATTGCCGGAGCCGCACTATGTAAAATCCACCATTTTCAGTACATCCGTTTCAGAACTGAACACGACAGAACTAATGAAATGGACAAACTCTCAAATGAACTCAAAGAGAGATTCAAGTTCTGTACAACATAGTTTAGTGTCAATTTCCGATGCAATTTTAGTCTTAAGCACTAAAGACATTGGTTTCTATTCAAACACAGAGAAGATAAAGAGGAAAAATTATATGAATGATTCATATACTTGGACACTTTCTATACCAGAGTGGAGGCCAACTAAATCCTTTACAGACATAACTTGGAAACGAAGGAAAACATTTGCTACACTGTTTCCGACGAAAAAGGGGACTTCTGTTTTAACTGGCAAGTTTTACTTGTTCATTAAGACTGTTAATAAACAACACATTAATTTTACCTTAAAAATAGTGATAATTTTATATACATCAAATTCTGTTTTAAGTTAAGTAAAGTGTAGAAACCTAAATACATATATTATTTTTCTTGAGAAACAAAACAGAAGAAATGAAGAAAACATGGGTATCGTTTTATGTAATCTAATATAATGAAGTATCGCCGTAGTTTACGCGCGTATTAAATATTGAAATAAAACACTTTAACGGTTTTAAACGCAAAATGTATCAGATAACTTATTTGCAAATCACTTAAGAATGTCCCGGCGTTTGTTGCTTTGCAGCAGCTGTTGTCATGGGGGTCGTAGTGTGAAGGGTATCCCTAATGTCAAAATCAAATATTCTATACTAGCGCCACTGTTTCGTGGTAACGATATTTGGTGATATTGGCGGTGTCCTCTCATTTACCGGGCCGTCAGTAAAATAAATAAAAAAAATAACTAGAATATTTCCCACTTTAAACCGCTTCGAGTGATCATCTAATTAAACAAAGGTTTCAAATAGGTAGCAACCGAAATCCAAGTAGAAGAGTTTTAAAGACAACAGTGTCCCCCTGGTACGTCAAATTATACAGAAACTCAATGAGACGAACAGAAGATGATGATACAAGTCTAGAAGATAATACGATAGAAACAGATGTAAAAACAGCGGTAACAACTACAAATACAATAACAGCATTACCAACACGCAACGAATCGAAGGCATCTTTACGAGCAAAAATGTACGCTTGCTATATGTGTGGTTTATTTAAAAGGGGGATACCGATAAACCAGGAATGCTATCAAGTTTTCGACTCCCCTGATCGTAGGTTATTATGTTTTAGTTTATATTTAGTAAGAAAGGAACTGATAAGAAAGAAGAATACACTATTGGCTCAACATTTTTATTTATTTATTGAAATTTGAAATATCTAACCATCGAAATCCATATATGGTTTTATATCGTTTTGGTTTCAATGACCTAAAAAATGTAGCTTTAGAACAACTAAATATTTTTTCTTCGTATCGCGTCTTTATCGTATTTGTAAGAGAAATCAAGGTGCCTTCATTCCACGTTTAATCTCTTTTAAAAGTTTTTACATATTTATTGCAATTGTAAACCATAATTTTAAGTGTTTGAAGCCCAGTTTTCCTTACATTGGTCGTGGGTTGGGCTCATTATTGTGTCCGTTTTATTGATTGATTTTGTATGAACGTAAGGAGTTGGTCAGAATTCGGTGCATTGCTTATCCCAAAGCTTTGATGATGAAACTCCAGGCTTCAAACCCGGGACTGTTGAACATTACATAATGTAAGCCAATGCTAAATATTAATTGCCAAATCTATTAATTTATAATATAATACGCACTTATCTACCACAACATATATTTCGACATTTTTAAGATAAATAACGATTTTTATATATCTATTCTAGATTCAGACATAAAAAGAAGAAGTTCAGAGTAAAGTGTGTGCACCATTGGAGGGATTATTATTGGAGCGGAAGGTATGTCTATGCGCCGTTCTTCAGGGGGGGGCTGTTACAAGCGCTATCTAGACGTCGGCACGATCTACAACGAACGAGGTTGCCGCGTCAAAGCAAAATGGCCCAGGTATGGGACATACGCTACTCGACGATTCAGAAAGCTGGACAGACTGTTGAATAAGGTGGAGGAAGGGTGCGTCTCGAGCCCTGAAGCGTCCCTTACGCCGTTTAGTCGCGCCGTGTCTTTATACGCCAGGTATCATGTGTGTGTTTGTAGAAAGAAGTATTGTAATGCAGGTGAGTTAACAACAGCTAATTATATTTTATTGCTATCGGTTTTTATATATTTTTGAATTAATAAAAAAATATTTTATTTCTGATTTTTTTTTTGTTAAAACTTAAATTGTTTTTGTTTTTAATATAGGTAAATCACGCGGATGAATACTTACTTGACGAATGCGTATCACGTTTTAAATTGTAAAAATATTGTTAGTCACATATATAATGTTTTTTTAGGAATAAGTTATGGATTTACCCTAGACATTGTCAATATAGTGGAAATGTATAATAGTAAAATATGTTTTTCCCCCTTGAGAGCTTTGTGTCCATGGGCCGAACACCTTCATTTGGAATGATTTATTTAACAAATGCATATATAATTTGAGAAAAATAAATAAATTTTAGTTTAATAGTTATAGACATGGTTTTTACTCATCGATTTGATTAACAAGTGCCATATTTTCTGTACGTTTCACCGGCCTAAACATTTTGTTTTCCCAAGATTCGGAGCCAGGTCCTCTTGTGCTTATTAGCAATGCTACACAAGACGTTTAACCATTGAGATATATAGGCGGTCAGGAAGGTTATAATATTATAAAGTATAGTAAATAAAACTTCGGAATAGGTTTTAATTTTCAAATGTATAATAATGCTTTTTGGCTTTATATAACCTTCCTTAATTTCATCAAGTTAACGTATCAAGCACGTTAAAGATCTGTAAATAATGTGTTAGAAGCCTCAAAGGATTCAATCAATCCAAAAAGGTCAATTCAATTTGGTCCACACTAATAGAATTTAGCCCACACGAACTGGGCGAACGAATGTTTTGTGACCTTCGAGGATGTATTAAAAATAATAAAAATCGATGTGGGTCCCACGAAGGACTTGGGGCACATATTTGTGTCTAAGTTTGCAGTAAAATTATCGCCTAACACCTCTGCCCTCAACGTAATTTAACAGCTCTCCATAGTTCTAATCGCGGGAAAACGAAGACTATTAAGCAATTAATATTTCCACTGTTGGGGTATGGGGTCCGAAAAGTGTATTTAGGTTATATTCTAATTTTGAATTCGGATAAACTAAATTATATACTGTCTTTAGTTTACGCGAGTATACACATTTAAATAAAACACTTTAACGGTTTAAATCGCGATATATTTTGGTTAAACTTGTTTGAATTTTTTTTTAACTACGGCTCGACGTTTCGGATCTTTTGACAGCCATGGTCACGGGGAGACCTCTCCCTGCGACCACGGCTTAAAGTGGTTTATTTACTTAATTATTTTAGGCAAGTTGCAATAAAAACGTACACTACGTTCTTGACATAAAATAAAATAGACGAGAAATCTGTTTGTTTATTACAAGTGGAAATTACAAAATTTTTTTTTCACTTTCATTTTTAAGGATAGAATCAGATAGCTACAATAACCAATTACGTCGTATTACAAAGCTCATTTAAAAAACTAAGGTTGAAATTCTCTCGACAACATCTTGCCCGTATCGGCGCTGAAGCTAAGCCTTGAAAGGCGGTAGGAAAATCGGCGTGAAAAGCTTATAGCTAAAAGCAATAAAGTTAGGCGTCAAAGGAAACACTAGGGGCTCAGATAACTTTCAAAGGCTTCGACTCGATGAGTTATATTAAACTTTTAAAAGCTTGCGTTTCTCGCTGCCCGATTTTTGTGGAACTTTCACTGTACGATATTTGGCAAGTAAATAGTTTTAACCCTGTAGAGTTTGATGGAGTCGTTGGCTTATGGTAGCTATGTCTGGCTAATAATCAACGAGACGAGAGTTCAATCTTTAACAACAGCCGCGAATGCTGGTTGCTAGGCAATTTATAAATATGTTAGACTTATTATGGGTATTAAAAGGACAAGGCAGCATTAGGAATATCGATATTCTGTTCGGGTCGCAAATCGCCAAGATTTGAAAGACCAGTGCAGTTGAATCACGTTTCGGTTGCAGTATGTGCATTTCCAAAGGTCAACAGCGCATCTTATTTAGATGTTATTTGTCTGGGGTATTTCACAATAAAACAAGCATCGGGCTTGTCTGTCCTTTTCCATCAGGTTGTCTGTCCTAATTATTTTATTACCAAATCCATTTAAACAAGCACTTACTAGTAAAAATATAAAATACAAATTAAAATATTCTAATATTTTCTAATAATATTGTGACTCGTTTCTTTGTTATTCATATAAACTGTTTTTCTTGTTTATTTTAACAATTAAAACAGTTATAACTTTTTATTTATTTATTTATTTAATTTTAATTTACTTTCCATCTTTACAGCTTATAACATACTAATACAATGAAAATGACTAAGACTAAGTGAGACATTTAAAAGAACTGTGATTACAATCACAGTATTTACCTATCATTTTATAATCTGTACTGCTTAATATACAATTGTTATGCTATAGTTTCAATAATTTCATAGAGATAAGGGCTAACAACCACGAATAAGCTTTTGAATGTATATGTTTGGAAACAATAAAAAAATTAAAAAAATACAACGCTAACAAAATCCTCGAAGCGTATAAACCATAATGATATATTCATAACAAGTACATTATTCCTTTTTCGAACTTCGTCACCGTTTAACAGCTGTTAAGATGGCTTGGCTTGCTGTTGGCTTATGTCAGTATGGACAGAAGACGACTGTCAAGACACACAAGACGTCTGTCCCGTTCATCTTAACGAAGCCCGTTCAAACGATTAAGTGTTCGTCAACGTATTTCCCGGAGTTAACTGTGTATTCCCGGGTCGACGATTTATTTCCGCCTCAGACGTGACTGGCAATACTCCACACTGTTTGTTTGATGGCTTCGGTACACAGGCTTTGATTACTCCGCCGTGTTATCTTAAGAGTTATTAACCTAAAAGGCCCGAATAAGCTAGCTAGAGTTTACAGTAATACTTTCTTATAATATTACTTAGTTTACTTTTGTTTGTCATTAACGTGAATAGTACATATTGAAATAAAACTCTTTTACAGTTGAAAACGTAAAATATATTGCTCAGCTTATTTGCAATTTTTATCTACGATTTGGCGTTGTAGATTGTCAAGGGGCAATGGTTACAGTAAATTATAAGTTAACTAATTTAATTCTACTACTTTCTAGTTTCCTAATTTTTGTAGTTAGCTTATATTATGTCGTTTTAAACCGTGTTTTATTCAAATTGAGAAGTATTCTTAACCACCTCAGTGATTTGTTGGTTAGATATAGCGGAATTCGATTTGTTACCAGTGAAGTCAATAGTTTCTGTTGAACAGGAGAAGAAAGTGTGACGAACTATTTGTTAAAAGCATCGCGCGTGTTAACTTTTTTTGTCACTCAAAGGCATTTTAATTAAGAATGTAAAATTTGAAGTCCCAATGACAACAAAAAATATTACTTATCACAACGATGGTCCAAAAAAAAAAAATAAAAAAATTTTTTGTGTTTTAAAAAAAGGGGTTTTTTTTTTTTTTTAACTTATCAAAGACGACGATAAGGCATATGTTTTAAAAGTTACATCTTAACGTAAAATAAGTCTTATTCGAGCCCATTTTCTGTCGCATTTCTATTTTTATCGCAAGGAAGAATATGATTTAGAAGATATGGTGGAAAAAATTAATGCCCAAACCACTCAAGCTACGGTAAAAGCCTTGATAAATTCATGAAAGTGTAATTTACGGCCGCGAGTTCGCCAAACTTCTGTTACTTTGTCTTTAAGAATTAAGGAACTTTTGAAAAATATGTTTTCGCGGTAATGGTCATAAGTTATGTACCTAGTGGCCGAATACTTTGGTTACTGTAAATATAGTGATGGGTTGCAATATATATTACGTTTCATGTTTACGAGAAAAATATTTAAATAAAATACTAACGGTTTAAAACGCGATGTATATTAGTTAAACTTATTTAAAAAAATATTTTAACTAAGGCCCGACGTGCGACATGCGACATGCGGGGACACATGGAGACTTAAGATGGAGGGTGTCTCTGACGTCAAAGCGCCATTTGTTTCGTCAAAGGTGGTATTTGGCGAATCTGGCCGGGTCCTTGCAGAATTGACTAACAGTGTCTTCGCGTTTGCGGGTAAACTGATTTTTGGAATCCAGAGTTTTTAAACAAAATACATTTTGTATAGCACCTTTAACAACACAACTGATATAATTTAATTTGTTTTAGGTATGATGCAAAACGCGTTGTAAATCGTTAAATATGTTCCATATAATCACTTGCTAATGCTACGGTCTACGGATAAATATATATATATATATATATTTTTTAAATATTATGACGCGTTCGTTCTTAAACTGGCATCTGCGGCGACCTGTACTCTAACTAATCTATGTTACCGTGAAAAATCGAATATAACTAGATGTCTTTATTATGCAAGTAAATAAATATAACACTGTCGTTGATTTGTCGCATCGTGAATTGAACTATTTACCCGGTTATAGCACACCGATACGCAAAATTTTAAAAGGTCAGGTCTTCGAGTATAGCTGAATAGTAATTTCAGCGGTCCGGGTATACGATTTATACTAGTTCGGAGGTGACAAGGGTCCTATTCAAATCCCGACCGCTATCCGTCTCGCCACCTTGCCATAGATTTGCGTCCCGATAGATTAATTGACGCATTTGTCAGTGGCTCTTATGATACACGTTTTTGTGTTATTGACGTAAAAAGCGCCATTCTATCAACAGCTCTCAATTATTATTTTTTATGGAGAGACAAGTATAGGTTTACTTGATGGTTAAACAGCGAAACTCGATTAAACTTGACGGCTTTTTCATCTGTAAACGAAACTTCGATATCCCTACCACCAATTTAATATCCAGATTTCCAGACGAAGTCCAACATGTTTCCAAATTATTATACCATTCACTACAAGATTTTGACGGACATTCGACAGCAAATATATAATATAGAAGCTTAAATCCGCGTGGTTCGTTTTGCTAATACTAGCACTGTACAGCACCTGTGTAATATGCAATAATTTCGATCAACCGCAATGAAAATTTAACCTTAATCCAAACACCGTACGTCGGCTTTTTAAAACTGAACCGTCCTATTAACAACACCAGATTATACACGCTTGTTTTTCGTGTATTGTATTTATTCTCAAAGCATTCTTTATTTGTATACATAAAAGCTTTCACCAATCGTAATTACGACTGTCAATTTATTTTAAAACTGCAGTTTACAAAGCTGACGCGACCGCTGAACGATTCAATTGAATGAATGAATGAACGAAATGAAATCGATCGCCATTTGATTCGTTACGGTGATTGCCTTGTTGGATCGACGAATAAATAGCTTACCTGAAAAGTTTTTATATACCTACGAGGAATCAATTAAGTTGATAAAAACTGTTTAAGTATGTCATTTTGATATTCAAACTGTAATATTTCAAGTTGTTTTTCGGAATTTGACGGTTTTTGATACAATGTAGAATATGCATAAAGTTGAAGTTAAATAAAAAATCAATTTTATGAAGTAAATTCAAAGACACATTGCATTCCATAGGAGCTCTGTTTGATAAAATATGCTTCATGTCAGACGTTTTATTGAATGCCTAGTTTGTTTTAATATTCATGACATTTTGCGTTACAAGTTACTAGAGGCAGCGGACTACTTTTTAGAAGTATCTTTGTTGAAATATCAGGAAATGTTCAGATAAGCGCTAAATCTCAAGCAGCATTAAAATAAATAATTTTAATAGAAATTAATTATGTACTTAGAAAAAGCATACGGTGATCATGTATATTATACTAGCGAACCGGCACGTCTTCGCTCGGGTGCAATGCTGATTCTAAACACACTACAAAAAAACTGTGAACATTGCTTATAAAAACCTTCCTTTTGAATCACTCTATCTATTAAAATAAACCGCATCAAAGTTACTTGTGTACTTTTAAGATTAAAGTGCACATAGGGACAGAAAAAAGAACTTAATTTTATATTAAGTATTTATTGTAATCATTATTACAAAAAAAGTGTATGTGGAAATACAAAATCTTACCTATTCTTGAAATAACAATTTTAAAACTTTTATTTTGCGATGAAATATATAGTAATTACTGATATTATGGGTATATACATGCTTATTATAATATTCAGTCGTTATACATAATATGTCAGGAATAACCTGGACATTTTATGAAGAGCTTTGTATGCAATCGTGTTAGACTCGCTTAGATAAATAACTTGGACCTCAGCGTATCATTGAAGCGGTAATGTTTGTAAAACTTCACATGCCGGGTCACAGTCACTCAGTCGGCTCGGATTGACTTTCATGAAGTTTTCTGCAATCGATGCCCTCGATATTCGATTCTCTTGTATTCGATTGTGAATCGAGATCAAAGAGATGTATGAATCGATGAATAAATTATGCCTCTCGATGGAATGGTCAGGGCTAATGGCTTGGTCATGGTTCTTTGTGTTATAGAAATTGCTTACTGCAACTTACATAGTTTTAGTTCGTTTTACTGATGATTTTTAATGAAATTGTGTTTCAAAGTTTGAATTTTAAACAAAAACATCGCATTCACTATAAAAGACGTTCAGCGAGAAATTATTAAAATCACTGATTTAGTAAAAATATTTAAATCCACTTACTATATAGTTTTATAGATACAATTTTGTTTTGTTTCATGGAAGATGATTACAGAACAGCCAGCCTAGCAGATTAGACCCATGTAGTTAATAATCTATACGCCTTTTTTTTAACTATCAGGAACTGTAAATTTAGCCATCGAACTATTTTTTTATTCAATATAACCAAACGGTTTTTAATATATAAACATAATACATTATTTTGATAATACTACGTTTTATTGACGAGTCCGATAAACTTTTGAACGTTTTGCGGGAGGATGCCAAAAACATAATACTCAGTAGGAATTTAATTATCCCTCAGCACTCAATGACCCTTTACAAAACAAATAATTTATAATTACGAGTAACGTGATGTATTCCATAAAGGTATCCTTTGGAGGTTCTCAAACTAATAACATACAAAAATAAATTCTTCGTGAAGCCAAGAAACCATTCATTTACCTGCGTCTTGAACCTTGGCCCTCTTTTATTAAACTGTTAACTACTAAGCCATGAAAGTAATTATGTATCCTGGTCAAGAGTTGATACTAAAAGGTATTATTGCTAGTATGTGTTTTGTAGTATAGTGCAGTAAGTGGGTCATAGCGATAGAATCAAAAGGAAATCAAAAGGAGCTATCGAATCCTACCGGTGCTATAGGTTCAAGTGACATAACATGTGAACAATATTAAAGTTTTCAAGTCTAAATATAGATAATACATTACTTATAATTATTACAAAAACAATAATTGCTATAAAAATACTTTAGTATGATAAAATGGAGTAACGCGAAATGTATAAGAGTAGAGAGAATACCACTATCGCCAACAAACTGTCCAGCAGTTTGGCGATTTTGATATAAATGTACATCTCGTGTATCTTTTTATGGTAAATAAATTATAAATATATATATTTTTCTATCAATGAAAGTCACATTAATACCTTTATATTTTATCGCGTCTTAAAGCTAGCAGTCAACTTATTAAACTTTGAGAATCCCTGACAAAGGCATCCTGAGAGAAATAAACATCGTGCGGTTAACCTATAAGCACAGTTTACGACTTACAATTTCAGATTCGAATGAGGTTTTGCAAAGTAATATTACGTTAAATATTTATTAAGTGTACATGCAGAAATACTCAATACTTGTTTAAGGGATATTATATTACTATTTATTATTTTGTTATTATCTTTGGAAAGAATCAAAATTAGAACCTAAATTTTATGAAACTATTTTTTAAGATATGCAATAACAATTATTGTTATTTTTAATACGAGGGTGTTATATAGAAGTAAAATAACCTTAATATTGAATACAAAAAGATACCATATTACTAGCTCTTATAATAAGTCAAATCAAATCATTAATTCCACATACTATGAAAAATGTAACACAAAGTAACGATACTTATAAATTAGATACATAAACAGGGCCTTCGTTTTTGTTGTACCTGGAAGTTAGCATAATGCCGATTTAATAAACGCCTGGTGTATTAACAAATACTGGTCTAATCTCAGTAAAAGTCAAAAATCTATTCTTTATAGTAGGTAACTAGGTAAAAAGCTCTAAATTTACATTTACTACCAGTTCTCAAATCGAGGGCGTATAACGGACGAGAAGAACAGTCTAGAAACTCGCCACCGCTCTATTTGTCGCCAAGTTTCATTTTACAGTTTTTACGTACTTTAAGTGCACTACATATTTTTTCTTATTAGAGCGAGTGTTTCAAACACAAGCATTTTTATCATTGAATATTGATTTACCTCATAATAACTGTTTCTAACAGTTTTTGATTTATATACATACGAAGCAACTCAAACTCGTGGTATTTGCAAATCTAGAATAAAATAGTTGCCAGATAACTTTGTCCGAACCTAAAGCAAGTCCTATTTGTACCGAACTAAACCCACTCCTAAAATCCAACCGTTCGAGCATCTGTAAACGTGTCGCGTAGCAGTGCTACAAATTTATGACGAACCGCTACGAAGCGCTACGGAATTTCGTAGATTTTGTTAAGGAATAGTTCATTTGGAAAGTTAATAGTCCTGAACAAGTCGGCTTAAGCACTCCGTCTACAGCGGTGAAACTTAAAAAAATCGTAAATAATTAAAATGAAATCGTCATTCATATATATCTATATTGCGGAAAATGGTATACGGAAAGATATAGTTTATTTAGATTTTTGTTTTCGGAAGACATTTAAATAAGACACTTTAACGGTTTAAAACGCGATATATTAGTTAAACTGCTGCTGCAAAGCATCCGAAATGTCGGGCCGAAGTTAGTTTAACTAATATATCGCGTTTTAAACCGTTAAAGTGTCTTATTTAAATGTGTACTACTCGCGTAAACTATAGACAGTATACGGAAGACATTTTCACAAAACCCGAACTTTCCTTCGTGTTTTGCGCTAAATCTAGTTTTATATTTTTTGAATTTAATGTAAACAAATAACTGGTGAAGTATTTTTGCATGCGATTGAAAAAATATTTGAAATATGGGTGCATAATAATAATTAAATACAAATAATTATTATACTATTATTAATTGATGATATTAAACAATTTTACACAAACTGGTTAACGAGGTCACAACGATAATTCGTTTGTATTGATAATTGGTTACATCAGAGAAGTTTTTAATTGGACGATGTGGTTTATTTTTAAACTAGCCATGTCCATGACTCCGTTTGCGTGGAATAGTTGTTTTGATCATTGAAAATTGTTTTTGCAAACCTCATCCTTTTTCAATAAATTAAAGTTGTCAAGCATGACAACCTCCGCGTCCCAAAAATCGTTTGGTTTGACCTTTGAAATGATATATTCGTGTATATATAAAATTTGAGTACATGCTCATATGAGTGTGCACTTGTGATTACAATTATAAGTACTTTTAGGTTATATATGCTATATATGTACTTTCCTTAATTATTCAAGTATATTAACCTAGCATTAATAACTAAAATACGATGTTCCACATCTGAGGAGAGTTATTTTCATTTCTTAATTAATGAAATTATCATTAGACAAGTTTAAAAACTAATAATTACATTTCCTACGAAGTATAAAAAAGATCTTGATTTTCAGTGAAGTTTACGTAACTCAGGAAGTTAAGATTGAACTAGTTATTATGGATAGCGGAATCTTAAGCTGGACTTATCTTAGGAATTGCAGACAAAATATACCTTCTTGGTCTGTAACTCACCTACGTCACAAGCAGTTAAATTAATTCGGTTTACGTTCGTTTTTAATCTGAAACAATAAAAAACAAAATAACAATATAAAATATATAAGACAAACATTTGTTAACGGTTCTATTCAGAGTTACTGTAAATTATACTTCAACAGGAATAATAAAAGTTTTTTTGTTGTTTACGCGAGCAGTATACATTAAAATAAAAAAAAACGTAATTTAACGAAACGAAGACAATTACCAACTACAACGGAACAGATGGCGTTGCCGTAGCAGTTATTATTTTGACATTAAAGACACCCACCATCTTTAGTCTCCTCGTGACCACGGCTACTGCAAAGTATCCGAAAAGTCTGGCCGTAGTCCAAATAAGTATAATTAATATATATGGTGTTTTATACCTAAATTTGATTTAAATGAAATAAATTAGTTAATTAATTATTATTTACAAATTATTTTAGCTACGATCTGACGTTTTAGATGCTTTACAGCAGGTGTGGTAGCGGGGGGGCCTCGTATATTGAATTGTAAATAAGTTATGTATTTTGCATTTTAAACTGATAAAAAGTGATTTATTTAAGTTATAAAAAGCGAGTAATTTGATTTTTTACCTCAAAAATAAATTTAATTTGAGCTCTTTTAATTACACGATACCAAGATTTGTGGTTACGTCATTTGGGTGTAAAACCAACAAGTATACACCCAAACATTATCATCTAAACCTCTCCTAAATAAAGAAGCCCCCACAAAGGTCTCATAATAATAAGTCAAAGTTTCACTCAATTATGTTAATAAAAGCGGTTGGTTTGGTTTATTACGTGATTTCTTTTATTAGTTCAGCTCGATCTTTGTAAATATGAAAATTTTCATATTTTCTTTACAGGGTTCCGTTGCCAAAGAAAATAAGATCTTTTAAATAAGACTGCACCGTCAATCTGACTGTTTCCCATGAACCATATTAGTTGGATGGTGGATATTTTGATGATGTATTTTGTCCAATATTCTGGCATTTGTAAGCCCCATAAGGTAATTAACTTTACTACATTTATCAAAAGCTCGACGAGTTAAATTGGTACGGAACTCTTTGAGTGCAATCCTGGTGCTTACTTGGTTTTTATCTTAGCGAAAGTAGCGCTAGGTTTTAGAAGAAAATTATTTTGCATTACGAAATAACAATTGAAATAGGAAATTTACTAATAAATTTCATCGGCATAGTAAAAACGTCAGACCGTAGTTAAAATAAACGAATAATAGGTTCACTTATATATTTCTCGTTTATACTTTTAAACCGTTAAAAGTATTATATAATTTTGGAATGTTTAATATAAACTAGTCATTGGAGTGGTGCAAGTATTAATAAGTTGGAAAAATCCCCCCATGTTGGGGGGGGGGGGGGCCCCCCCCCCCCCCCCCGGGGGGGGGGGGGTCCCCCCCCCCCCGGGGGGTTTTTTTTTTCCATTTTTTTTTTTTTTTTTTTTTTTTTTTTAGACGCTCGTGTAACATAAAAACTATTTTGATGCAAATATTCACAACTTATCGTGGAATAAATTCCGAACAAATGTGGTTCTACTACATATTAAATCTTCATTTCCTTTTTGTCTACCGCACTTCACGAGAGAAATAAGGCTTCGCGGGTTGAACACAACGCGAGACGAGAACGTTCAAACATATTACCATAATCTTGTCTACCTGAACTATGCTAGGACGGGGTGAGGAGTCTTGCGACTTGCGATAAGATAACATTCATTAGACAGATTGTTGAGTAACAATTAGTCTCGTGTGGAATTAGATATAGATATAGGGGCGGGCAAATTTTTTCGTTCGTTTTTTACAGCGAGTTGATTAGGTATCTATGCCTTGTTCGTTGAAAACTATGGTATCCTTTACCGGAATTCATCAAGCGTGAACGGACTGGTTAATTACAATGCAACGTATGGCTAATAAACAACTAATCCAATTTATATTTTTCCTGAAACGGAGTACATACAATATGACTCCGTCCGGATTTGTCATATTAAATGAGTAGTCCGGGGGCCCTTTCGCGTGTTTCCAATATTTAAACCCTCATGAAAATCTATATAATCATCAAAAACGTTTTTAAATTATACTTAAATCCAACGTAAAGATTAATTTGACACAGCTGTTGTTATTTCCAGCTGTTCAGCCATTTTCTCGATCTTATAGCCTTGTAATGTCTAAAGGGAAAATCGACAAAGTGGCTATTAACCTCATTAAGCGTCTGTTCATATGTGTTTCTTATTTCCTGAGCCTTCGCGTTCAAATGACTACAATTCAATGATGTAAATAAAACAAAGATAGTGTCTCCAATATTCAGTTCTTAAGATCGTTAAAAATTATGAGTCGTTTTAACGAGAACACGAGAGATTTCAAATTCGAACTTAGATTTTAATAATATATAACATCACTTAATTATGTATTATTTATAATTATTATTGTTCCTTTTTTAATTCTAATAACTAACACATATATAAGACATAAATCATGGCATAGACATTGGGCATGGTTTCGATTCCCAATGGTTTTTATTTTTCTACTGAATTAATATTGTTTCTGAAACATGTTGGATTTGGTCTGAATATAAAATAGAAATATCGAAATTCTGTCCGGGTCATAGATGTTAATCGCGATTATAGTCTGTGGGTTTCCCAATATCTGACAGTGCCAGTTGACAGTGCATCTTATTTAGATGGCTGAATTGATAATAATAATTATCTACTGTCTATAGTTTACGCAAGTAGAACACATTTAAATAAAACACTTTAACGGCTTAAAACGCGATATATTAGTTAAACTTATTTGAAAATGATTGTTAACTTCGGCCCGACGTTTCGGATGCTTTGCAGCAGCCGTGGTCACGGGGAGACAAAAAACGAAGAACGCTGTCGACCTATTGGGCTTTGGATACATTTACAAATTTACGCGTAAAAATTAATGTGGAAATTTTGTTTCCACCTACTTTTATGACGATGACGTTTACTTTTAAATATATTGTATTTATTTTAACAAGGGTTGCATTTGATTACGAAACATATAAAACCCTTTGACACTCTTTTGATTTAACTCCTTTTTATAAAGACCTTACAAAGTATTCCTCAGATACCCTAAATTAAATTCAACAAAACCGAGCTTGCCTAAATAAATAAAAAATGATTTCCATTCCAAACCAGACGAGCTCAAACACAAAAGATTTTCTCTTTATCTAGATTCTAAACAGTGATTACAATGGCGTCGAAATAATACATTGTGGTTCGTTAGTGAAATAACATTTGCTTATTTTACTCGACCGAATAGCTCAAATAAATTTTGATCGTATAATTACACAGTAATACAAGATAATAGTATTATTATATGGATGCACTATCTGAACAACGTCATTTCATTTTTTATAAAACATGTTACAACGGTTTAAAACGCGAAATTTTGATATTTGGAGGTACCTTACTAACTATCGGTGTCCTTTTTCATCTAAACTATATAATATATATACGTCAAATCAAATGGTTATTAATCAGCTGTGGTCTCTTTGCGGTGTTCACTAAGGACTAATTTAGTTATTACATATCGTAATTCTCTAGTTATGGATGTAACTGCTCGGTCATTTTATAACCATGTCGTCAATTGTTTTGATACGAATAGAGTAAAGGAGAATGGTACAAAAGGAAATATTAAAAAAAACGATATTCGTGTAAGCAAACATAATTATAGAAGCTAGTTGTAATAATTATAAAAACCATATATTAAAATATGCTAAGTCTTCTTCTAAGCTTAAAGCTTAAGTATAGATTAAACATTTTTTAATATTTAAGGTAATGATTCTGCTTATTTATATTTTCATTATTTATCTTTGGCGGCTATTCTCAACAAAGACAAGACTAGATGAGTAAACTAGCTATGTCGGCCACTTTGTCCGCGTAGACTTTTTATATTTTGGGCTTCTAAATTTATTTTTCAAATCTTAAAAATAGACATATATTGTCGCAGACATTTTATTAGTTATTTAAAGAATCATTATTTTATACTTTTTTTTGGGTGTCTTGAACCTTTTTCACGGCGTACGCCAATGCGTACCCAATGTAATAACCCAACAGAGATGAATAGTTTTTTCCCCTTTTTTTTCTACATTTCCCACTCTTTCTTTGCTCCTATTAGTCATAGCGCAATGTTTTATTACCTATATAGCGTTCCACGATAAACTCTCACTAAGACAAAAATAATTTTTCATTTCGAACCAGTAATATCTGTTATTATAGCGTTCAAACAAACTCTTTAGATTTATGTAACTTTTTTTAAAATTTTGCCTCTTGCTTCCGATATTACATCGCACAGGAAAACCATATAACGATTACATTTCTTTGTATCCGACTTTTCTTTTCGTGTCCAAGTTTTAAAAATTGAGAAATATTTTTCAACGGTCTTGTCCTTCCTTTTCTCTACAAATAGAGAGAATAGTACAGTAATTGACAATACAATTACTGTACTATTCTGTAATGGCTCAGACGATAAATTATCTTAATGCGACAGGACATCTGTTTCAGAATAATAAATGAAACTGTTATTTTCAGGCTATGTATGTACTTATAGAGGTATTGGAATATGTGAATTATTATGACTTACTACTGTATCCGCTGTCTTTGTTGGCGTGTAATAGCTATTTTGGGTATTCAAATTTGTTAATGAAAAGCTTTTTCATGTTTATAAATTTAAACTGTTACCCATTGTCAGTCGCGTCCCGTCGTTCATGCAAGTTATTGTTAAAAGATAAATATGTACCGTCAAAGACACTTATGATTACAATGGACCATTTAAAGAGGAGTCATTTTTTTCAACATGTTTTTTTTTGGTTTCTTAAACCGCAGCGTACGCATCGGAAAATTACAAAAACTTGGCTACTTGTTATAACGATACGTCCTAATTTATTGAATACGGCAATGAACAAGGTGTTTTTCAGACGAAACCAAATTAAGCAACTCTTGAGCACAGACTGTTTAAATCAGTAGGAAACTGACAAAGGCAAAAAATATCGGAGTTTCAGATAAATTCGGGGTTGTTTATTTTATTCACTAATTGAGAATTAGTTAAAAACGTTTGTTAGATTAGAATCTTATTGTGTAGTGTAAACAATGCCACTCTCTATAAAAAATCATACATTAATCCTTTTCTAAGGCCAAGGATATAAGATAGAGTCAAAAGGATTTCTATTGTTTCCCCAGGATTACAGGAAACTTAAGACGTTTTGAGCTTTACGCAATGCTTCAACATACTGTCTATAGTTTACGCGAGTAGTACACATTTAAATAAAACACTTTAACGCGTTTAAAACGCGATATATTACTTAAACTTATTAGAATATCGCGTTTTTAACCGTTAAATTTTATTTAAAAGCTTGGCAACATGTTTAGCTTTGGTGTCGTCTCCCTCAAAGTACCGTAGCGGGCTGGCGGTGTGTTCAGCGGTTCTGGTCGGCTATCGTCTCCGAGGACGTTGTAGTACGATTTACAATACTCCCCGCGTCACTTTTGCCCGACGTGGGCATGCATAAGTATTCACACCGTCAGTTAAAAAACTGGCAACACGTTTAGCTATTGAGCTACAGAGGCGCTCTGGTTCGTACAAACTGTTTTTTTCTATTCTGCGTCCCAGCTGGTGTTACAGACATCTGGTCGTGTAATCCCGGCTTAATCCGCTGCGTCACTTCGTACGTGGGGGATTTTGTGACGTCACTTCTCTCGGCTTATATTGTGTGATCGAAACTGATGTTCTAGTTAACTTGAATTTATATGTTTACTTAATCGTTTGCCGTACCTGGGTACCCAAAATAAAACGAAAAATATTTACATACATTTTATGTTTGGTTAGTTCGGTCTAGTGTCGCGTCACTGCGATTAGCATAAACCCTTTTAAGCACTTGGGAGTGAGGACTTAGCCTTAATTAACCGATGGTACAGCTCTTATATAAGACGTGCAGATTTTCTGACAATGTTTTCCTCTATAAAAATAACTGGCTAGTTGGTAATGGGAGCAATGTATGGTTAATAATCAAAGGATCGTGTGTTTGATCATCGGGTCTTATATTATTCGAATCAATTTATAATTTTCTGAAACATGTTAGACTTCGTCTGAATATCTGAATATTAATTAGGTGTTAGGAATATCGAAATTCCACGAACCACCGTCCACAGGTGCAAAAACTGTGAGCTTTAATCGCGTTTCGGTTGAAATCTGTGGATTACCAAACATCTGCAACCAAAACAGGTCAAAGCGCATCTTGTTAAAATGTTATATAGTTGGGGTATTCAACCTACCATCAAGCGAATCCAATGCTTTTTGTCCTCCACTATCTTAAAAAAATAACCTTATAGGTATAAATCTCATAAAAATGCCCAAGTGAAATAATAATAATAATAGTTGTTTTTAACCCCTTACCAAAGGGATTATTATATTATATTATATATACATTAAAATAATAATAATAATGATATAAGTTACATAAATATTTAATGTTACCGTAAACTTACAGTTTAACAGCGAAAAAAATAAACAATATGAATCAGTCTAAGGTAATTTGTTTTGAAATGGGATCACAACAAACAAAGTTTCGCGTTAATGACGATGTTGAACTTCAAATAATTATGATTAATTAGCTTACTTTGTAAAAAGTTGATTGATTCTATTTATTTGATGTTTTTTTTTGACAAGTACACAATCTATGACACAAAGATATTTAGGTTTTGGAGAAACGTGCTTTTACAAGTAGTATGTAGTCCACTTAAAGTAAAGACTGCAAAATTAAACTTAAAAGGAGTGTCGGCGAGTTTCTTGCCAGTTCTTCTCGTTTGTTTTGCGTCCTTGATTTGGAAACTAGTAGTAAATGTAAATTTAGAGTCTTTAAGTGTTTATCAGTAAACGTGTACCTATTTACTGATTTGACTTATGTAGACTTGTCACCTAGAACAGTTATTTTGGGCATCCAAATTTGTTTTTGTAAACCTCTACATCTTTATAAAATTATCCTGCCCACGACATCGGTCACGTCCCGTCGTTTGGGACCCGTCATTCTTGCAAGTTAATCTAAAATAGATATATAGCGTGGCGGATATTCTTTGGTCATTCTAAAGAGTCATCATTCTTTTTTACATATTTTTTTGGGTGTCTTGAACCGTTTTCGCAGCGGACGCATCTGAAACCCACAAAGATGAAAAATTTTCCCCGTTTTGTTCACATTTTCCGCTGTATCTTCGCTTCTATTAGTCACAGCAAATGCTCTAACCGACACAAAAATATTTTTTTCAATTTCAACTCATAGTTCCTGAGATTAGCGCGTTCAAACAAGTAAACAAACTAACTCTTCAGCTTTAGAGTATAGATTTGTAGAATATGTAAATATATTTTTATAACAGTAGACAAAAAAAAACAAGTCGTAAACTGCCCTCGATCTTATTGACAGGTTGTGAAGCTAATTTTTGAGCAAGGCTTTGACTTTTCAGGCATCTACAGACTAAAACTGAAATGCTTATTACTACTTTGCTTCACTGCTTTACTATATGGTAGCTTCGTGATCCGCATGAAATTTTGATATTCCTATAATCAAATTAAGATTTTTTGAATGCTGAAACAAATATGTTTTATAAAATTACGAATTCATTTAGTACTGTCTATAGTTTACGCAAGTAGTACACGTTTAAACAAAACACTTTAACGGTTTAAAACGCGATATATTAGTTAAACTGATTTGAAAATGATTGAATGATTTTTAAAAATCATTTTCAAATAAATTTGACTAATTGATTGATTTAGAAATATCCTGAGTCTGGTGAAAGTCGAACCCCCAAGCCATTGTTCTTTTTTTTCAATATAGAGTCTAGGAGACAAGGTTTTATCTTTATTATAGATAAAAAAATATATAGAAATGTTGACTACTAACCTATTATGGAAACGTTGCTTTAAAAAAATCAGACACGCCACGTCGTAAAAGCCTCCACAGTAGGTGCAATTGAATTCATTCGTATGAAAAAAACTTCTATTCTCAGTGCATTGAGGTCAGAATAGCTTGGCGTGTTCTGTAATTATCTAGGAGTTGTCTGAAAGGAGGTAAGAGGTCTTGTGAAATCAAGTGTAACGGTTACGTATAGAAAAAATGTAGTTGTATTTTCCTTCGCGACTGTACTCCGTAGTAAAAAAGAATATTTCCCAAGTAAAATAACATGGAATGTCTAATATTCTTCATAAGGTAGATAGTTAATAATTAATAAACTTACAAATTGTACTGACATAGCTAGTTATTAATGACTCGCCGTGGCAGCAAAAATTTGCGAATCCGTACTTCCTGAGACTTAGAGATTTATTTTTTCAGCTTTATTATATAGCTGTGCCATCGACTTCGTCCGCATAGAATAGTTATTTTGGGCGTCAATATTTTTTTTTGCGAACTTCCTCCTCATTATAGCTGTTAACAACCCACGACATTCGTATTACGTCGTACGCGTACCGTTGTTCGGGACCTTCTTCAAGTTTTTTTAGATTATTTAAAGAGGATGATCGTTCCTTACATATTGTTTTGGTTTCTTGAACCGTTTGCGCAGCGCACGCATCGGGAACCCACAGATATGGGTCCCTTTTGATATATTAGTATAGATGAGGTTGATACTAGTAGGGTCGTTTTTTGTAGGATGTAAGTTAAGTAATAATGTAACTTCATAATTGCTACCGGCCTTTAACCGCTGATGAAACCTTTGGTGTTTGCTCCGGACGTGAAAAAGTATTGAATATTCATACGCGTACTCATGTATGCCTTATATAATTAATTTTAAACCACTTTTAATTGGCTAACATCGCGACTGTATTAGTTTATTTTTCACTATAAGCCGACTTATTGTCTCCCTTACGCACAGTACAATTGTTTTGTTTCATGTCCGCTGGGTTGAATTACAGTGCACTGCAAACTTTTTGGCCGGGCTGCGGGGGGACTCGACTTTTTGCTTAAAATTGACAGTAGCATGCGCAAGATTGCGGTCGCGCTAACTTTAGCTCGGCCAAAGAGTTTGGAGACTTCTATGCAAACTTAATTCTAAAATCATTTCCAAATAAGTTTAACTAATATATCGCGTTTTAAACCGTTAAAGCGTTTTATTTAAATGTGTAGGTACTACTCGCGTAAACTAAAGACAGTATTTAATTATATTTTCGGGAATGGGAAATACGGTGAAATATTCACCTAATTAGGTAGACATTGCTTTCGATCGGTGTCCTCAATAGAAAATAACAATGATCTAATTTAGATTGTAGGAGCGTGTTTAACAGGTATTTGAGAGATGAAAATGTTTAATAATCCCATGCGTTAATAACCGGTTTTCACGGTTCACTCGATTCTAAAACGAAGCGATTTCTGTATTTGACATTGATTTACTATTGTGCTGACGTTAATACTGTGGCATATTCATGATAGATAATGATATGTTATGTTGCGGGTTCGATCTGTGGTTATCGATTGTTGCAATCAATTTAAAATTAAATTTATTGAACTAAATCGATTTTTTTTTAAAGTACGATACGGGCAGGACTTGAACCGCCATCTACAGCGTTATGTGCTATTGCTCTAACTTATTAAGCTACCGTGTCTTATGCATGTTTTTGCGCATGATGGTGCTATATAGATTAAAAATCGAAAAAAAATTAGTTGAAAAAAATGTCCTACCCGAGTCGAAATTTGTTTCAAAAATATTTTCGATTTTCAATCTACATACTACCGTGTCCTTCTTCGTCTATGTCTAAAACTAAAAGGTTGCAAATTTTCGGACACTCAGACTGAGTGACCTCTAATATGTTTATATTAGACGAAAGCCGTTTGGCTTTCATCGTCTTGTTAATACATTAAAATACAATCTTAAGTTGTTGACTGCACCTCTAACTTTTGAAAAACTACAAAAGTAGTTAGAAATACTTTTTCAATCTTATTTGGTCTGTAGTTTATGCGAGTAGCACATAATTAAAAAACGTCAAACGCTTTAACGCGTAATGCATTAGCAACGTTCGAAACGTCGGACCTTATAATGGTTTCAAATCATTTAGCTCTTCGCGTTTTAAACCGTTTTATTTATATTGGTCAATTACTCCTATATACTTTTCCATTTACAAAAATGCGAGAATAACTTAATCACTACGCTTTTTCGCAACTTGCCGTATTAAATCAGTTAATTATTTATCCTATAGTATCTTTGCCAGGTCAATCAAAATTTAAGCTCGTTTTAAGCAATAAATAAACATTTCCGATAGCCGATATTGGGTTTACATTTGGCATCGCTTAATTAAAAAGACGTACAGTCTTGGCGCCCAGCCAGCTCGGGGTCATTGAACTACACGTACCCTCGGACTATGAAATTTTCACAGATGACGTACAAGATACGTCCGCCTTAATTATGAACCAATAAGAGATCTTGGATATTTGAAGACGTAGAGGTTTAAAGTATAAAAGTATTTGGTATCTCTTTGAACTATAATAAGTTAATAGTAATAACTCTGTCTTCCTTGTACGCTTTACAAGTAATAACAATAAAAATTTACAATTTAAATATAAACAATATATCAATGTATATATAGGTCTAGTACCAAGGTCTGTACCTTTTAAATAGTTAAATACGGTACCTCATTTTTTTAAAGAGGCATATAATTTAAAAAATACTGTTTAAGTAAAATATCTCGGCTTCGATCGATCGGATCGATGATAGCAACATATAGCTAAGGTTGTGGGTTCAGTTCGGGTCACGAACCACTATCAACATAGATTAACAGTGTACTTTGCGAGTATGGCTGGGATGTTTAACCTTTTGTCGAGTAAATTTCCTCCTTTATCATAAAAAAAGGAACAAACATACCTGACATCATTTTAGTTCTTATCAAATTTTATGATGTTTTTGAAATGATATTGTGTATTGCCAAGATTTAAACCTAGAACTTCTCGTAGTAACCGCAATGCATTTTAAAGGGAAGACTCGTAAATACACCAGTGTTAATAACTGAACAAGATTCCCCAACTAGTATTTCCCCCAATAACGTTATAGAATCTTGAATGTAAGATGAATCTCTCAGAACAGGCGTCTGCAATACATCAGCCGCACCTGAAAGCGCAGCTGACTTCAAGCTTAACAAAGGGAAGCATAATAGCGTCATCTTTTACAAGCTTCTATTAAACAGCTTGCAAATTTAAGCGATTTTCGAGCTTAGAGCACCTTCGCAACCTTTCGGAACTTTGGAGTTTCTCCTTACTTGTTCTAAAATTTTTTTAGGTAGTCATTTCAGTTGTGGGTATAAGACGTGGAAGGTATTAAAGATTTTACTTTATTATGGATATATACGTATATTTAAGAAAAGAGCACTTATGGAACGATTTTTTAAGAAGGGCGATGAAAAAATTGGTTTCAAACAAATTATAAGATCATATTTTTTTCTAAATAAAATCATTTTACTAAACTTTATTTTATAATTCTTATACATATTGATATTAAGAAGTCAGCCAAAAATGCATAACTTTATTATTTACTTTGTTATATGTCGTTTTAAAATGCTTAAATATATTAATTATAATAAAGTCAAATTATGCAAATGCGACGAAAGCTATTCTCGTAAATAATTCCTACACTAAATTAAACTGAATGCATAAAATATGAACGACTTTCAGAGTACATATTTGTACAAAATATCATTTACAATCGTAATTGGATATGTTACAATCGTCTACAAAACCTATTACGCGTTGTAATTATTTCCGTGAAGTATTATAATTGTACACAAGGTTGTATAAGGTACGGTTTGTTAATAAATAATACAAAATATTACACACGTCTTGTAACGTCAAATGTAGAATAAAAATTATTATCTGACGACAGAAGAGAGAAAAACATCTATTTAGACTTAATAATTTCTTGACACGGGCGGGATTCGAACCGACATCTACAGCGTTTCGTGCTGCTCTAACTAATTTAGCTACCGTGTACTAGGTCATTGTCGAGTTTCTTTATATAATGCCATAATATGTAAAGGTAAAGCTTTCGAAATACAAACAAATACGTACATTTTATCTTTAGTAAAATGTTCAGGTTATCCGTCTCGCTATAATCAAGGATATTTATATCCAAATAAGGTTTAAACATTATTCGCACGACTGTACGAAGACGCCAAAAATTACCTTTAAAGTTAGATAGTATCTGAAATAGCTGAAAACTAATTTTGAAAGCGGGTTTAGTGGAATTGTACGGTTCTAATGTTTACGTTGCACGCGAGTGTACCTGATATTTATGTTACAATTATTTTATTACGTGGTTCTTGAATTACCTTTTTCTAGTGGTAGTACCATGCTCTAAGACCAAGGTTCGGACTAGTGACCTTAAGTATTTTTGAAGGCCATTAGACACCCTTGGGAATATGAACAATAAAACACTTTTAACGATTTAAAACGCGATATATATAAGGTAATATTACTTGGAAATTATTTTAACTACGGCCCTACGTTTCAGTCTCCGCATGACCACGGCTGCAAAGCATCCGAAACTTCGGGCTGTAGTAGAAGTTTAACGAATATCTTAAGCCGTTAAAAGTATTTTATTCAAATGTTTACTACTCGCGTTAACTAGCCAAACGGTTAGACGTATTGCCTATCATTGCGTTACGCGCGAGAGGTCCGCGGTTCGAATCCCAGGGAAACAAAAAATTGTTTCGGTCAGGCAGGGCACAGAAGTCTGATCAACCACTTGCCTTTTAAAAGAACAGATCAGTGAAACGGACACAGAACTGTTCGCCCCATGCCCCACGAGGGGGAAACGCACTACACACAGTTTTTTGAATACATATTTTAGATTTCTCTTAAACAATTTAATATTACATGTTATCTTATCAATCATATGACATTTATCTACTTATGAAAATGTCAGAATTCGTAGCTATATGACTACAATAGTCTGTCATTTAAAGAGTCTCTATGCGTTTGACAGATCCACAATTTGAATCCGATCACTATTCGATTCGTGAAATTCGTTCATGACTAACACGAAAACATCTCTAACGTTCATTTACAACCTTTTTAGTAGTCTTAAAAGTAACTAACAAGGTGAAAGGGGCGTATTCACATCGTTATAATGAACAATCATGATTGGCAAGTACAGCAAGCAGCAGCAATATATTATAAGAAACTCAATAATTGTAAAAAGCATTAAATTAAGTCCGCCTCTGTAGATATTTATCTAATCGTTAAACGTGTTGCCTAGCATTGCGTTAAATGCGTTCCAATTTCGGGAAAAAATAGTTTGTTTCCAGCGGACAAGACTCGGAAGTTTGATCAACTACTTGTCTGTAAATATACTTGTCAGTAAAATGTATTCGCTCCATGCCCATAAGAAACGGGATTTCAATTTTTACACAATAAAAACGGAAAATTTCACTGAAAATTTCATTTTATCTATTGTTAATATAATTGACTTTTAAAGATAAAACAAAGTCCATATTAACGAGTCGATACTACATTAATTTTGAAGAATCTGCCTAGATCGAGTCATGATTTTTGAGCGCATTAAGTGTAAAACCTTTAAAAACGAAGGTTAAAACTATACAGTTTTGTTTGTGTTAATAAATTAAATATTTTATTCATCAAATAACATGATTATAGAGCACAATCTAATTAAATTATATTATCTCATTTAATCTCTTAAGCGTAAAGAACATACAAAGTGGTCTCGAAAAGTGTAATTATTATCATTGAGTCTATTTTGAATCGACATCGTTCAAAATGCTTTAATTAGAAACATCTTTGCACCCTTGGTATTCTAGCATTAGCCATTCATAAAAACGCTCATTTCGACGCCATACAACGCCTCTGGCAACACTGAATTATAGATTAAATAATCCCGTCAACTCCGGAATTAAGCCTGCAGTGTTGCTATTTTAAAATTCGCTTTCACCTTTGCCGTTAAATTGGATTACACACCTCGGAAATACGTTTTGTGCAGTACGATTCAATTTTTGAATGTGATTCGTTGATTTTATTCAATCTCGCGATTTCAACAAATCATTTTCAACTTACAATTCTGTTGATTGTTAATTATTACAGCGTAATTATTTCAGTGTCAATCCGTCGATTTACATCGTTATTGGCAGACATCTTATTCGTATTATCGAAGGTCTACTATGCAGTATAATTTTCCTTTATCCAATTAATACTTTATCATAATTATTAGGGTGAGGCAAGACGTCGGAGTTTGCGAAAAGGCGATTTACTTTCTTATCACGTAGCGTAATCTGTTTTGTATCCTATGTGTATACACTTCTAAATACTTCTGAATTAAATTTAAAAAGTTTTGAAATTGAATAAGAATAATTTGATGGATAATTCTTCTTTATTTTTTATTATATTATACAGAAGCAGTAGTTTTGATGGAAACACTGTGAGATATGCTTTTATTACTTATTATTATATCTACTACTACAACAGTATATTATTTACTTACCTACTTATTGCAATAAAATTTTACTTATAAAACTTTTTAATGGAAATAAAATGTAGTAAATTATTGCAAAATATTTTTTTAATAATAATCTTTATATTATGTACTCTGATTGAGAAATTCTTACCGGAGGTTTTAGTTACAAGAGTACAGATAAACGTTCCTTTTGTATGAAAAAATCAATACTAAATAAATAGAAAGAAGTGTATATGTCATGGACATATACACTATATTTATCGCCTTTGGTCGGTAACAATTTTTTTATTACGATAGTTTTGCGATCGTTCGTTTAATGGCCCAACGCGACGGTTCTAAATAGCGGAATATCGTGCCGGGTATCGTATCGCAGTATTGTGCATCGCTCCGGTGGAATTTATTCGCTGCATTACCTCTGCTCACTTCATATCTAGCTTGTATGAGAATAGAATAAGTGGTACATGTATATGTCGGATTAAGCTGACGTGTTCTTTTAGGATTTTTGTGTCGGAGTAGCCACTGCGAAAATACATTTATTTACGGACATCGTGCTTCTATCTTTTATGACTTATACATATATTATAGATAAATGAAATATACGAGTGGGAGTCGAATCCACGACCAACAGTGCACCTCGTACTTTACAAATAAACAAAATATTAACACAAAGAAGTCTGATGAACTACTTCCCTGTAGAACCGATCGATGAAACGGACCCAGGAGATATGTTCGCCACCACGGGAGGAAAAGGGAATTTTTTAGACAGGCCTCTTCGAAGTGAAGAAATAACATAGTTTTAATGTCTGATTCTAATTTACAAAGCAGAATGCAAAGAAACGTCAAAGTACGTATGCTATAATTTATATGTACAGAACACCTGTAGTAAAAATTTATAATTACTTTATTTTTATATGTCAAAAATTTTTTTTTTTTTTTTACATAGAAGTAAGATTACTAACATATACCTAACACTATTTCATGTATCAGCGCCACCTGAAACTTGACCACCAAATTACTGTAACGCCTTTGCCCTACTTTGCTAAAGACTGCGCACTTTTTTGACATCTGTAACCTGAAAAACACCTGGTTTTTTTTATTAGCTTTAGGAATAAAATATCATAGGTTTTGTAATGTCATTGATTGCAGATGTAAAATGTTTTCTTTCTTTCAATTGAATTGTGCGATTCCGTGCCACACATGGGGCGTACAAATATTTGTGACCGTTTCATAAGTTTGGTTTACAGGCAGGTAGTTAATCAAAATGTGCCCTGCCCAGCCGACACACTTTATTGTTTCCCAGGATACGAACCCAGTACCTCTCGCGCTTTACGCAATACTAGGCAACACGTAAACTACGTTAGCTATAGAGCTGGTCCTTTCTACAACTTAAATTTAACCACTATTCGTCCGTTCGTTAAGGAAAATTTCTGGTTAGTTATTTTTCGACAATAGGCTATATATATGTGAATATTTCTGATTGAAATAAAAACATTAGATCGTTGGTTAAAACTTATCATTTGCAAAGTGCACCTTCACAGACCCGAGCAACAAGTTATATTGTCTATTTGTGTTCTCAATACATTTAGATACCTCTGGGAAATCCGCGGACGAGTCTCAAGATTGTTACACTGTAGTGCATTTTTATCTTTACACTTTACGCCTATTATGTTTGTTGTTGTAACTAAAAAACTATTTAGATTAAAAAAAAACCGGCTTGAACTGGTTTCTACTGTGTCTTGCACATTATCGTCGTTTACATACCTCTGTATGTACATGAATTTCTTCATATACATACCTCCCAAGCAATGTAATTTTAACTTGAACACATACGTATTAAGGTAGCTCTATTGGTTAGACCTGCAGCACGAAACGTTGTGAACGCCGATTCAAGTCCAGCCCGTGTCGTTTTTTTTATTTATTAGAGCTATATCTTATTTGCAATGTTTATAATAAATACTCTTAAGGGTTTTTTAACGCGTTAGGGCCATTCTTTTAATAAAACACATAAATTTAATAATAGATGTATTGACTTTCATACAAAAAACATGGTTCATTTCATATTTAACGGTATCAACAGAGTTATGTAATTCTTTACCATTATACCAGGCCGTTGTGAATACACGAATCTTTTTCCTTTCTTTATTTTGGAAACTTTACGTGTTTCAGTTCCACCTCCAACCTTTTCGCTCTCTTCCCCATCTTTTAAAAAAACATGCCTATTGGTGGGTTCACGACCATCAACCGAAGCTTCTTTTCTACCAATATTTATTTACTGATTAATAATGTTGATTTCATAAATAAAAGAAAATTATTAAGTTTATACCATAGGTTTATTCAATTGTAACACTTGATTAGTCCGTTTCGTAGATCTATTAACATCAACCGGTGTGTTTAAAAATCGTGATATACTCTCCGAATGTATCGAAAAAAGATTTATAAAATAAAGGATACCGGAAGTATTTGTTAAATGATTTATGAAATTATAAGTATTCCCCAATCCATCCTACATTCTGATAAGGAAAATAATAACTATAACAACTCCCATCCGCTCACTCCCTCGTAACTGCCAACCATTGTGTGTCTTGTACATACGTAAATAATCTTAGGATTAAACTAAGAAAAAATTCTTTTTGCATTATTTCTCCTTTTTTTTTCCACTTTGTAAAGTTCGGTTATCTTCTTTCTCTAACTTAAAATTATCCTATTCTGACCTTAACTGGTTACTTATGTCCCGCCGTTGACCTTCCGACCATATTTTTTATTGCTTTAGTTCATGACCTTAACTGTATTACTTTGTGCCCGGTCCATGACGTTGCCGTCCGACACATATTTTTTTTGCTTTGGTTCATGACCTTAACCACCGCAGCAAGCTTAAAACTTTAAAGTTTCTGTCTTTTATACTTCTAATATGATAGCAACATTACAATTGCTATCATACCTTAATTATGTCCCTTTTAAGTGAATTCCGTTAAGCTTAGGCATCGCGTAGTGTCTATCTGTCTGTCGTTCCAACCATAAATCTGACCATTCGTCAACCTTATACCACGACTCTCTGTCTGACCCTTATTCAAAGGATCAAATTCGGTACGACATTTAAACGGACCTTCTTGTCGCTTTCGGCTTCATTTACTTTCTCAAAAAATTTCTTGAAAAACTTTGAATTCCTCAATTACTATTATTATATCTAGGTGAGTGGCGCGGCTTTGTTTCCTTGATCTGGATCTTCCGCGCTTTCTTTGATCCTTAGAATTAATACATCTCAATGCTCACGTGACTTCCGTCCAATGGACTCCTACCTTCACGGACCGGCGGCATCTCGCCCTCTGTTGGGCGAGACTAGCGGCCTCTTATCTGCTGCAACTGTGACTTCCCACTGTTTCAGCGACGGGGTGGCTTTTTCTCACGCCGTCGGCTTTTTTCTTCTTCCATGTTTCAACACTTGTATTTTGTCTTCGTGTTTGTAGGCGTCTTCTTCTTTCCCACTTCTGAGTTATGATAATTCTTTACCATTATAAGCCCAGAAGGGCCCGTTGTGATCCACAAACTACTTTTTCCTTTACTTTATTTATGGAACACTTATATCTCGTTTCGTTTCCGCTCTCCCTGAACGCTTTTCGCTCCATCTTACACCAAAAGCATCTTTTAAAAAACCGCCGGTGGGTACCCCACAACCGGAACTCTTCGTACCAATTTTTTTACTGATTATTGATGATTTACATAAATAACAGAAAGATTAATTAAGTAAATTTACCATAGGTTTATTCAATTGTAACACTTGATTAGTCCGTTTCGTAGATCTATTAACAATCAACCGTGGTTTAAAAATCGTTGATATACTCTACCGAAAAAATTATAAAAAGGAACCGGAAGATTTGTTAAATGATTTATGAAATTATAAGTTTACACCCAAATCCACCTCCGGGGAATTCTTAACAAGATTTTGTAAAACTCGTGAAAAAAGCACAATTAACCATCTCTAAAAATTTAACTCGCTTTTTATAAAACTAATATAATATAAATATACAACTATTTTCGTAAGTGACGTGGGCGCCGTTAACTTGTTACTTAAAAACAGTTTTCGCGGAATGTTTTGTAATGTAAGGAGCATTGTAATAATAAATGAGGAAACATATAGTATTATAAGGTGTACGGGAACAATTTATGCTGTAATACAAGTCGTGGGTAGGTTTCAGAAAATTTCAGATTTTGTTGCTCTCTACAGTACGATTTACCTTGGTTTTGGCGCAAGTTAAAAGATGTTTCAGCCACTCATATACACAACAAATGAAAGTGTCATTCACATTTGTTTCAATATTTTTTGATAAATTAGAAAATATTGTAAGAGAACTGCTTTATGTCTAGTACAAATCCCTTCCATGGCCACACCTGCTAAAAAGCATCCGAAACATTTGGTCATAGTTAAATTAAATTAACTAATATATTTTTCGTTTTAAATAGTTGAAAGTATTACAAAATACTTCAATAATACCCATCTTCCATAAGCATGATTAGTAATTGTTAATTCATTATATTTTACATAACATGTGTGAAACAGCGTTTCACTGTGATGGAACGAACACATTTTAGTACCCGCTTCAATGATCGATTTTATTTACGTAAATGGAAAGTCAACAATTTGTGAAATTACAATCTACAAGTATATACGATATAACGAGAAAAATTCAGTTTCCATGAAAAGGTTTTTGTGGTCCTGCAGAACCCGCTCTAGCGACAAACAAACAGCCTTTACCTTAATATGAATAAAGTTCGTAACTTGTACCACACTCCAAGTTCGCTGAAACATACCGCAGGCGTATGAAATTGAAAAATTTATGAAACCGAATTCAGTCTCAAGTCGTCTTAAAGGTTTTATTGTGTTTCGGACTCCGTATAATAGGAATATTCAATTTAATAATTCTGTTTCAAAATACAGTTGCATTTGTAGGAAAACTATTTATATTTATCTAAAATAAAATATTTATACTAATATATAAAACTGAAGAGTTTGTTCATTTGTTTCAAAGCGCTAATTGCAAACTACGAGTTCGAAAAATATTCGGGAAATGTGAACAAAACGGGGGAAATTCTTTCATCTGTGTGGGTTTCAGGTGTGTACGCTGCGAAAACGGTTCAAGACACCCGAAAAATATGCATATTTTCACGCGACCCGTCGTTCGGGTTCCGTTATTTAACAACGAGTGACGGGGCGCGACTGATGTCGTGGGTAACAACTTAAATTAATAAAGATGATGACGAAATAACAAATTTGGATGCCCAAAATAACTATTCTATGCAGACGAAGTCGCTGACATAGCTAGTTGATAATAATCAAATGATTCCTATATTTATTTACAGTATTTTTTTTATCACGAAATGGATTGTACAAAGACATCGATATTATTTATATTTATATTATTAGATACTAATACGTGCAAAAGAACAAACTATTACAAATCTTGACGAGCTCGTCGGTCTAATAGTACCAATAGCTAATAAACCATGGGTCGTGGTTTTTCGGATCCGATCCGATTCAATATTTTTCTAATCAAGTCATAATTTGTCTAAAACATGTCTGACTTTGTCTAGAAATCTGTCCTAGGAATATCCACATTCCGTCCGGGTCACAAACCACTTCACCACAGATGAAAAAGCCGACAAGTTTAATCGATTCGATTTTAGTCTGTGGATTTCCAAATATCTAAAATCAAAATACGGATGGGGTATTTCACCTCATTTATTATAAAAAAAGAAAAAAAAATGTTCGTGTGTTCGATTTCGGGGCTAACCTGAATAAAATATGTTTAATTTTCGTGAATCATGTAGGATAATTTGAATCTCACAACGATGGTAGAAATCTTGGAACTTAAGTTTACTAATGGATTATTGTGCATGGAACTTCAGAATATAATCTGTTTGACAATGTTTATCATTAGTATTCTATAAGAGAAAATAAATGAAAATAGACCTCAGAAGTGATCGCACTTCTTGATCAAATTGTTCGACCCGGAAAAGTATTGGAATTAGCTCCTCAATAATTCACAGGCCGGCTCCGATGAGCCGAAATAGATAGAAAAATGGACACAGCACACGATAGGCACAGTGTATTGTAAACAGTGCGATATAGTAATCCGCTCTAATTACATCTACATTTTATGTAATATATGTTATAACTTACTCTAAAATGTACAATCGAAGGTCTTTTTTAAAGTTATTGTAATATAAATAATGTAAAATAAATTAAAATAGTTGAAATTAAAACCTGGTAAAAACTGGTAAAAAGAATAACGCGTATTATGCACACAAACAATAATAGACTAGGCTAATCATTGTGATAGCTTCCTCTGTCATATATATGCATAACTCATATGGAGAATGAAAGAAATAAAAAAGACACTGCATGTAAAGGTAACAAAAATCTTCAACTTATTGTCCACCAAAATAATAACCTTGAGACGCTTTTTATGAAGTCCAAGCTGATGATTATTCGCCTCAATCAAGAAGATGTCTCTAATGTGCATATATACCTGGGCACTATCATAAATACACATTTATAAAACTAAAGTCGGTGTACATTCCAAAAGTTTTCCAGACATTATAACGCCCGACGCTCGGACGAAACTTTCTCAAAAAAATGAAATCTTCCAAGTTTAGTTAAAAGTAAATTACTTAAGTGAGAACAAAGGATGTTCTTGGCTAAAGTGATTATGGGATTAAGAGGCTTCTTTCACGTTTCAAATTAAACCTGAACGTTTAAACCGATGGTCATTTCCTTGCTTTGTGTAGGGAAGATGATTTGTTACAGTCTATAGCCATTACAGCTAAATATACTACGTGATCGCCGGTATTGCTCAGCGGTTAAACACACAGCGATTTGCACGAAACTTCCTGGGTTCCAATCTTGGGAAATATTAAAAACATCTAGTATTCGTTGAGTCGTGTACAGAAGTTTATTTAAGCACTTATTAAAAAAAGTCGATTATTAAGGCACTATCTATAACTCACATAAGTAGAACCTAGAGTTGACATTTTCAAAAGGAAACTTCCTACTAGCGATTTTACTTAAATTTAACTGTTTAAAACGTAAAATGTATTTGGTAACTTATTTACAATTTTTTTTAACTAAGGCCATACGTTTCCAATTCTTTTCAGCAGCCGTGACTACGGGGAGACCTCCTTGTGTGCACTAATTACTAATTGCGTAAAATAGACAATACCTAAAAAAATTACTTTTTGTAACTAGCACCTTCAACGAAAATTTTTCGTAAACGTTTAGCAATTCGAAAACTACAGAAGCTTACATTATATGCTTGTGATATTAATTTTTTTTCCCAAAACTCGAACCCCAAACGCTATTGCGTAATGAGTGCCGACATTGATATATTAACCGTGCAGCTGGCTGCTATAATTCATCCCAAGTCAACCCTACCGTCAGCGACTCACATGCAGAAATGCACTGAAAAATATTAGCCATTAGCTAACGTTTCACTATATAAATCTTGAAAGATTTATTTCAGCACTCAAGAGGGGAAATTAAGAGTTAAAAACGTGGAACGCGCCGGCTGACGAGAAAAGCTTTGAGTTCCGATAATCAAACGTTGTCTATATCTCGAACTTGTAACACTACTGGTTTAGTTTGGGTTACTTCTATATTATTTTATATTATTACAAGACTGGTTCACTTAATGGACAGTTTCAAAATGTGGTGGTCATAAGAAAAAGGGAAGTATAGTACATAATAATGGTATTGGAATTATACAAAGTATGAAAAATCAAAATAAAACGATTTTAACGATATAAAATCACGGGTCACGACTTCATAATACATCCGAAACAGGTCGTAGTTAAAGTGAGTAAAGAACAAGGTACTACGACTATATGTCATGTTTCAATTCAATCGTTATTTGTGTTTTATTCTAATGTGTGCTACTCGGTTAAACAACGAGCATTACCTTTAATGATTAATTTGTAAAAGAAAGCTGTAAAAATAAATTGAGCCTTTTTCGCGTGTAAAGTGTGTACATAACGAGCAATGTAATAAATTATCGTGTACTGTACGTACACAATACTGTGTAGATAATATGTATGTGTATGTATGTATACGTAATGTGTATATAACAAATTTATATTATAGTAATTTGCTGATTTATTTATGTCCATCTTCATAGCACAATACATCAAAAAATAACTCCTTTGGATTAATAACTTAAAAATTACCTTTTGAAACAGCGGGAAAGTCTGCGTGAATTCGTTATATTTAGTCGATAAACCAAAGTGCATTTACGTTTATATTAAACGACTTAATATAATTCCGTATCATGCCCTAAATAAACTTATGATTTATTCACATCGTACACAGTAAACCAATAAAATTGTAAAACGATTAATGAATACATTGATTAAAAGTTCGTTCACCGTCTGTGCTTCAAATAAAACTATATTTTCGTGTAATTGACAGGTTTACAACAGTTTTATGATAATCTAGCGCATCGTAAATTTTACCATGTAAAAGGTATTTGATAAAGATAAAAAAGTTAGGATAAAGGCACATAATATTATCTTAAAGCTGGTAATGTTTGCGTCCCAAATCATAAGGACAACAACAGTATAACATTTTATTTATCATAGAGAAGGACAACGTGATTTCAACTAAGCGTAGACGACCTATTTTGGCTTCGGACATTCGGAAATTCAATTCAATTAAACTTGACGGCTCTTCGACCTGTGGACGGTGGTATGTGAAACGGAAAGAATTTTCGATATTTCTACCACCCATTTGATATCAAAGTCCCCTGCAACGCATCCGCAACGTTGGTTTGTAATTAAAATTAATTGTAATTAAATTATTTACATAAAACACTTTAACGGTTTAAAACGCGATACATTAGTTAAACTTATTTGAAAATTATTACCACGGCTGCTGCAAAGCATCCGAAACGTCGGGCTAAAATTAAAAATCATTTAAATATAAAAATCAAATAAGCTTAACTAATATATCGCATTTTAAACCGTTAAAGTGTTTTATTTAAATGTGTACCACTCGCGTAAACTATGGACAGTATGTAATTAAATTAAGTAAAATATTTCTCGTCTTATATTTGCAATTCTCGCGTAAACTACAGACAATACTTAGCTAGTAGCAATATGTAGACTATATTAATGACAAAATAACTCAGCACTGAAGCGTTGCATCATTACAGTCTCAGCGCCGCACAAATCATTAGAATAATTAGTAAGCTCGGTGCAGTACCTTCGCAACCGCACTGCAACTATACAATGATTAAAATACAGTTAATTGCTCAGAGACGCACATATTTCAACAGATATTGTTATGGAGTGCTAGTCGGGCGATTTGTTGCTAGACTAGTCGATCGACTTTATTACATGTTAGTTATATTTGTAGTCTGTAGAATGTAACGGTAACCTGTGTTGTCTTTACATTAAAATTTCTTATAACTTGCAACATCTTTATTCTGATTACACTAAACACCTAGATGTGCCCGCGTGAAATAGTTATTTTGGGCTCCATAATATTATTTATTTTTGGAAACCATCTCCTCAGGTTTTTAAATTAAAGCCGTCTCACTAGATATATATTGTCGCGGATTTTTTTTTAGGTAATTAAAGAGAAGTTATTCCTTCATACATATTTTTTAGTCGTTCGAACCGTTTTTACAGGACACGCAACGGAAGCTCTCAAAGATAATTTTTTCCATTTATTCCACTGTTCTTTGTGTTTCTTGGCTTAGAGATTAGCGTGTTCAAATAACCTAACTTTTCAGCTTTAAATATAGATACTAAATTTATGAATCCTATACTAATTCATCCGTTCCGTTGCATCACGTCACGTCAAACAGTTCTTTTAACAAAAACCAAACTTCATCTTAAAAAATACTACTTCTTGACTAACTTAGTCATTGTCGAAGACACTTCTCTTGAATAAACACAAACTTTTCTTCCCTCCTTTTACGATAGCTGTTAGTCATAAAACTCAGTGAGATTTCAATTTTATAATAAAATATAGTCCGTTATAAGCTCTATGGTTTAATTATGTGAGAATTTATGGGTTTTTGTAGGAAAGTCGTAAATCTTAAAAAAATATTAATTAACTGAAACCATTCTAATTATAATGAAATTAATTTAATTCTCACATAAAATTTAATAAAATATCATTTTTATTCACGTTGGCATAGTTAAAGATTTTTAATAAAATTATTTAGGTGATTAGTTATTGTATACCGAACACGGCGGTTTTTACCAAAATATATGATAAGTTATTATAGTGTTTCAACTAGTTTAGTATTTAATTTTTAGATAGCAATCTTTGTAATATTACTTTCATTGGCTTCGCGTTTTTTTATAGAGGGGGACAGTCAAATATGGAATATATGAAAGTCAAGTGGTGCGCTCAAACAAATATAGGTTATATGTAAGTCTGCATGTTACGATGAAAAATTTATTCATATTGAAATACTTTCAACACGGGACTTGAAACGGCATCCACAGCGTTCTGTGCTGCTGCTCTATTGAGCTTGTACTTGTTTATCATAATTATTTTCTTCCTTGAAGCTCAATTATATTTAAAATTAATAATGATGTCTTAAACTTTCTAAATATTATCGAAACCTACATCCGAGCCCAGGAGGCGAACATAAATATTTATGGCTTTAATAACTTGACGATTTAGTTAACGCAGTATTTCCGTGGTCGAAGTTAAATTGGTGAAGTTTTATATTTCCGCTCCTAGTGCCGTTAAAAACTTCAAATTTAGATACATAAAGTACTGGATACTGACGGAAACGAGTACTTTACAACGAGTTTGGATTTAAAAAAATAACAATCTTTTCGTGAGCCTCCTGATTATATTTACAACTGAAATCTGCTTCAGAGGCGGGTATCAGTTAGTGTTTTGTCGCAATATATACTCAGGACCTCCGGTGTTTGACAGTATAGACGCGAAAGTTCGAATGCACATAAAGGACGTTTTTTTATACCCAGTTCTTTTTTTTAACGGACTCGTTGGTGTAATTATAGCAATGTATGTCAACGGATCTCGGGTTCGATCCCCGCGAACATTTTTCTAATCAATTTATATTTATTCTGAAATATGTTGGCCTTCATCTGGAATATCGAAATTCACCACAGATGAAAAAGGCGTCAAGTTTAATCGCGTTTCGGTTACAGTCTGTGAATTTCTGAATGTCTAAAGCTTAAAGAATATTTCACATTCTAGTCTGTCCTCCTCTATCATAAAAAACATTCTTCTCTGTAAGTTCTGAAAGTGTAAAATGTTTGCAGTTCATAAAGATTTTTATTTTAATACGAGAACGCCTAAAGAGTAATGTCTCATAACCTCAAGATTACGACAGTACGCTCTTAATTCGTGTTTTATGAAAACCAATTTCTCTCGAAACGTTTTATAAATATTTTCCCTTGACAATATTTCATGGTCTTAAGTCCGGATTACGATGAGTGAATTTTGTAAATATGTCTTTTTGGCTTAACATCGGAGGGTAATGAATTTGTTATTACGAATGGCTTAAAAGATTTGGTGTTATTATATCAATTGCAAATGCTACTGAAATTGAATGAATTGAATTTAAAAAAAAGTTATATTTCGTATCGCATTTGGGACGATCATTTCTATGTGAAATCTTAAATATTTTTCACATGTTATCTTATAAATTAAGAATATATTCTTATAAATTAAAAAACGCCTTAGAGGTGCAATTGTCAGTAGGTTGAAAAAATGTAAAAATACGTGTAGGACTCGGTTGCTTAATGCTTTTTCTACAAGCAAGTAGTTCTAGGTTTTTGAGGTTATGAACTCTTTACCTTATCGCATTATTTTAAACTAGCAGATTTGTTTTTTCCACATCTTCCTCTATTTTTTTTGCTCCTATTTGTTTCAGCGACGTTTATAAATTTTCGATAACATGGTCCAACCAACATAAAAATAGTTTTTCAATACGAACCAGTATTTCCTGAGATGAGTGCGTTTAAACAAACGAATGTACATACAAATAGCTTCATATTATTAGTATAGGTTGTGTTCTAGAGTAGAACAGCTTTACGATACACCGAGTAAATATATCCATTACAATAGTGAGTATATCCATCTGTCTGTCTCTTACATCTAGTGTACTCACACCCTTATTTACTTAGCCCTACTCTACCCATTAGGACATCCTAATTGAGTAGCCACAAGCAAATATTTGAGCTACAAAGCCGAACACAATATAATATGTTCCCTCTTTGATATGTCAAAACTTTTTTTAATGCATTTATAACATATTATTCAAATTTAATTAAGACCCAGATTCTTTTTGTCTTAAGACAAAAAGAGTAATTTTTATTAATATTTAAAATTTGTATTGGTAAGTTAGTATTTAAATACTGTCTAGTTTTAGTACACGTTTAAATAAACACTTTAACGGTTTAAAACGCGATATATATTAGTTAAACATATTTGGAAATGAATTTTAACTTCGGCCCGACGTTTCGGATGCTTTGCAGCAGGCCGTAGCAGGTCTCCCCGTGACCACGGCTTTTGATATTTCGCTAATTAAACCATTTAGAGTGTTTTTTTTAAATATAATATATATAAAAATATTTGTAAGTACTTATTATGAAAGTATGTCATAACATCATCCACACGCCATTACAACTGTATTTTATTGATAGAGGATAGATAAGCTTTTCATGCTTTTCGTTCAATTGATGGTGGGTGAAATACCCCAACCTCTAAACAAAATGCCCTGTTGACCTATTTTGGCTTTGGATATTCGGAAATCCATACTGAAACCGAAATGTTCACGGCGATGGAATTCTGATATTCCTACCACCCATTTAATATCCAGATTTCTAGACGAAGTTCAATATGTTTCGAAAAATTAAAAATTGATTCGAAAAATTTTGGATCCGGTGGAGATTGAACCCACGACCCGTAGATGAAAAATTCGTTTATTTGTCTACTTCTGAGTTTAGCCGCAACAAAAACAATAGTAAAAAAATATAAATATGACCTATGTATTCAATTCAATGCTCTTTATTGTCTCAGGTTTACGACGTATCAAGTTCATATTAAGACGGCGCGTGTGTAGTCAGCTTTTGTTTTCATTATCGTCAAATCGGCTGGTAATTACTCTCTGCATGGCGGAACTAATGCGATGGTAATCGTCTTAATCAGAATTCTCTATTAGTTTAGCCTATATTATATTAAGTACTTTATACTGCGGCATTATTAATGCAGAGGACGAAGCCGACACGCGGCGTGTCTCTCATGTAATTATAACTTCACATGGAGATATGTAAGAAACAGGTAAATATTTTTGCAAAAGTCTACAACGATAAAACTATAATGTGGAACTGTACATCTAATTGTATTTTATCAAATTATATGTTTACTGATAAAAAATCGAAAATAAATTGAAAAAATGTTCGACTCGGACTGGACTTGAAGCGGCATCGTGAGCGTTCCGTGCTGTTGCTCGATAACCGATTGAGCTATGGTTTCAAGTCCTGCCCGAGTCGAAAATGTTTAAAGTTTTCGATTTTCTATCTATATAGTGCCATCATGTGCAATAAAATGTAAAAAATATTTAATGATTCAATTGCACGTTTACTAAATGGATATGGAAGACCGCCTCTACAGATGAGTACTTAAACTTACCTTCGCAAAAGCATGAGGGGTCCTAGGTTCGACTTTGGGGTAACAATGAATGTTTAGGTCGGGCAAGGACAGAAATTTGCCTGTTAATAAAATTATTCAGTTAGATACGGACATAAAAATGTGTTCGCTTCATTCTCTACATGGGGACACGGTTTTTAGAAACACTGTACTACAGTAAATCAATAAATACCAAATTCAGCGTAGGTAATAAAAAAAACACTAACATAATACAAAAAAAGGTTAAACCTTTTACCAGTATATAAGGAGTTACAAGCTACAAGCTAATGCCTAAAAGTGCTACACGAATCTTCACCCAGTTTAAACAAATAGGTAAAACTACGCGTGGGGCAACTTTGTTGAAATCGGATACTCGGATCTATTTCTTTTTTAGTATCTTCTGTGGCTTACGCGAGTAGTCTATATTTAAATAAAGCACTCGTAACACTTAACAATGCGAAATACGAGTTATGAAATTGCGGCTTGCAATTCGGGTGCTACAGGTATATGCTATTAATTAAAAATAAGCAATATATTTTCCGTTCTAAGGAGGTTAATTTGAATAGATTTTTTAAATTTAATTTCTTTGAGCAAATATTTTACCTAAAAAAATAATATGTGGCCAAAAATTTCATTTCCATAAAGACGAAATCTAAGAGATATATATTATAATGTAGTATTCAATAAATAAATTACCACTTAATGTGAAAAATTTTTAGCTTTACTACATTTTTAAGCTAGAAGAATAATTATACTATTAAATGGCTCTTATTGTATTTTTTTTTGAAACACTTTACTTTATATGCCTTTCCTATGGAAAACGTTTTCTATAGAAGGGATTTGTCATGTAATTGATGTATGGACCGCGCTACATAATGTATGGGGGCTGTTGTGAGTTTAATGCAATAAGTAAATGGTCCGCGATGAATAGGCTTTTTATGGATGAGTACGAATGTAAATCGTATGGAGTAGCCAGAATACGAAAAACACCTTTAAAGAAACGTTCAGACTTATATCGAAAAATACCCACTAATTAGCTGTGGTAGATGTTAAGATGCTGTCAGAGAGCGTTTGTAATCTTAAAAGGTTAATTGTCAAAAATGTCACAATGTCATAAACGCCATTGACACGGCTCACTGATTCCCGCCCTGCTAGCAAAAGCACCATCGTGCGTGTGAGTTAATTTGTATTAAAAAATAGAAGTTAAATTAGAATAGTATTTTTTATAGTTCTTATCTATACTAAAATTATAAAGCTGAAGAGTTTATTTTTTGTTTGAACGCGATCATCTCAGGAACTACTGGTTCGAATTGATTTTATTTTGTGTTGGATAGACGATTTATACGGGAAGGCTTTAGAAAATATAATATCACGCTGCGACCAATAAAATTATCTTACAAGACTATGTCATGGTAAACAGCTAAAATTTATAGAGATGCCCGATTGATGCCCAAAATAACTGTCAAAGCGGATGAGGTTGAGGTCTCAGCTAGTACAATTACAGCTCTAACTTACAAGAACCGTTTTAATCAAATTTTGTTGAAATACTACATAGCATAAAAGAACATTGGCCAGGTCAGATATTCGTAATATCAGATATTTTCATTGCTCTACCAATTGAGTTACGGAGTCCTACTATTCAAGTCAATTGGTAGAGCAACAGCACGGAACGCTGACGATGCCGGTTCAAGTCATGTCCGAGTCGAACATTTTTTCAATTTATTTTCGATTTTTAAATTATATAGTGCCTTCATGCGGAATAACATGTGAAAAATAATAAAGTTTTCAAGTATCAATCTGTTTTGATTCTTAACATGGAATCCGCAAAGAAAACAAGAACAAAAATAGCAAACCCTTCTAACCCGAGCCGAGAAAAATTCCCAACATATTTTTGCGTAAGCCGCCTTAAGGCGATACGGGCGCCTAAAGACACATTTATTATGTAAAAACAAATCCTTGGACGTTTCCAGTGATCCGGCGAAGGCTCGTGTGATTTTAATAGTTTTCTGTGGACATTTTAGTATTTAGATGTCGCGATAACCACTCAGGGTTAACATATGATGAATTTAAACATGTATTTGAACGACATATTTGCATGGGATTGATGGTACGAAAGAAAATATATGGCGGAAAATTATTATTTCAGTAATTTGGTAATATTCACCACTCCAAAGTTAGGCATAGTATACTTTGTGGTATGTAGCGTTACCTATCTAAGTCGACAATCGACTCGACTCACTTGCGTTCAGAACGACGCTTGCGCCGGGTGTGCGTCTGTATTACCATCATATATTAGCATAAAGAAAAGTAACTTCTAGTTGAGCAAAAAAAGCTTTTATTTAATTTAAACTACATTTTACGTTTATCGTTGTCAAACAGGTGTCGTTCATTTGCAACAATTTCTTTATTTTTTGGGTAATTAAGTCTTGTCTTTAAAGTCGTAGATTATCTGACATTCGTCTTTTCCTGACAAGAATCACTTTCTAATAATCTTTTGTTATATTTAGAATACTTTTAAAGAACATTTAAATAAAGCAACTGTAAAAAAAAGGTTTAATTAAATTAAGAAGTTAAGAGATTAGGGTCTGCGAGTCCCAGCTGCTAAATGATTAATGATAAGGATAAGAAATTAAGTTTTATTTACCCTACGTGGGTAGAGGGTAGATCCGTTTCACTGATTGATTTTATTTATAGAACATTTCGTCATTAGTCTCCTACCCAACCGGGGGTTCAAATTCAGAACCATCTCGCGCATAATGTTGCACGGCATATGCACGGTTAACGCATTTTTAATAATAAACACTTTTAATGGTTTAAAACTAGAATAAAAACCGCTAAAAATATATTATTTAACTTATTTATAATTTATTTTAACTACAGTCCGAAGTTTCGGATGCTTTGCAGCGGCCATTGTTACGGGGAACATGTATTTATATACACTAACATATTTCGCGTTTTAAACCGTTAAAAATTGCATTGAAAAGCATACTACTCGCGTAAAGTTTAAACTATATAATTTATTTTCGATTTTTAAATTATACAGTGCCTTCATGTGCAATGACATGTAAAAAGTATTAAAGTTTTCAAACTCTAAACTGCTCAATTTACTTAAGATAAATTTAGAATAAAATACCGTATTTATTCAGACACTACATTTTCATTTTAAATCTTATCTAACACACAATATCAAGAAGTAATTAATAAAAATTAAATTTTAATTAAATACGTCAAAATAGTTGTCTCTAAAAACGAAGCCACTCAGCTTCATAGGGATTGATGTCCCAACATTGATAATCTGTGATGTGTATATGTCAATATACTATTCGTGTCCACTGTACTCGCATAACCTTCTTATCAATTCCTCTCAAATGTCTTTCATTCTACATTGCTTAGATACACTTACGCGCAAATGTAACTTGAGTTGTGCAAGCTACGTGAAGGCCTCTACAAGGTTTCGGAAACCCGATGAGTGTTAATTGTGCTTCAATATATTCACTTGATACACTATGTAACAAATGATTCGGTTACAGAATATTATTATTGAATGCTAATATAATATGTAAATACTAATGCGACGTGAATGCTTAGTTTCATTGAATAGGCTTCGTTGACGTTGACAAAAAACGTGAAGTTTGAAGAAGAATCATACTTTCGTACATATTTTTCGTTTATCTTCAAGCATACACAAGAGAAACCTATAAAGGTTAATCATTTTACTCCGTTTTTTTTTTATTTCCCCCTTTTTTTCACACGAGTCGAAGATGTTTTATAAATGTCGATAAATGCCCTACTAAAAGAATTTTCAACACAAGTTCAAGATTAGTGTGTTCAAATACACAAACAAACACGCTTTATATATTAGTATAGATTTGGCTGGAGAATTTCGCCTAGCATCATGTGAACTGAATCAAATACTTGTCTCTCCTCTCTCATAAAAATTACTAACATTCTAGTCGATAAAATAAATACCAAACAATTTACGCACTACGCCTATACTTCTCGAATGACTCTACCAAATTACATACTTTTTTTACTATCTCCAATAAAAAAATATTATGATTTTGTTACACTAGCAACAAATACAAATCTTATACTTACTTGCATTTTTCTGAAGTAAACCTTTGAAAGAAAATGACGCTTTCCAAAGCTGTTATAGCATGATATAGATCATGAGACTGACATATTCTGATCTATTTACCTTCCCGCTTTATACATATATAATCCATGTACAATCAGTTTTCGTTTCTCGCTTTTTTTGTATTCAACATGAAAGAGACGAAAGTATCACTATGAGCTTTAAAATAACGTCTATAAACTATATAAAAACTGGCTTGAAATCCAAAATACAAGCAACACACGCTTTTGCGGCTCTCATCGCGCTCAAACATCTTTTATGCAAACGTTATACTCGTAGAATTCTACCGCCACAGTTTAAACATGTACAGTTGGTATATTGACGACATCAAAATCGTTGTCTTGTTTTTATAGCGTTAGCAAAGTACGAGAAGGTACATAAAGGTTAGTATAGTTTGAATTTTGCTACTACATGCTACTAAACGCTGGTAAATTATTAATGTTCATGTAGTAGCATACTATACATATATACAACATTGACTATTATTTTTTTTAAATTGTCGTATAAAGATACAGAAAGAATTCCCAACTGTCATATAGAGTCTGTGGTTTTACACTCAAGTTTTAACTAAGCTATATGCAATGAAATATACCACCGGTAGCCAACTTTCTGCCGAATGTGTAATACTGTTAATGGAACGAGTCGAACCCGAATACATATAAAAAAATTAACTATACTGACAAAATAAGAAGATCAGTGGTGTGTGAGTTTAATTTCTTTTAACGATTTATAAAGCGAAACATACTAATTTTATCGTTTTTAACATTGGCCCCACGGAACGTGTCGGATAAATGATCAAAAGTGATTTATTTTAATAAAATAAATTTTTTAATATTCCAATTCGATATTCCGAATATGCAAAGCCAAAAATTGTATTAATAAGGTACACAAACTAATATACACAATTTATCTTAAGAAATATGAAGATGACCTAAATTTGTATCTCAATATAAGCGTACACGGAGAAACTAAATCGTACTGTTGTCAAAAATAATAAGTTAATCTTGAAGTGTATTTGAATTTTATACAATAAATAATAGTATATATTTTTATTTTTAATTTGATCCTAAATTATGGGAAACACTTTGAAACCGTGTTAATTATAGGACAGACAAGTTATATTAAATAAAAGATATTCAAACCCTAGATTATCTTCGTTTGTTTATCTAATAAACCATGTATGACATGAGTATTTATAGTGTGATATAGGTCAATAGCGCATCTTCCTTAGATTTTATTGCTTAGATGTTGTATGGCTAGGTTATTTTACTTACTATAAAGGCAACCGGCCGCTTGTCTGTCTTTCTCTACCATCTCAAAGTCTGTTCCTAAGATTTTCCTATAATTATGAAATGCACGTCATTCACAAGAGCAGTGTGCCCCAAACCTGAATAACGAATGAGGTGTGAACATGATCTCCTCATATTCAAGTTAAGATGTAAATGCAACTTAGCAGTTTCATCAGCTAACCTGGACTTAACTTGCTTGTTATTTCACTTAACACGATCTCTGCACTTCCTTGATGCTACTGGTACTCAGAACTTCGTAATGATGTGTAACCACTTTGCTTTACTGCCCGTTTTTACTAGTATTTAATATAAAATATATTTCTTTATTTCATAAATTTAATGAGATAAAAGATCTACTCTGTTATGTGTGTGAGTTACAGTAGCTGACCCACTCCTCTCAGTACGAACCCTAAGCCATCTAGTAATTATAAATATAAAGAGTCTTAATAAGTTATAAGTTACCACTTTAAGTAGGCATGAAAAAGCTTAATAAAGTATGATAAAACGGAACGCCGTTATAAGCGGCTTAACGCAATAAAGTGACGAGTATGAGTGGCGTATTAACGCTATCACAACCCCACAATCATTGGCATAATTAATCGAATTCATTTGTTGATTATTTCATATCGGATATTCAGTAAAAGAGCAATTATAGCTCTTAATGACGCGCCTGCGGCTGTGCTGATGTAAAAATCTGAAGCAAATTGACACGTTTGTATTAGGATTGATGAAACATTTCATTTTCTTTAAAATATCATTATTGTTCAATTTATATTCGTTTATTTTAGATATTTAAAAATGGAACATAGTAAAGGAAATCTTAAATTTATAATATGATATAAGTGAGGTTAGATTTTATAACTAATAACCAGTATATTATATATGCTCTCATCTGTATAACGATACGTGATACATATCTTGATTCCAGTATAATAACTACTAATAGTTTAGAGCAGAACAATTTGTTTGTTTGTTAATTTGACAATTGCCTCAATTGGTAAATTAAGTTGTCTTTTATTTTTTTCGTTATAGATAACAGACAAACATCGGTAACTCAAATACCCCAAGCATATAACATCTAAACAAGATGCGTTCTTGACGTATTTCGGTTTTGGATATTCGGAAATACACAGACCTAAATTGAATTTCGATTAAACTCCATGGCTTTTCATCTGTGTACAGTGGTTCGTGACCTGGATGGAATTTCGATATCCCTACCATCTATTTAATATTCAGATTTCCAGACAAACTCCAACATGCACAAAAAATATAAATTGATTAGAAATATGTTGGATTATTGCTACCATTATACCATCCTATCAAAATTCAATCCAATGCATTCAATGAAATCTATGCAAAGAAACATTCTTCAGCGGCAGTTCCTACAGTAATACTTCAACAGATAAATTACGATATTCCCGTAAAAGTAATTTAAATGGTACTTCTCGTAATATATTTGTGACATTTAGTGAATCCCACGCAATACCAGCAAACGTTAGTAATTTAATAATAAACCAAATTGCGCTTATTCGAAAACACTTTTACGAGGCGTGGTTCCTTTCAGCCGTTTTGAATGCGATATTATACTCGCCTCAATGACGTATAGGCCTCCACTATTACATTTTGAAAGTACTGAGTTGGAAATGTATTTTACTAAGTTGAATGTGGGACGGCGTATATAAGTGCGCTAAATGAGATATTGTATGAAAAAACCCGACCTATATTGGGCAAAGCTATTAGATTAGAATTCGTGAAAATTTTGTAGGATTGTTGGTAGACTGGTATATAGCTTGACGTAGATATGATACATGGTTTGAGCCTACCTAAGCTGCAATGAATTAGATTACTTATTACAGATCAACGAGTTGAACAATACTTTTCCCGAAATGGATAAGAGGCTGCTGTAAAGCTTCAGAAATGTCGTTAAAACAAATACCTAATACATATTGCGTTTTAAACTGTTAAAGGTGTTTTATGTATGCTACCCCCTAATCTACAGACAATAAGTATTGTCTGTAGTTTACGCGAGCAGTGCATAAAATAATTTTAACAGTTTAAAACGCAATATATAATATTTAACTTATTTTCATTTTTTAACTACGGCTTGATGTTACGTATGCTTCGCAGACGTGTTCACGGGGGCATAATGTCCCCCATGACCATGCCTAACGTATTTAAATCTAACGCCTACCTAAAGCCCCGTTATAATTATTTTACTTAATCTACAGACAATACTTAATATAAGGTAGCTCATCACACCTTGTTAAAGAACGGTTAACTTATACTTAATATCGATTTGAAACATTTTTAGCAAAACAGTTCGGGTTTTCTAGCTATCGTCATTGGCGACATCACGGCTGGTGACATCATCAGTATGTTCAAAGCGGTTCTCGAAGTATCAAAGACTTAAACTTGAACACCTCAAAATCTTAATAGCTTTGCGACACTAGCCGCGAAAGCTTTATTATAGCATTCTAAACAGCTTGAAAGCCACATTACATCGCATTAGCGCAGATTCACATTAGAGTTTATCGGTGACCACTCGTGAATAATGCCTTCCCCTTCCGATGTCCGAGCATTATGCTACAGTGTTTTGCTGGACTACCTGCATTTTATATGAACTATAGTTACAGATAACAACGAGTAGTGTACCTATCGCACGTAGTAAGTTTAAAAAGTACATCTAAGTAGATATAAGTAGAACAACAATATAATTTGATAAAAACTGTCTGTTGTTTACACGAGCAGGACAGATTTAAATAAAACACTAACGGTGTAATACGTGATATATATTAGTTAAACTTAGTAAATATAATTAAATTCCTTAATTACCTTTTTAATAACAAAACGTGAGAAAATCTTAGTTTAAATACTCTCTACAACAAATATTTAGCTGAAGATTTTGTTTGTTTGTACGCGCTAATGTCACACACCACTGATACGTTTTTTTTGTGTTGGCAAGACCGTTAATCGAGGAAGGCTTTAAGCTAAAACATCACGCTCCGATCGATAGCAGCGAAGAAACAGTAGGAAGAAATGTCGAACAAATGGGGAAAATGATACATCTTTAAGAGTTTCTGTTGCGTGCACCGCGCAAACGGTTGAAGATACAAATAAGATATGTGTATGCAAGAATAATCAATAGATCTTGAACGATGGGACGCGTGAATAACTAAATTAATAAAGATGACGCGATTTGCCGTAACAAATTTTAATGCCCACAAAAACTATTTGAGCGGCCTAGTCGCTGGCACAGCTAGTATAAAATAAAAGACAAAAATAAATTAACAATAGTATGTATGTAGTATCATGATATAAGTCCATTCGAAGTTTAAACTTCCCTCTAAGTATGTTAAAAATCCTCAACCGTTTAAGGTCAACTTTGCATAAATGTGGGCAGGAAACCTATCGTAAAGCTAGCCGCACACATACCAGTGGCGACAACTGCAAAACACCCATCTATTTACGTTACGTACTAAACGTTAGTAAGTTTTGTAACTATTTTCATAATCGAAGTGTACAGACAAGCGTGGCGTTCACGTGTACCCCATATATGTAATAACCCCATTCATATAACATCAAAACAAGCAATTCGCCAGAAATCCACAGACTGAAACCGAAACGTTATTAAACTTGATGTCTTATTCATCTGTGTACGATGGTTTACGACCCAGACGTAATTCCGATTATTCCTTCCACCTACTTAATATTCCAGATTTTCTGACGAAGACCACAAGGTATCAGTAAAATAATAAATGGGTTAGAAAAATGTTGGACCCGCTGGGGTTCGAACCCTCGACCCATTCATTATTAGCCATGCATTGCTACCATTACATCAATGAGCCCGTAATTTACTGCTACTTAATGTAACGAGCGACTCAGTAGAAAGATATTTTTGATTTAAATAAAACACTTTAACGGTTTAAAACGCGATATAATAGATAAACTTATTAGACCACGGCTGCTGCAATGCATCCGAAACGTCAGGCCGAAATTAAAAATCATTTTCAAATAGGTTTAACTAAAATATGTCGCGTTTTAAACCGTTAAAGTGTTTTATTTAAATGTGTACTATTCGCGTAAACTATAGACAGTATTTAATATCTGTGATTGTTCTATTATTAACGTAAATTGTATATAATAATCAATAAATAAAGGTCCTTTGCCTTTTCTGTCTCATACAGTAGCTTCTAGCACTAAACTTCTGTACAAAATATGCCAAGCAATGCATTTTGTGCTTCTGCCCAGTATTCGGGGGACACTGGCCTCAACGTCCGAACAATACAAGTTTGTTCATTACTGCACTCAAATGTGAAAACTTTAATTGTTTTAGTGTAAGGCGGTATTGTTTTAAAATAGTCGTGCGCTTTTCAAAAGTTTAATACCACGTTTTAAGTTTCGCATTTCTAGTGGTGCTTTAAATTTTACCGTTTTTAAAACTTTTTGTTCTATATTTGGGCGAGGATTTGAATTTGGATTACGAGTGTATAAGAAAAGTTTAAAGCCTTCCGGTTAACTGAAGTTTGAAAAACTGCAATGTGTTTGAAAAATATTCGACTTGGTGCCTGTAGTTGTCTGCTAGTAATTGGCGATTTACAAAATATATAAATTTTGAGTAGAACACTTTAACGGTTTAAAACGTGAAATGTATTAGTTACTTATTTTCACTCTTTAAGAAAACATCACGGAAACGTTTGTCCCGAATTTTTAAATTCATTTGACCATTTCTAATACTATTTTATGATTGAAAACTTTATTATTTTTTACATGTTGTTGCACATGAAGGCACTATATAATTTAAAAAATCGAAAATAAATTGAAAATTGACTCGGTAGCTCAATTGGTACAGCACCAGCACGGAACACTGACGATGCCGGTTCAAGTCCTGCCCGAGTCCGAGTGTTTTACGCCCTGGCGGGACTTATTACTGAAAAAAAATTATGCATACATCATAATAATATAACCGCATACACAGCATGTAACCATAAGATATATAGTGCAACTTTATATGTTTATATCACAAAAACAAAGCTATGTGCCATTATGAAAAAGTATTTGCAAAAAGCCTTCAAAATTTCACCTCTAACGAAATATCGTTTAGGCGAGATGTCAACGCCACGTTCTTGGCGTTAGATTAATGACGACCATGACAAGTTGTTAAGACTCTAGAAGTGCTGACTCATCGCCAATAGGCGCGGCAATGATGAAATTTTTAATAGTTAACACAAAGAAAAATTTGCGGGACAAAAACGTCTTTTACGGCTTATCATTTTAAATGTACAAAGATTACCTTTAATTGGCGTAAAATAACAAATCAGTGATACGTGTTAAATACCTGTGTAAATCAAGCATGTTTGAATCGGCCCGTTGGTCACAATTTGTACTCGAAATGAGAAACATATATTATTGTCCATTTTTTTTATGCCAAAGTAAGACAGGCAAGCATAGAGTTGATGGTAGGTGAAATATATGCCTTTCGCATCTAAATAAGATGAGCTGCCTACATTCGATATTCGGAAATCCACAGACTAAAACCGATAGGTAATTAAACTTCACGGCTTTTCATCAGTTGTGGGTGGTGGTTCGTGACCCGGACGTAATTTCAATATTTCTACCACCCATTAAATTAAATGTTGTATAATTAACGACTGATAAATAGATCAAAGTAGTCAAATACTGTCTGTAGTTTACGCAAGTAGTACACATTTAAAAAAAACTTGAACAGTTTAAAACGCGATATATTTTAGTTAAACTTGTTTGAGAATTATGTTTAACTACGGGCCGACGTTTCGGATGCTTTGCAGCAGCCGTGGTTTAACTAAAATATATCGCGTTTTTACAACCGTTAAAGTTTTTTTTATATGAAATTAACACTTACCGACGTGTTAATCATGCATAAAATCATCCATTTCCATTTACGATAGTTCATACGTCTAAAAAACGTAAATCTACGTCCAATCTCTACGATCGCGTCACATTAGGTCCTATCTGGCGCATTCACTCTTTATGTCTTCCGTTTCCGTTGATGAAACGGTTAATATACGCAACCGTGTCACTAGATAAGCGTAAATGTGTATTTGACTACTCAAAATCATACTTTTATGTACAATAGCGTAGAACTTTATACGTGTAAGAAACTATTATATATAAAATGTATTAAATTGTGTAAGGTTTCCATCGTTGACCATAGATTAGCATATCATTGTTTTTCCGGCTGTTCGGCTGACGTAAGCGAGAAGAGGTCCTCGACATTTCGCCATCACGAGCGGACGGTATCATCAGAAGTTGCTAGCTCCTTGATTGCTCGAAGAACTACGGTCGCTTACGTCGGCCGAACAGCCCGAAAAACAATTATATGAATAAAACGTATTGTTTGCCAACAAAATACCTGGTTCCGTCCCTGGGACACAATAGCTTGCGTACGTTAGGCAGAACACAGAAGTACAACTATTTTTTTAAATAAACACTTAATGCTTTGCAAGAAACGCGATATATTAGCCGTTAAACTGTTGGGCCGATATTGTTAACTTTAAATCATTTCCAAATAAGTTGAACTAATATATCGCGTTTTAAACCGTTAAAGTGTTTTAGTTTAAATGTGTACTACTCGCGTAAACAATAGACAGAATTTCTAACTATTTGTCTATAAATATAATCGATCAGTGAAATGGCTATCAAATTTGTTCACTTCGTGTGACCTAGGGACACAAAATGAGAAATTTAGTAGAACAATAATTATTTTAAAGATAAAACAAATGAAAAATAAACGTTTTTGTTCCAATTCATATTTTTTTCCAGTATTTTGAAAATTAACTATGTTAAGTAGTAAAAATAATTGTACTTGTACCCGAATTTATATTAAATCAATTCTCTATTATAAAACTAAAAACTATATAAGTTATTCTGAATTCAAAAAAGAGCATGTTTCCATAAAATAATACGTCTTATAGATTAAAAATTGAAAAAAAAATTCACTCAGACAGGACTTAAACCGGCATCGTCAGCGTTCCGTGCTGTTGCTCTAAGCAATTGAACAATTATGTGGGACTCGGTAGCTTAATTACTATCATGTAATAATATTAATGTTTTTTTTTTTCAGTTTATAATCGATTTTTTTAAATTATATAGTGCCTACATGTGCAATAACATGTAAAAAGTATTACATTTTTAAAAATATTAATGTTTTGAAATAATACGTCTGCCACAAAACTTTTCACGTTCACGAAACTGTACTGTACTATTAGAAAGTTTAAATTAGGTGAACATTGACCACAGCTATATTTATAGTGAATTGAAGTTGATGAATTATTTTTACATTAAGGTGTACTCGTTAGCGCCTCACTAATGAGTTCTCAGTTTCGTATTCACGGACTTGACCATAATATCACCTGAATAATTAGTTGCTGAAATTAGCTTCGTTCGTAAATTACTGTTCCTAACTAAGGGTTTCGCGCGGCAGTACAAAATTATTTCCAGAATGAAAATAATTTAGATGCAAAATTCGCTTTATTTTTTTATTTAAGCGTTCAATATTTTTATATTATGTACAGGTAAATTTCCATTAAAAAATAAATGAATTAGTACGATTTTAAAAATAAATTTACTTACAAATGTAGCTGTTAGTTACAATCGTAGGTTAGAAAATAACGTAAGTACAATAGAAATATATATAAAAGTATTGATGATAAGCACATTTGTTACTAGTTTATATTTGATTTACTGTGTACGCACACTTATATATATATAGTTTGTCCTTTAATTCTATAGTCTTACATTGTTATAAAAACACGTTGTGATATAAACAAGACTTTGTAGTTGAAGTTGTATTATTTTGTGTAGACATAATTAATACTAAGAAAAACTATACTCTAAAATACTACCTCTTTTTATTCTAAATTCCCATATTACTTATTTATCATAATAAGGACTTACTCTATTATAAGGCAAACCGATAACATTGGAATAAAAGCAAAGTTCAAACTCTTTCAATACAATTTTGATATTAGGCGAGTTCTTAGAATTTTATACGCAATACAAATTACTTGTTTATTTGTACTTTGAAAATTAATACGATTCTTAGAAATTGTACGGGAAACTTTGTGTATTGTGTTTTATTGTTTTGTAAAGGGTAACAGGAAAATAGTTGTTAAAACATTTCAGTTAATTACATGAGTATTTCTTTTTGTTATATTATTCCATATGTAGGCCACGAGGCTTCTTATAGTAATTAGAAAAAATATAATTTATTGGCTATTGCTACATTATGATTATATTTTTTATCTTTAATCGAACAATCTTTGCTAAAAGACACTTCTGAAGCCACGCCTTTTGAACCTTATGTAACAGTGCGTTTGAGAACAGATTAGACCAAACAGCAAATGCCATAAGTCTTAACAATTGAGCTACGGAGTCCCACACCTAATCGTCGATTTTTTTTCAACTTATTAACGCGCAATGTAATTTCAACCTTAGTATATTACTTGCATATTAAGATAAATACAATTTATTACATTTGCACGGGAATTGAAGCTACTTCTCTGTCTTATTAAGCAAGAAGTTACTCACACGGTTTATATTTTCATCTCACACAGTCGGACGTCAAATAGAATGAAGCCATTAAGTATATTGGTCGCATTACAAAAAGGACACAGTTCGTGGCCTACATATGGAATTGGTTCATACATTTTCGTAGCGTGTTGCGTAGATGGGTTACACAGGCGCTACGCCGTGCTACGGCACTGAGGGAAAATTAATGAAGTCTAAATTAGGCTCTACGATATGGACAGAATGCATTGTTACGAATTCAGATTTGTAGGAGGCTGTTTAGCACTTTCAAATTTTTTTTTTTTTAATTAATATTGCTATTATATTTTATATGCGTATTTAATATAATAACACATATGTTATTATTTTAAAAAGGCACTAATAACACTAAACGAAAGAAAATTAAGATACTGTCTGTAGTTAACGCAGTAGTAAGCATTTAAATAAAACACTTTAACGGTTTAAGACGCGTTATATATTATTGAAAGTTATTTGGAGATTATTTTAACTACGGCCCGACGTTTCACTAAACGAAAATTAAGATTACTAATTGTATATTAAAACAAGGAAATTTTTATTGGCAAATAAAAAAAATCTCTTTTAAGGTCATTGACCTCTCCTGAAGTAGGGCCTTTAAGCGGGTACTATGCTATGCATCATATGAATTATATGAAAATAAAATAGGGTTTTTTTTATCATTTATTGACGTTTTGTTATTACAATTTCAAATATATAATATATACAATATCAACTGCATTTAAAACTAATCTTACCCTCTTATAGCATCATATGTTCAAAACGTTATAAAACAAAATGACACATCACACGACAGCCATTAAGTCGTTGAGACTGTAGACCGTGCCAAACGTACTCGAGAAACAACCCACATACATACATATAAAACCTACGTATACTCAAATTTTATTTTTTTAGGGCCACAAAGGAACCTACTATACTTAACGAAGAATAAACTACACTTGGCTTAACTACACTTGGACTTAAAATATAGGTTACCATTTGTAGTAGTCAGTCTGTCACGTTTTCTTCTTTTTTTTGTACGGATGTATAATTTATACATTAATAATATTAGTAGCTACTTTATTATTAGTTACTTGATTGCTTAAGTAATTCTTATTTTAATTAATGTTATTATATTTGGAATTAAAATATTTGCCAGTCCTTAGATAGGCAAGGAAGTTATAATTTTATAGGTTACTTTACCTTACGAACGAACCCTGTTTGTTTGTTCTCTGTTATAAGAAACGTTTTGTCCTTCTCTAACATTAAAAAGTGTCTACAATAATAATCTTCTGACAATATTTCTTTAAGATTTGGGTAGTAAGTGAAATTTGGTATTTAAAAATGCTTTGTATATGCACAATGAATTAATGAGACATTAGAGTTAAAAGCATCTATACAGTTAAATATCATTCCTGCTACAAATGTTTTATATATGCCTTCTAGTAGATATGAAAAACAGCCTCTCTAATATAATTTTCATACGATTTAATACTGCAGTATGACAACGATTCGTGTGCGATACGTTAGTCGACGTCGTGCATTGAACGAGGAACAACGCGTTTGTGACTAGTACTTCGCGCGAATTTCAAACTTACGAAGCAGTGTATGTGTGTGTGGTGAAGTGATTGTGGTATTGTATGGTTGCAATTTTAAAGGTGAGTTATTCAATTGTTTGTTGGAAGTGATGAAAATCGTATAAATAGTTTGTTCTATTTAATAGTGTCGTTTCTGTCATACGTCAATGTAGTTTTAGTATATCGAAATTAATACTTATATCTTTGTGTTTTTTTAGGTTCACAAGGTATATTTTAATGAGTTTACTCTATAGGTATTACCTTTCCAACTCTAAATTTTATTACAATTAGTACATAAGATGTTTTTCTATTTTTATATGTGTTTTTTGTATTTGTTTTATAACCCATAATAAATAATAAAGCTATGATAAATAAAATATATTCCTGTGTAACGCAATTAATATAAATGCTAGTTAATAATTAAACTTAACATATATTCTATAACTTATTCTATACTATGCAGATAGTGACAATATTTTTTTGTAAAAAAACTTGTATCGATACAAGTATATTTACAAAAAATATAGTAGTAAACAGAGAAATATTCGATGAGATACTAAGGTTTTTGGGCAAAATTATTAATTAATATCCTAAATCATCATCATCGATTAACAGTTTTCGATTTAAAATCGAATACTTTTTCATACTAACCTCCATTTATTAGATCATCTGTGGTATATAATAACAATTATTTTATTTTTAAATTTTATCACAGTCGAAAATGCACCCGCCATTTTCTCTCGCATTCATCGTATTAAGATTATTGGGGCCCAAGACACAATAGAATATAGGTCAACCAATTGTAAGGACGGCAACCATAATATAGTCGTTTCGCTAAAAAGTCGTTGAACTGAAACAGTACAAAAAGTAAATTAGGCTGTATAATAGCTTTGCGTGTCACCGTACGGTAGGATTAACATGCAACCTTTGTTATAATTAATAAATAACTAACATTTTATTTGACGAGTTTTACTAGCACGTGAAATTCCTTCAAGCGAGTTTTGCTACGGCGTTAGACGATTACTAAAAAATACCACAATTAATATAAAAAAAACCGTTTACGAGAGTGATGCTTGTCAAATAAAATAGTTTTTAATGGCTTAAAAGGCGAAAAGTAAGTATACATTTGTAATACAATAGAACTATTTTATCAATTAGAGCGTAGTTCAGTACTTAATTTTAAAATTTTGATCGAATATAGGAGGAATACAAAAAATATATATACATTTCAGATTAACTCTATTTATTGGGGGATGTATAAATAATATAAAATGACGATGCATATATTTTATTGTTTTACTAAGTAATATTCTACGAAGGTAAAATTTGCATTTTACCTTCGTAGAATATAGTAGTAATGCGTATTGTATTTTCGTCAGTCAATGTTCAGTCGTATAAAGACAATTAAAATAAATAATGTTAAAATAAACATATACGTGAGAAGCCACATCACATACAAGTGTGTCCCTACACATAATTACCCTTATCGTTATCATAAAACACATGCTTCAATAAACGATAAATCGAACCTAATTCCTCCATACCCTCGATATTTAATGAAACTGACACTGGAATTACATAATAGGAGTAAACGTTTTAATAATCGACAAGCACGAACCGAAAACTTCGATAGTAAAACCCACAGGCCGTTAACCACGGCGCTATCACGCGATACAAACATTATTAGTTATTACTCGAACCGCGATAGTTCAATTTGATGCCCAATTTCAACGATATAACTTCATTATGATCCATTGTTTCTATAATGCATTTATTTTGATGTTCTAATGCGTTTAGTTTATCTTAAAAGTTGGAGATATAGTTAGTAACTATACAAATTGTTTCCAACAACTGGAATGTGTGACACAGTCGAGAAATCTACTTTTGTCCATGTACAGTCTTAAGTGAATGGAGTATGGTACAGTACTACAGGCTTGTAGATATTAGAACAAAACACTATCATAGGCAATTCAAGTTTAGTTCCGCTCGTGTCATTAATTGTTTTTAATTTTAACTTACTATTAGACAATTACAGACTGTTAGAATGCACAGTTATATCTAGTTTGACGTTTATAAGTGTTTATAGACTTACAAAAATAAATAATTTTTGAAATTGATATAAATTTATTAGTAAATATTATAACCTGTAGTACTCAATTAAATAAAACAATTTATACGTCTACGCAGTTAGTTTAGTTGATTACTTACGTTAAGCCGTTAAAATGTTTGATATAAATACGTAAATACCTGAATTATTATATTGCCATTAAATTGAGTTTCCCAGCTTAGAATACAGCTTGGTACTTTGAAACTTTAGCAATACATTTTATAATTTGTAATACATTCATTCTATCACTTAAATCCCTATTAGGTTTGACGTGCCCTACTAATAACCATCATTATAATTCAACATAATTACATATAATAATCCAACGTTTGTATATGTAATTAAGGGATAAAGTATCATACATTATTATTATTATGTGAGTATAGAACATATATTTAGGACACGTTTGAATGCTTGTAATCTATATTTGACGGGTCGTTCGTTGTCTATTTTTTATTAAGATTTAAAAGTTGAACACTAAATACTGTCTATAGTTTACGCGAGTAGTACACATTTAAATAAAACAATTTAACGGTTTAAAACGCGATATATTAGTTAAACTTATTTGGAAATGATTTTTAACTACGGCCCGACGTTTCGGATGCTTTAGTCTCCCTGTGACCACGGCTGCTGCAAAGCATCCAAAAACGTCGGGCCGTAGTTAAAAACCATTCCTAAATAAGTTTAACTAATATATCGCGTTTTAAACCGTTAAAGTGTTTTATTTAAAAGTTGAATACTTTACTAAACTTTTTAGGTCTATAGACAATATTGTATATCTAATAACAAATGGGTCACGAGTTAGATTCGAGTTTACGATGCATTCTTTAAACAATAGACATAAATAACATCTTGATGGCGGATATATTCTAGACAGGAGGAATATCAAATTTCATCCATATCACGAATCACGGTCCTTAAATGGAAAAGTGAAGGGTGCGTATTCAGTTTCAGTCTATAGATTTTGCAAACATCTAACACAAAAAATAGGTCGACGGCACACCTTAATTGGGTTTAATAGGGCTAGAGAATTGCATCTAGTAGTGTAAAGCTCAAAATATTTTATTTATGAAGGTACCGGTTTGGTTCCTCACTTTGGAACATTAATACAAACATAAATTAAAACAAAAGGTTTTAAATTGACTATCAATTGTTGTCAATTGACTATTGTTTTACAATAGAGGCGTAGATAACTAATTTTCTTAGCCAAGAAATATTTTATAAGAGTCTTCAAGTGCTTGAAACTATGACCCCATGTTTCTCATCTCTGCTATAAGAACAATGTAGATTGATAACACTATGAGAAAATTATAAAAGAACTCTATGTCTATCTTTATCTATACTTACTAATATATAAAGCTGAGTTTGTTTGTTTGAACGCGATAATCTTGGGAACTCTTGGGTTCTAGTTAAAAAATTATTTTTGTGTTGGCTAGAACATTTATCAAGAAAAGCTATAGACTATAAAACATCGGATATAACTAAGAGAAGCGAAGATACAGCAGGAAATGTGAACAAAACGGGGGAAATTTTCATCTCGGGTTTCAGATGCGTACGTTGCGAAAACGGTTCAAGACTCCCAAAAAATATGTGTGAAATAATTTCATTTCAGACGTAAAAAACACTATTCTACGCGGACGAAGTCGCCGACACAGCTAGTCATATATAAAATTGAAAATATTCCTCACTTGTATGAGTCCATTGTAGTATCTTTGTGTTGCCCTGATCGTTACCGCACATTGTTGTGGCACTTTTTCTATTTTCTTGCGACTGCAAATGTCATTTCTCTTCTATTCTTACTTAAATTTTTATTGCAACAGGCGATGTTTTATTTCTATAATTACACAACGAATCGAACAATTGAAGTATGTTAGAGCGAATTGGAAATCAATAATTGACGGTATTCTCTTATCGTTTCTCAGCTCCCATGGCTCAATGCTTAAATGTGTTTAAATAAAACACTTTAACCATTTAAACCGCGATGGATATTAAACTTATATTGAAATTATTTTAACTCCCTCCCCGAGATCACGGCTGCTTCAAAGCGAAGAAACGTCAGGCCATAGTTAAAATAATTTCCAAATAAGTTAATCGGTTTAAAACACGATATATATAATAATATACATCGTGTTTTAAACCGTTAAATTGTTTTATTTAAATGTTTACTACTCGCTTAAACTACAGACATTATTTCATTAAATGTGTTGTTTAATACTGCGTTAAGGGCGAGAGGCCCGAGTTTGAATCCTGGGGAAACAATCAACTACGGTTTCGGTCGGGCAGATAAACTACTCTCACTGGATGCAGTAATCTGTTCACTTCATACCATGTTAAGGTTTTATCTTCAGAGTATAAGAAAATTCTTAAGAGAAGTTACCGAGTTTATGTTCTTGACATTGAAACGGATTAACTTATATATATAATCAGGCTCTTCATAGGTTTTTGTAGAACTCTGTTAACAAGGGGCAAGACTACTAGGTAGGTACTAGGTTACAATAATAAGTTCTAATTCTAGCACTAAAATATGTTAATTTGTTAGTGCTTACATTTATTATTCAAATACACGGCACGATGTGTATTTGCGTGTATCTGATCTGATAATGTGTGTGTGGATATGTTATAGATTACATTAGAAGAAGATTACATTAGGTTATGTGGGATGCTTTCTATCCTGTTTTGCGAATTGTCTTTTGCTAATGAGGGATAAATATTAAATAAAACACTTTAAAGTAATTAACTATCACATTTGGTGTTAAAACCCGTCAAAGTTTTCTAGGTATCTAGCACATTATTACGTTGTATTACAAGCCTTATATGTTGCAAGCCTATGTAATTTTTTGTAAATATAGATGTTGCTGTTGTTATATAAAGCAATTTGAACGGTTTTAACACTAATAACAGTTACACCCAACTACGTATAATCCGTCAGTCTCTCTCTAGTTGAATTCAAAATAATGAAAGCGTAATTTATAGTTTAAGTGTAGAATTTCAAGTACTGACCTACTTCAAAATACCTAACCCCAAATGGCTTTGTCGAAATCAAAATACGATAACCAGCTAAATTCAATTAGACAATATTGGGATCGCTTTCCGTTTGGAGCGAATAATCCTTAACGAAATGAAATATCTTAGAACAATTATCTCAAGTATAGGGGACAGAGGGGACACTCGGATCAAATGGCTAACTTTATAACAAAGATTCATTTCGAGGTTTATTGACTTCTCGTTTGGAAACTTTGGATATTGTCGAATTTTGAATACAGGAATTTTTCGCTTTGTTACTTACTTACTGTCTTTCACAGTTTAACGGGTTTATACTTATACGAACATATTTACTAGTACATACTATCATCTTTAGTGAAATGGTAGCAATCTATGGCTAATAAAGAACGGGTTTTGGGTTCAATCCCTATAAAAATTCACGTGTTTGTAATAAAATAATCTTTTTTTGAAACATGTTGGATTTTGTCTGGAAATCTGGACATTAAAGATGGGTAGGAAAATGGTAATTCCGACCGGGTTACAAACCCCCACGACCTCAGAAGAAAAAGCCGTTAAATCGATCCATTACAATACAATAATAGATAGTAGTTTTGTTTTTCGACGCTATATTATTGTTAGTTAATAAGGACGGATTTCTTTTATGATATAAACTTTTCGTAAGAAAGCTAGGTCGACACCACTGAACCATAAAACATCTAGGCCACATATGTAGGCGTGCCGGTCAAACACCTTTCAGAAAATATAAGTTCAGAGTGCGAAATAAAACATATTACACTTAGCACTTACGCTATTTAATACGTTATAAAGCCTCATTTTTATGATATGTGACCTGAATACATTTTGCTTTTATGGCGTTATGCTTAAATTATATTTTTCAATTGGTGGTACCAATTGAGAAATATCTATACTAATAAAAGCTGCAAATTTCATGACAGTATGTCTATCTTTTAAAATAACTCGCATGAATCGCTTTTATAGTAATCAAATTTCGTCGAAATGAACGCATCATTACGAATTATTTCTCAGATTTGTATCAACATCATAATATTAATCTTCAAACAACAAAACAACGTTTGCCCGATCAGCTAGTTTAGGCTACATACTCGGAGTTTGACCCGTGCCAGGGCCAAAGTTCATGAGGCCACAGGTGAAATTTTTGAAGAACGTGTTTCGAACCATAAACAATTTATTAGATATTTCTTTTTGTTTTACTAATACTGATATCATAATAAATTTGAAGATTCATACAATTGTAAGAAGTTTACAGAAAAACAACTAGGTGTTGCTGGAGGATGTGGAGGCCTAATTTAGTGGTGCATTTTAATAGCAAGGTAGGCCCACTATTGAATTACATACTTGATAGAAGCCCTTCAACGTTTTCTCAGTGGGTAATTCTATAAGTTAAACAATAACGAATTTGTATGAAGCGTTTGAAATTACTTGTGATAATGAATCATTAATTGAACACAAAATAGAATCAAGTTATCACTGAAGACTAACTACACATAAATTCGATTTTCAATTCAGTTATAATTAGTGCCGCTTTTATGATTTCAATTTTATTAATAGATTCGCTTTGTTGTTCTATTGTCTGTTCTGTAATGTTTAAAATTCGGTTCATTTTTAAAACTGTTGTACTGAAGTTTACACTTCAAATTGCTTTATGGTATTGCAATAAAGATCTTTTCTTTGTCGATGTTAGTCGTCGACGATCAATTGTTTAGTACTTATTCAAGAATTGATTAGGTCTTAGAAGTGTCTAAAAGTGTTTATTTAAAAATGAAAATTAGATTTCCATTGGCAACACCAATCAAAATGAAATAGACCTTTTTACTTTAAACAAAATAGAGCCATAGTTATAAAAAATAAACTTCATTATCATACCTTGTCTAACGTTAAAATGTACAGAGCGACTATTGCAGCTTTGAATCTTACCTGTGATCTTTTATTTCTCATTTCTATTCCTTTCATCCATTCAGTTTATATTATAAGTTATTGTTATATGTTAATATTTAGACATTTCTTTACGCACGAAATAAATTTTTACTTAAGCGTAAACACAATGTACAGTACATAATATGAAATGCGAGAAGGTACGAATTCACTAAATTGGTTACAAATACTCTATTTAACCTTAGGTGACCTGTTTGGACCTTCTGGTAAATCTGTGTTTTCATAAGTAAATAAATAGATAATAGATACTTAATTATAAGATGTGGCAACACTGAGGCTTATTTAAGTTTCTTGTATTTTGCATTATTTAATCTTTTTATATAATTTGTATGATTTGTTTTCTTTAATAGTTCTGGATAAGTGATTATATGTTTTAGCACCCACATACAGAATCTTGTTTTCACCATAATTAGTGCGTACTAAAGGAAATATTTACGCCATAATATAATGTTGAACTCCGTATTTAGGAGGCCTCTCAAATAATATTACTAAGTACCTAAGTGCTACGTTAATATGCATAGTAATCTAGAAAGTTCGAGAACAGTCGTGTCGCATTAAAACTCCAGTTTATAATTAGTTGTGCCGCGACCCGGGTTGCTAATCGCACAGAGTAATACGAAATCCGCCGAACAACGCCCGCAGCGGTTGATAAACTTCCACCGGGGCTGCACTTAGACAGTCTCTGTTGTTACCTACACTGTGCTTAAGGTAATTAACAGATCTCTACAATGTAATATTTTAAGGCTTGGTGGTGTCGGGGTGCTTTTACATAATTACTTTTTAGACTTTCAAAAATGTATTTTGGTGTTACTCCAAGATTAAGCTTCGGGTGAGGTATTCAATTAGATAATTAATTACTTAGACTACCATAAGCAAGTTTTTTTTTACTATTATATTATTAGAATATTTAATGCTTTCCATATAATGCAAATATGCACAATATTGCTACCATTGCACCTTGTAATGTTATAATTGTTAAATACCATATCCTATGAGAAATAAGATCTAACTTTCCGCTATTTCGATTGTCGTAACCATCGTCTTATTTACGTCTTGTAACATCCATATTCCATCTCTGTCTTCCCCCTAATGACAGAGCGAGAGATATGTGCTAAGTAAAACAAATGAAACATTCATTACTCTCGGTTTGCTAAGAAAATAGTTTACTGAAAACTTTCATTTGAGCTAAGAACAAAGTGAAGTATTGAGTGGGAACTTTTTGATTATTTATCTTAGCTAACGTATTTTATCTTGGGTAATTTAGAGAGGCGTTTTTTAATTATTGCTTTTAGACTAATTGCAAAGTCATCTATAAAAATGTATAAGTAGTCTTCTGTAAAAATAATAAACTCGATATACCGTTAAATACCGCCACGTCTTATTTATAAAGAGAGTGTCTTGCATTGTGTTAAGAGAAACTTTCGGTTGAACATTACACCAAAGTCAGTAAAAATTAATCAGCCATACGTATGAATGATTTTTTAAAAAACAGAAGCAATTGAGTCGTATAAATATATATATGTTTGTAAACAATATAGGAGATGGACTCGTTGGTCTAATGGCAGTAAAGTTTAGCTAATATTAAAGAGGTCATTTGGGGTTCGATTCCCGAGATGTTGGACTTCGTCTGAAAATCTGGATATTAAATTAATGGAATATCGAAATTCCGTTCGAATCATGAATTACCGAACAAAAGAAATTGGCCGTGAAGTTTAACCGTGTTTAGGTTGAAGTCTCTAGTTTTCTGTATGTGCAAAGTCAAATAGGTCGAGTGCATCTCGTTGAGATGTCATATGGATGCTGTATTTCACCTTCCAAGCCAAACTCACGCTTGTCTGTTTTAAGCGATTAGTACATATTTGAATGTAAACACATAATGTTATAAAACGCGAAATGTATTACTTAAGTTACAATTTATTTGAGTATAGCCCGATGTACAGCATACACGAATATGGCGTGTTACAGTCTCAATTGTGAGCGCTGAAGGGTTGGAGAAGTATGCCTGTATGGAATGTTCTCAGTGTTCTGGTTTACCTGTCTTACATTATAGCAAAACAGACAAACAATTCGGCCATAACTTAACCTGAGATTTAAACAAAGGTTTGGGCTTACCCTCAGTTAACCGGTAAGGCTGAACCCTCGTTTGTGTCATAAGCAAACCGTTAACGCCGTTAATTTATCATGCATTGTTATGTGCCGATATACACCTCCTAAACAGATTTCATATATAGAATAGCTTTTAAATAAAACACGTTTAACCGATTAAAATGCGAAATGTATAAACTTAATATCAATTTATTTTAACTACGGCCCGACGTATCGGATGCTTTACAGCACGGTGTCACGGGGGGGGGGGTAAAATCAAGGGGACTGAAGAATGTGTACTACTCGCGCAAACTATAGACAGTATTTAATAAGTCAACTAATTTATTTCCTGTTTTAAACCGTTAGAAGTATTTTATTTAAATGTGTATTTCGCGTAAACTACAGACAATACTTAAGTATGTACTAGCAATGCGTTAATTAGTGCATACTGCTAGGTCTAAGTTAATCCCTAGTTAGGTTTACTGCTCGGAAAATCCATTTGCAGGAATTTTCCATGGCCTTCATATACAGAACCTATTGACATTCTGTACAACACATTTAACCCTTTTTTCCACGCAAAAATGTCAAGCATCGGCGCAGTTCAAAGAAAGGGTATCACAGACCATTGCTATCAAGATTGTCGGGTCTTTTATACCGCATTCCGATAACATGGTACCACTGTTGTATTATGCTTTTTCAACCTCGAATGCTTTGCGCTGCTTAGATTTTAATCCAGTCCTTTCTGTGCCAAGGGGCATGGTTCAGTGGTTATTCTTTTAGATTCAATAAATGTTCGATTCGTGTCCTGTTTTCCTTTGGTTCTTAGACCTTGAATATTCGAGCATCGTCATTTTCTTAGTAGGTAAGTAAATATAATATAAATAAGAATAGCAATATACGCGTTTAAAAACACAATTGTATAAAAAAAAACTTAAAATTACTTATACATATACCGTTTGTCAAAATAATAATTTAGTTAACCTACTTGAATTAAGAAGTATGAAATGTAACGAATTGGCTGTAGATACTATATATAACTAAATATTTAAAGTATATATAGGTATATAATAATATATAAAATAATAATCTACTTTGATAGAAAAACATATATAATTATTGAATATTATAATGACAACTGCAGCTTCTACCGTGTCTATTTTGTTCTAATTTTTATAATAGTGCAGGGCAAAAAAGCATAGGGTCCATTTGAGGGTAGTCGTCGACATATAATAGCTTTCGATTTAATATTATAAAAAGCGATCATGTGCAACATTGTACATGCTTTAATAAATTGTGCAACCGAGTCTTTTAAATTTTTTAAATATATATGTCCCTATAAATATTTTTATTTACTTTTAGTTTAGTTTCACCATTCTGAACATACCTCATTTGACTCAAAGAAGCAGTTTCAATGGCGATTTAATAAAGACGCTCTTGTTTGGTTTCTTTAAAAGGATTACCGGTAATACTACTTTGTTTTTGTTAAGGGTCACAATATTTAGTTCGGTTGCTTGGATTAACGATTTTTTTACCTGTAGCAAAAGCCTCTAGACCGTAGATTAGAATCCGCTAGAAATGATTTCCCTCAACCCTAATGATAAAACATCATATTCTTTTAAGTATCCTTTAATAATTATGCCTATGCTTTGCGTCTGAAACAGGGAATAGTATTTTATGTAAATCGTACGAGTCGCGTAATATCGCGTAATATCGAGCGGATATCACTTGTTTTAAACGGAACAGTTTTAACGGTTTAAAGCGCGAATTATATTAATTAGGCCTAATTCTACATCTGGCCAGATGTAGGCGGTCTCGAAACGTCGCACTACAGTTAAGTTAAATTTTGAAGGAATTTAAATTATAAATTTCGCATTTTAGGCCGTTAAAGTGTTTTATTTAAAAGCGTAGTACTCGCGTAAACTACAGACAATACTTACATATAACTTGAGCTTACCTCAATGTTGTTTAAGGCGGTACTTGTAGTTTACATCACCTGTGCTAACCTATTTAAAAACAATACATTCCACATATTCTTCTGGGTTTTAAAAATGCATTATATTTTATCTGCTGGCTGGCACTCGGCCAGTCGGTAATACTTTTGAGAGTTGATGCGATTTCAACTCGCTAGGGATGCCTTCCCTCGTGTTTTATTTTTGATTCAGGCTTGTAATTCTAATTTTAGTATCTCGCAGTCAATCTTAATGACGTCTTAACTGCATTTACCAACAGAGGTCAGTGACAGTTGACCATTACTTTGCGCCATAATTTTGCTTTATTGAACCACTTCAGCTTAGGGGAAACTAAGTCTAAGATATGACGGCTCTCTCCTATATTAGTAAGTTCCTACTACAGATATTTGATTGGTAGTGTCACACTCAACACGCAAGCACGCATAAATATAAGATAGATTCAACATAGAACTAAAAGTTTCTTATATGATTATAAAATATATTTTTTTCTTAATAAATATTATTATACTATACCATTCTTAGGGTAAAATTACATAATGCAACGAACTACTCTAGGAGAAGGAGGAGAATAGAGTTCGACTCGGTAGAGGAATCTCCTTTTTTTGTACATAAAACACACTTCATATTTTTTTTATTTAGGATTATAGTATATGTAGTGGTTAGCCATTATATCACATCCATACTTAATATTTTAAAGCTGAAGAGTTTGTTTGTTTGTTTAACCCTGCTAATCTCAAGAACTACTAGTTCGAAATGATTTTTTTTTTGTGTTGAGTAGACTTTTATCGAGGAAGGCTATATAACATCATGCTGTGACCAATACGAGCCAAGAAACAGTAGAAAATGTAACATGGAAAATTAACCACTTTAAGGGCTTCCGTTCCGCTGCCAAAGCGGTTCAAGAAACTAAAAGATATGTATGAATTAATGATTCCTCTGAGACAGGCCTGGAACTCGCAAGAACAACGAGACGAGACTAGATAATATAAGATGTCGTCAACAGCTAGAATTTATAAAGCTGTGGAGATTGATTGCTGAAATTCAAAAATGTACGCTCAAAATTAGTTTTTAGGCGCAGTTACTACTTTATATTTGTACAGATTAATTATAACGTTACGTAACGTTTATTAACAATTATTAAACGTTACCTCAATTTAGATACAATGAAACCAAGGACCACATAGCGCAAATAATCGACATGTTCCAGTTAAAAATAAAATTCCAATATTTCAATACGCCCGTGTTTCGTACAACGTAATATTTTACGAGTGACCCTTCAGTCGTGTGCGGATATTACTGGCTCCTACTTTAAATATCCATCTCTATGGGAATCTATCGACAAAGGTTTTTCCAACGGAAAGAGTCAGGAATAAATTGACAGATAGACCCCATCGGTCTTGGGATGAATACATTTATTAAACGTCAATCACACACTGTACTTATAAATGTGAAAATATTTGAAGATGAATAAGAAATTCTAAAAAGTAAAAACTTTAAATTATTACCATAAGAAAAGAAACACTTAACGGTTGAAAAAAGGAACTCATTATTTAACTATACTACTAAATAAGTCCGTCTCTGTAGCCAAATGGTTAATGGTATTGCTTAGCATTGCGTTAAGCACGAGAGGAGGTCCTGGGTTCGAATCCCAGAGAAAGAAAAAATTGTTTCGATAAGGCAGGGCAAGGAATTCTGATCAACTATTAACTTGCCTGTTAAAGAACCGATCAGTCACACAGACACAGAAATGTGTTCACCCCATGCCCTACGAGGGGGAAACGGGATTTAACACACACTAAATAAGTTAGTACTAATTAGTTAACTTATTGACTAAATGGCCGTGTTCGTAGCTTAATGGTTAAACGTACCTATTGCACAGCATTGTTTTAAGCTTTAGGGTTTGAATCCCGGGGAAATAGACTGAAGTATGTTCAACTACTGGCCTATAACGGAAAACCAACCAGTGAAACGAAAATAGAAATGTGTCCGCCACGGGTTTTTAATATTTTATTTCGTAAATAAGTTACGCGATATATTTCGCGTCTTAAACCGTAAGAAGTGTACTACTGACGTAAACTACAAACTATAAACGTAAACCTAAGTCGAGAAATGCATAAAAAGTATTTGCAATGCAAGAAATATTTAATTTTCTTGTCATGAAAATCGGCTAGCATACACGCCCGGCTACATAGTTATATGTTTTATAAAATATTTGCCCGGTATAATGCACAAATTAATATTGGATACGTTATCAATCTGTTAAAAATGTTTGAATACATTTTAGTTGATAAAACGTTTAAAATTTGATGGTATAATAATCCAGGCATTGTTAAAAATTTATGTGATTTGTGACATACTACTAACAATTTTAGTGAATTTCAAAAATAAATGATGTGTGCTTTCTGTTTAGTATATATATGTTATTATGGACTATTAGTCTATATTAACGTCGATTTTAATCATACTTTAACTCTACACCACATGTAGAAGAAACGGGAACGTACTCAGTTATATTTAATTACAGTGTCACGAATCGAAATTGATTGTTGAGAATTTAAGCGGAGCGGTGCAGAAAAACTGTTGAAAATGAATTTCCACGTTCTAGTTTTTGAGGTGTTCGAGTTTTTCAAGTCTTTTGTTGAACTTTGAAATTTTTGTACAGACTACAGGTGAAATTTCGTAGTGAAAAGTTATTTTATAACAAGCCAAGTTCCATTATTATGTTGGACTGCTGTGCAATTTGGTGATTCAATTTTAACAGTATTGTTGTCAATTTATATCGCAGTCTTTATATAATCCTGGCTTTAATAGAAATATTTAGATACCATTTAAAAAGATTTGTGTTTATTAAAGCAACTGTGTTAAAGCTTAGATGTACAAACTTATGCTTATTAAAACGCTTAGACTAAATCCTAAACTATTCTGTGCTAATTAAAAGAGGGAGTAACAAGACGTGATAACTAGGATCTATTAAAAGGTTAATACTGGTATTAAACAATGGTTAATAATGCAAAGCAACTGGCTTATTAAATGCAAGTAATAGTGTTGATTGAAGGTATTGTTAAGATATTTTAATTAAAAAATGTAGGAGATCATTCATGGCGAATGATTAGTATGGATCATGGGATTTAAATAAAACATTTTAACGGTTTAAAACGCGATATATTCGTTTGTAGTTTAAAACGCAATATATTAGTTGTGTAGTTTAAAACGCTATATATTATTTGTGTAGTTTAAAACGCGATATATTAGCCGTGGTCACGAGGAGACTCCCCGTGACCACGGCTGCTGCAAAGCATCTGAAACGTCGGGCCGAAGTTAAAAATCATTTCCAAATAAGTTTAACTAATATATCGCGTTTTAAACCGTTAAAGTGTTTTATTTAAATGTGTACTACTCGCGTAAACTATAGACAGTATGGATCATGGGATTTTGATTTGGCATGATTGAAGATATTTTTATAATCTTCTATACAATAAAGTAAATATGTTGATGCCATGAACTACTGTAGTGATGGAAAAGACGTAAAAAAATAACGTTTTGGTTTCTGTATGTAGATATACAAAAGTACAAACTAGGTCTACAACGATGGAATATAGAGGATGGATTTGTACAAGCCAAAGTTTCTCTGTCTTTGTCTGACAGAAAAAAATATAAAACCTTCAAAAAACTAGTAAATATACTTCAAAAGTAGAAACGAGATTTTAGGTTAATGAATTTTAACTACGACCCGACTTTTCAGTGCTTTTCAGCAGCTGTGGTCACGGAAGGTACTTCATCAATTTACCTCCGTAATTAGTAACTACAATTTTTAATATACACAAATTTGTTTGTATTAATGTTTGTGTTTGTATTTACTAACTTTTCAGCGAACAGTTGATTGAAGTCTTACAAATAGCTTTTATTTTTAAATCAAACATTTGTTTTATACAGCTGTAGTACTGTAGTTTCCCTTCCCTTCCCTCCGGACCTCTCAAGTGTGCAGTCGTGTCTTGTGTTAAAATTATTTATTTCGTTAATTTGATTTAATAAATTCGGGTTTTTGAAAGTGCGTGTACCAGGATCACAGAAGCTACGGCGAGATTGCGAGGGGTCAACTTAAGCTGGTTATACGTAAAGTTAGTACCAAAACGTCGATCGCGTCCAGTTTAGTGTGACCTATCTACTGTTGCATTAATTACCTTCGCTTCGGTTCTGCTCCCCTGGTACTTGTCGACGAAAAACCATTCTCGAAATGCCGCTTAAACGCACTCCCCCCTCTACCCCCACAATTAAAGTGATGGATACGGATACCCCCGTGCCGACCCCTACTACATCTGAATCTGAAATAACTTTCCCGTTTTTGCGGCAAAATTTGCATCACTGCACGTCGGAGCCTACTTTGGCCAGAAAGACTTCGACATCTGCGCGTAAGCGCAAACACGCGGATTGTGACGATGACAAATTGTCTCTGTTTATGGCGGAATTGAAGGATATGATAAAGGAACAGAACAACCGCTTGGATAAGGTCTGTTCAACGGTTGAAGATATGCGTGCTTCGTTCGAATTCCTGGCCGAAAAATACGAAGTAATGTTAAATAGGATCAACACATTAGAATCTGACCGTCTGGCCGATGCCAAATATATCAAATCTTTAGAGTCCAAATTGGAGAGTTCTGAACGTAGTGCGAGAGCGAGCTGTTTGGAGATTAGAAATATTCCTAAACAACCCACGGAAAACAAGGTTTCCTTACTGGACACGTTTGTTAAAACCGCCCAAGTTCTGAAGGTACATGTGGAGCGGCATGAGGTCAAAGATATTTTTCGGGTAAAATCTAAGGATCTCCAATCGACAACAGTCATTGTGGATTTAACTAGTTGCCTCTTGAAAGAAAAAATTATTAAATCTTTTCGTAGCTTTAATAAGGGGTCATCTAAACTGAGTACGGAGCATATAAATATAAAAGGAGATACGAGGAGAATATTTGTATCTGAAAATCTCACTGCAAGCATGAAGCGGCTTTTCTTTTTGAGTAGAGAGCTTGCAAAATCCATAAATTTTAAATTCTGTTGGACCTCTCACGGAAAAATATTCATGCGTAAAAAGGAAAATAGTCCTCTACTTCAGATATACAGCGAAGCGGATATCAATAAAGTGAGAGAAGACAATAAGTGACTAGCTATGGTTTCAAGTATCCAACTATTAGTATTAATTATTAATATTAGTTTTCTTTATGTTAAAATTTTAGTTATGTTCTCTAAATATTTAATTCAACACATAAAACTCATATCTTCACACTTACACACACCAAATCCCTCATATTCAAAAACTATTAATAGACCTCCCATGCTCTGGTTGTTCAGGCTCTTATTTATTTCTATAAATCTGTATCATGTTTTTACACATAACTTAATACCATGCTACCAGCCTCTGCTTTCTGACCGTTCGGCGGGTTGGACGGTTCGATGGTGGGTCGCGGGGCCCTCAGGCACATCTAGTTTTGTCTTACAAGCCTTATATACTTATATTTATATAAGCTACATTAATAAACGTGTTATCATAGATCCCAAGTTAATTACATATGTAAAATATGGATGATCGTATAATTATTAATAATGAAATTGAAGACATAACAGTGTCAAATTTCTATCTCTCATCCCCAGAGGAGAGTGGTAGATTCATTAATAGCAAACATGTTAATCTTAAAATATTGCATGTCAATATTAGAAGCGTTATGTGTAACATTAAGCAGTTAGAAATTTTTCTCAGTCGACTCAATTATCAACTGGACATTATTATATTAACCGAATGCTGGCTGAGTAAATGTCCTTATACCCCTTATCTAGCCGGTTATAATTCACATCGAACAAATTATTCTAATCAAAATGATGGTATTATCACTTTTATCAGGCAGAGTATCGACTGTAAAGTATTTCTTCCAGAATTTAGAGATGCTAATTGTATTACTATTGAGTTCTCGGACAAACTTGCCATTATTGCCCTGTATCGCTCCCCGTCAATTCAAAATCTTGAAACATTTTTTAAAAATTTAGATATAATTTTAAATTATTTTAAAGCTTATAAAACATTGGTGCTTGCAGGTGATATTAATATAAATATTGCACCTAACAACACGTCTGATAACAACGCTGAAGAATATTTAAATCTTCTTGCATCTCATGCCATGCTCCCAGCTTATTTTCATCCAACTCGCAAAAATAATTGTATAGATCATGTCATGCTTAGAACGCTACAAAAAGCAACTACTATAATCTTTGACTCTCAGTTTACCGATCATGCTCCAGTCTTGTGCTGTATACCGACACTTAAGAAAATAGATAAGAATTCACATATTAGTACTATCAAGCGGATCGATCTCCCTGCTGTTGTTGATGCATTAGAAAAGACAGATCTCTCCTTGGTATTAAATATCTCTGATCCTGAAACTGCAGCGTTCAAAATTGTGAGCATTATCACTTCTATCCTAGATAAATTTACAGTAATCAAGCGCACTCCTAGTAAACATCGAATTATTAAACCTTGGATCACCCCGGGACTTCTGCGTTGTATTAGACATAGGGATAAACTGTATCGCACTCTCCGTAAAGATCCGACTAATGATGCTAACCGTACAATATATATACGATATCGTAATCACTGTAATCGTCTTCTAAAAAAGGTTAAAATTGTATATGAGAGGTCGGAATTCGAGAAGGTCAGAAACGATAGTAGGGCAGCATGGAAATTTATTAGGCAAAAGGCCAATATGAATAACAAAAAATCATCTTCCAGTCAACTCTTGGAGGGACTGGATGATCATGACCAATCTGTTAATGCAGTCAATGACTATTTTTCCAATATAGGCAAAGATCTAGCTTCAAAATTATTAATATCTACCCCTTATCCTCCCATACTGACTAATCAAAATATAGTTTCGAACACTTTACACCCATCAAACTCCATGGTGCTTTTACCTATTGAAAGTGAGGAGATACACACCATTATCTCCAATATGAAGGAAAATTGTGCAGTTGGATGGGATGGCATTCCTTCAGCTTTACTTAAATCTTGTAGACATATTCTAGTTCCAGTTCTAACACACATTTTTAACTTATCTATAGACACGGGCGTATTTCCTAAAGCTTTTAAAGTAGCGGTTGTCCATCCAATTTATAAAAATGGTGATTCAAAAGTGATTTCCAATTACAGGCCTATATCTGTCTTATCTGCTGTTTCTAAAATTTTTGAGAAGATATTAAATAAAAAACTAGTTAATTATTTAGAGGTTAATAATATCATATCAACGTATCAATTTGGTTTTCGTAAAGGTTTATCAGCAGAAGACGCCGTACTAGAATTAACAAACACCATTGTTAATCATTTAGATGCTAAACAGAAAACAGCTGGAATATTTTTAGACCTTTGTAAAGCTTTTGACACAGTTTCAATTCCTCTTCTAGTACAAAAACTTGAACGTGTCGGGATAAGAGGCACTGCCCTGGACATCTTTAAGAGTTATTTAAATAACCGGTCCCAGTGTGTTATTATTAATTCAGTCAAAAGTAAACTTGCAAACATAACCTTTGGTGTGCCTCAGGGCAGTATTCTCGGACCAACTCTCTTTTTTGATCTACATAAATAAATTATGCAACTTAAATATCCCAAATTGTAAGCTTATTTCATACGCGGACGACACAGCTTTAATTGTGCATGGAAATACTTGGGAAGATGTACTAAATAATGGTGAACTGGGGCTGAATTCTATCATGTATTGGCTAAAATCCAACATATTAACGCTTAACATCCCCAAAAGCAAATGTGTTGCTTTTGCCCCTAGACAATCCTCATTGCCACAACCCTCATTGAATATGTTTGTTCATACATGTTCAGGAAATTACAACCTCTGTGATTGTCCAACTTTGGAATGCCCGGAATCCGTTCGATACTTAGGTGTCATCTTAGACCCAACTTTATCATGGAAGTGTCACATTGATGCTTTGTGTTCGAAGGTTAGAAAACTGATGTACGTTTTTAAAAATGTTAGATCAATCGCAGATTTTAAATACCTTAAAATAGTCTATTACGCTCTTGTACAATCAATATGCTCTTATGGTATAACGTCCTGGGGGGGTGCAAATAAAACATTAATGATAAGACTGGAGAGAGCGCAACGTGCCGTCCTTAAAACTCTTATACACAAACCGATACGCTATCCCACAAAAGACCTTTACAAAGAATGTGAAGTTCTCACAGTCCGGCAACTCTTTATCCTAAAAACTATATTAAAAAAACATTCTGGGCTCACGTTTGACCAACATATCGTAAATTCCAAACGCAGCGTTCATCCAGTCTGTCGCTCTTTCCGTCACAAGTCAGCAATTGCTTCCCGACACTTCTCATTTATGTCCTCTTGGTTGTATAATAAAATTAATTCTATATTGAATATCTATCCATTGACACTAACTAAATGTAAGAAAAAAGCTACAAAATGGCTTCTGTCACAATCTTATGAACAAACCGAAAGTCTCTTGAGGGTCTATCAATAAGTATTTCTATGAAATACTCACACACGCACACACACACACACGCACACACACACACACACACACACACACACAACACTCGCTCAAAAATAATATCCTTTTAAGCAAACAGATTGTTTTACACTAACTTCCTTTAATTGTACCAAATAGTAATTTAGAAGAATGTCAATAGTAAATAGTAATAGTAATTAGTTTAACTTATCTTATCATACGGAGGTGGGCGCTGGCTCCTGTGCCACAGCTTTACAGCTACTTCAGGCGCCATCGAAATACTCAATTTGTAAATAGGTTTTAAGCTAAGCTAAATAAAGTTATTAAATAAAGTTATTAAAGTTATTAAAGTTCCGGAGACAGGAAAACTGTACATGTTAAAACATTTAATTGTATTTAGTTTTACTGTCTATAAAATGGCATTTTGTGCTTGATAATTTCCTGCTAATTATTGCTACTTTTTAAAGCTCTGTAAGGATGCCCAAAATAGAGTAATTTTGGGCATTGGACGAAGCACGCCCAGTAATGGTATCGAAGCGTGCCAAGCCAAAGCAAACATGTCTTACAAACGACTGTGATTTTTGTTTGGTTCAGAGCCAAATTCCTTTTGAATAATAATATCTTACCGCTTACCTATCTATCATTTCTGTTTCGATACATATTTTTGGTCTAGAACAAATTATTGAATATTTAACTTGAAAATGTATAGAAAACAGTAGTTCCTAATTACAGAGATAAATCGATTAAGTACCTTCTGTGACCACAGCTGCTGAAAATTACGTAAACGTCGGGTCGTAGTTAAAATTCATTAATCTAAAATCGTGTTCTTACTTTTAACGTACTTTTCCTAGTTTTATGAAGGCTTTGTTTTTTTATCAAACGAGGAAAGGCAAACCGAATTATAAAATTCCACAACATAATCCAACATGTAACTTTACACATACTGAGAAAGTATTTTTGCTGTACCTACTGAGGCCCCATCGTATTTACAGCTGTATGTGTAGTAGACGTATTAATGTATGTATCTCGTTCCATATGGATTTAAAGGCCATTTTTTCCAGACCTTTATTTATTTGCGTAAATGTTTGTCTTGTAATTCGTGGCTGCATGTTGAACTTAGTGGTAGCATAGCTTTGGGCTTGGCAAAATATAGAAGCTTGACTTGCCCCAGTATTCGAATTACTTGTCTCTACATAATAGTGATGTTACACCTGACAATGAAATGTGCAGCCACGCCATGTACCACGGAAATGGGGTTTAACACATACGTGTATTCGTCTAGGAAAAGTTTGACAGCTCCGAATTAATTACAACAATTACACTGACAATCCGGGAATCGAGAATTCGCTAATTAAGATAAATCGACCTTCAACGAGTCTCAGTCAAGTTGACAAAGTGGGTCATTATTTTATTAGAGACGAGTTATACTCGATCCGTTACTGAACTCACGTACAGGAGTAGTATGCGGTGATATTTTGTGGTCCTTCCACTTAAGAGAATACATAGCTTTGCGTAGTTTTTTGCTTAAAAAAGCAAAACAATATGAAACACGTTAAAACTATATAAGTATGCTACTTTTATTAGTAGCGATCTAAATATCGGGCGGTACTATTCACGAATAAAGGTCACGTTTCGACCCGTTTAAAGTTGGTTAATTATAATGAACTTCTTGAACCTCTATTCCATAAACACGTATTCGTATAACGACGAGTATTTAGGTACGTTAGTGAATCGTTAATTTCTATAACCTTAAATACGACGTGCTAAAAAGCCAATTAATGTGTACTAAGTACAATGCGCAAGAGAAAAAATATGTTTTTTTCAAGTAGACCGCATACGAACTCATTTAAGTAGTTATCTAGGTACTTATTTCAGCATATCATTGTTTCTTACATGGAGGCACTATATAATTTAAAAATCTAAAATTTTTTTTAATTTTTTTTTTATATTCGGGCTGGACTTGACCGGCCGATGTGAGCTGAGAAGACAATTGATAGAGCGGTGAACGAGTGGCCGTGGTTTAAAGTCCTTACCGAGTCAATTTATTTAGGTACTTATTGTTAACTTATTCGGTCTTAGTGAATTACATACTTTTGCTTTTTTTATTTCTATACTAATCAAATTTTTTTTATTTATTTTAATCTCAATACTGTTTATATATATGAATTAAGACACATACCTATTTTTTTTGGTAGCAACCTATTGCTAATAATCACTGGGTCGTTGGTTTGATTCTCATCGGCTCTAACAAATTTCTGATTTTATTTTTTTTATTTATATTTTTTCTGAAATATAAAAATGATGATATTAAAAGCGTTGTAGAAATATCACCGCCACAGACGAAGAAGCCGTCAACTTAATCGCGTTTAGATTTCAGTCTGTGGCTGTGGTATTTCACCTACGATTAAGTGAACCCCAGGCCTTGTCTATCCTCCTGTATAATTATGCATTTCCCTTATTACACGTAGCGACATAGTGTTACTGTGATAGTTAAAAAAACCTAACGATCCCATCAAAATGTAGTTACAAGCATAAAAGGAAATTACATTCACCAAAATGGCCGCCATCATCACAATCCCACTAACATTATTAGACCCTAATCGCTGTCCAGCGAGGGCGAGCGCTTTCCCACGCCCGTCAAACTGACAGACAATCTATTTACAAAATAAACATTTACGCCATTGATCTAACAAAACATGGATTTGATCTTTCTGTGATGGTCTGTCCTTAAGTGTCCATTAATATTATAAACTATATGTGTCCACGACTTCGTCCACGTAGATTAGTTAATTTGAGCATCTAATTTTGTTTTCGCAAACCACTTCCACATATTTAAAAATTACAGCTGTTACCTTACCCACGACGTCGTTTGCGTCCCATCGTTCTTGCAAGTTTATCTTAAAAAATTGACATTTATTAAAATTTGTTCAAGAAAAAAGTTGTAGAAATTTTATCATCCATAAATTTTTTTTTCAATTCTTGTTTAATCTCTAACCTATCTTTGTCTCTTATGTAAAAATTTCTTTGTTTAATCTTTATTTAATATATTAGTTAAACTTGTACATTTTTAGATACATAAGTAGTAATAATCTTATTCGAAATAGATCTTGTAAGTTTAATTATGAAATTTTTTTTATTGCTTTCGTAGCGCAGACAACGCATGTTCCGTTGAATCCCAATCAGTAGTTCCTGAGATTAGCGCGTTCGAACAAACAAACTCTTCAGCTTTTATATATTAGTAAAAAAAAGTGAAGGCCCGTTACCCCATCGTGGGCCATGGGGCGAACACATTTCCGTGTCCGTTTCAATAGAATAAAAATAACATCTTACAACAGTGCAACCCTAAGAAATATTCGTACTAGACGATTTTCAATTACATTTTTATAGAGCCTAATACGAAGACCATAAAGCCTATATTAGTCTAAATGATATTGATTTGGCTCGAAGCCAGGTTGAAGAAAAAGACGTCTTTTACATCTATCGAAAATGAGTTTTCCTGTTTTTCGTGAGTGAAATAAGTTCATACTATATCAATTATGCCGTGTATAATTTTGTCGTGTTAGTAAACATATAAAGGAAAGTATTTTAAATAATGAAATTATTAAATATCAGACATTGTTCTTTTTATATCAGAAATAACAACCTCGAAAACACCTATTTTGACTTTGGACATTCGGCTAAAGCCAAAGCAGGTCTTCAGCATCTTGTTTCGTCGTCATATGCGTGGGGTTACTTTCCATGCAAGGAATCCCATGCTTGGCCTCCTCTGCTGAACCCATTAAATTAATATAAATAATTAATGTTTGTAATTAATTATTTATTGTATTTAATAAAATACCCAGCCTATATACAATATGACTATTTAGAATTATATATGTTCGATTTGTGGCATATTAGAAAAGTGACTTGAATTTTTATGTCCCAGTCAAAAGACTTTTATGAAAGAAGTTGGTAGCTAGAGTATGAGTATGTTTTTAATGTCTATTAAGCTAAGAAAAATTATTTTAAGCCCCTTATGCTTTAACGACCCAAAATTCCTAACAATACATTAACACCTTAATGTTTGGTATCATTAACGAGATGCAAAGCGTAAATATCAAAAGAAACTCTACAATATTTCCATTTCTTGAGAAATTCGGATGAATACGAGGCTTTGTCGACCTTAAAATTATGCCATTCCTACCTGATTCGGAGAAACGATGTTTATTTTATTTATTCTACTTCAAAATTGTTGGGAATTTGTGTTCATCTTATAATCCAGCGAAAACAGAGATACTCAACAAAAAGTCCTATCCTCAGATAATTTTTAAAATGCAAACGTTTTTAAGATGGTTCGAATGTATTTTTAAATCTGCTTTCTTTATTTTGATCGTGTATCAGATAAGAATATATATTTGAAAACTTTACTATTCTCATCACATGTTGTTGTTTTTGTTGTTTGATTATATAAAAAAAAATATTTTTGAATGAAAAAGTTGATTAATTTGAGATTGGTTAGAGCAACGGAACGCAGCGGATGTCGGTTCAAGTTCTGCTCATGTCGTAAAAATTTTAATTCAAAATCGATTTTGAATTTAAAATATGTATAATGCTTAAGTACTAGCGAGCTAAGGTATCTACTACTATTACCTACACATTAACTCAAAAATAGAAGAAGTAAATCTTCTCCTCATAATATGTTTTTAGAAGGTATATACGACTCTGTAGCTCAATTGGTAGATCAACAGCACGGAACGTGACGATGCCGGTTCAAGTCCTACCCGAGTCGGAAATTTTTTCAATTTATTTTCGATTTTTAAATTAAAAAGTATATACGAGTATATGGTGTTATTTCTGAATAAACAAATTTCTATTTTATTCTACTCTTTAACAAATGGAATATACAAACATGCGTGAAATAGACATACACATAATGGATGCAAAATATGTTATTAGTTTTTTAATAAATAAATTAAATAATATTGGCAATTCGCAGTTTTATCTCAATAATTTTAATAAACCGAATGTATTGAATACTAATATGTGTATATACGTGTTGTTTCAGAAAAGATCGGAGGTTGCAAAAAAACATTTCGGAATCAAGGTATGTAAAAAAGCTAAAGAAAGTTCATTAAATTAATAATACTTGGTAATTGATTACTTAAGAAAACTTGTCTACAATTCCAATAACACAATGAAGTTAGGAGATTACTATTATATTAGGTTGAGATATATTATTGTTAAAATGATTACATGACAAAAACAACAATTTAAAAAAAATAATTAGGCTCCTTATGACGTTTATTATTAAAGCTATATAGGTCAACAACCTCTCATTGTCAAACCAATTAATTTGTGGACAGTCCTAAATAAGGCTTGAGACAGACTATTCCAATTAAAACCGTTTTTATTAAGTATGTTTAACTACTTAAATATCGACCATGGTTGTTTTATTTTTCAAGTTGAAAAAGTATCAAAGTGTTTTAAAATGGTGGCACAAATCTACGACAAATTAAGCTAGCCGAATCGTCGTATTTTGGTATTGCACCCGATCATAGACTTTATTTACTATTAATTGAATCTTTGTTTACATTACTTACATAAAATTTGGCGAGCTCGTTGGTCTAATGTATGGCTAATAATCAACAGGTCCAAGATGTTTCTAATTTTTCTAAAACATGTTGGACTTCGTCTGGAAATCTGGATATTAAATGGGTAGGGTAGGAATATAGAAAAATTATCCGAGTCAAGACCACCGTATGTAGATGAAAAAGCCGTGAAGCTTAATCGCGTTTCAGTTTGAGTCTGTGGATTTCCGAATATCCAAAGCCAGAATAGGCCGACATCTTGTTAAGATGGGTGAGGTTGGGGTATATCACCTATAATCAAGCGAACCCCGTGTTTGTCTGTCCTCATCTATCATAAAAAAATCTCTTTGAATTCACATCAGAATTTTCACATAAAAGATTTTCTTTTACAAGACCGAACGTTTCTCGTGATACCACTTAATCTATACGGACACCGGATGCAAAACTGTTTTAATATTCATTTTAACTTGTTTAACTTTTCAACCTGTGATAAACTGCCTGGATATTATGTAAAACGGTGTATTCTACAGTCTGCCTATTACATATTCATATAAGTTTACCGACAGACTGTTGCGTATAAACTATTAGCATAAGTTTCTAGGTTAAGTTAAAATAAAGCTTTATAGAAAGCTTAATTTATTTTAATACTTAACAATCTAACATATACAATTTATAAAAACAACGTTTTAAAACGATTATTATTAAATTATTTGAAAATTATTTTTAATTCGGCGAGTTCGATGCTTTGCAGCAGCCGTGGTACGGGAGACTCCCGTGACGTTTTAAAGAAAGTGTTTTATTTAAATACTTAAAGCATTCAACACTGGATCCAGCCCCAAGGTATAAATACATCTTTCATAAACGATATCGAAAGGGGAGCGTCTATTCTATACCCAGGAAAAATTTGACATTGACCAATATTTGTTTTTCCGTTTTTTTTTTCTAATTATATAAAGTACTAGCTATGCCCTATGCTATGTGGAATAGTGACTTGGGGTAGAATTTTTAATTATTTAGGTTGTTTATTAATTTATGTAAGGGTGCATTTAAGGCAGCCATGGTAAGGTAACCACACACACATCAGTCCTACTCTAACTCCCACCCTTTTTCCAACACTCGCTCCCATGCCCACGCCCACACCAACTCACACGCCCACTCCCACTCCTATTTCCAAAAAGCCAAAGAAGAAAGTTTCATTGTTCTAGCTTCAAAAACCACGAATTTCCGTACAAACTTTCATCCCCTTTTTCAACCCCTATCAACCCTTATTTGGTATTAAAAAGTAGCCTATGTCCTTTCTCAGGCTAAAATATCCGTGTACCTAATTTCATTCAAATCAGTTCAGTAGTTTCGGAGTTAAAGTCGGAAAGACAGACAAACAGACTTACATTTATAATATTAGTATAGATTGTCTGTTCACCCGAGTAGACATTTAAATAAAACTGTTTTAATGGTTAAAAACCGGAAATATATTAGACAACATATTTTGTCTATACTAACTACGCCTGATGTTTCGAAAGCTTTGCAGCGGACGTGGTCGGGCAGGTCGCCGTTCTAAACTGTTCAAAGTGTTTTATTTAAATAGTTCATATATTTTCTCTAAATTATTGTCTTTCACAAATATACTAATAACAATTAATTATTTTGTACCCCAGAATAATAGAAAGGCGAAGTCACATGTAAATTATATTTTATTTAGTTCTCCTTTATGTATAATTCATTTTGTTCATAGTTTCAAAATGGAGTATAAAATGTTTTTGGTAAATGATAAAATAATAGAAACGTGAAAGCTTCCATATCAAAAATTCATAATACAGACGTCGTTTTATCCTAGCGTTCTGTAAACTATATTTAAAATATCCGAGTCCTTGAAGCGGCCGCAATGCGGCGTGTTTGATACCTACGCAGGGCTTAGGCGTTTTACAGACGGACAGATTTTTTAAGAACTTAATATAACATATTGTTATTGACTTGTTCGTTATGATCTAAGTTTAGATACATGTTACGCGAGTAGAACACACTTAATCTAAATACTTTAACGGTTTAAATCGCAATATATTTTAATAAAAACATGTTTGGTTGTTATTTGCAAGAACCCGCCCTGTTTCGCCAAACACCAACTTCGACGGAACAGGTGGCGTTAGCGCAGGAGTTTTAACTTTGACGTCAAAGACACCTCCATCTTTAGTCTTCCCGTGACCACGGCTGCTGCAAAGCATACGAAACATCGGGCCGTAGTTTAAATAATTTTCAAACAAGTTTAACTAATATATATATAATGTGTTTTTTTGCAATAAAACGCTTGTTTTTGAAATGTTTATCTGAAAAGTGCAATTTTATACTGGTTATAGTGTTTTGACTAAGTACCAGAAAGACCGCAATGATTTTACGTTTTTACGAATAACGTACTAAGGCTATTTTTTGGAAATTTTAATTTACAGTTATATATAATCATGATTAAAATTTGTCTAGCCGTTTTCTAAAGCAAGCTAAGAGTATACGAATAGTACATGTTTAAACAAAACACTTTTAACGAACTTTATCACGTCTAAGAAAATAAACGAATATATTTCGTGTCGTTAAATGTGTTTTATTCAAATATACAGGATATTTTGCATTACCATCGTATTCAAAAGAAAATATTATGTTTTTTCGTATAGAATAAAGCAGCAGTTATTAACGGTTTAAAACTCGAAATATATTAGTTAAAGTAATTTGAAACGTTTCCCGACGTTTCGGATTTATTTAATATGCTAATCTAATTTTGTATATTTAGTAATTAGTGTCATATGTTTTTCTGTGCCTGTGTGCCTTATGGCAGTAAATGAATTTATTTCTTCCTCTTTCTAATATCCTCGTTTAGAAGCACTCCAGAGAGGCTTAATCACTTAGACCCCATTGTGTTATCTGTGGTGAATCAATACGCGAACTCTAATTAGAGCGACACCCGTCGATATTTTCAATAGAACCGTTTTGAATAGCTTGTCGCTCGGTTCTACGGCACTTCCTATTATTGTAGATTAGTAGAAGCGTGATTGAAAATTGGTTTGTATCTTTAAAACAAAACACTTTATGAAAAGTTGAGCAATTTTTTTTCCCTTTAGTTATTTTCCATCTAGTCTCCCCGCAACTACGGCTAGTATCTGAAACGTCGGGCCATGGTTAAAATGTTTTGTAAAGTTTAACGGCACGGACCGCTGCGGATGCCGGTTGAAGTCCTGCCCGCGTCGTAATTTTTCCTTCAATCTAAAATCGATTTTTACGTTTAATTAATACATCGCTTTTAAAACCGTTAAAAGTGTTTTTCAACATGTCTTTGAAAATACTAAGAAGCTTAAGTGTGTGTGTGTCTTAAAACCATTTAATTCTGAAAATACTAGTCCGCGTAAAATAAAAAATACATGTTAGTAGGCCATTGATTGTGAAAAACCGTATTGAATGATCGTTGATCAATAAAAAAAAGCTAAGTAAAAAATAGGCATTTTATACGTTCAGAATAAGAGTTTAGTTACTACCATTATTTAGCTATTAATGATATAAATAAACCTAATTTTATCGTCTGGAAATCTGGGTATTAAAAGTGCGGTAGGAATATCGAAAATGCCGTCCGGGTTATAAACCACCGTCCACAGATGAAAACGTCCTAAAGTTTAATCGCGTTTCAGTCTATAGATTTCCGAATATCCAAAGCCAAACATAGGTCAACAGCGCATTTTGTGTAGATGTTATTTGGCTGGGATATTTCACCTCCCACCAAGTCAACTCCAGGCTTGTCTGTCCTCATCTATGATTAAAAAAAAATGCTTACTGTACATACAAGTTTCATATCAGACTTTTAATACTTACCTTAGCTTAGAAATATTTCCAGAAATAATTTCCCCCGACGCACCAGTTTCAAGCTGTTAGCGTAACTTTTTAAACTGAAAAAGCGTAAGTAGTTTACTGCAACAATAAGCTGCTCAAAGCGAGCTATAGCTTATTTCGATGCTAACGATAGCTTAATCCGTTTAAGCGCAACGAGATAAAGTCCCAAGCTGCTTAGTCCCCGGGGATTATGGGGAAATGATTAAGGTACACTATTAATTAACGGTTACAAATAAATTATGCTTTGTCATATGACAAGTCAGTAAGTGATTATATATAGATAACTAGCTGTGCCCGCGACTTCGTTTGCGTGGTGACTTGCGGAGTGACTTGGGGTAGAATTTTTAATTATTTAGGCTGTTTATTAATTTTGTGTACCAAGTCTGTTCAGTAGTTTTGGCTTGAAACAGCGCAGGAGCAGACAGAGTTACTTTCGCATTTATAATATTAGTAAGGATTTAATCAATTTACACGTAAGTGAGTTGAACTCAACTTAGTCTAAATATAGAAAGATTTTCATACGAGCTTAGTTAGAAGGATTTGTTAAGTCATTGCATAGGCCTGACAGACTTCAGCCGTTTTCCTCATTGATTTCTTTTATGTATAGAAACTTTTAAAGTATTTTTTTCTTTCTTTTTTAAGTATTTCTTTTGGCATTTGATCCTACTGATATATGACAGAGGAGGACAGACAAGCACGGGTTTTACTTGATGAAGGGTGAAATACCCCAGTCATGCAATAACAAAACAAAAATGCGCTGTTGTCTTATTTTAGCTTAAATTTTTCCGTTGATACTAACATAATATAGATTTCAATTTGTAATAGATATTATTAGTTGTTTGTATTTTGCGTAACTGAAATGTCTATTTACAAGGATGAAAATAAGAGGAGGAAAATATTGTTTATCAACTCGAAAACAATATAAAACACAAATAGAAGACTTACAGCTAAATTCATAAAGCTACAATTTTTAGGCGCCTCGGAATTCAGACTCGGCTGAATGCTGCACGAAGGAAATCGCACAGTGCTGCTTTTCAGTCCCCTTTGTCTAGTTCCGGGAGGTTTTTAAATCAAGGCGAATTGTAAAATATCACTATAAATGTTAATTAATTATAATAAAATAAAACAAATTCATAAGTAGATCGATAGGGTAGGAATAAATTAACTACGATGGAGTAAATAGTATATAATGACAGTCTTTATATTGAACGGAGAGAACTGCGATAAATTAAAAATTGATAAAAACGACCCAGCCAGGACTTGAACCAATACCGTCAGCGTTCCGTGCTGTTACTCTAACCAATTGAGCTACCGTGTCCTACTCGTCATCATCGAATTCATTTAACCTATTGATACATGCACCTCTGGTATGTCTTTTCAATTTATAATCGATTTTAATTTATATAGTGCCATCGTGTACGATAATATGTGAAAAAATAATAAAGATTCTAACGACAAGTAAGATTCTCAGTTGTTTTAACAGTATGTGTGATTTTACCTTCCTTATACGTAGCGAAGTAGTATACCTACCATACAATACCTGCAACGTACTCAAAGCAAATAATTCGGTATTCGAATTCAGGATCTATCCGCTTAACCCGATTTTCGATAACATCTATTACCACTAAGTCGAAGAGGTGAACCTGATTGATCGATGGTGCAGAACAGCGAGTATTTTAGGTCACAGCACGACATATGTTGACATCTAGAAATGTAAGCGATCCTTGGGTTCGGTAACAGATGATTCAAGACAGGCGAACGCTTGTATTTGGCTTGTGATCATTTGCAATTCCAATTCAATAATAACCTTGTTTGTTGTGTTAGTATGTAATCAACATAATTTCTGAAAGGATGGGAGTTCGATTTTGGATGGTTTATGTAGTGCTTTGTTTTAGAACTAACAGATCAAGACGAAATTGTTTTTTATAATAGACAAAGTCCTTAGCTATCGTCATTGTGTAATAATTAAATTGTATTATAATTTTAATTAATTTATCAAATATACAGACAAACAATTCCTTTTGCTCTCTTTGTTATATTATCCTTTTTTATAATAAAGGAGGACACTCGATAACAACTCAAAATGCACTGTCGACCTATTTTTGGTCTGGATATTGGAAATTATCTATTTAATAATTATATTTATTTGGATTTCTCTCTGGACTTTGTCTAAAAAATTTACTTGACGTTCCACAGTTAATAAAACATTTAAGGTTTAAAACGCGATATATTAGTTAAACTTATTTGAAAATGATTTTTAACTTCGGCCCGACGTTTCGGATGCTTTGCAGCAGCCGACTCCCGGTGACCACGGCTGCTGCGAAGCGTCCGAAACGTCGGGCCGTGTTTTTTTTAAAAGTGTACTAATCCCGAAAACAAAAGGCGGTTTTTTGTTCCACAGTTAAAATTTTGTACGATAATTCCAGTATTTTTTTAATTTAACCTAGTTACGTATACGACATATTTTAGTAATAGAAGTTCTGTTTGGTGCAATTTGAGATTAGCAGACAAATATGTCTGTGTGCAATCTATCTAAACGCTGTAACTTACAAAGAGACAATATTAATTTTTAAGAGTTATTTATATCCTATCGTTACTTTTTATCACCATATTTAATTGTTAATGGTTAAAAAAAAATTACAGACAAGCTATATCTATTTCCTTTAACAGTATATCTTTCTTTAACATCGCGGAAAAGAGAAATTAAATCCGACAATAACCGGTGTTTATGCGTTGTTAATCATAGGTCACCGCGAAACGTCCGTTATGCCTTTAAAAGGCCAATTAACGTGTAAAAACTTTAATAAATAACAGTAAAAGCTCATAAATATTTCTTATGAGGAAAAGTTGCCCTCGGAAACCTTTTTACGGAGGCCCATTCGTTCTCCTTTTGCGAACTTACATAAAGTACGGGGCGGTAATTTTCTGCTTTGTTTGAAGTGTTTTATGCTTTCGCTTCATGGATTACGTGTTGGGGCGTGTGTGGCTTAGAAATTATGCCTATTTTTAACCTCTATTTATATTTTACTTCCTAGTTATTCATATTCAAAATGCATCTTTTAATAAAGTACTTTTAACTGTTTTAAACACGAAATGTATTTGTTTACAATTTATCTTAACTCCAAACCAACGTTTTAACCCAGCTAGTTTCTGCAAATACCAACTAGGACGTAATAGATGGCACTAGCGTAACAGATTTAATATTGATATTATAGGTATCACCCAAAACTGTATCACTGTTATTTAAAAGTGTTTTCAGTAAAGAACTGAAATAAGTAAACATTTCGCATTTTAAACCGTTGAAAATGCTTTATAAAAATAAACCGTTAATTATAACGATCAAATGACATTACGTGCATTTGAAGGTGTTGGATATTTTATAAAACTACTCCATAGATTTTCATTTATCTAATATTATAAATGCGAAAGTATCTCTGTCTGTCTGTCTATATTTTACTCTTTCAAGCCAAAACTACTGAACGGATTTGAATGAAATTTGGTATACAGATGGTCTAGAGTCTAGACCCTGAGAAAGGACATAGGCCTTTTTATTGCGAAAAGGGGGGTATAAGGGGTTAAAGGGGGTGAAAGTTTATGGAATTCGTAGTTTTTTGAAGCTAAAACATAAAACTTTTTCTTTAGATTTTTGGGACTAGGAGTTGGAGGGAGTGGGAGTGAGTGTAGGAACAAGTGTGGAAGTTAGAGCAGGAAGATGGAGGTGAGAGTGTTGCAGCAACCTAGCACTACATAGATTGGCTGCCTTAAATGCGCCCTTACAGAAATTAATAAACAAACAACGGAAAGTCGCGGGCAGCGAGCAGCTAGTATAAAATATTTTAAAAAGGTATTCATGGTAAGTATTGAAAATAGTTTAATTATTTATTTTGAATAGAATTTCAGCCCACAGAGCCAAAAATTCACGTCACCGTGTTTCTGATAGTCAACAACAAACAAAAAAAGTCGCTAGGGCATTTATAATTTCTTATTATAGGGTTGTTACTTCCATCAAAGTATTAATAAACTGGTTGTCCAATATCTTACATTAAGAAATCCTTTGATCTAGTAGACTAGAAGATAGTTTAAAAGAAGAAGCATTTAAAAGTGCCTTCTTCTTCCTATAACGTTCAGCAATTTATAATGTTTTTGAAAAGTTTATCTTTAGAACACAAAGTAACGTATGTTTTACTTATAAATATTGTATATTCCGCGCTTAGAGCTTAATCTGGGTATTGCTGGAATACAGAAACGCTGAATTATAAATGATATCTGCGCGAGTCTAATAGTAAATAGGTTTAGTAATGTATGCGGCCCACAATAACCCCACGGTGCGGGTTCCGTATTTTAGCATCAGTGTATCCCGGATGGTTTACTTAATTCAGCATTACGCTTTGGGAATTATATATATTAAATACTGTTTGTAGTTTCCGCGAGTAGTACCCATTTAAATAAAACACTTTAACGGTTTAAAACGCGAAAAATATTAGTTAAACTTCGGGCCGTAGTAAAAAATATTTTTTAGATAAGTTTAACTAATATATATCGCCTTTTAAACCTAATCTCCTAATAAGAGAGAAAATCCTAATAAGAGTAATCTGCATAATAATCTATTTTGCACGGGGATCGAACTGAAATTTCGTGATAGGCGACTGACTATAACTACACTAGTACTATAAGTACTACGTCACCGTTTAGTAAGGTTTTCGCAATTTCTAGCTTAATATCTAACTCTGTACTTCGATTTGCAGTGGTCGGTAAATACATCGCTATCACTGCCAAATTAACGTTTATTTACAGTGATTCTAAAAACTGTATTGACGCTGGCTTCCAGATTTCTTTTAAGCAATGTATTTAATTATGATGAGAACCAGAACAAATAATTAGGGTACAGTACATACTTATTGTGTGTTAAAATATTCATGCAAATACTAAATGTGATACTCTTTTTCCCATTTCTGTCTTTTAAGTGATAGGTGTTCATTTATAAACATATAGGAAATATTAAAGCGTCAATGTATTATACCCTGTGTAACAGAAAAAATGTGCTACTTCTCTTAAGTGTAAAGACCGCTAACACAACGGAATGTTAGGCAGCTTTTTACATGAATGATGCCACTTAAATATAAATTTACTAATATATGTAAATTATATTTATAAATACCGTATTCTTTTTTTTATCGTGTGAAAAAACCGCGTAATTTAATCAAAAGAAAAATGAAATACGGTGTGTAATAAAAAACGACTTTAATATTCAAAGCAAGCACCGCTATCGCAATTCTTAGTGTGTCTATGGGTCAACTCTTTTTATAATTTAAAAACGAATTAGTCTCTCCTCATAATGCAAAATACAACGTTATCGCAGATGTATAAGGTACATTTTCGTCAAGCACGCCCACCCTGATTCACATGCAAAACGAGTCTTTTGGGACTCTTTCGGACCTTTCTCGGGTAGGGAAAGTAACTTACACGGTTTTTAAATATCATACATACAACATTTTGGTGCAAGATGTTAAAGGTTTATATTTGAATTTGTGATAAGCAAAATTCATATTTATGACACGAATTGAGCTTATCTAAATGTTTCGAAATTTTTTCATTAGGTTCTTTAAAAGTGTAAACTATTTGAAACACAAAAATGTATTGAATGCTTCACAACGACCGTGGTCACCACCATCGACCGTTTAAAACCGTTAAAAATGTTTTGTGTAACGTTAACCAGTCGCTTGAACTACAAACACGACTTTTTTATATTGAATACGTTCAATAAAGTAAAGAAATGTTACGTAAAAGTTACATTTTGTGGCTAAATAAGAAATAGACATTTTGTTTATAAATACGTGAATAAATAACCAAAATTAATTTTAATGCTTTCTCTGCTGCTCACACACGTTGCTGTCGTACACAAATTTTAACTTACTTATTACCATAAAAATAAGAAATGATATTTTACTCTATCTGTATCATTATAAAATAAATTAATGCTTTTTAAACATTGAACACTGAATTAATAGAACGATTTGAACCGTCTAACCCTATAAAAACATAAGTCAAAAATTTACACGAGCGGAAGAGGCATATTGAAATTAAAATATACTATGACCTGGACCGGGGTAAATTGTTGGTTACCAAGTTGGTGCTAATAGATTTGCCTTGACCCTGCGACACGTGCTGCGGGCCTTTTATAAATGGTAATTCTCTTCGATACGGGGAATTAAATAAGTAAACCTGAAACTACATATGATTTTCTCGCATATATTTTGGCTAAGTTGGTTCAATAATATTGGGCGCGTGTTTATACTTATTTAGAGTGTGTACTACATAGTTTTGAACTAGTACTAATAGGTGTGTACTAAAAGGTATGCTAAGTTCACGTATACACGAACTCAATTTTAAATGTATAATTTCATTCTGTTGTTTTCTTACGGACTTGCGTTGACTTAAGATTGAAAAAAAACCCGGGCGAGATTCGAACTTGCTACTATGATCCAATCTGTTGTAGTCAAATTTCATCAATATTTTATACGTAGGTAGGTACACTTCTCGTGCAATCTAATTTAGCCTTACGTTGCAGTGTAGGAAATCTATTAAGAAGAAAATACATTTTTTTATTGGTTCAAAAGACTTTCCTGGAACATGGTTGGAAATTTGACAACCTAGCTTTACTAGGTACAATCGCGGTAAAAAAAACCTATATCTGTCGTGTTTAGCGGCGAAATAAATTACTGTGTAAAATCATACTTGTTTAATTTAAAAATGGAACGACCTACTCTCTACTTCGCAGCATGGCAACCAAAGAGGGTATTATTATTAATTATCAACTTGACAAAGGTTTAATTTAAATTTCGAACTGGTTTGCACATAAAAATCTATTATCATTAGTTGTTTGTCATCTTCGTCATTAGTTTTAACCTAGCCTTGGCCGTTTCTAAGCATTGATAGGCTTCACACCTTCGTCCATCAATGACTCTCTTGCCGGATTCAATATTTTGCAGTCGTATGACGAAGGTATAGATAAGCTGCTAGCTAACGGTTTGTTTTGCAAAATACATCAGTTTTTGTTTACAGAAATTAAATTAAGTGTAACAGCTTTTTAAAGTACATCGAATCACTTTTAAAATTAAAACATTCATTTGAATAGCTGTTACTGACATTCTTGTGCATTTTAAAGAGGCGAGTGTTCCTTTCTATAGTGTAAAGCAATCCAAAAATGCGCCTTTACAAAAATCTAAGGAAAAAAACACTATTCTCCTACGACCCACTTTTCGAAACTTCGTAAGAGCTGAAAGGTTTGCCAGAATTGGGAGTTGTTACATAATTTAGGAGGTTTAAATAAAGCAGATAACGAAGGGATACATTCATTTTTCAATTATTTCTGAAACAACAGTATTAGTAAAAAAAAAAAAATGTTCTTACTACAAGCAATTTTTTTTTTAAATTGGTTTTTGTGGGTTTGATTCCTGGCGATTAAAAGCGCTAATTTTTGCATTAAGCATTAGTACATTAACTCGTTTACAAAATTATTTTCCTACATTTGGGCAAAACATTTAATTAAACAAGTAATGTTGACAAAATCATTACTTTTTCTACTGATAGAGAAGGATTACAAGCGGGAGATTCTCTTGATGGAAGGTGAAACACCTACGCCCTATAACATCCCCACAAGATGCACTCTCGACCTATTTTGGCTTCGGATATTCGGAAGTCCACAGACTGAAATCGAAACGCGATTAAATTTCACTATTTTATCTGTGGACGGTGGTTTGTGAACCGGGTGGAACTACATTTGTACCACCTATTAAATATCCAGATTTGTAGACTTAGACCAACATATATATTATTTCAACTTAATCCTAACGCCCATTTTCACCAATACATGTATATTCAGTAGGTTGAGATAGGACAACATCTATTTTTCATCCCCCCTAAGTGATAAGGGTTGTTCACCCTTAGATTTTTTTATTTATTTTTTAGACAAAATTTTAATTTCTATTTTTTTATGATACAACATACAAAAATACATACAATCCTCAATTTTCACCCTTCTACGATCAACCTTATTTTTTAATAATTTTTAAAATTATTTAATCAAAATAGGTCATAGTATAATTCAGATAAATTAAACTGTTGATTACAAACCATGCATTTCTACCATTACACCAATAAGCTTGACATACATATTACTATTTGAGTTAATAGTACACCATGTATTTGCCCTTATAATAAGCTTATTTTGATTTTAATCTAAATTACTATATAAAACCGGAGTACGCTTGGGAGGGGCTTAATTACAAAGCTTTCAACTTACTCCTCAAATTAGTTGTTGTTACTTCACATTTTCATTGCCTACAAAATACGTTAATTAAAAGCGATACACTTTTTATGGAGGTTATTTCAAATTTTAGTGCAGGTAGAGTTTTGTGAGATTCTAGGTAAAGTGTACGCACTTCTATCCGAACACGGGAAAGGGGATTATGCTTTTAATATAGGATCAAACGGTAATAACGACTGTGTTAATGTATGTAATCGAAATCTCACTTGTTTATTTAGGAAACCAAAATAGAATTTCATTACTAGAGAAATAACATTGATTTGTTTATCTACGCAGCGCATACGGGGTTAGCCCTCAAGGATTTTTTTTCCTCGGTTTTTCCACATTTCTTTGCTTTTCCTATTGGTGGCAGCGTGATGTTGTAGAGCCTAAAACCCTTCTCGATGTGGTTCACAAAAATTTTTTTTTTTTTTTCAACTCGGACCAGGAGTTTTTGGGGTTTAGGGGTTCAAAACAAACAAACAAATTTTTTGTTTTTTTTTTTTTTTTTTTATTTTTTTGGTGGGGTTACCCAGGAGATTTTTTTTTTTTTGAAAAAATTTTTTAAATTACTTTAACGGTTTAAAACGCAATATATTTTAGTTACACTTGTTTGAAATTTATTTTTAAATACGGCCTGACGTTTCTGAGAAATATATTAGAGAAGCGAACGTAAGAACTGTATTTTTTTTCAACTTATTCTGGCACAGTGCGTAAACCTTAAATTGTAAGACGCGAAAAATAAAAACTGCCTGCTTCCATTTAGCTAATTCCCCTGTACAGACACCAGAGAAATGGCTGGAGGCAATCGGGGATAGAACTTTGATCTCGAAATGTGTTGTCACTTTAAGTTATTTGGATCTTTGAATTATGAGCTTTAATTGCTTCTCGAGTTGGGATGTTAAACTCTCGGATTGTTACGCTTCATACAAACATTGCCTACTTGTTAACTACGCGAATTTGATATTGCGCGTTGAGTGTTGTACAAGTCGTATTTGGTTTTCATCGCTTTATTAACTCAAATAATTTCACGCTAAATCCTGTGGCGGTAAATTTATTTTTGAAATCTGTTTTTTGGTAACCACTGCTAAATTGGCAGTAATAAGTTTAAAAATAATAAAACACTTAACCGTTTTAAAAGCAAAATATATTAGTTTACTTGTTTACAATTTATTTTAACGTTTTTCTAACACTCATCTGTAGGGCCCAATCACTACATGCGCTTTGACTAGCCTAATGTCATAAGTTTTCAAGTGAATATGTTTTTCAATTGTTTCTTCGAAGAAATAAAGCTTCATGTCAATTCAATAGCGTTTATTATAATATTATGGTAAAGTTTGAGTCATTTGCACGAATTTTAATTGTTTTGTAATTGTAATCTATACTAATATATTCATCTAAAGAGTTCGTTTGTGTGTTTGAACGCAATGAGACTAATAGGAGCGTAGAAAAAGTGGGAAATATGGAGGGATGTGAACTCACTTTTTTGGGTATACGATGCTTACGCTACGAAAATGGTTTAAGATGCTCAGAAAATATGTTTGTTCATTCATACACATTTTTTCCGCTTTCAAACCTCTTTAAATAAAGGTGTATGTATAAATCAGTAGTAAGTGTCCATTTTCAGTCAATGCTTTAGCCAATATTCTTTCGTTTCATGTCGTTTTAACAAATGTTTCATTCGAAATGAGAAAGACAGGCGATTAACATGTCAGTACAGATGTAACCTACCTGCGAAGCTTTTGCATTTCTGCCCTGTCAAAAATGTTTTATTCTCTCGTTAGCAGGATAAAAAGTGTACCGTTTATCCGTGAAAATTGTTTCCTCGAATAAAATTATTTTCAAACGCCGCGTTTATGACAAACATTTGTTTCATTGTAATGCTTCTGACAGGCTTTGTTTGAGCTTCTAAAAATGTAATTGGATTTGTTTGAATATTAAAATAGTATGGGGCGATGTTGTTCTTGGAATTGATATAGCGTTTTGGGATAACGTTACAGTTGTATGTTACAGAGGCATATATAGTTTATTTTTAGTGTGAAACGATAAAACACTACGAAGGCCTATAAAACAAATCTCGTTACAAACAAATTAGATATGATAGTTACATAAGAAAAGGCCATTTTATTGCTTACTTTAAAATTTTACAAGTGTCGAAAGATGTAAGTATTTACTTGGAATTAATGCAAACTGCAAACCACTGGACAGATAATACAAACTTTCAGATGTAGGAATAACTGATCTCCTTAAATGTCCAGACCTCGGAGATTTCCTGGGTGCATTACATGTTAATTTTATTACTAAGGTATAGTTATATTAATTTGTATCTATACTATAGTAATATTATAAAGCTAAAGAGAATGTTGGAGAAACAGGGAGCATTGTTCATCTTTGAGGGATTCCGTTGCGCGCGCTGTGGAAGTTGTTCACGATACCTAAAACATCAAGTAATAATTCTTCTTTAAATAATGTCTATCTTTTAAGATTCACTCACACGATCCGTTTGTATGTTCGTGTATATGTATTTAAATTGAGTCGTAGTACTATGTAGTTATATGGCAAAAGAACGTTTGGAAGGTTACCTAGTTAATTCGGTTGTAACTCTGTTACAAATTTAATAAAAAGCTCATAACGGTTTAAACGCGTAATGTATTAAGTTTTTTTTTTCATTGCGAACCGTCGCTTCATGTGCGTTCGGCTCTCGTAAAACATAATAAAGTAGGCTGGGCGTGTCTGTCCCATTTAAGAGAAAATGTACAATACCACAGCGTTTCCTACGCCAACTAATGTTGATATAACCGCGAAAGTCCGTTAATTGTTTTTGTCGTCGGCTGTCAGACGGCGAGCGAAAATAAACCGCTGTCTACACGGAAATGACGTCACCTGTCACTAAACCTAAGTGTACTGAGAAACTCATTAGGCCATGCCTGTTTTCAATTTGGACGCTAAAATGTATAGTGGAGACTAGTTTTCATAGTTACATTGTTGTTTTTGTCAATTACGTTACAAATACTGTCTGTAGTTTACGCGAGTAGTACATATTTATAAAACACTTTAACGGTTTTAAACGAGATATATATATATATATATATATATATATATATATTAGATAACCTTACTAGAACTAAAGATGGTGTCTCTGACGTCGAAGTAAAAGTTGCTATGCTAGCGCCATCTGTTTCGTCGTAAGTGGTATTTGGCGAAACTGGCCGGATCCTTGCAGAATTGACTAACAGTGTAACCTTTTTAATATGGGATCCCAGGTGATTGATAACTTAAAGCAACCCAAACATCGGGTGGTAGTTAAAGTAATTTTAAATATTATCTATCTCATTTTAAACCGTTAAAGTATTTTATTTCAATTCGTTGTTACAATGTTACAATCAGATTTTAGCTCGTGTAAATCTGTATTTGTTGTAAGCGAGTGTTACTCATTAGCTTACATTAATTATTATTATTGAAAACTGTTTAAAAGCGCTTAATATTTAATCGTGCGATTAATGTATATGTGATATCCCGTTTCCCCCTCGTGGGGCATCGGGCGAACACTTTTTTGTGTTCCTTTCATTGATCCGTTCTTTAACAGGCAAGTAGTTGATCAAACTTCTATGCCCTACCCGACCGAAACAATTTTTTGTTTCCCTGGGATTCGAACCCAGGACCTCTCGCGCTTAACACAATGCTAAGCAACACGTTTCACTATCTGACTTAATATGAATTTTTGAATATTAATATAAAATAAATTCCAAGCTACGTTTTCACTTCATTAATTTATCAAAGGCTTTAAGGTAGCCTTGTTGCTCTAAATTATCTATTACAGACTTATTAAGAAAGGCAGAAGCGACCGTTACTTTAAAAGTTTCTTAATTTAAAGTTTTTTGCTTTTCTAACTTATTATAGCCGATTGCTTTGGACAGTGTTAATAGGGGTTCAGCTAACGGCATAGTTAGTAATTCAGTCGCATTTAACGTGGGACAGCAGATTCAATTTTCATAAAATAGCTAAAAATTTTAATAGTGTGTCCTATCAACAAATGTATTGTTCAGTGTTACAAATTAATATTGCAGTTTACATTTTACTTTGTAGCTTATTCTTTTTTTATTTCACTAGTAGATGAAGAAAAGTAAGTTAGTATCCTTTTTTTTTAATACTGTCTGTAGTTTACGCGAGTAGTACCTACACATTTAAATAAAACACTTTAACGGCTTAAAACGTTATATATATTAGCTAAACTTATTTCAAAATATTTTAACTACGACCCGACGTTTCGGATTCTTTGCAGCAGCCGTGGTCATGGGTAGTCTGCCCCTTACCACGTTTAAAGTGATTTATTTTAATCCTTTTTTGCCGTAACGAAAGATTTACTTACGTTTATAGTATTTACGTGTATGTTTTACGATGTATCTTGCTTATACGTGTATATCTTCTTGTTGTTATTTTTGAATTTATATACTATAAAAAGTGTCGATTTGAATTACAGTAGTAAAAATATTTTTAATGATTCGGTAACAGAATTGTTTATAAGCATGCTGCAAATAATGCAAGCCACTTATAAAATACAAAGCATTTTAAAAATTTCTGTATAACAAGATTATTGTACTACAATTCAACTGACATACTGTCCTAGTTACAATGGTAACGCAATGCAATATAATTTATTATGTATGTATACATATATGTACAAATGTGTGTATAATTTATTATGTATGTACGCGTATACGCTGAATAAATTGAAATTTGGTAATCATTCTGTCATTAGCAAATAATAACTAGACATCGTTCTGAGAAAATCTAATTTCCGTCTAGCTGACGCTAAAGTCTATCTGTAAAACGGACACATAAAGGGCGTCTGCGCCAAGCGCCACGTAGCAAAATATGGAAACCACACAACGTTGTTGTATTTTTTTTGATAAATGATAAACAAGATGCGCTGTCGACTTTTTTTGACTTTGGATATTTGTAAATCCACAGACTGAAACCGAAACGCGATTAAGCTTCACGGCCTTTTCATGTTCATGTGTATGGTTCGTGACCCGGACGGAACTTCTATTTTCCTACCACTCAGATTTCCAGATAAAGTCCAACACGTTTCAGAAAAACCTGAACCTGCTAACCAAAAAAAATAGTCCTGTCTTAATTGTTATAACGTATAATCGTTATTCTATTTTTAAAATAATGAACGATCTAAGACCTAAAACGCAGACACAATCGCACCTAACGGAATAACCATTCTATTTCATTCGTCCAGTCGGTCAATTGAATCGTTTAGTGGTTTCCGCGGGATTAACTCCACTTTCTAGAATCTAGGTAAATTATATCGCGTTCAACTTTTATGCTTTGCAATAGGATTTAAACGGGATGCTTTAAAATATAACTATCTGCTTGTTTATATTTGTAGGCGAAATATAATTGGTTATTTCTGAAAATCCGATTTCTGTGTAAAATGCCTTTTTACTATAATTTAGGTTATGTAGCACCGTTTTGTAAGTTTTATTGCTGAGCCAAAAATATTTTTATTAATTACGATAAGTAATTTTTTTTCTCAAGTTAGGAGAGTGATGAGAGAACATATCCAGTGAAAAACATTATTTTCAGCAATTTTGATAAACTAATTTTAACTGCCACAGAAAATTTTTTAAAATTTAATTTTTGATAAAAAATCTAACTAGACCTTCGTCAAAGTAAAAATAAAAAGAAGCAAAAAAAAGGTTTATTGAGAACCCAGCACAGCACAGTCCCGCTCGTGTCATAAAACTTGCACTAACATGTACAAATTTAGTGATTCAAGTTCGGTGTCCATCAAACCAAATTATATAAATCCATAAAAACCGTAAAAAATATATTTTATTTCCTGCGACAGCCTGGTATGAGTTATAGAAATATTTTATGAAATAAATTTTGAAATATAATTAACCGTTTAAAACTTAAATTGGTTGAAACTGTATAATTAAATTTAATATTTAAACATTATGAAAAGGAGCGTGAACTAACACACGTTCATATGTGTGTTACACGTGCTCATAAATATGGTATCCGTTTCGAACGAAATAGCAATTGGTTTCATTTCATTCGTTCATTCGGTCAATTGAATTTTTTAGTGGTTTCCGTAGGCTAACATCATAAAATGGATTTTATACGGGGCTTTTCTTGATTACTTTAATTAAATAGTTAATAACCTTAATATATCTATTTACTTCGTTTTATCGAAAATGTATAACATATAATTTAAATTATTTTTGACACAGCGGCGTTATGGAACAGACTTCAACCCTTGTCTGTCAAATAAAAAAAAATAGAACTATTTATTATATATTTTTCACATGTTAGGGCAACAGCACGGAACACTGTGGATGCCGGTTTAAGACCAGCCCGTGTCGTTTGTTCACTGAAAAATCGATATTTATTTATTATACATTTTATTATAATTAAAATAATGATAAAACGAGGGTATTTATCGAAAGTTGTGTGAACTAGCTTATTTTGTGCATATATCATTTTCACAGTAAGTACGTGCAGTCGACTACGATTTCAACAAAAAATAGGAATTTCAAAAGAAAATACAGCTATTCGTAAAAATAACTTTCAATAATGTCATTTCTTTTGGCCCACAGTACATACATGGCGGTACACACTCAGTTCTCATATAACCCGATTGACTTTCACAAAGGTATCCATCATTCGATTCTCAGTGTATTCGATTGAAATGGAGCCGTATAATGACGGCCATAAGCTCTAACTATTCATTCGATATTAATTGAATTTCATTTAGTATCCCTATTGTTCGACCGTTAGTCTGAATTTGATAGAATTCCCAGAAGTCAACACATAGGGCACGAATGGTTCTTAGTATTTATCAATCTCACGAAAAGGTCAAAAACGTGCTATATTGGGTACATTAAAAGACAGGCTCATTGGTCTAAGAATAGCAATGTACACAACGAGTCGTGGCGTCGATTCCCACAAGGTTTGACATATTTCTATAGATTTATAATTTTTCTGAAACATTTGAGTCTTCATCTGGAATCCTGGTTTCAGGCTGGGGATTCATCTGGGGATCGGTATGGGGATTTTTCCAAATATTCAAAACTAAAATACGACAGTGCATCTAGTTCTAATGTTATATGGTTGGTCTGTTCTCCTCTCTCATAAAAAAATAAGAAACGCTATAATTATCTTTGTATTATATAGCTGGTAAGATAGGATATATTATGTTTGAACTCAAGTTAACTAAATATTCTTCGTCCAACAAAAACATAATAAAAACAGTTTTTCATGACTGTACTGATATATCGTCGAATATATCTATTTACCTATGTATAAATTATTTTTAGTACTTTAAAATAGGACATTAGAACGTTAAATTTAAAAAATCTTTTTAGTTTAAATAAAATAAAATTTTAATTAGCCGGACGTTTCGGATGTTTCAAGCCGAGGTCACGGGGAGACCCAGTCTCCGTCGGGCCGATGTTAAATATTTTCAAATAAGTTTAACTAATATATCGCGTTTTAAACCGTTAAAGTGTTTTATTTAAATGTGTACTACTCTCGTAAACTATAGACAGTAGTCTTCTTAGTTATTATAATTCCCTCTCGCTCATCTACTTCAAAGTAAGTCAAATAATTTAAAAGTAAATTAAAAAAACTTAAACTTTAAGACACAAATTCTAGAAGTCGCAAGCATAATAAATTAGATATTTAAAATGGGTGTGGCGCGGATTCAAGTCACGCTTTATACACTTTTCAGACGTCGGGTGTCAATCTTTATCTAGTTAAATAAAACACTTTAACGGTTTAAAACTGGCGTGGCATGGTATGTACCACTCGCGTACACAATAACATACAGTACTTAATCTTTTTCTAGTTCTCTAATCTTTCTGCTTTGATTTCATAAAAGCGTTCGCTTTTCATATAACGCATTGTCGTCAAACTGCGTTCACGCAGGTGCATTTTCCCGTAATATTTCGCGATAAAAAACAGATAGCTCCCATTTTCCATACATCCGCATGAAAGCGATGCATTCATATGTTGACAGCGAATCGTCTATTTCCTGAACACATTTCAAAGCAAATACACTTTGAACGCACGACATACTTTTAATCACTGAGAATATACAGCTATATTGTTGTTATTGGGATCGTGTGCTACCGGAGTAGTGTGCCTTTAAAATTACTGGCTTGTGATTTCCATTTTCGGTTATAGACTAGTATTACACTTTCTACTACTATATACTACTACCTACATATTATGAAAAAAAATATTGGTAAAAAGTAAAACCCGATTCTTTCCTTCGACTTCTTCTTGTAGAGCATGGGGCGCAAACATATAATACCCACCATTTATCTCAAGAGACATATATACCAAATTGAACTTATATATTCATTAAATAACTACATATCATATGCTTACTTAATGTTTTAATCAGCAAAAAAAGAGAAATAAAGGTTATTTTATTACAATAAATGTAACATGTTCTTTTTTTATAAATTGAGGTGTTTTTAAATCAATAAAGTTATATAAATAAATAACACCGAAACGAAAATAACAAAAAAAGGGAAGGTACAGAATTGTGAATTACAATGTCTGTAGTTTACGCGAGTAGTAGCTACATATTAAATGGGTTATATGATCTTAAGATTTCATTTAGGAATTTGGATATAATTTGTAGTTTGTTCTAAAAAAAAGTTGCCTATTTCTTCTCAATCTCCCTTAAAATATTCTGGAAAAAACGATCGATATTAAACCAACAGTTATTAAAAGATAATAAAACGAATATCAAATTGATTAACCTTCCTTCATTGATATTAAGGCGAATGCAACAGATTAATTCATTCATCACTGTAGCGTACATAAAATGGGGGTAATTCCAGCGTTGAGTACATAGACGTGTATCCTCTTTAGTGACGTCATAAAATTCGAGTAATAGCCCAAGCCTCCGTAATGTATGGTTAACAACTGAACATCAAGGTTATGGTGTCATCAAACCGACTGCAGAATAAGATATTTAAGTATCGCTCTGCATCCAGGCGTAGACTTATGAAAACTTAAATCTTTACTAATATTATGAAGTTGAGCAAAATATATATATGCGAGGAAAATCAGATCACTATAAATCTCATGTGGGTATAAGCGCACAATGGTCTCGGGGGTAATGAAAGGGCGGATGAGACCGCCAAAGAGGTGGCGATGACGCCTAAAGTCTCATATATATTAAAAATGTAGGGTTGTACTTGGAAGAGTGGGGTAGCAATATGTAATATCAGGGTTTAAAATCTATTTTCCGGAACGGGGTGTATTCCAGGTAATATAAGTATCAAACTTGATTACAAAACGAGCAATTTTATCTGGAAGGCGGATTTTAATACTTGCATAAATTCAAAATTTTTCTTAATACAAAATTTACTTTTCCCTTAATCCGGAAAAATCATTATAACCCCGAAAATTTTAAATTTTAAAGTATTGACCCTCTTCTTTAGTATCTTAAAATATGCTGGTTTTTAAAAATAAAAGTAGTAGACATAATATAAACTAATAAAACGTAATTTAAGTAGAAAGATATAGATAGCGTAATAATAATAAGTTAAGTTTGGCATAATTATATATAATTGTGAATAAGTAGACAAGTCCCTTCTGACCGAGGAAGGGGAGTTTAAGCCTTAGCTTTTAACTATGGGCAAAACTATATAATTTTTTTTTATAAAGTTGAAAAATTATTGTGTTGGTTGGTGTATTTATTGAGGAATATACAAAGGTTGTCCGGCAGAATCTAATTTTTTTGAAATATGAAAGAATAATTCTTTCAAACATATTAATATTTTGGTTTTAAAACCGTTTTCGCAGCGCACACAAAGCAAGCCCTCAAAAATGTACATACTTCCCTGTTTTTTCTATAGTTTCGTCGCTCTTATTAGTCACAGCGTGATGTTATATAACTTAAAGCCTTCTTCTTTAAATATTCTAATGTTAAAATATGTTTTAAGCCGAACTAGTAATGCTTAAGATTAGTACGTTCAAACAAACAAATTCTTCAGCTTTTTAATATAAGTATAGAAGTGTTCAAAAATAAATTACACAAATATAATCATCGCCTAACGAGGTCATCATGAAACTGTAAGACATTCGTCGATAATCTCAATATCAAACAGACTTGTTCTAGATTCTAGTTTAGATTAAACTTAACCGGATTAATTACTCGAGAGCCAGATATTTGCACGATGTTGCCAGTCCTAGATTATTCGACAATGTTTTGATTATTGCAATACATCGCTTGATTAACTTATCATTGTTAACTATCTGTTAACATGATCTGTGGAATACATTCAATTAACTTATGTATTGTAATATGCATTGCATTCTCAAATTGATGTAAATTTTTCGTATCAAAAGCCGATGACTATAATATATAAGGCATCCATAACGCCAGGTCGTATTTACAAACACTTAAAAACTACGAATGGAATTTAAATACTTTACGTTACTTATAATTTTGTTTTTCTGAATTTAGAATAAACGTAGCAGCTCATTAAAGAAGCAACTGCTTAGCAGCTTTAAATATGGGAGGTCTTGACTTCGAAAAATGGAGAAAATATTTTTTACTAGCTGTGCTCGTAACTTCGCGTGGACTATCTATTTAATTGTTAACGAATAATGGTGATTATACACAATTTTTTACCATACTTGTTTAACTAAAAAAGGTTACTTAAAGTAACACAATATCGCGGATATTTTTTTAATAATTAAAACAGGAATTATGCTTTCCTATTCACATATTTTGTTTCTTGAACAGTTGAATTGGGTTCGAAACACATGCGTGTGGAAACAGTGGCGTATTAAATCACGACACTTTCGAAAGCAAACAGCAGCTTTCCGAAATAAAAAAAGTAATCCTCATTCTTAGTAAACAAAATGCGTGACATACTATCGTGACAGGGCATAATAAAAACGTTGACACACGGGAACGAAATGGCAACAGCCTTGAAATAAAACATGCTATAATTACACTAACACTAGCTTAAGCCCGCCACATTGCTGGTATTTTAACTAATTTGATGTTTAAATAAAACACATGTATCTATTTAAAACGATAAGAATATTAGTTAACTTATTTTAAGATAGAAGGATTAGAATGCTTTGCAGCAGACCACTGCTGGTCGTGGGGGGAAGTACGGTTGCATCCGAAACGCCACAAGTTAACTTAATAAAAATATGTATGTTAATGTATATTTCGCATTTTAAACCGTTATTTTTTTTACTTAAATGTAACGGTAATGTATTGTCTATTTACGTACTATTAACGTTAATAGACAATACTTAATTCGATATTTTTTGTAGAATTATGAAGTGTAGAGAAAGTCATAGATCTTCAAAGCAGCGTGAACTTATGTATAAAATTCCTTCATAACAAAATGAACTCTCAATCAACAGGCACGTATTTTAGATTTTATCTACAATAGCAATTGACTCTTGCCATATTCCCCTCGCTCTTATCAGTAATTTAGTACTAAATGTATTATTAGAATACATCTGAAAGATAATTCTACAGAAACATAGAGACATAAAAATTCTTAATAACGTTGCAGCGCTCCATTTAACTCGTATAAACGATGAGAAAACGTTTAATTTAATAGATAAATCGCGAGGAATGAATTCTCATATTCCCAGCCTCGCTGGATAGTTTAAAACCGTGAAATAGACACTCAGGCACGAGTTATGGTCATGGCATTTGATATAAAACGCTACATTATGATATAATAAAAGTGTGCTGTATGAAATACGTTATTGTTCACGAGAGTTCCATATTTCCCGAGAAGCGAGCGAGGTAAAATGTTTTATACTTGTGAATTAATTACCCGTTTTCTTACTTGTTTCATTAACCGTTATCTTGTCTGGGTGCTTATATTCTTTGCACGCAGTAGGGACAAAATATAGTTAGCATAAAAGGTTTGTTCACGGATTCTTTCAAAAAAGAGGGATTATATTTTTCCACTTATTTTATAAAAACAAATGTCCATAGCGAAAACAAATCGACATAAAAAAACATATTTTTGTACTAAATGCTGTCTGTAGTTAACATTATATTACGCGAATAGTACACATTTAAATAAAACACTTTAACGGTTTAAAACGTGATATATATCTTAATAATAATAATAAAAATAATTTATATAAACGTAGCTCACAAAAATAAAAACTATGAACTAATATTAACTTAATAAGTAAACTTATATATATAATACAAAATATAGAAGGCTTAACAAAAAAAAACTATGGCAACTTCTAAACAGGAGCCACTCAGCATAATGTTACGAACACACTTGTGTTGCCACACTGATTTTCAGTGGCCCCTGGCACCACCGCTTCTAGAGAAACAATTTCCAAAAATTGCATTAGACGAGTGCTACTCTAGATCAAACATACGTACATTTAACGTGACACATTATTTTATTTTGAACACAAACAAATAAAATTAAAATTAAACATAAAATTAAAAAGAAAAACGGTAACATACTGCTTTTTTTCCTTTTCTTTCCTACAACTCAAACAAAGATAAAAGATTTTTTTTCGAATTCACTTCTTAAATGTTCTTTAAGTTTAATTTTGAAGGATTTCAAACTTTTAGAGCGTTTTCTTGGTGGCGGAAAATTGTCCCAGCACTCGGTTGCGTTGTAAGTAAAACTACCTTGGAAAGCGGCTGCACTATGTCTCGCGAATGATATTAAACCGAAAAGAGCCGCCCGAGTATGGTACAGAGTATTTGTCAGCCCCATCTATGACAGCTTCCCGTATAAGTGCTGAGGCGCGTTGGACAAGATGACGTCATAGAGTTGGGCAGCAAAAGGCAAGCGTCTCCTGTTTTCCATGTTAAGTATTTTCGCCTTGACAATATATGGCTTCGGGGCTATTAGTTAAACTTTTTTTTTAATATTTATAACTACGGCCCGACGTTTTGGAAGCTTTGCAGCAGCCGTGGTCTCGGGGAGACTAAATATGGAGAATGTCTTTGACGTCAAAGTAAAAACTGCTACGCTGGCGCCATCTGTTCCGCCAAATATCAACATCGACTATGATATACAAAACATTAAATTTTTTAAATATCCAATTTTTCTACGTTTTTGACCAAGCAAGGACTAGACAACGATGTGCGAAACAACTACCTGAGTTTAATAAACAAGTTAACCATTATCTTTAATTGCGTTTATCAATTGTTGTTATTAATATTAATTGATGTATTACAGTTGGTGTATTTCTTGAAATAATTAAGTATTCCGTTTCATAGCCAGTTTAAGATAACGACTGAAAGGAAGGAATGGCCAGGGAGACAGAATACAAGATGTAATTGGCACGACTGGGAGTGTGATGACAATATTTTAATCTACATAATAAATTCTATTAATATATGTTCGACAAGCATAATGTTCATTTGATGGTAGGTAAAACACCCCATTTAAATAAATCATTTTAACGGTTTAAAACGCGATATATTAGTTAAACTTATTTGAAAATTATTTTTAAGTTAGGCCCGACGTTTCGGATGCTTTGCAGCAGCCGTGGTCACGGGGAGACTCAGTCAGAGACTGAGTCTCCCCGTGACCACGGCCGTTAAAGTGTTTTATTTAAATGTGTACTACTCGCGTAAACTATAGACAGTATTTAAAATACCCCAGTCATATAAAGAACATATCCTGTGGACCTATGTTGACATTAGATTTTCGGAAATCCACACGCTAAAACCGAAGCGCGATTAAACTCGACGGCTTTCTTATATGTTGGCGGTAGTTCATAATTACTATATGAATTAATTAGAAAAGTGTTGGCCCCGGTGGGGATCGAACCCACGAGCCGTTAATTATAAACCGTACATCGCTACCATTACAGCAAAAAACCCGTTTTAAGATTATATCTTGTGGATCCATAGACATATTTTTTCGCGGACATTTTATTACATCATTTAGAGAAAATTATTCCTTTATACTTATTTTTTGGTGTTTTGAACCGTTTTTCCACATTTCACTGTTTCTTTCGCTCCATTTTTTGGTCGCAGTCTTTCTCAATAAATTATCGAAAGTAATTTTTCAACCAAACAAACTGTAGCAAACTTTATAATATCAAATGATAAAATTCATAAAAAAATATGAAAAGAAATATAAAGATAATTGAAAAATCTTTTCAGGCCTGGCCCATTATTGCATAGAAATTGCTTCGGACAAAAGATCATAAATTATATTGTTAGTGAAATACTTGAAATCCCTTTGTAAAGGATAAATACGATCTCGTTAGAATAAACATTTACTCAATCTAAAGAACACAGCGACCCGTAATAATCAAAATAATTTGAATACAGAAAACTTTTTCGGAAGGTATTCCAATAAAAACAAGGTGCGCCCGGAATTTTCTACCATATCGGACGCGAAACACAAACATTTTTACAGAAACTTTGTTACTTTGGTCACAATTAATTCGGATTCTGTTTCACAGATTTCCTGTAACAAACAAAGCTGTTTCTGTGTTTTGTTTACACTTAGATTTGTTGTTCTTTATTGATTTAAAATAAATTAATTCACCTTTTTCTAGTAAATAACTTTAAAAAAAACGCGGCGTAATGCCTGTGGTAAGGCTACAGGGGTAAGGCGTTATCCCACGTACTATAAACATATCCACTAAAGCGTACCTAGAACAATAAATATGATTACAGACGGGATTTGAACCCACAGCCAGAAACTTAGCTTAAGGCTAATTACTTAGAAGTAATGTAACGTTAATAATCGACAGATTTCTCAATCCCTTTATACATGAACCTATCATATATATCAATATGAAAAATATGACCTCTAGTAGTTTTAATGCTACATACAATTTTATATGAATATATAAAAGAAAAGTTTCATATCCTGTTAAATTAAATGAAGTATTTATTAAGTTTAACAGGATCCATTTTTGTAACTAAGAAAACATTTTGATTATATTTTTTTATCGGTGGTCACGGGAGACCTCAAGATGGAGGGTGTAATGACAAAGTCAAATCTGCTACGCTAGCGCCATCTGTTTACTAGGTGCTATATGAAAATGGTCAGGAAAAGTGTATTAAAGTTTTATCTTAATAAAAGAACGCATATTATATATACTTCCTTATATGTAGATATATATATCCGTGTAACAATAATTGCTTTCGCCGTATTACTGTGCCGCAGTATGCCCCAATCAACCGATACGTGTAACAGCACATTTGGGAGCAAAAGATAATTCATTTTGCCGTGTTTTATATTGAATCAGCGACCGACCAGCCGTAATGCTTGTTAGACAATTCCTCTGTACAAAAAGACGCTCACAATTTCCTTTCGGAATTTTCCAAGGGATAACTAGCGATGTTGGATTTAATTTATATCATTTTTTGGTGTTTGAAAGTACAAAATATGTACATATATCGTCTTTTTATCTATACTACTTACTGTTTGTAATTTCCTCCTGGTTAAATGTGTTGCTAAACATTGTAAGTTCGAGCGTCCTAGGTTCGAATCCCGGAGAAATAAAAAATGTTGGTCAACTACTTGTTTGTAAATTTATAAATAATCAGTGAAACGAAAAATTTCAATACATACAGTTTGGATTCTAGCGCGTCGGTATATACATGAATAGAATAGAATAAAATTTTAAAGAAAAATACCAACTATAAACAGTAAATATAAGGAAACATACTTAACACAAAGAAATACGTCTTTAATATGTTGTAGTGTTGTATGTTATAGAAATGATTTCATAAATATTTTTATAATATAGTTTTGAAGTCGGTGACTCGCACAGGTGTTTCTTCGACTGTCTCTCTGCTCCATCATCAGATCTACTCTAAATTGTTGCGCTTCAAGTACCTACTCAATAGAAAAATAAAACACTAGTCGTCCATCCGGTTTTAAAAGGTTTCCTCGAATTCTCTCCAAAAAAATATTATCAGAATCAGGCTACCTCATTTTATTTTTCAGAAAATTAAAAAGTATTTGTGGTCTTTTGAACAAGTGAAAATTATAAAAACTTAAACGTATATAAATGACTGTAATAATTATGGGAAACGTATCTTACGTTTCCCGAAAATTCTGGTCACTGGCTCTCACGTTTTAGACCATTGCTCCATATAGACTATTATACATATAGACTATCTTTCATATCAAAGAACATTTAATTAGATTTGTACTCCTTGCTTTTGGCATTAAAATACTAAATTATATTTTGTGTTGTATTAATAAAAATCAATTTTGTTACAGAAATATGAAGTCACGGTCCAATGAAAATTAAAAAGGTGAGTTTAAAATACAGAAACATAATAAATAATAGCCATAAAATTTCCAATATCGGTTAATAAAAAAAAAATCATTTAAAATGAAACCTCGCGTAAACAACAGAAAATTAATTTAAGTTAAACGTACAAGTAGTTTTGTCTAAACAATTAGTCAAGTCCATATAAATATGATTAGTCCATAAAGAATTAAGTAATCAAAATTAAGCTGGCTTAGATTCACTCACTAAGCTTAGACATAAAATTACAAATCTTTTAACGAACCAATTAAATTTAAAAATCGAAAAAAAATTGAAAAAAAATTTGACTCGTGCAGGACTTGAACCAGCATTGTCAGCTCTACCAATAAGTTGCATGTATCAATAAGTTGAATAAATTCGTCGATGGGGTATAGGACTCGGTAGCTCAATTGGTAGAGCAACAGCACAAAACGCTGACTATGCCGGTTCAAGCCCTGCCCGAGTCGATTTTTTATTTTCAATTATTTAGTTGTATAGTGCCTTCATGTTTATAGAACATATGAAAAACATTAAAGTTTCTAACCAATTAAAATCAAACAGCCTTAATTACTATTATCTCTTAAAAAAATAACACACTAGCGCCACCTTTGAAAAGGATGATACCTTAATTTGATACCTAGACTGAATGTCGAATTTGTTTGTTAGAGTACCGCCAAAAAACCAATATAGATCCAATATCGTTTTGGAATTTAAAAATACTCTATATAGCTTTGTGATGTCGACTTTGGCTGTCACTGAAATATCCTGAAATAGAATATCCAAAGCCAAAATAGATAAACAGCGCATTTTGTTTAGATGTTACATTGTTGGTATTATTTTATATATATATTGGTATTTTTTTATATATATTTTTGTTGTATTTCTTCTACAATCAAGTGAAGACCAAGTTTAAATTCGTCCTGTATTATTGGAAAGATATGTTTTTTGTTCAGTTAAACACGGCTTAGCATTTCGGCGAAATCCTTCTTCTTATCGAAGTGGTCAGATAAGAAATATTGCGTATTTATTCGATATATCGCCCACATGAGCGACTTCTGGATGGAGTATGTACATGAAGGGTCCTTTGTTCGCTTTAGCAGAATCGTGAAAGAGAATTTTCTATAGAACCCCACACGAGTATCAGTTTCGCTTGTATTAAATGGATTCAACTCATGTGTATTAGGTATTTCGTATTGATAAAGCGAACACTCTTAGCATTGAAGAACGCTTTTGTACTTATCATGTTTCCCTTTTAACGCTGTAAAGATTCATGTGTCTAATAAAAAACTAACACCGCACTGTATTTGAAAAAATGAAAAAATTCGACGATGACCTGTAGGACTCGGTTGCTCTTTTGGTTAGAGCTACCGAGTCCTACCGAGTCCAAATCTTTATTCTTTGTTTAATAAACTAGACTAGACTGTAGATTGTTTATATATTTGTTTAGTAAGCAATCGACACTAAGTAAACGGTTAAATGCAGATTGCGGTAATCCGTTCAAATTCTGGGTAAACATAATTAATAGTTTCGGTCGGACAGGGCACAAAACTCTATTAAGCTAGCATGCGGGTTGTATACGAGTATCTCGCTCGCAACTGAAGACAAGTTTGAGTCGTTGTGAAATAGTATTTCGTAACGACTCAACTCAACTCAACATACATTAGAATTATCACTAATTCCACTTAGAATTTGTAGAGAATGTTTTCTGTTCCAAAAACATTATATTATTTTTCCAACGTTTACATCGAATATTAAATCGAAATGTGAGTTCCACTATATCAGCGACTATACAATTCGAGACAATAATATACCTTATTAACTGGACAACAACTAGAGTTGTAAATAAATAATGTAAGGATATGGGACACACATATTTCCTTACATAGAGACGGGATTTTACATTTTCTTAACCGACTTAAAAAAAGTAGGTTCTCAATTCAATTTGTATAATATATGAATGTTTTTTATGTTTGTCCATGCATAACTTTGTTCTTTAAGCCTTTTGAACGTTCTTTTCTTTACATCATTAAAATCTATGTTTATCATACCTTTATATTATACCAGCTGTAATATTGCAAGTGTCAACTAGTAACTTGACTTATTGCAATATTGTTGCTTAAGTAGTTAAGCTATTGCATAAATATTGTATAGATAAACAGTTTTTCTATTAATCCCTAAATATTACTTTGGCCTTTCTACAAAGTGTTACATTAATTCATCAACAGTTACTTTCCGAATAACTTAAGGGTTCTTAACCCCTCCTAGCCGAAATGGTTAAGTGCGAGGAATTCTGAGTTCGAATCCCAGTGATACAATAGATTGTGTCGGGCAGGGCATAGGAGGCCGATCAACTACTTGCCTGTAATGTCACTGAAATGTGTCACTAGTAGACCCATACACTAAATTTAGCTATACTCAACAACCTATTTTATGATTTATTTATGTGTCTGTTGTATGTATTGAAAGAGTTTTCTCTCTGTGAAAAATGTACCAAGTTTCCAAACTGCACTCAACGCGATTAGTAAACAGTGGCAAAAAGTGTATCTTTGCCTCTTACTCTTGCTTTACTCAAAACTGTACGTTAAAACGATACATCTCGATATAAAATTGAAAATTATGGTTCAAACATATTTTATTCTATTTGTATCAACGACTTTGGCATCAAATTTGTCACTAATTTCTCTGTCAAATTTAAGCTGTTACAAACCAGTAGTCGCTTCCCATCGTTCTTCAGTTAAAAAACGGACTATAGTCACGCTTTCAAAGAAACATATTCTTATATAACGGGTATTTTCCGCATCGGAAACCACAAAACACGTCACATCCCTCTCCTACGGGCATCTCATCACTTTATATATTAGTATAAATATCCAATTATAGATTTTCGATATATATGATCGAATACGTGTATTGCTATAAATTCATTGTTGTTTAATTCTTATCATTACCAACTTATCAACAGCGAACTCCTAATTATCTCCACGAAACTGGGTTAAACTCCGAAACAAGATATTGAACTGGGTTCCGTGTCTGCAATTAATATTATTAATACATACTGTAGTTCTTGCGGTTTTGTTACAAATCTGAAGTCTCGGTTTGCCGAATACAAGATGATTAACGTCGTAGCGCTCAACGTTTTAATATCATAATAAAATAAATAAAGCCTTAAAAAATATTTCTTATCCACGTTTCACATTATTTTAGGTAAAAAAATAGGCTTGTTGGAAGAAATGGGATAAGCCATACAACATCTAAATAAGATCAGCTGTCGACCTGTAATGATGGTGTAGTCGGAAAACCACAGACTTGAAACTAAAGTGCGATCGAATATCACGGATTTTTCATCTGTGGACGGTGGTTCATGACGGGCAACGGACATGCCAACTTTAACTCTATTTACGCGAGTATTACGCATATAAAAAAAACACTCTAACAAAAAACGCGGATTTTAACTAATGTATCGCGTTTTAAACCGTTAAAGTGTTTTATTTAAACCCTTTAATATTTAGATTTACCGACGGATTCCAAAGTGTTTCAGAAAAATTATAAATTGAAAAAATTAGAAACATGGGTCCACGACCCGCTGATATTAGCCATACATTGTCACCGTTAGACGATCGAGCACGTCATGTTAAGTTCTTCGCCCTTCGACGATGGTGTCCTCCAAATGTCTTCATTCTATTTTTTATTTTAAGCAAAATTTTTCCACTACTATAATATATATCAAGTAAAGATATATCTGCTATCGGCTTTTAGATAAAATCTAACTAGGCACTATTGCAATACAGCTTGGCACATAGCACGGAGTGAACATTTTTCTACGTCCGATAATATGGCCGATGTTTATTTTAACCTTTACTTTGGCCTTTAATTCATGCCAATCTTGTGAAGTTGGTTTTCCGGGCTTCGAAGCCATGACATCTCGTGCTTAACGCTATTTAATACGTTTAGTCGTTAAGAGTAAAACGCGTTTCATTTAATTATATGTAGCTATTAACTTATTGTATTTTGTTTTTCACTGCATAAAATGTATTAATAAAATTATTTGCGTTTATAAAAACAATATTACATTTTCTTTCTTCTCCTTTATTGTGTTCTTTTTATAAGTAAAGTGCAGTTAGTGCTAATTAAATTAATATGTTTTAAAGCTTCATCATATCTTTATATTGCATGTTTATATCGAGTTATTATATTTGTAGTGTATTTAATAATAAAATTGTTGTCTTCTGAACAAATGTTTGCTAAAGAGATTGAAAATTTCATAACATACGTATTGCGACTTCAAAGGTCTAGATTATTGAAAGAGAATATTTATTATTAAATTGCTTTTAATAAACAGTTCATCTATATAAATAATATATAACAATGTTGTGAAACTATTGACTGACTATCCAACCGAGATATTATGTTTAACATTACGAAAATGATATGTCAGTTACACTGTCCCGAAGTTTTATCATAACCGGTAGAGCAGTTTAAACGTGAAACTTCCACACATATATTTTTATTAGAGATAAAAGAGAGAAAATCATGGTGTCCATTTGATCATAAGAGAAACACTCCTGCCATATACCATCTAAACAAGTTGTTCGAATTGGATCGGAACCCCACAAAGATGAATAATTTTCCCGTTTTTTCCACATTTCCCACTGTTTCCTCGCGCCTATTGGTGGCAGTGTGATGTTATATAGCCTATTACTTTCCTCGATAAATGTGTAGCATTTACCAACACAAAAATCAATTGTAAAGAGAAAACTCCTGAGATTAGCACGTTCAAACAAACAAACTCTTCAGCTTTATATATTAGTATAGATAAAAAGACAACTTATAAACACAAGAACGGCTCGTTGCCAAAGATTTTACAAAAATGTGACATTTGTGCAGAGATTAAACGCTATCGCTAAGTTAAATCGCGAATTTATTTTCCTCGGATGCCGCCAAGCCGGAAACCGCTATCAACAGCCGGATGTCACGTGGCGGAAATATTTATACTGATGGCAATAAAACTGTGCTCCCAGCATTTGCCCGTATTTTTCCAACCCTATGGCACTTACGAGATCTTATTGTGAACGTATGATATGAGTCCCATTAGACATGTGTAAGGATAATAAAGGCTTTGTGCTTAAGTTAAGCACTCAAGGGCATTCTAATTCTCGATCCATGTTTTTGTTGTTCCTTATAACATAAAAGTGTTCCACTTATTGTCAGTTGTGTACAGACTATATATGATAAGTACTTTTTTATGATAGAGGAGGACCGTGAAGCAGGGTTCAATTTAAATAAAACACTTTCACGGTTTAAAACGTGATATATTAGATAAACTATTTTAAAATGATTTTTAAATTCGGCTCGACGTTTCCCCGTGACCACGGCTGCTGCAAAACCCCCGAATTTTGCAATTAAAAATCATTTTCAAATAAGTTTAACTTTATCGCGTTTTAAACCGTTAAAGTGTTTTACTTTTAAATGTGAACTACTCTCTAAACTATAGACAGTATATAGGGTTCAATGTTTGGTGAAGTAACTCATTAAATCTAAACGAGATGCCCGAAAGACTATTTGGCTTTGGATTCTGAATATCTTCAGACTGAAACGATTAATTACGGATATTCTTCTGTGGAGTTTGTGACATTTTATACCCAGAGTTCCAGACGAAGTCCAACATGTTTCATAACAATAAAAATTGTTTAGAAAATTGTTAAACGCCATTGGGATCGACCCTCGACCCGTTGATTTTTAGCCAAACATTGTACCATTAAACGATAGCGAAATATTGATCCAAAACTATTTTGAATCGTTAGTTAATTTTTGATGTTAACGTGAAATACAGACATAAATAAACAGAGTCAGATTAAATGGTATTTGATGAATTAATGATCGAATTTAGATTGCAGAAATTAACATATGTTTCATTGTCACACATGTCATAGTAATATTTCATAAACACCCGAATTGCCTAGTTAGTAAAGATAGTATTAGATATTCTCCAATTTTCTTCAATTTTAATTTGAAATCAAAATAATAATAAAGCTTTTAAACTTGAAGCAATTGTTAATACTTTGAAATTATATATTTGCAGCTCAACACTTAAAGCAAAGTCTTAAAGCATTCTGAACAAAGCAATATAAAAGTGTTCTAGACATCTGCATCTGAGCTAAAAGCTAAGTTTAGAACATTCCACTTAACAAAGAGGAGATAACGCCAACTTTAAGCTATACAGGGTCTTATATAGACACTATAGGTAATTTCTTATCATTGGAAAATGTTAGAGCTATAATTATGCTGGTATTTGAAAGTAACCTAGACTTATATATGAAGCTGAACAGTTTGTTTGAACACGCTAATCTCAGAAACTAATGGTTCAAACTGAAAAAAAAATGTGTTATAGCTTATCGTTTCAGCCGTTCGGTGTCCACTTTAGATATAGGCCTCCACCATATACTTCCGGTATGCCCGGTCGTTCGCTAGTTGAATCAGCTTTTGTGTTGGAGCATATCGAGGAAGGCTATAAACTAAAAATCTACGTGAAAACATGTAAATTCAAAGGATGTAAAAAAATCGATTATATCTATCCTATAAGAACTTACTTACTTTACTTGCAAGCACGACGAGACGCGACCAACGTCGTAAGTAACAGTTTAAATGTATAATGACGAAGAGGTTTGCAAAAACTTATTTATATTGCCAAAATAACTATTCTACGCGGACAAAGTCGCTGACACGGCTAGTATTATTTATAAACAGCAAAATTGAAGTTGTATACCTTTTATCATATTTTTACTCTCCTGTTTAATGTTTCATAATTTAATAGTTACAAAAGGCTTAAGGCTGTACAACGCGGTAAATCTTTTCCTTCTCCAATCTACTTTTTTCAGCAATTAACCCTATATATTGAAACAGTGTCTTCTCAATAAATCACCCTGTGAATACAGTTTATTCAGTCTATGTTATGAAATTTAAACGATTCGGACTAAGTTCCTGGAAAGTTCAAGAGTCATGTTTAATTTATATTTCGATAAGAAAACGCCCACTTTATGATTTATTCTAGGAACATTTTGTTAGTTAAACATCGATATGCAGGACATTATTACGATAATATTATTGAAAGACGATGCTCACAATACAAAATTGTATTATTAAAAACTATACATTAAATTATTAGAGGTAAGAGTGCGTGATAGCATATTTTTAATGTTTTGCAACGAACAAATACGCTCTGAAACGTCGGGACGGAGTTAAAGATAATTTTCAAATAAGTTTAACTAATATATATCGCGTTTTAAACCGTCAAAGTGTTTAATCTAAATACGGTCTATTTTTTCCCTACTTTTTACAAAGTTGAAGAACAATTCAATAAGCAATATAATATACATAAATTGGTTTTGGTGTATTAAAATCTTTTATATTTACTTTAATACGGTACAGGTAATCTTCGCTTAACAATACCATACATAAATTAACGTGTGAATAGAGAACAAGATAAACCAGAGTGATAAAATAATATATTCCTAGTATCCTGACCATTGTAGGTATATACTTAAGAAATGGTTCTTAACATTTCAAAATCTACGAATAAAGTCACATCTCGACATCGATGGTCATCGAAGTTTATTTTATGTTTGATCCTGTGTGTCCTCGATTTTAAACCTTATGTAATTACTTTTAATATTTCATGGGCACTTACGCGTACAGTGTCTACAGTAGGCGAGTAGTACACATTTAAATTTAACACAATTTTAATGGTTTAAAACTTGAAGTATATAACCGTTTTTTATTTATTGCATCTACGACCCGACGTTTTGAATGATTTGCAACAGCCACCACCATGTTTCACTTGGCCTATATATCTTTTTTAAATAGTTGTAATTTTTAATGTAATATTTATTGTGATGTCAGAAATAAAATTCACAATTAATATCGACTGTATTTTAATCACAAATTAAAACTTAAAGTAGCTGTAAATAAATGTCAAGAGTCACACTAATTTCAATAAAAAAGCACATGTTGGCCACACTGCATTTAGAAATCATCTGCATCAGCATTTTGAATTGCAATTTGTGTCCCTCATCGCATACTTCGCTTAAAGTATGTAAATATGTACTCATACTGCATTTAAAATTGTAACCCATCTAAATCCCGACCGTGCCAAATGTAACTTAACGAGCGGTATCACAGACGGGATACCAAGAATTCCACATACTCAACATTTTCCACATGAACAACATATTCTGTGTAGTGGCATACACACACTAGCGCGCTTGCGGCTTATCTGCATAATATAATGGTATACGTGCACTTGCGGTTTACAAAGTTTGACACGGTAAATCTCTAATATTGTGCTAAATATTTCGAGACAGAAGGAAGTTTTGAGTTTCCCACGCGTTTACGGTACCTGTAGGCTATGAGAAATATCCAGCTAATATTCACGGAAATATTACAACTATTTAAGTTAACTGGGTTGATATTGACCTGCAAATTTAAAAAGTGTTTGTATATAATATGTACTATCAAATATAAAATTATCGTATAACATTTCATGTTTCATGTAAGTGCCCGTGACTTAGTCTGTTCTGTTGTTCTTGCGAGTTTATCTTAAAAAATGAATAGAAGATAATTTAAAGAAAATCCATTCTTTTATACATATTTTTTTGGCTAACGCGTTTTTGCAACCCACGCAACGGAAGCTCTAAAAAATTAGAGCTTCCGTTGCGGAAATTAATTTAAAGAATAATTTCCCTCTTTTTTTGCACATCTCTTTCTCTCTCTCTATTTCTTGGTCCAAACCTAAGATGTGAAAAATATTCAAATTTTATAGTATAGATTGTGTTGGTCTTTGAATCGGCTACTATCTATTCTAATTCTGGTTTGGCCACAATTATTTTTTATTTTTGGGGCAGAACATAGTTTTCCAGGACAGCTATATATTAAAAAAATTAATAAATTGTAAAAGTTAAAGATAGAATTTTTTTTTTGATAATTATTTGCTGAAACATGACTTTACTGTAGTAATGGTACAGTGTTTCACTTTTATGCATTATATTTAAAACCTATTAAAAATGCCACTATAAACTGTTTGTCTACACTTTTCTTGTTGAAAACTAGCGAATAAAACATTAAAACTACAACAAATTGTCAATTTCCTTCAATTGTGTTCAGCGCGTCAGGATTTGTCGTTTTATTCTAGACAAACAACTATTTTTGTGTAAGCCAATACAACTTGTGTATGTTGTCGATAGACTCGTAAAAATTTAGAAATTTGCCTTTTATAATACATTTTAAAAGTAAAGCTTTTCACAAAACAAATGAATTTTATGCTTTGGTTTTTCTCTTAGTACAAACAAAATTGAAATTTTATTTCTCTCTTTGTAATTACGTAACAATTGATAACAGATCTGTTGTTGACCTTAACTGTTCCGTTTACATAAAACCGGAGCCTCATCGATCGTAAACCAACGCCGCCTTTGAAAGCCAAATATGAAACAATTTGATATTAATTCCTCTATGCATTAACATGTGAAAACATTTAATTATGTAAATGTGTTTGCCAAATAATAGTTAACGAGACATTTGCATAAACAAATGCAATAATTAGATGGAAATTATAATGTTGACCAATCGTCGGGTGAAATATCACGGGGCCAAAAATAATTGCTTTGGCGTGGCCATTTTGTTTAAAATTATTTCGGTTGATATAAATTTGTTTGATTGTGATTTAATGTTTATAATTTGGTATGTAGAATGTGTCGGTCAGTTCAATTTGATATTACCAGTGTGGAATTTAATTCCAGTGGACTCACTTACATTTATTATTAAACTAAATGAAGATGATGAAGTTGACAAATATAGCCATTATACTGAAGCTTTGAAGAATTATTATTTAATTGATCTTTTATTTATTATCTATATATAAAAAAGTCGTTAAGACAAAAAATATAGTCATTTACAAGAGTTAATCAATATCGTACGTTGACCGTTTACACTACCAGTAGTACTCGCTCCATTTCTTTATCCTTATAAGCTATGAAAGTTACTCGGCCAGATATATTTGCGCGGCAGTCTTCTTGGAGGTTGATTTCTTGTAGGTCACAAGATGTTATTTTTATTTATGAAATTATTATTTATTATGGCATTGCTCATATATTTGGTTTGGTAGCGACAAAACGGTTACAATACAATTTCTAATTTCTCACCAAGTCAATATAATTCCTACTTAACGACTTACTTACGACTTACGACTATCTTCAACACCTATTTAAAGATAACTTTTAAATAAAATGTAAACATCCCTAAAAGTCATGTTTACGTGTGAGTAAAACGCCAAGTTAAAATAGATCATTTCTGCAAACGTTTTTCTCGAATGAAAAATTGTAAAAAACTTAACTGCCATTCCACTCGCGTACCGTACGAGCATTTAACGAAAATTAACGAACCACCCTGTGTAAATATCAAAAGAGTCCATTAAACGCACGCTACGTGCCGTCTAGTGCAACGGAAAGTATGGAAATATGGGCCGGGCTAAATGTATAAACAAGCCTTACTTGCTGGAATGTATTTTATAAACAGTATAAATCCAGTTTTTCGTATGAGAGACATATTTCCTGCTTAGGATCTGCAGCAATCTCTACTCTGCCATAGTGTTTCATTATTTTAACTAAGGTTCCTTTTGCATTTAGCGCAATGCCACGCAACGTGTAAACGTGGCACAGTGTGAAATAAAAACGAAACGGGAATTGAACTATGGCATTTATCAAATACTGTCTATAGTTTACGCGAGTAGTACACATTTAAATAAAACACTTTAACGGTTTAAAACGCGATATATAATTTAACTAATATATCGCGTTTTAAACCGTTAAAGTGTTTTATTTATATGGGATTTATCATTTAACTGATTGCAATATGCATTCGCTGTCTAATGTCAAAATAATACATAACTGCTTAAAGACGATTGCTGTTTACACAATTACAATAATTAGACACTTATTTGAAAGAAAGTGAAACTGCGGCTCAGTTCGTCAAGCGAAAGCACACAGTGCTGAAGACGAAGGTTTCTCCCGTAAGCATCGATTCTAGATTGAAAAACTTTAATACACGGCTGAACATGAACCGGCATCCACATATTCCGTGTCTAACCAATTGAGCTACCGTGTCCTAGACGTTATTGATTTTTTTCAACCTATAGATATATGCTCCTTTCACGTCATGAGGAAAATACTAAAGTTTCTAGATGAGAATTAACGAGTCGACTATGACATAATTTGGTATGAATAATAAGTTCGAAATAATAATGTCGTATAAGATGTGCACAAAATATTACTTAATTAAGTTCATCATTATTCAAAACATCTGGCCCAGGTTAAAATAAGTTATCTTATATATTTCGCGTTTTAAACCATTAAGTGTTATAATGAAAAAAAAACTTGAAACTTTTTATTCACGTAATATTCGTATACACAGATGAGTATTTTTGTAGAGCTGCTAGTATTCATGGCTGCAGCCGGCTATAAGTTAGAATTATCTGTGCGGTACCGTCAACAACATGGCTTGTTCATTTTTGTCACGCCCGAGCCTAGAGTTGCATTTTACGTTTTCTCGTTCTGTTGTGAAGTGGCATAATTTAGTGCGATTCAAAAGGGTCGCTGGTTGACCAAGCTTCATAGAGGATTAGGGAGGGATTACACTTATTGCAAATGTTTTATTATTAAAAAAAATATTGGAGACAGACAAACATGGATTTTCCTTGATGAAACGTAAAATACTCTAGCTATCGACGTATTTTGGAGAGTCCAGAGGCAGAACAAGAAACACCTTCAGTTGATCTGAGAATCTTTCCACGTATATCCAGATTTTCCGGACGAAGTAGTATGTTTTAGAAGAACTATACATTAGTTAGAATCACGTTATACCCGGTCGAGATGGATCCCACAAACCGTTGACTATTAATAGTACAGTGCTAACATTAGATAAACAAGGCTGCCCAAAATTAATAAATACTTTTATTCCTAACTTTTTGGTTAATATGTTTTATATATCAATATATTTATGTTTTCGTAATTTTTGGGTCTTCGTTAATTATTGGGTTTTTATGTGACAGGCGCTGCTTATTTTAAAGTCTCCAGACCTTTTGCAAATAAAGATTTAGAAGTAGAATTTTAAACGAGGTTAAAAACCATAAACATACCGCATTAGCTACACAAAAGCACATCAAATCTCTTCGATTATTTTTGTGACATTGTATGACAAAATCTAAAAAACAACTCACAATACTTAATAGCTTTCGTATCACACAAAAGCCTCTGTGGTTTTTGACTTCGTTCGAAAACATATCTCTAATCGGTTATTTGAAATAATCAAACTGTAAAATGGACACAAAAATGTGGCTACCTCTTGTCCCACATTAGGGAACCGCCATTTCACCATTTACGTGAAAATGAGGACACAGTGCAAGAACAAAGAAAAATGTTAGCAATCTCTCTTGCAGGTAGTGTATTCAACAAATAACTTGGTATCAGGCAAAATAATTACCTCCATAATTCAGGTACGCTAGTCAGGAGTTATTGCGTTTAAATAATTTATTATTTTTCCACTTTCTTGCAAGTAGGTCGGGGTATGCGGATTCTTGAAGTGTTGTAACCGGTACGACGTGTACTAAAGAAGTGATATAGGAACGGATAGTTTAAAAAGTATTCGTTACATCTTTATTTTAATAAAGACTAGCCCATTAGATACTAAAATATGATGATATGAGTACGAAGTGTACGCTTCTATCAACGTATATAATTACGAGCATGTCTCGTGTTTATATGTACATATATAGTAAAATATATTTCCTTGATTCCTTTCCATACCAAACAGCTTGACAGCTTGCTTTATAAAAAAATATTTCAATGGAAATTTCACCTTTTTTTGATTAATTATTACATTTACATAAATAGAAACATGTTTACAACCTTATTTACATTATATCTACACTATATTTAAACTTATATATACATCTGAAGAGTTTGTTAGTTGGTTTGTATGTTTGAGAGCGAGACGCGACCAACGTCGTGGTTAACAGATTACATTTATAAAGATAGATAGAGGTTTGTAAAAACAAATTTGACTACTCAAACTAACTATTCTACGCGGACAAAATTTACTGTCGCTAGTCGCTTATAATTTTAAGCAATTGTGGGTATTTTTAATGTTTTCGCTGTAAATAAAGAACTAAGAAAGCGATTTTAATGTATTCGGTACGTATTTCCTTACTGCGGGAACATCACTAGCAAGAGACATAACGTAGCAGCACGAAGACTAAAACTTATATCGGGTCATGAAAATGAATTTTAATTTGTTTGTTGGTATCACTGCATAAACGTGATTACGTGTTCAAAACTGCAGGTAATTATTTTGAACTACACGCGAGTTATTTTACATTTAATATGACAAGATAAAAATTAAAACAAAAATTTCGTCTGGTAGACATTGAGCTAAGAATTACTTATGTTGGAAAACATATTATAACCAAAGAGATTGAAATAACAAAATATGCATTTTAAGTTAAAATTATATTTTTTGCCTTTATTGTCACAAACTAAATTGACCTTAAGGTTATTATGTTATAATATGCTATGCTATAATAAGCTATGCGATGGTATCTCGAGTAGAATGCGGCGTCTGCCTTCGGCCACCACAGCATCCGATTGGCTGGAAGATTCCGTATCGATCCTGGCGATCTAACATTAAAGTTTCCTCGGCTATGTCGCTAGTGGTGCCGAAACAATATTACTTAGTTATTCATAATAATTATTTTAACGTATGTATTGGTTAATAAAACAGAAAAAAAAATTATTTTCGACAAATAGGTATCTTTTGCAATATAAAATAGGCTGGGTTTTTCATAAAATGCGCAACTACATTTTTTTGGGTATACTGCCAACTCACACACTTAGGCATCGCGGTTATTAAATCCTGTCAGATTGGAGCTTTGAGAATTCACAAAAAGTCGACTATGTTAGTGAAACTACATCAACCTGTACCCCAACCAGTCGCCAGATTGGTCGGCCAACAAGTAGAGCAATACGTGACTGTATCAATAGGTACAAGCGGCGGTAATTATTTTTCCCTGTTTACACCAATACACTCCCGGTTTCATTGAAAAATCATGCAAATTTGTCACAATCGTAACGAACTCTGATCTCGATGTTTGTTTTTAATGAATAAAAGTTCGTTAATTAATGCTATCAAATATTTCAGTTGTATGTGAAATTGAGTGTTTTCATATTTATTTTAGTTACACGACTTGTTAGTACCGATTTTATGATTTGTAACCTAGAAATTTATATGAGATATACTGTAGTTACAACAACTTTTAGACAAACGACGTGCGACGTTTCTTAAGTTTTTGTTTTAATTTAAGTTAAAGATCTACTTTTCTCTTCCTTTCTTCTACACTTGAGCCTGTCTTCTCTTGAGTGTCATCTCCTTATAATAATGAAGGCCCTAATTCCAGAAGGGACGCCAAAAATCGTCATCGTAATAACGTGAGATTAAAAGCTGCTTAAGACCATTTAATCATCGGGCCCTACATAATAATAAAACGTTTTAAACCGTCAAAATAACTTTTATGTGTAAAATGACTTTGCGGCACTGGAAGCACCCGAGATGCGTTGCCGGCCTTAATTCGTAAGCAGGACACTAATCAAGATAACCAAAATAACTTAATAGTTAGTCATACAAATAGTAATAACTTTAAAATTCGTTCCTTTGAAATATAAGCCAGCAAATTTACAAATTAATAAAAGCATAAAAGCAATGTTGATTAAAATCTAAAATCCTTTGGTTCTGCACCTGTGGCGTGTAATATATTGCAGAGTCGCTTGACGAAACTTCAAAAATGAAAAAGCCCGTTCGAGTGGACACCGTGCGGATTAGATTTTTTGCGTCGAGATTGAAATGCTTCAGCGCATTTTTAACTTTATAACACTTTATGGTCAGAAAGCCTGTACTTGATCGGCAAAAATAGTAATACCTGGAGGTATGCACTGCCGAACTATCTCTTTCTTTTTTGGGACTCAGAAAATTAAAACTTTGCACGAAAATTATTCAGAATAAACGTATGTCATCTGTGTCATCTACTACTAACTACTTACTATAGTGTTGTATTGTGTTTGGGGGTGTGTACAGAAATATGCTGGCCCCATTCCCCACCGGGGATGATATCACATATAGAAACTACTTTATCCACAACTAGCTGTGCAAGATATTTCGTCCGCGTAGCATAATTATTTTGGCATCAAAATTTGTTTTTGCAAACCTCCTCCACGTCTTTGTAAATTAAAACTGTGACCTATGACGTCGGTCGCGGCCCGTCGTTTTAAAAAGTTACCCTCAAGAGGTGCAACATTTTTTTGTACTGTTTAACATAAATCATTCTTCATACATATTTTCGGTTATCTTGAACTGTTTTAACTTCTCATCAATAAATGATATATTTAACATAAAAATTATTCTTCAATTCGAACAAGTAGTTCCTGAGATTAGCGCGTTCAAACAAACAAACTTATCAGCTTTATAATATTAGTATAAGCTAACTAGAGTTACTGAATGTTACGAGGGTTTTATAGTATTTGATAAAACACAGGTAACACAGTGAGGCGTGTCTAGTGATATATAAAATAAGGGTTGTTCCCACGCTAGCGGTATTTGGGGACATTATCCGAGATTAAACGATGACCAGCCCAGGGTTAATTTAATATCTGCGCGGAATGCGAGGGCGGGGTTTTATCGTGCGCTGATAACAGAGCTCGGGAACATTTTCAAAATTTTTATCCCTTTAAGTATTTAATAAAGACATTTTTAAATTATTAAAGAATTGTGCTTGTTTTATCGATAAAATTTAGATACATCTAAAGTCTGGTTTTTGAGGTATCATTTTGTTCAAAGTACTAAGTAGGATACGTTAGTTTTGAAGCCCTTAATTGAAGTTTAAGTATGAGCATTGTAGACCTACTGTTGTCCTAGTACATAGAACTGTCGTGTGCTTTAAATATTAGTATATAAATGTATCTTTGTGACATAAATAATCTGTTGGTACTAATATTATAGAGCTAAAGACTTAATATCTTTTTATCGCGCTGATCTTAGAAACGACTAGATAGGAAAAAATATTATTTTTGGTTTGGATAGACCATTATCAAGGAAGGTTTCAGCCTTATAGACGAGCTGCGAAAAAGGTCCAAGAAACAAAAAAAAACGCGACAGCAGGTATTAGCTCTAAATAAAATAATATTACGCGGACGAGTTATAAAATATAAAGCAGTGATAACAGAAAGGTGCTAAATACATTTCTCTCAGCAGAAAGGATTCACTGAATCAAATTTACAGAATCGTAACTCGAAAGCGAAGTAGAACCATATTTATTCAAAGAAAACAATTTTCTCAAACTTTAACAGAGTTAGTACAAAGTGAGAAGAGAAAATATTAGTCTAAAGTTGAATGTAAAAAATGGACATTATATAGATTTGACAGTTGAAAGAAAGTTTGCTAAGAATTTAAACAAAAGTGAAACGCCAACTAATATATATCGCGTTTTAAACCATATATTAATAATTCAAACTAATAATTTCGTATAAATATAAAAATAATAGGATAAAACTAGGTCTAACTAATATATCGTTTGTAATTAAAAAACGCGCTATTAAATACAAATATTTTTATTTTACTGTCTGTGACAAATGTGACCTTCTTTCGAATTAACAAAACCGAGTATTTTTCATTTCAGAGACAAATAAATACTTTATTGTCACGAACAATAGATCTCTAGTCGGTCATATAGGCATAAAAATATAAATTAAATTTTTAATTTGAAAATAAATGTTTCAACAGCAATTGCCTTTTAAAATCAAAGGTGAAATTCTCAATCAGATGATGTACAAGGCTTGTCTATAGTTTACGCGAGTAGTATTCACTTAAATAAATCACTTTTAACGGTTTTAATCAGCAGCCAGGGTCATGGGTGGACTGAAAAGCATCTCAATTGTTAGGCCATAGTTAAAATGTTGTTTAATAACATTTCGCGTTTTGAACCGTTAAAAGTGTTTTAATTAATGTTAAAAATTTAAAACAGCAGCCGTAGGTCGCGGGGGGAACTGCAAAACATTTCAAATGTCAGGCAGTAGCTAAAATAAATTATTAATAAAATTTCGCGTATTTTAAGAGTGTTTTATTTAAGGTTAAGATTTAAAATAACATCTATATAAAACTAGTGATCGAAGTCGATGTCAATGTTATACCACATCTTTCCGAATCGCTCAGTACGCTTTTCTTACGTTGCTGCCATCCACAATACCCGGTTGCACAAATACGCGAGCCAAAAACAAACATTTCAAAGCGAACGAATAATGAAACCAAAGCATCTTTACAGAGCGAATTTCGTTCACGAAATAACGTCAAACGTCTAATAAGATAATAAGCAGAAATGTTCAAAGGCAAAGAACAAAGCGTTTCGCACAAACACAACCGCGCCCGGGGAATATCATTGTTTTCTTTATGACAAGCGAGTGACGGATGACACACCGGATGGGGGTTAGCGTGTGCTCGTAATTAGCATAGTCTTTTGCATAGTGATACAATATATATTATGTTTGAAGGCAGCTGGTAGACGGTTTATAACCTACCTCTTAGACTCGTGTCTAATCTAGCATTATTAAACGATTGATTGTATACATTTAAATAAAACACTTAACGTGACGTTACGGATGCAGCAGCCACGGTCACGGGGAAACAGTCTCAGTTGCAAACAAAAAATAATTTCCAATTAAGTTTATTTAAATATAGGTCAGTACTTGATTTTACATATATTTACATATTCCCAAATATAAAACCACGATTCTTTTGATATCATATTATTCCAAGTGTCCTCAAAAGAAAATGCCATAGCGGTTATTGACCTTCTATATCTATCTAATTGAACTAATACAAGCTAACATGGTAAAATACCTTTTTTATGATAGAAGAAGGCCAAGCATGGCTCACTTGATGGATGCGCTTGCGATTTATTTTAGCTGTGAATTCTCGGAAATATATAGACTTAAGCGGAAACGAGAACTTTACGGCTTTTTTACTTGTGGGTAGTTGTACAGACTTAGATGGAATTGCAATATTCCTACCACCAGTTAATATCCAAATTTTCAGACGAAGTCCAACTTGTTTCAGAAAAACTTATTAACTTTTACTAACATAACACCGACGAGCCCGTCAAAAAAAATCCGATATTAAAATCCTTTAGTCTATTGCGATTGTAACTCCATCTGTGATCCACAAAACGCAACCTAGATCAGTCAAGCCACAAACAGAAGTATGAATTATACAGAAGCTTACGACGTGGCGAACTAATATAAAAAGTAGTACTTGTCCCAAAGAGATTTCTTAGCGCGATCCGGGTAGAGTCGCCGGGTTAAAGTCGCTGACCCGGTCATTGGCGTCTGTCAAGTCACTTGACACATAAACTTCATGCTATCCTTAACACTATTTTTCTCTTCATTCCTTATACTAAGGAAGAGCAAATTAGGTTAAAGTATGAATACTGGTCGGTCTGTTATATTCTAGTTATGTCGCGGAGTTATGGAGTGACATTTATATTAATTGAAGAATACATGAACATAATTAAAGATTATATTTTATAAATATACTTTCACGGTTTAAAACGCTATATAATATATAACTTATTTGAATCTTATTTAAACTGCGGCCTGACGATTCGGATCTTTTCAAATAAGTTTAACTAATATATATCGCGTTTTAAACCGTTAAAGTGTTTTATTTAAATGCGTACTACTCGCGTAAACTACAGACAATATTTAAAGATTATAGTTAAACATAAAATTATAAAAACTTTAATACTTTTCACACGTTTTTGATTTAGATTTGAGATTAGAACTGGCATCAACAGTCACATTGCGCGAGGGGTGCATGTTTGGTATAGTATGTAGGTATAATGGGTTGAAGAAATTAGACGATGATGTTGCTCAAGTGCTTAGAGCAGCAGCACGGAATGATGTGGATGCTGGTTCAAGGCCCGCCCGTGTCATCAATTTTTTTCAAACAAAATACATTAACTATTAAATAACGAAAACCAATTAAATTTTTTCATTAAACTCACAATAAAGGAAGTATTTTACTCACCATTAGGTATACTAATGTTCTAATGAAAAGAATTCTATACTCGTGAGATAATGTACTATAAAATTTAAAACAAAAATATGAGTTTTACAAATTTACCCTTTAAAAAAAAAGAAAAGTAATTTAGATAAAAATTCAGTTAATACATGGAGGTTTAAAACAAAATCTATATATATTATGTTTTTAGACTCTCCATAGCTCGTTAGGTTTCCCTTTGTATTTCCAAAAGTCTCTTTTCTGAGCCCAATGTGTCCTGTTTGTTCCCATAAATAAATCAACCTGACGCTGTTACCGTGACCTGAAGCCATAAATAAGGCCTGGCCATAGATCCTCAAGTGGGCGACGTGGAAAATCAAATCTTGGAAAATAATGGGTATACCGTTTTTACGTCCTTTGTAAATAGTCTTATCTACGCAGTCTGATTCATATAGAGAAATTATTTGAATATGATTATAAAACTGTGTGGAACTGGACCTTGCATGACTCGTACGGTAAGTACGTAAAGTCTGATAAAAAGAGAAAATAGAAGTCGTTTTAAAAGAATAGAAATATAGAAAGTCCATATAGATTATACCTGCCCTTAAACTTAAATAGTTTTTATGTGAAATGAATTATGTGAAAATTATTTAAGTTTTTAGTGAAAGTTCTTATCACGTACTTGCTTCTATGTGAAGTCACTGAAGCAGGATTCTGTATAGATTTTAACTACGGTCTGACGTTTCGGATGCTTTGCAGCACCCGTGGTCACTGGGGGACTAATTAATCTTTAGATAAGTTATCAATTCCATTTCTTTATTTGTTTTTTTTCCATTTCGTGTTTATACCGTTGTAAGTGTTTTATAAACGTGTATTACGTACTCGCATAGACTACAAACAGTACTCAAACAGACCCTAGTTTAAAAATGTAGTCATGTACCTACCTACATTTACTACTTATTATTTTATAATAAAAATTTTAATACAAAAAAAGTTATAAGTACAATAATGCCTCCATGTTATTTAATTGTAACCTGAAATGGGTATAAGAGGTAATATCATTTATGTAAGGCTCTTCATATCATTGAAAATTATAACATTTACCCTTTTCTTCAATATCCATGATTAAATTTTTGGATGTGTATGTACCCTCTTAGACAATGTCTATCCTAGACATATTTCGTAAAATGCCTTGACATTTCCCTCACACCAGCTAAGCTTAGGACGACCCTTGAGTAATGTCCTTAGATTGACATATTACAGGATCTCAGAGAGGGAATCTATTTTTGTAAAAGGTATTTGTCTTACGTGCGATCACAAATTACTTTCACACTGGAGGGCGGATCGTTTTTACCGACTTTAAAAAATACGTGTGATATTTTTATTTTATTGAGCTTGTAGAACTGATGGCTATTGGGATAAAAAGACAAAGTGGTCAAGGTAGCTTTAAAACATAGTATCCAACTTGTGAAACGACCGGTCTTATAGGAAGCCTTTGGGGGTCTACATCCAGCAGCTGATTTAAAGAAAATGATTAAATACTGTCTATAGTTTACGCGAGAACCGTTAAAGTGTTTTATTTAAAATTATTAAAAGTAAAATCCCTAGAGAAAACCTTTTAACGGTTTGAACGCCGAATATAATAGTACAATAACTTTAAATTTATTCCCCCGTGACCACGACTGCTGTAAATCATCCGAAACGTCATCGGGTCGTAGTTAAATAAATAAAAAAATAATTTAATCAACATATTTCGTATTTTCAACTATAAATTTGTACTACTCGCATAAACTATATACAATGTTTGGGAATACACTCACTGAGGGCACAGTTTTTTTCTCGAATACATTAGACTTAAAATAGAATAGATACATCATAGTACCAATAACAAGTAGTACAATTTAAATTACATAAATATAAACTTGTATGTATGTCATGTAAGTAAATTAGTAGTTCGACCGGTGATTTATTACAGTGGTTCATGAACGTCGCAGGTCCGAATTGTTGAATATAGCTTTACTATGTTTAAACAATGTATCGGCCATACGCAAGCATTTATAAAAGTGTCCATGTTCCCACCAATAAAACATTGAAAGCGAAAAGTCAATTTTCCGTAACAATCGCGACACGCCCGCGAAAAGCTCAGCTTTAAAATGGCGGCTGAAAAAAAATTAACAATGGGACATTGTTCCCGCGAGTGGGGTAATCAGCGCATACCGTATGTACGTATTGTATAGCTTGACACTCGCTTCCAAATGGATTTGTTTTAGTCCAAAATACTGCAAATTGAGGGCTATATATCTTTACTTTGTGCGCGCGAAATCTCTAAATCGTAGACTATTTAGAACTCCGACAAATTTTGGTGTTAGCCAATCTTTACCATCGCTTTTTAGCGGTAGAATTGTCTAATAAGGTTGGGAGTTTAATTATATTGTTTTTTTTAAATTTATATATGATGTTTTTCGTTCCATTGAACAAACTACTGTAATACTAAATGTTATTTAAAATATTGGGTTTTATGAATGCGTATCTCCATCCTGAAATCACATAACCGAATCATTTAAATGAAACACCTTTAACAGTTTAAAACGAAAAGTATATTTTATAACTTATTTATCATTTATTTTATCTATGGCCCGACGTTTCAGGTGCTTTTAAATGTGTACAACTCGCGTTAACTACAGACAATAATTAAGTGATTTCACAAAATCACCCACGTCTCGCTTGTATTATCTAGGTTTATAATAGGGCCACAGAATATCTGTATTGGGGCATAAACCCAAATGTAGCTCGGTGGACTTCTTTTCAAAAGCAACTACATTATTACATTGTATTGTAACGTAAATATTATATTTGGTAGATTACTTTGTATTTCTAAATCTTTAATTTTTGAATATACAAATTTCTATTCTTTTCTATCTCGTATTTAAACTTCCGAATGTCCAAAGTCAATTTACCTTCAAGCTGGTAACCAACAAGTCGTGCGACACAAGGAACAATATTTACACTTCGCGCAATTTTTCGAATTATTTTACGCAAAAATAAAACATTGGCACCTGAAACGTAGTGAAACCAGGTGTCAGATAATATTTTTTAACGTAATTGCGTTAATTAGCACCTTCCACCGTCAATTATCAAATTAAACCGTCTACTAATTAATGCAGCAGACTGGAAGCCGGTTTGAAACATTTTTCCTGTCATCGTGGATTAACAGCGATGTAGCTCGTATGCGCTTGGTATAGCCGATTAATGATCCTATTGTTCTGCGTTGGTTTCTAAAAATTAATTCCTTTCTAACAATTGTTCGATTTTAGCACACGAAAATTGGTATTAATATGGAAGTGATTATTATAAATACAATACTGATTTGTTTATCTTGTGTAACCAAATAACATATAGAATAAGCTACGAAGATTATATATATACTTATTTTAGATAAATATCTACTTAAGATATTAGCTCTACGGAAGTTCAAGTAGGTTTGCAAAATTTAAGTGTAAGCCTTGTTATGATTTACTATAAGACCACGAAAGTATATAGCAATGAATATATGACGCAAAAACCACTTTAAACGGTTTAAAACTAAAATATATTAAATTACTTTTTTTGCGTTTTAAACATTTAATAGTTACACATATATACACAGACAATACTTATATGACGAATTTGAAACCTATACCTTGGTAAAACTTATTCTTCGCGTACTCCCATTCTTCCAAGTCCACACGTCAACTATCTATTTGAAACGTACCTTATGAACTTAAGGATAGTTGACTAATTGCCAGATACTAGCGTAAAAATAAATAAACAACCCAAACGCTAAAAGTAATAGAGGCTTCAGAAGTTCTATTTAATTCTGAAACTTTTGTGATAGGTCGATTACGAGAATTGAAGGTTTACCAACTTTGTCGTCGATAGTCAGAAGTTTAAAATGTTAACTTATAATGACCCGTGACAAAGGACATTAGGGGGTAACCTTCCATGAAGATTTAGTTATAAAAATGTTCATTCTAAATTCAAAAATTAAAGCGTATCTGTCATGGTGGTAGTCAAAACACGTACAAGTTAAATATTGTCTGTAGTTTACGCGAGTAGAACACATTTAAATAAAACACTTTAACGGTTTCAAACACAATATATATTAGTCAAACTTATTTGAAAATTATTTTAACTTCGGCCCGACGTTTCGGATACATTGCAGAAGCCTTTTTTTTATATTTGTGAATCCATAGACTCCATCCATAGAATCCATAGAGAAAATGTATACAATCAAATACTCTCTGTACTTTACACAAGAAGTACACATTTAAATAAAACACTTTAACTGCTTAAAACGCGATATATATATATATATATATATATATATATATATATATATTGGGCCGTAGTTAGAATACTTGTCAAATAAGTTAAACTAACACATATATATCGCGTTTTAAAGCGTTAAATTGTTTTTTTTAAACACACAAATTCTTAACTTAGTCAATAGTATGGTTTGCGTGTGAAATTCCAACTCGCACTTTGCCGGTTCTTTAGGGGGTCTTTATTTATTTTATAATGATGAAAAACGTTCACAAGTCTTTTATCCTTTCGCCAGTTGTTTAAGCTGCAATAAAATAAAAGCCTACCCAATTTACAGAGTAATAACAGTTCATCGAAGAAAGCCGATTAAAGTGTCGTAATTTTTGCAATTAATTCCCGCACTGTGTATTATTGCTTTCAATGAGAGATTTTATTGTATGCCATTTACGTGATTATTTCGAATGAAAAGATAAATAATATAACACAAAGAAACCGACACGCGATTAAACTTCACGGCTTTCACGGTGGTGGTGGTGGTTCGTGACCCAGACGGAATGTAGTAATTCCTACCATCCATTTAATCTCCAGATTCTTAGACATAGTCCAACTGTTTCAGAAAAATTATAAATTGACCCGGTGGGTGGGTGACCGAAGATTATTAGCAATAAAAGATTACATTCTTTATTTAAAAGCTCGCCTTGAAACCATACAGTTGAGTTACGAAAGACGTAAGCTGACCTTAAAATTAAGATTACTATTGATATTGTTAAATATTAAACATTATTGTTGAAAAAAAATCATATTTGAGATGTAATGGACACAAACCAATATATGACCTAACGAACATGTTAGCTAACCTTTTAAATATAATCTCAACGGCTCACTTTAATTATGACCCAAAATAATTTAGAATTAAGCTTCAACGTCCATACATTGGACGTCAAACGTGAAATGAGATCTCACGTAACAATTATAAATATCTATCTATCAAATGATATTCTCTTGTCGAATTCGTTATCCACTGATAATGACGTGTTTGAATAACAAATCTGTTTATTACAATTTCTAATAATGGAGGTAAATTCTAAATTTAAACGTCAATTTGACGGCCATTTTGGATAGGATTTCGCACCTGTCTTAATCTTTCAACAACTTAATAAACTGAAATAGCAGACACAACAAGATGTTTAATATTATGAGAGCCAACGGGGCACATTCCTCAGGGACCCTGTCTAGTGCATGTGAAAACACGTCGCTTTAGTGCATATAAATGCCTGTTATTTTAGGACTCCAGTTGCTATTATTATGACGTTATATTATTTACTTTGTTCTAAACATTCAGTATCTTCGTCGTAAATTTAATAGCGTTAAAGGGACTGTTATAACTAAGGTTATCATAAAGATATTGATAAGAACTAAATACGGTTAGTAATCTACGCGAATGGTGAATATTTAAATATATATAAAAAACACTTGAACGGTTTAAAACGCGATGCACATCAGTTAAACTTATTTGGACATTGTTTTTCATTAGACAGTCAGTCTCCCCGTGACCCATTCGAAATGTCGGGCCGAAGTTAAAATAAATTTCAAATAAGTTTAACTAATATATATCGCCTTTTAAACCGTTAGTGTTTTATTTAAACACGTACAAGTTCCTAAAAAACATCCAGCTGTGGAAACTGATAATTCCCTAAAATAAAAGATATTCCAAATCCGAGTCCTGGTTACATAAAACGTGTTTTAAAATGTCAAACGAACGATCTGCGTCATTTTGAAGGATTATGAGCACAAATAAGACCAATGACACGTCTAGCTATCGCGTGGTGGCTTTCGTGTGAAAGCATCCATAAAACATGTCTAGTACTTTCGCGATTCTCATAAAGTACAGTTGTAAAATGGTAATGTTTTACTACTATCAATTGGTGTACGCTATAGACCACTATGAAATTACACGGTGTCATTTCACTCAAGTGGACTCAAGCCACGTCCGACAGCGCACTGCTGGTGAACACCTACCTGGTTTTTGTCCTTTTATACGTAAGTCATTACACCAAAAACAAACTGACTAAAAATGTTTAAAAACTTTAATATTTTTAAAATGTTATTGCACATGTTGGCACTATATATTATATATTAAATTCGATTATAAATTGAAAAAAAAATATAATCGATTGATTGTTTTTCTTAAGCTGCAAAGCGTAAGACATTGAACCTTAAACGTTGAAGAAATGAGTTATGAAATATGTAACTCACTACGAATGAGGAAATAGACAGACACACGTTAAAATACAGTTGCTCCTATTTGGCTTGACTGAATAGCTGTGGCACTGCAAAGCACAGATTTGACAAAATCTACGTAAAGAAGTAAAAAACTAAATGTCGGGCTATTCATTTGGTCGTTCCTTTAATATGGCACAAGCATATAGGGTATGTTACAACTTACAGACATACTGTGGTAATAACGTATGATATGAGTCCCTTATTCTAAATCCTGTTTATTGTATTACATGCGAACAATAATACGAATTTCATTCTCAGACTGCATTGTGACGTTAAACTATAGTTATGATGATAATGAATCAAATATATGAAATATTGTAATAATGTATATAAATACAATGCTAAACTTTACTTATGGTGGTCGTGGTTGGATGACGAGACGGACATATTTCTGTATCCATTCCACTGATTGATTTTTCTATCTCTCAACTCTCGTAACACAGTGACAATTGAGTGGTTTCTTGCATACCATTTATTATTATATCATGAAGTTTCCATCAAGCGTCGGGGTGTTATCTTGATGTAGAGTGCAAGAAGTGCACTCGACGTTCATGCTTCCGTGAATACGCAAAGCCTATGCCTTCAAGGTGAAGGTTTTTAAATACATTTAGTAGAGTAAAAATATATAATATAAAGCTAAAGTGTGTTTGTTTGATTGAACGTCTTAATCGAATCAAATTATTATTAAAAAAAGATTGGTTAGAGCATTTATCGAAGAATGCTTCAAGCTATGAAACATCAGGATGCGACCAATAAACGCGAATAAACAGTGGGGAATGTGGAAGAAACGGGGATAATAATTTATCTTTATAGTGACATCAACATTTGTTAACAGAATTTATTAAAATATAACGGTTCAAAACGGGAAAATACAGGGCTCCCGATACAATGGCTTGGGTATCATAAACCTTAGGCTGTTTAAAAATAAGTGATGTATGTAATTCGCGTTTAAACCATTACAAATATTTTGTAACGTGTAAGTTCTCGATGATAAAAATATTAATATATGCCTCTATTATTCGTTACAACACTACGTTGCACTCATTTCTTTTAAAAGTAAACTATAACAAACTTTTAAAAATAAATAAAGCACGTTAAAATCAGACGAATATACAACATAAAGGTCTTACGTTCTCAGCTAGGTTTCACGTTGTATTAAACTTGACAAGAACTTCAGAGTCAAGTGGAAAACACTTGTCCGTCTTGCCTTACCTTTGTTCAACATGTTGTAGAGACTAGATGAAATATTTGTCTAAGTATTTTTTCTGAAATACAAATACTTTTACTCTTTTAGGGATAAGCGACTTACATAATAAAACAATTTTTTTTTAAGCCTAATTAAATTTCACGTTTTTTTAAGTATTAAGTGTACTAGCACTACACAATAATTATTCATAACTGTCTTCTGTAATAATTATATATAAATTCTAACTCATTTAAAGTTTAAAATTTTTATTGTAACCGTGATCTGTGTAATGCAACCGGGCGATAACCTGAGCTGATAACGATTCGTGTTATTTTATGCAAACAAGTGTGTCATTTTAAATCCGTAATTTACACGAATCGCGTTCTAAAGCGTACTTCAAGAGAAAACATATTTTAAAAATAAAACTACGTCAAGAGGATTTATCTTTACTTTAATCTAAATAAATTATTAAATTTTGCATTTAAAAATATTTTTTCTTGTTTCAGAACCCTTATGCTTCGAAGACAGTACAATCACCAGGAATGCATCAACGCGAAGAAATGACCAACATAATAGCAAAATGGCTGACAAATGTTGGGAAACATGGTTGAGGATATCTCTTATATCGTTCACCATCTCCATGACTGTCTCTGACTTCACCACAGAATGCCAACGTCCTTGTGACTGTCGGTGGCAGTCGGGAAACAAGGCTGCTATCTGCTCCAACTCAAGTCTAAAAGTCATACCTGCCAACCTCAGCAGCGACATACAGATATTGGAACTATCTAATAATAACCTTCAACAATTACATCAAGAAGCGTTCAAGCGAGTTGGCTTAAGCAATCTTAAGAAACTATTCCTTAAAGAGTGTAATTTAGACGCCGTACATAAATCGGCATTCGTTACCCTAGCCATAATGATAGAATTAGACTTATCAAAGAACAGGATACGGTATCTCCACCCGGACACTTTCAAAGGCACCGATAAGCTGAGATTGATAAACTTAAATCACAATCTAATCGATAAATTAGAGGACGGCCTATTCCGAAACTTGAAATTTCTGCAGAAAGTCGAGGTGAGCAATAACAGAATCGTCCGAATCGGCACGAAGGCATTTGTAAACTTACCGCAGTTAAAGATCCTGAGAATCGACGGGAACAACTTGAGCCACATGAAGCCCGAAACTTTGATGGCATTAAGAAACTTGTCCGGCCTAGACTTACATAATAATCCCTGGCGATGCGATTGCAACTTACAAACGTTTAGGGATTGGGTGATAAGTCACAATTTATACACTCCGCCGACGTCGTGCGCCGAGCCCGCTTCGATTCGCTCCAAACTTTGGAACGAATTAGACTCCGCAAACTTCGCCTGCCGGCCTACCATATTGGAACCTCTACCCGATTCCACATACAAAAGTTATGACGAAAACGTGACTCTGATTTGCAAGGTCGTCGGTAATCCGACCCCAGAAGTCGTATGGAGATTTAATGGCAGAACTATTGAGCTGAGGTCGTTCGGAGAAATACGTTACGTCGTTAGTGAAAATACGCTAGACCTAATAAGATGGGTAAATCTGACAATACTTCATGCTAGATATAGTGATAGGGGGAATTATACATGCGTAGCGGAGAACCCTGGGGGAGTGGACGAGAAGACGTTAACACTGGTCCTATCTAAATATAGTGGACCTGGCACTATCGCTGGAATGGACGCTGACTCCTTCGCAATAATGATAGGAAGTTTAACGGCTATAATTGTTATTTTCGGAGCTGTTTTAGCTCTATGCCACTGTTCGACGAATAATAATGAAATGAAAAGACTGATTAAAACCGACACACGCTCGTCAAATGGCGATGCATTGATAGAAGGATCTGTGGCATCTGAACCTGAGAAGCTGGTTAAGAGTGAAACGGCTAGTAAGGTTAATAAGAAATACGATGCGACGTTGACCGGGCAGGCTACTGAGATGTCTGAACTAAACAAGACGTTGCTGGATAGTGACACAATTTTAGGTAATTAAACCAGTAACAATTAGTATTATAATTTAAAAATCGAAAATAAATTGAAAAATTTTTTCGACTTGGGCAGGAAAATTTTTTCAATTTATTTTCGATTTTTAAATTATATAGTGCCTTCATGTGCAATAACATGTGAAAAATATTAATGTTTTCAAACAATTAGTATTATATTAGTAGTATAGTACATGATACATTATTGCTCAAAAATTCTAACATTATATTTTAATTTACAACTCACTACAACGATAACAACGGCATGACAGAGAACATTTTTTTTCTTTGAGATATGTCGGTATTAATTATAAATATTATATGTAGTACACGTAAGTAGTACAATTTAAATAAAACACTGCGAACGGGTTAAAAAGCGAAATGTATTAGTTAACTTATTTACAATGCTTTCGGGTACTTTTCCATACCCCCGTGACCACAACTGCTACATAGCTTTCGTAACATCGGGCCATTGTTAAAAAATATTTTGATAAAGTTAATTACTACATTATAGTTTTAAACCGTTAAAAATGTTTCATTTAAAAGGTATTATTTTTATCGAAATAGTGTAACTAAAACTTAAGTTCTAAGCCTAAGGTACAAACATAACGAATTAATAACTTAGCTCTTCAAAGCTTACATTCCCTCGACTACACATAAAAATGTAAAAATAAACTACCATGTTATAAAACTAAAACTCCAATAAACCCATGCAGAATTTCTAAAACGAACAAAAAAAAATCTAAAACTTTCCACACAGAGGTGCTTTTCATCAAAATTTTCACCTCTAAGCGTTACCGCAGCGCGAATAATATAATTTTACTCTTCCATCAGAATTTTCACTTCGCGAAGTTTTTCCCGTTATTTTACAGCACCTCGATTACAAAGTGATGAAGTCTAGAAAAACTACTTACAGAATAATCTTTGAACTTTAAGAGTCTTAAGATGAAAATCTTATTTTTAATAGGTATTACTTGTTACTTTTCTTGACTTTTATGTCATTTTATCATAAAAAACATGTAAATTTAAACAATCGTTGATATTTAAATAAAACATTATGATATTTTAGTTAAACTTATTTGAAAATGATTTTTAAACTTCGGACGACGTAAAAAATCATTTTCTAATGGTGGTGATTGCAGCAGCCGTGGTCACGTGGTCACAGTCTCCCCGTCACCAGGGCTGCTGCTAAGCAAAATAAAAATCGTTTTCAAATAAGTTTAACAAATATATATCGCGTTTTAAACCGTAAAAGTGTTTTACTTAAATATGTACTACTTGCGTAAACTATAGACAGTATTTAATCGTTAATATTTTTAAAATTGTTGAACGCATTATACAAATATTTCAAACCAGTAGAACTTATGTGGTTGTATAAGCTTAGTATTAATAATATATTTTAATTCTTAAATTATGAAATTCCTGTTATTTTCTATGTAACAAAGTTTGATATATATAAAATTACAATCAATAGATATAATCTATATTTAGTAGCTTTTCCGGCCCGGTGAATAGTTAACGAATGGTTTATCAGTTATCAGAACTATTGGTTTATATAGCCTAAGGCTTAAATGAAAGTATACATAATTGTAGCTAAACGATAAGATATCAACTTATATATATGTATGGAAACTTTTATGTTTTGCACATGATGGCACTATATAATTGAAACATTGAAAATAAATTGAAAAAATGTTCGACTGGGGCAGGACTTGAACCGGCGTCGTCAGCGTTCCGCGCTGTTGCTCTGCAACTATATTATGTATATGTTTTCGACGATAATATTAGTAAATTAGTAGGTTCAATAATACATAGAAGTTTATTAATATTTGTAAAAACAATTTCAGCGGTTTAAACCCTACAAAATATATTATTTTACTTATTTTAAATTTATGTTAACTACGGTCCGACGTTTTACAGTTGTTGCCTTATATAATATACTATGTGTACAGGTTCTAATAAGATAGGACTATATTGCTTTCGTCATCATTATAATTGGTCAGTAACACATAAAGATTCACCCAAATAAACCGTTAAAAACGTAATTAATATAATCAATTAATTTCAGAATTTATAATGTAATTATAAAAACAACCTGATGTTTGTTTAAATTTCACTTTAATAAACGCCGATCATGATTATCTATTCCTCTATAAAAGTGCGTAATTTATCATTTCAACGAATTTCCTACATATTACAAACTGAAACTTCCAACATCAACACAATTTCCTTTCCTCATTTCTTCGAATCGTTTGATAATAGAAAAAATCGTTATAAAAGTGATTTTTGTAATGAAACTTCGTGAATGGTATAAGTTGTGAATTACTCGCTTCTTTATAGGCTTTTTTCCTCGCAATTTCCCAGGAAATGGAGATCGCCGAAAAGTTTTCGTTTTCCATATAATTTTATATCATAGTGAAGAAATATTATACGTAGGTAGGTACACCTCCACCACCACCGCGGTATAAAAGTCAACCGCATTGTCTAGAATTGCATTTGGCACGAGAATTTCTAGATTCGAAGCACGGAAAACATAACATACATAGTTACAATCGGTCTAGGCACGTATTAATCAGTTGAATCTAAATAAAATTAATATTATTGTCATTATTAATATTTACACTTACAAAGCGTATAAAATAGTCTTTAATTACGAGTATCGATTCTTAAAATTAGTTGATATACTCAATTCGTTAAAAATAAAAATATTTTTTAACAAACAATAACCGACTACAACTGAAAAGCAACAAGTAAATTCCCTTCGCGCAAAGTATTTTGATTTAGTCAAATTAAAAATTTGATTTTTTTTTCTCAAGCATGCTTGGATATTTGAGCATTATTTTGACAACCTTCTTCGAGATAAATTGAACTTGTTTTATTGGTCGAGCATCGGCCGGAAATGGTTTATGAAAATCATTATCTGTCATGTTTAGCGGCCAATTAAATCTAAATTTAAAAACATATTTATCGTGTTATTTGAAAATGGAACGATCTTCTACTTCGCAACACGGCGACTAAAGAGATAACTTATCGAAGGTTTAATTTAAATTTCGAACTGGCTTGCACATAGAAAGCTGTTTAGTGAAAAAAAAATACTTTGGCGTGTAAAAAACGATTATTATGAGTTGTTCATTAACTTCTTTATAAGTTTTAAATTTTTGAATTTTACCAGTTAGATTTAAATTCTGCGCAATATTTGAGAAAAGTATTATATAAGCCTTGGCCGTAACTAGGCATTGATGGACGAACGAGACGTAAGTTTCCAGCCGCTGCAGTACAGTGTGTCAGTACATTACTTAGTACTTATAAAATTTGGCACTTGGTACCAAAATGTCATACGACCAACAATATTAATTACTAAGTACAAACTATACGAGTGTATGCAATAATTGGAGTCGGTAAAAAAACAGAAATAGTTTTGATAAACATGTCTTTCAATACTGTCTATAGTTTATGCGAGTAGTACACATTTAAATAAAACACTTTAACGGTTTAAAACGCGATATATTAGTTAATATATCTATTTATCTATTCAAATCTAGTTATCTAGAATGAACCTTTCAATAAGTTCTCATTTAAAAATATCATAACTTACGCAACAAAAGAATTTTTGCAGACAAAACTAATTTCATCCCTTTGATGTTTCGTGAATTCGAAGCGGCAGTGTTGTTTGTAACTTCAATCGGGTTTCGTACAAAGGACCACAAACCTCATTAAATTTTATGGACTGAAGCACGACAGCGTTAAGAATGTTTCATTGAAAATAGTTGAGCGCGATAAATTATAAGGAATGACATAAGACGGTTTTAATTGAATAACGCTCACATTTTTGCATAAAACTGCGGCGTTTCGCTAAAAAATGAGAATGAGATTATGAGGTGCCACAACGAAATATTGAGAAGTAGGTCAAAGTACTGCTATAGTTGAAAATATACAACTGAAGAAGAAATAATTTGACTGACAGAAAATGACTTTCAAAAGAAATTATTTCTGTGTATTTCTTTAGCATTATCATCGTCGTAGCATCAATATATAAAAACTTAACTACGAAAAATACTTAACTACAAAATACTAAAAGTTCTAGGTAGGTATTATTCGCATCCTCGACGTTTGAACTTACACTTTACGTCTGTTTCAAGAGAACTATAAAATTGGCAAATCACGATCCTCATCAAGTTATATTTAATTTAGAATTCATGATTAGCTTAGATCATAATTTATGATGGCTTAACTCTTACGTCACTTTATTGAGAATTATCTTCCTGTGCCAATTAGTTAGTTAGACGTAGTGTGCAAAGTTCCAATTAAATAATAGAGGTTTTTAGTACGATTCGAAAAATAGGCATAATAATCTGTTCAGTAATTTATTAGTAAGAAAATAAATAATTATCGTGTTCTTTAATTTAAAAAAGTAAGGAGATAGAAGAGGCACCTGCCTCTTCTCTTCTTCATTTCATTATTTCATGTTGCTTACATATCAAACTAAAGCAGGGAGATACGGATTTCGCATTTCTTAGCCCGAAGGCATCTAAAACTAAAAAAAGACATTTTTTTCACGGCACACACTTATATACGAAGCTTTGTATAGTAATAACACTCGTTTAAACCACTAGGTTGAATTTCGGATATTTTCTGTCATACTCAGTCTGTGTCTATTTGCTTACAGCTATCGAAGACAGCCATCGTCAACATGACCGCCCGAACATGTCCAAAGAATTACTCATAGATCGAATAGCGAAGGATCCCCAAACTTACCCCCCGGATCTACTCTCAATACCTCTTCGTTCAACCAATCAGAACGCTCCAGCTACTTCGCAAGATAAAGAAAGTCCCAAGTCCCCAAACTATGACATCATCAGCATCAGTCCAGCCTTGTTAAGTCGTCTGCAAGCTGCGAATATATTGAGTACGAAGGGCTACGTGACTCTTCCTCGGGGACCTGTGAATTATGATAGTGACTTTAGGTCCCAAGCGTTCACAACTCTTAATGGGGTGATACCATGCTATGATAATTTCAATATGAGACTATTCGGTGCTGGAACGTACTACAGTTTAAATAAGAGCGAGATAGATTTGGGCCCTGTAAAGATGAGGTATCAAGAAGAAGAGCCAGCTCCGTCTCCAGCACCTGGAACGCCCCACGCGACAATACCAAGAAACAGTGTGAGTTCTCCTAACATACACAATCAGTTACTCATATCCCAAAGAGCAGAGAAGACTCTAAAAATAAATTTTGATAACGACGCTTTGAAGGACAAAGTGAGAGCGAACATAGTTGGTGTCAGTTTGAGAAACGGTGCGCATAATAGAAAGAGGAATTCGTGTGATTTAAATAATTTTTTGGCTATCGATAATGCTACTCAGGTTTAAAATGAAAATAGTGGATTAGTAATATCTACCTTACTTAGTCAGAGAATACTAAATAAACCAGAAAGAGTGCAAATTACTATGAGGCACAGTTGTCATTAAAACCCCCGTTAAACACGGGCTTCCACACCATATATTACAATACAGTAACCGATTGAAGTGCTGACATTCGACAACTGTGAGGAGAGAGAACAACTACTCCAAAATGGAGTATACATTTTGAAGCGGATTGTCTATCTGTGGTTCAAATACTGTCTGTAGTTTACGCGAGTAGTACACATTTAAATAAAACACTTTAACGGTTTAAAACCCGATATATATTAGTTAAACATATTTGGAAATTATTTTTAACTTCGGCCCGACGTTTCGGATGCTTTGCAGCAGTCGTGGTCACGACTAAAGAACGACTAATACGATAAGACGGCTTCAAATTATCAAACACCTGGGATCCCATATAAAAAACTCTATTCCAATAAACAGCATACCGGCAAACGCAAAGACAGAACAGTCAATTCTGTAAGAACCCGGCCAGTTTAATTAATAAACCCGGCCGTAGCAATTTTACTTTGACTTCAGAGAAATCCTCCATCTTCAGTCTCTCCGGGATCACGCCGGCTGCAAAACATCCGAATCGTCAGGCCGTAGTTAAAAATAATTTTTAAATAAGTTTAACTAATATATATCGCGTTTTAAACCATTAAAGTGTTTTATTTAATATCTCTGATTTCTTTAGAATTCTGTGAAGTTACTTTATCCATAATCGTATCTTTTATGTTTTGTATTAAATACAAAACTTCACACTATTATTTGGGTAACACTTCTATTCTTTATTCGTTCTAGAAAATTCTTATGGCGTTCAATTCCTATTTTTAACGAAATATAGATGTTATTGTAAATATTATAGCTAATATTAATATAATGGAATTGTTATATGTAAAAAAACTGAATCAGTAATAGAGACTACATATAAATTTAATGTTATATTCTGCTACACCTTTTTCATTATTTAAGATTGGACCTTCTGGGGGAGATAAGTAGTTACCTATTATCCCTGTACTTTTTTTAATTTAAAAATTTTATACTTTTAGCTATATATATCTCTCTTCTTGATTTTCAAGAACTATATGGAAAAAATAATGTCATAAAATTAGTTGAACATAGCCACAGTTTCCTGGTAATTTCAGTATTTAGAATCAAAGTTTAATCAATATAGTCTATATAATTATAAAAAATCGATTTACTGTAAATAACATTGTAACTTATTATAGATTTATTTAAATTATACTAGCTCTTAATAATTATTGTGTATATGAAAACGCTTTACGGTTATTGTAAAAATGTATATAAATAGTTATTTATAATTAAGTATGATTGATGAGTAAATGAAGTTTTGGAGTGAATTATGTATGGACCAATAGAGCGAAAACGTTTATGATTGGGAACCGAAATAAATGGACAATTTAAATATCAAATGTCGCTTTTATTTCCCAAACTAAATACAGTTATTCAAATGAAAACTCAAAAATAGATATCGATTGGTTTTTTTCATATTAATAATTTTCTATCATGTCAATTGTCAGGAATCAAAAAAATCGGTTGTTAATACAAAATAAATCATCAAAAACTACAATATAAGTACTGTCTGTACAATACATATTATATTATAAGGCTCCTGATAATTTAGCGTATACATTAAAATAAAACTATTTAAACGGTTTAAAACGAGAAGTATATTTAGTGGTTAAATTATTTTTTATTAAATTTGACTAGGGCTTTACTTGAGAAATAATTGGACTAATATATTTCGCATTTTAAACAATTAAAAGCGTTTTATTATATTATTATATGTCTATTTAAACATAGGTCGTACAAAACAATAGTAAGAAAAGCCTGAAAAATCCGGTTTCCGCATTGTTGGGTATGGGGCATGTTTATTTTCCCCTTTCTGGATTAAACTACTTATTACGTTTTTCCGGCGTGTAAACGTGATCACCTCTTCAGTAACACCGTGACTTAAACAAAATATATCAGTCAGTATAATGTCTTGTTAACATGGAATGTTTATTTATATACATATAAAAACTTAATCTTCCTACATATACATTAAAATTACATACAAAAACACATCGCAGGCATTTGTTTTATTAAGGAAGGAATATAGGGATATATTTTTGTAGCACCTTATTAAATACTAGAGGAAAAATATCAATCTAATAATAAAAATCCTCTGTGAGGGAACAAAAATTATTCCGAACCGATAGCAAATAATATAAGCAATATTATAGTAGTTCGTTGCGGATGCTTTGTCCTTTTGTCAATTTTACCTTATTAAACCGACTTATACGAGCTCAATATTGCATTTGATCCAGGTTTGATATCGTATATGACGATATGAAACCTGGCGTTATTTGGCTTTTTTTCTTGGAAACATTTGAATGGCGGTATTAATAAAAACGGGCTCCTTGGTGTAGAGATTGATTCACGGGTTATGTTTCAAATTCAATTATTGAAATATGTTGGACTTCTTATCATTGTTTTTCAGGCTATTCGGCTGACGTGAACGAGAAGAGGTTCTTTACGCCGCGCGAGCGGACGGCATCATCAGGAGGTTGTGTTAGCTCAGTGATTGCCAAAGTGGTCTATATAGACCCCTAGGGGGTCTACGTCAGCGAAAAAAAATTGTGGGTCCAAGAAATGAAAATAAACGACGATAACGTTAGTGGATCTCAACACATACACTTAGTACTTATATCATACTACCTAATAATATCAAAACATATACATTATTTATAAACGTACCTATGAAGTAAAAAACAAATTGTGTACTAAAAGATACAAAATTTTATTTTGAGTAGTTTTAATTTAAATTCAATTAATAAATGTATATATTAACATGTGCTGTTACTTTAAGTTTTTAACACTTACCTTCACTACAGTTACAAATTTACAGGAAATCAATATCAGGTAAGTAGGAGGTCTACCCAACAAGGAAAAACTGGCAAGGGGTCTACGATACAAAAAGGTTTGGTTAACTGTGTGTTGGCTCCTTGATTGCTCAAAGAATCAAGTGTTGTCCGCCGCGGGCTCGTGATGGCGTTACGTCAAGATCAAGTCAAGTTCTCGCTCACGTCGGCGAAACAGCCCGAAAAACAATGATATGCTGAACGATGGCCGTGAAAGCCTTACACAATTTATGTTGGACTTCGTTTCAAAATCTGGATATGAAATGGATGGTAAGAATATCGAAAATTCCACCTGTATCAAAAATTGTCACTCCGTAGAAACACGACGAACAGACAGACAAACAAAAAAAAAATTGACGAATCTAAATAATTTTTTTAATTTTAAAGAGAATAAAGTATATTTTATATATTTTATTTTATTTACAAGTGATAAAGGCGTGAACTTAATCGCGTTTCGGTTTCAGACTGTCTTTTCTGAATGTCCGAAGACAAATAGGTCGACAACATCTTGGAGACGTTATATTGGTGTTTCACATTCAATCATGTGAATCCTATGCTTATCTGTCCTCCTCTATCATAAAAGAGGGTACCATATTGACAAAAATCGTTACTAGGGCATCTCATTAAGCGACAACAAAAAACGGAATTAATACTTTCGTACCGCAAAATCGGGATCAATGTGGAAGGGTTTTTGTTCCTCGTACTTCTTTGTCAGAAAGGTCAATTTCAGATCGATTCACACTCAATATCCACATCGCTGAAGTCTTTGTAGGTACATTGTGCTTCACCAATATTTTTCTATCCATAGAGCAATTTACAGTAAGCTTTCATTAAATTATATAGTTATGTTTTATACTGTCTAAAGTTTATGCGAGTATCGGATGCTTTGCAGCAACCGTGGTCACGGGGAGACTCGTCGGGCCGAAGTTAAAAATCATTTCCAATAAGTTTAACTAATATTTCGCGTTTTAAACCATTAAAGTGTTTTATTTAAATAGATAGATTTTTTATTAATTGCTGTTCAATAGTTTTTCTGTAATAAGAAATTGATAAACACACATTTGACATGGTAGCTAAACTTGTAAAGCGAGAACACGGTACGTTGTTGATCGTGTCTTAGAGTCCCGTCCATGTTATAAAACATATTCAGTTTAATACAAAGTTTGAAGTTATACACTCAATTAGACGCGCAGGAGTTTGCTGAACATTGAAAGTTGAACGTTACGAACAAAAAATTACTACTTACTGTTTATGTAAAATATTATCGTAATTACTGTATAATTGGGCTCCCTTGATAGAAGATGTCATATCCCAGCCATATAACATTTAATAAAAATGCGCTGTTTTGACTTCGGATACTTGGAAATGTACAAGCTGCAACCGAAAGCGATTACACTTTACGTCTTTTCTATCTGTGAACGGTGGTTCGAGACCCGGACGGAATTTCGATATTACTAGGACCCATTTCATATTCAGATTTTAACATTTTTTTAGACAAATTTTAAATATATAAGAAACATCTTGAACCTGGTGGGGGTCGAACTTACGACCTGTTGATTAAAACTTTAAATTGCGTATGGTAATGTTTAAGGCGGTCATTAAGCAACTTGGGCTTTCGACCGAGCGATGTCACCCACTTGTGATCACGAAACGTCAAGAACAATCCCTCAGTAACGACTGCCAAAAGTTGAGTCCTAAAACCAGTTTTACCTGATGTCGTAAATTCCGAACTTTACACAAAAGCCGACCTCAGCACATAAAACAATAATTATAAACTCTATGGTATATTGTTAGGTAATGAAAGGCCGGTCGTTACGTAATTCCACTAATTACAAGGTCATTTGAACTAACAAAAGCCTCCACCTTTTATCTTCAAGGCTGTTGAGGTAATGAAACATTATTTCGCTTTTTCTACCAATTAATTACGCACCAATTAAATACTGTCGATATTTTTGTGGCCCTGTTATTTAACTGCTATTGCCACATTCAAAATATTAAGCTATCGGCTTCTGTAGCTAAGTTGTTGCTGTGTGGCATAAAACTCCAAGTTTGAATCCCAGTGAAAAATAAATACGAAAATATCTTAATATAAAAAGGACATAGAAATCTTTACTAATATGTAGACGCAGGATGGCCTTTTATTATATTCGTCGTCGTTTATATTTCTTCTGAAACATGTTAAATTTCGTGTGGAGAGTTTGAATATTAAATTGATGTTAGGAATATTTAAGCTGTGTATCACAAACTACTTTTTTAACAAACCTCGATTCGAATTCGAATATCAAACTCTCACGCCATCTGAAACGTAAAGCTTGATCCATTGAAATACATACGTTATATTTCATAGTAAAGTTACCATACTAAACTATCATAATGACACGCATAGTAATAACACAATAGAACGACTAGAAATGTACATTAAATTTATCCTTTATGTACTTGTTATGTGGTAAAAGCGGGTGCTATCATCGAATTGTGGTTTTGGGAACCGTAATGCAGAGAATTGTTAATTCATTTATTTTAGTATTTTGGTTAACACACTGCTACGAACCGTAGATTATAGAAGCTATAGAGACGGACGAGAAATACTTTAAAAAATCCGTATACAAAATTGATTGTTTAAATCTTTGTATTATTTGTAACTCTACTAACGGTTGAATAATCAACATCTTTGGAAGTTATTGGTTGTCGTGGCTGTTGTTAAGTATCTGAAAATTAAAACCGTTAAAAGTGTGATGCATTTCATTTACAGATGAAAGAGATATTAACAGTTTTGGATATAAATAGTTCGTTTGTTTGTTCGTTCCGTTAAGACGTATTTATTTTTCTCCGTATTTAATTGTTAAAAAAAGTAGTTATTATGTCCAAAACTTATCAAAACTGTGGTGGTGAAAAGCTGGAAGTTGCCGACATAAGGTCTTATTGCCATAATGATGATATTTTTGCGTCCAACGTAAATACTAAACGCGGAACCTGCAGCAGAGCATCCAACTACGCATTTGCTAAAAGTGAGCTTAATGGAATCCTGTTGGTTGAGCTTCAGGAGTTCAAAGCGGAAGTGTTAAAACATTAAGATGTGCAAAAGAAAGTGATTAAAGATCTAAAGGAATTATGTTAAACACAAAAAAGCGAAGTATTGGAATTGCAATCTAAATATTTGAGGGTAGTTCAAGAAAAAAATACAGCGAGTTGCAATTTATGCAATAGAAGTGTCGAAGCAAGTAGAATTGCAGACCATATAGTAGTTTTGGCCACTTATGCAAAAAAGCTAGGGATCGATATCGAAAAATATAAACAAAGTGTCCGCGGCAAGAAAGATATGTGTGGCCGCAAAACCGAACACGTTGAGCGCTAGGGTCGAAGTAATTCGATCTTCGCACCAAGGTGCTAAAGAATTTCCCCTGAAGTCTGCCAGTGTCAAAAACCAAAAACATCGTGCTCCGGTTATTAAAGGAATCAACACGAAGTTGGGCAAATTCAGGCCTCGGAAAAAAGAAGCATTTGCATGTATGGCGTCTGAACGCCGAGACTACAGAGGACATATTAATAACTCACATTAAAGGGATATGTGGGTCTGGTATAGAAGTTGGTATTGAAAAAAATAAACACAAAAAGGAAAAGACGTATGCATTTTTTGTTGTATCTGCTTCTGAGGCAGTCTATGAAAAGCTGTTCATTCCAGAAGTGTGACTCAATACAATAAACTCAGAATTTAGTCAGTAGTTTTGGTTTCGGAAGCCCAAAAGAAAAGAAACTAAAGAATAAACCTGAATAAATAGTATGTTTAGGTACATACTACTAAAACGCCAGAGGTCTTCGAACGAAGTTGAATGGTTTCTCTCAAAATATAGAACTACTCAACGCGAACTTGGTGGCTATAACTGAAACGGGATGTAACGCTTCCATTATGGAAAACGAAATTATACCTGTCGGTTATCAAATATTGTGTAGCGTTCGTTCGAACTTGTTTGCGCGACAGCTTATTAACAGATTTTTATTTTTATGCTGTGTTGTTTACTACCTCCTAAAACTAGTGAGAATCAGTGCATGATATGGTTTAGATTAATTGAACAATTATGTGAATTGTATAAACAAGTGATTCTATTAGGAGATTTCAATTTAAATTCTAGTTACGAAAATGTTAAAAATTATTTTGGAATTTTCTTATCTTATTGCGAATTCGCTCAAGTAAACCGTGTGTCTAACTGTAATTGGACTTGGTGTTGTGTTCGTATTGTTTGTTCGATGAGGCGTCGGTTTGCGAAGTGGACAGCCCGATTGTGCCGGTGGACCCGTATCATTCCACGCTGGAGATAAGTCTTCGCATCACGCATAGAGGTAACTCGTTGAATATTATTCGTTATATACGGTTGGAATTTCTATAAAGCCGACTATCAGTCGTTGTACTTACTTTTAACGACAATAGATTGGGGTAACCTTTATAATATGAATGACGTAAATGACAAGCTTAATTACTTTTATAACGTAATAAACAGGGTTTTAGATACCTTTTCCTTAGGCACACAGCCTAGGGAAGAGGTAGTTAGATATACCAACAGATATAAATATCCGCTCTGGTATACTAAGGAAATAATAAATGGCATACAAAGGAAAGCAGTGCTTCATATAAACGACAAAGGGCTACTTTGATTACGAGAAGTTTTCTTTAGAGAGAACGATGGTTAAGAAGAGTATCGAAGTGGCATATAAGCAGCATATTCATAATATTAAAAACCAGTTTTTTATTGATCCTAAATCATTCTGGCCATTAATAAGAAAAAAGAGGGGCTCATTGCCCAATAACAACATTGTAAAAGACGGTGTGTGCCTTACAGATGATGAGAGTGCGAGAGTGTACTTAGACAAACCAAGGCCTTTACCAATATGGCCATAGTTAAAGTCCTTTATGATACATTAGTTAGAAGCCATGTCGAATATAATGCTTGGATTTACACACCCTATGAAGACAATTATAAGCTGATCATCAGCGAGTTCAAAACAATTTTTTGAGATATTTGTACTTCAAACAATATGGGGTATACCCATTTTACTCACTTATGTCCTACACTGTTCGTCATGGGTATGGTAGGATATAGCGAGTTACGGGTGAGACGAGGTTTTTTCTTTGGCAACGTACGTAATTAAAATTCTTCGCGGTAAAGCACATAACGTCGTTGTTTTGCGCTGGCTTTACTTCAGTGAGCCAGACGGATACGTGGGAAAACGGCATCATCCACCATTGCTGGTTGTGCCTTTCGCGCTTTCGAACTTGATAGTTAGGGCGCTCATCACGCAAACAATACGAGTGATTAATATTGTACACTAAAGGTTTGACATTTTCACGAGGCATTGTAGTGAAATAGCAAATATTATTCTTAACGTAATTTCTACTAGAAGTAATGAAAATAATTATTGAAATTTAGTTTTCATATTTTTTCTTATATCGAGTATAATATGATTGTATTACTGTCGAATTGGATTATATCTGTAATCACAGCATATGTTTGTGTGTGTGTGTAAATAAATAAATCTTAATCTAAGATACCTGTATACATCGTTCGTATTCTTGCTATTTAAAAAGGCTTGTATACTACTTACTTATAAATCTGGCCAATGCATTAACCACTAATCTATAGATATAACCCTTTGCCGCATCTAGCAATAAAAGTCATAAGAAGTCAGTCGAGCAGCGATGCAGCATCTTCCTTTGTTCCATTCCGTTCCTTTACTATCTGCTTTGCAATAAAATCTCTCCCCAGAGCTAAAATATCAAATGTGCAAGGATTTATACCTAAGAAAACTTTAATATGTCACGGAACTGTCTGTCTGTCACACAAAGGAAATCTTGTATAATGTGAAAGTGGGACTTTATTTTAAAGCCAGCTGCGCCTATTTCTAGTCACTTATTTTTCCGTTTCCATATACTTCGGTGTCTATTGCAAATCTTGATAGATAAGAATTTATCCAAATTTAATTTATTTTCATACATTGAAAAGATTAAAAAAAATATCTAATAGTTAGACAACTATTTGACATTTTAATTAGTATTTATAGTCGAAGTCGAACACCGGTTTTTACGTATGCTATATACGTAAAAGCCGGAGTCACATAGTTACTTTATAAAATGAGGACGTCGTATGGAGGTAATTATCTAATTATTTATAATATACACATATTTTATACAATAATAAGTATTTTAAAGAACCAGCAAAGGCTTTGCGGCAAGTTATTTTATCTGAAATTATTGAAACTTACATTAATATTTAATAATAATTAACATGTCAAAATTAAAGATATTTGATTTAATTAAATGCTAACTGTTTTAATGACAGCAATAGTCTAAGAAGTATGGTGTTTAAATAAAACACTTACCGGATTCAAACGTCATTTATATTAATAATAGCAAATATATTCTGCCTATATTTCGCGTTTTAAACCGATAAAAGTGTTTCACAACTTTTGTAAATTCGTACAGACATTACTGAAGTGTAGTGTTTACTGATTTGGGTTCTTGGCCTTTGAATTTCAGTATAAACCAAATAATTATGACACATCTAAAATCATTTTCTTTAACGATATGTAATAATATTTTCTAATTGATAAGGAGTTGAAATATAAATAAGGAACTCAATATACCCACTTAGCCAATTTAACGATTGCGACTTATCGTTGGAAAATTCGTTAATCGATTTCAAACTTGTTCGCACTTATAACGGCTCTTAAACATTGGCCGCTTCTCACACCGTAAACCCCTAGCCGATTGTTAACTGTATTGAAAAACTTATATTATAAATAAAATAACTTAATTTAAAATGTACATTTTTTAAAATATTTTTTTGAACGCCATATTGTTAATAACATTCTCCACGCTTTACGAACAATGTAATGAGTAATCTTTTAGTGAAAATTGTCTATTGTTTACGCGAGTAGTACACATTTAAATAAAACACTTTAACAGTTTAAAACACGATATATTTTAGTTAAACTTGTTTGAAAAATAATTTTAACTACGGCCCGACGTTTCGGAGGCTTTGCAGCAGCCGTTGTCACGTCTCCCCGTGACCACGATTTTAAACCGTTAAGGTGTTTTATTTAATTTTTAGTGGTTAGAGGCGTTTATTTACGCAATCAATATTTTTGTTTATGTTTAATTATATTAACTATATCAACATATACATATAGAATCTTATTTAGACTTTAGTTTTTTCCTACATACATTCTTTTTTACTAATAACCTCAAAGTCAACTACGATATAATTGTCTGTTATTATAGTAATGACACATTTAAATAAATTACTTTTAACGGTTTAAAACGGTTAAATTATTTATAATTTATTTTATTTACAGCGCAACGTTTCGAATACCTTACAGACAGCTGTAGTCACGGGTGTGTCATATATTTCGCGTTTTAAACCGTTAAATTTGTTTTATTAAAATCTACGATACTTCTTGTTTGTAGTAGCTAATCAGGGGAATCAACCTTTATAAAAGAAAGGTAGATAAGTATTTATAACGACATTTTCTAGACGAAACTAATTTGAATTCCTATGCTTAAGCCTCAATCAAGAACCGCTGATGATACCATCAAAGATATTCAATTCCTAAGCCCTCCATTGAAATCGTCGCTTTGTGATGAGACCTACACCAGTCTAAAAGCAACCTTTGAAGTTGTTAACCCAATGCCAGGTTGGTCATAGTTAAATGGTATAGCTATCACATCACACACATTCACTCTATCATATACTGACTAGTATGTCTATATAATTATGTAGTGTTGTCTAACGGTATAAAGTGAGTTCAGAGTTAATTTTCAACTGTTACAAGGAAACTTATAAATAGTCGATTTGAACTAATAAAACTATATGTAGAGTTTTCAACAAATTAGGTTTAAAACTATTATATCAATTATAATTAAATATATCTACAGATATATTTAGAGCTGAGATTTGAACTCTAGGATATCTTTTAGATTCTATGATTTTGCTTTAATCCTTTTTTTTGTTAATATTCTCGTACCTCGATTGTACACACAATGCTTGTATCATACAGACTACGTGAAGATCTGGGTTCAATTCCCAACAAAAAACTGTTTTCTAGAACAAGCCTGATCATATTGTGAATGAACAAACAACTGGGGTTACCGTACTAAATTCATAATTTATATCGATAGTGATATCTCAAACAAACATTACAATAGATTACAATGTCTTAATGCAAACCGGAATATCTACAAGCTACAATAATGTTTTCCTTCCATCTAGTATTCCCTTTGTAACGCGAACGTATGTCTACATATATAATTTTCATCAAACTAACTGCCTCCTTTGAATTACTCGCAAGTTACACATGTTTCTCGAGAACCTAGATTTTCCTTACGACTCTTTTCCATTTTCTTGAGTATTAATGTGATTGTTTTTAAATTCATTTGTTTATTTATGTTAGAGGTTATTTTATTTGTTTATTTTGAACAATGAAAAAAGTAATGGCAATCCTTGCTTTATTCAACACAGCTGCTATGAAAAAGGTTTTTTTTATTTATTATACTAATTTAAAAAAATCGCATATTTATATAAAAAAATACATAAACCGGTTGCCTTACAACATAGACCAGCTCGTAAAAACCTTCCTTCAATGGAGTGAGCATCTGGCTTCGACTCTCGGCATCTCTTCGACTTGGGCCAAATGATTGTAGTCCAAGCCGAGGAACCGATGACCCTCTTCGGGGCGTCCGGGAAACAGGGCTAGTATTAGAGGATTTGGGTTCGTGGGATATTGGCGTATTTCGTCAAAACAAATTCCGGTAGAAATATTTCCGGATGCTCGTACTACTTAATTATTAATTAATTTAATTTAGTAACAGAGCGGTGTAAAAGACGCCGCAGAGCCTGTACGCCCGCGGCCCTTGCTCTGAGGTTCGCCTAAATGTTTTAACATAATTTTCTGAAGTCCCAAAATTTTAAATTCAAATAATTCGCCGAACAAATGTATGGCAATTTAGGCTCGATGTTAACGAATGAGTTTTGTTTGAATGATTTTGCCTTCTTTAATTTCAATTTCAATGCTTAATAATAAACTATTAAATAAAACACTTTAACGGTTTAAAACGCGATTTTTTTTTTTTTTCCCCTTACTTATTTTTTGTCTAACTAATAATTAAACCTTAAAGTGTTTTATTTAAATCTGCACTTTGGCGCAGCAGTTAAAAAAGCACTTTCAGAAAATTATAAACATTAATGTTTTATTTACTTATCTTTAATTATTCAATGTTTTCTTATGATTTTCGTTATGTTTGTTCGTATCGTTTAGAGGTCTAACGTGTTGTCATGCATTCCAAGATCTTAGGGTAACATACCTAGATGAAACTATTGATTAACACCGTAATGTCAGACTCAAATATGTGTCTGGGCATTGCTGACTGCATAAGAAAACGCCTGGTATAACTTGTCTTATCTTTTGTATACCGACAAAAAGCATTTTAGTTTGATCCATAATAATTTTTAAACAAATGAAACGAATGTTGACACTAGGTAAAATTATCAACAAACAATTTCAATTAAATGAAGGTCTGAAACGTTAGTGCACAGTATATTTAACAGCGGTTCAAATCAAAAGTTTAAAGTTACACAACTGTACATTTCCGCGAGGTGAAATTAAAAGAAATTCAAACACTATTCCCCTGGGTCTCGACAAATACGTGCTTTTTCTTTTGCCGACTCAGCTTATTGCTATAAGGCATCTGTTAGATTGAAGAATCGAAGCGATAATATTTCAAAAGAAATAAACCACGAAAGATCTTTAATGTTGGTTTTATGTGATCATTTTTTATATACTAAATTATAATAATTAAGATCAAGTTCTATGTAACTTTAAGTTTTCTTAAACTCTTATAACAGATATCAATTTTAAAAGTGTTTGTTGTATGTACTATCACTGTGATAAAACTAAAATTTATTTGTTTTGATAGTTAAATAAAAAGACGATATGTCCAAGCGCAGAAACATTTAATTAGGATGCATTGTCTACCTTTTTTGTCAATAAATATTGGAAATACTAGAATCAAATAAAAATTCCTTCCTAACACTTCCTATATAGCAAAAGCTTTACTTCTATATTGGATGTTGGTAGACACGTGTCGAGTGGAAACTAAGAGACAATTCCACGTTTTTCCGAGAAAAACATTCCACTGCCGGAACCTTTCCGAATATTTACATAACCTTCAAATAATAGTCGGGAAACAGTTTTCCTATTATTGCATTACATATGAACCAGAAATTTATTAATATTAACAGAATATCATGTTTAAATCCATCGATAACAAAAGATGTATGAATATAATATTTCTTCGAGAATAATCGAACTGGCCGCATTGGCCGACAAAAGTTGTTTGAAAAACCATATCTATCATGTTTAGCGGCCAAATAAATTATTATACAAAATCATATTTGTCGTGTAATTTAAAAATAGAATGTCCGGTATAGATCTTATTCGCAACATGGCGACCAAAGAGGTAACTTACGAAAATTTTAATTTAAATTTCGAAAAAAAAAACATTGTTGTTATTAGTTGGTCGTTGTTTCGTCACTGGTTTTCGAAGTTCCGAATTGTACCTACTAAAAGCTTATATATGCATACGTGACAATTAAGTAATAAAAGATACCCACTAGTAGTGCCTACTAAAAACTTGAACATTGAACTTAAATACGTTATATACGATATTTTAAAATGGTTTGGGTATAAAACTGCATAAATTGCTGCTTTAATTACCAGTAAAAAGTACTATCATTTACATGTTAAAATATTCATTAATTGTGCAATCGTACATAAATATGATAATTTATTCTTATGATAAAATTACTATAATTAAATAATTTACTGACCTGTTTACATATTACCAACAATACAAATATCTCGATCCTGCGACGATCAGTGTAACGTACGTAATGTTAGTAGATAGATAATGTAAGAAGAATATACCTACATGATAAATTCCTTTTTTACAACGTCGAAATACTGTTCTTTATATGGTACTACGGGACATTAGTTTATGTTGGTAAACTTAAATAGATTTATGAGCTTCATGAAAATACAAGAGTATATGCCCCATGCCCCACTCAGGGAAAGTGGCTTATACAGTACTGTAATAAAATGATACCTTTTGACGGGCCTATTGGTCTATGTATTGCTAATAATTTACCGGTCGTGAACGCGACCCACACTGGATACTGAACTTGCTCTTCGTCTGAAAATCTACGATACGAAATCAGTGGTAGTAGAAGGCTGTCCTTCCAGACGAAAAGCCTTGAAGTTAATAGCGAATCAGTTTCAACCTGTGGATTTTCGAATATCCAAAGGCAAAATAAGTTTACAGTTTATTTAGACGTATATAGTTTGAATACCCTTGACACATACTCAAGGGTATTTTACCTTACATCAAATGGACTCCATGGTTCCTGTCCTCTTCTATAATAAAAACCCCTATCCACTTAACTTTATAAGACTTTCAACCCATCAAGTGTGCCACAAATTAAGGTTAATATATCCCCGGATATCGACTTCGGAATCTAGAGTTTTATCAAGTTGATCGAAGTTAGTCTACACTTCGGAATAGTGAACTGCGCTAGACGCTACTTCTGAACTAAGTGTCTACTACATTAGTTTCACTTCTTTCTACTTGTTGTTTTACGTGATTTTACACTCTCAATTTATTCTTATAATCTTTACAACTTACTTACTTTAGAAATCTAAGTACTTAGGTGTAAAAAAAGTTATTTAGTTATCTTTCTTTCCCGGGACAATTTTTTTAACAAAATAAATTAAAGCAATCGTTGGTTTTAATAAACTCTGCTTACACATTATAAACCATTTCACAATACATCGCTCGATTTCAGTTAATTGTAATGTACGTAATAAAAACGTTAGATAATTTACAATGTAACGGAATTTTCCATTTTACAGTATATACAGGGTGTTAATGGAACAGTTTTGAAAACTATAAGGGCAAATTAGGGCAAAAGGTGATATGGTGCTATTTATTTTCATTTATTTCAAGATTTTTTTCAAATTTAAATACGGTATGAAATTACCGTTCAGCCAAAAGCATTATACCTAACACCCGCAAAACGTTACGTGAACACTATAATTTAAGTAGGTTAGGTATTTTTTATTTTCGCGTATAGTTGTAATATTCGAAAAAATTATAATACAACTCAAAAAATAAGAAAAACCACAACCGCAATAAAACTGCTAACTAGATGGCCAGCAACGAGAGGTCCCTACTTCTCCATAAATTCTCAACCCTCTTCGCTTACCAAAAGTAAACTAAATAAATAACATAATGAGATACTCGGTTACAAATTCCAAGATTTTTAAATAAAACTAACACACCACGAAATGTCCAATTAAATAACACAAAAAAGAAACCAACAAAATGTAAATAAAAACAATTTAGAGAAATGAAAAACAAAACTAACTAAACACTAAAAAACGAGATAATTACGAGTTCCTAAAATTACAGGAACGTGATACGCAAAAATGTTTACAGGCACTAAACAACATTTAAAAAGTAGTAGAATAGGTATAGGTATGTACCTCAAACACTCGAATATCGGTAAACTATAATATCGATAAACCACTATTTATTTTTCCGATAAATTTATTTGTTCCATGTACATACTTCTTATTAAAATAAAACACTTATAACGGTTTAAACGTGAAATGTATTCGTTAATTTGAAGTTACAATTTATTTAACAACAAGCCCTTCTTTCATAAACCACGGTTACTGCAAGCACCTAAAACTCCGTTTCATACTTAAATAAATTGTAAATAAGTTAATCTTTATCATTTTAAACTTAACTCAACAACCCTAATAACATTAAATACAGACAATACTTACTTCTTATTTTATCTTTAATTATTAATTTATAAGGAATAATTTTAAGCCTTTCTTTAGTTAGTTGTAAAAACATAAACCTATCTTATTAAACTTACTCTGTTTTTTTATCGACACTTTATAAAAACAAAACGGCAACACCGACTCGTTGATATTAGCCGCCGTACGCGCCGAAAAAGCTAGCTCGGTAAATTCCGACAAAGAGTGTCTAGTCCACGCCCCCTCACCTGATATAGTCGAAAAGCGTGTTGGCATCCTTTTTTAATATTGTATTATTTTTAGTTGCGATTTAACTTGACCTTGATGGACGTCGTCACGCGTCTTAAGGGTTTACGTATGTTTAAGTGATTGATTGTAAATTCTACAGATAAGTTATTCTTAGGTGGATGTGTAGTGTCTAATAGTTAATAATTACTGCAAGTGTATAACGATACATACATACGAGTCCGGTACATTTTGCTGTGATCACGACATCAGTTATTCAGTATTCAATATCTTTATCTTTCACGTAAGTAAATAGTTTTAACATAATAATATGATCTAAATGTAAGTTTTTTGTTAAGTTGCTTATTTATTTGCTGTATTTTATGTTATTGTACGTATGACATGTAGGTTTTGTTTTTTTTTCGTCTTGAGTACTTCGAACAAACGCAAAACAATTTGTATCAGTGTCCACTTTTTACCACAAGATAGGCACAATAAACGTAAAAACGATTCATCTATTAATACGACTATTTACAAAACGTATTGCAATATGCTTCAGGGCTTACGCTGTACATTTTATCTCGTATTAAAAACTTTGAAAAAAATCTGGAAATAAATGAAAATGAATACCATAAAACACCTTTTAGCCCCTAATATATGGCCTCATAGGGTTTCAGAACTGTTCCATTTACACCCTGTATATTTCGTGTGACTTCTAAGGTACAGAGCTACGTAAGCAAACTTGAGCTATACGTAAAAATATAACTACATTTACAACCACTCCACAAATTAGGTCGTACAACAGACGAGAAGAACTGAAGGGCCTTTGTCTATTTACTTTCGTTTTGTGATTTTTTTCTTTTCGTTAAGACCTAAATAATATAAAATTCGAAGCAGCTCTAACAATACATATTAATATTAAAGAAAGTGGTTGTTATAGTTATCTACATTCAGATATAAAGCACTGCTAGTGAGGAAATTCTAAGCTATAACCATTACACACGTTTGATATGTTTCTTATTTAGCACTCTTTTTGGAAAGAAATAACAGCATTTTTTATGCTGAAGTGCTATACCGTGCTATAGAAAAAAAACTTATTATGTGTATACGTTTCTGAGTTATGAAGTTATAAATTTGAAGATGTTTCCGTACATACTTCGCTTTGGCTTTTGACAGAGTCGGGTATAACGTTAGCAAAGGAAATGAGTTATAAACATTGTATCATAGGTTCCATTAACACCCTTACATGATTATAAACCTTTTTAACCGTTCTAAACATACTATCTGTAGTTTACGCGAGTAGTACACATTTAAATAAAACACTTCAACGATTTAAAACGCGATATATTTTAGTAAAACTTATTTGAACATTATTTTAACTATTGCCCGACGACGTTCGGGAGAGAATGCGTTGTCTCCCCGCCAAAGCAGACCATGGCGGCTGCACAGCATCGAAAGCATTAAAATAATTTTGAATTAAGTTTAACTAATTAATATCGCGTTTTAAACCGTTAAAGTGTTTTATTTAAACAATCTAAACACATTTGAAACCATTTGGTTTAATAAAATTTCGTTCGTCACTTCTACAGAAGGACAAGCTGTGGAGCGTGCCATTTGGATTCAGTCCGTGGGTTGGTGAAAGTCAAAAGCCAAATTAAGTCGAGAGCCTATTCTTAGTGCGAATGTAGTAAGCTACATTGCTTATCCTCCTCTGTGATAAAAAGTGAAACCAATAAGAACATACAAATTGCTTATTAAAATGCGAAGACTCCCACGCTAATGACGCGTCTAATAAAAGAAATGATTTTCTTGTGCGACATTTTCATAAGAAGTGTTGTACTTTACTCGAGCGGGACAACCAATTCCTCGTATGCAAATTAGTCACGTACGTTAGCTTTAAAAATAGAGACTGTTGGATAAAAATAGAATTTTATTGCCATGTCATCTGTTGGCAAATTGATATACTATTTCTATTATTCTTGCTTAAGGATCGTGAAATATTTTTAACGTGATTTCAAATGTAACATGCTATTGTATATATTTACTCTTATAACAATTTTTAACCTTATATATACTTTTGAAATCCTTAATATTTACACATGATGGCATTATATTTAAATTGAAAATCGATTTAAATTAAAAAAAAATTAAGACACGGACAGGACTTGAACCGGAATTTACATCGCTGCTGTTGTTATAACCAATTGAGTAATCTAATTAAAACATTTTAACGGTTAAAAACGCGATATATTAGTTATTAACTAATATATCGCGTTTTAAACCGTTAAAGTGTTTTATTTAAATGTGTACTACTCGCGTAAACCATAGACAGTATCCAATTGAGTAATCGTCGATTTTTTTTCAACTTGATTTTTACGCCACTTATGCAATGTGATTTCAAACTTAACTCGCTTAATTACCTTATCAATTACAGCCATGGTAACGACAAAATCGCGCAGCGTTTTAAACGTGTTGGGTCGTAGTTAAAATAAATTTATGAAAATATTTTGCGTTTTAAACCGGTAAAACTGTTTTTTATGTGAAATGAAATTACAATTATTTTAGAAAAAAAATATTACCAAAGCACGACTTGTAAAAGGCTAAACTTTTAACAACCTATTCTTTCATCTGGGTTTTTTAGACCTTATACCAAAAGTTTATAGAAGTGTAGTAACTTCTATAAACTACTGCTATAAACGACTAACTGATGCCGACAGCTTAACTGTCACTATAACTCATTCTTTGGATTTATGTTTGTCAAAGATGGATAAATTGGGAAAGACTAGCTTTGACTGACTCTGCCAGCAGAGTAACGACACAAAACCATCAAAATACAAATTACCGGCGGCTATTTTGCAAACCTTCTAGTTATTTACATATAATCATTATATAGCAAAAACAACAGTACTTATCATATCGCACTTGAATTACAATTAATATTACATTTGTTATATCATTGTCAAAGGCTACTTATAATTATTCAAAACTTCAAAAAGTCAAATGTTAATTCGCCTTTTCCACTGCGAGGTTCCCGAGAAAATTCTCAGAAAGTTATGAATGCCGGTAGGTGCTAAAACACTCGGAGCGTGAAATATTGAGCGAATCAATGCTCATGGCCGCCTCCGAGGAATAAGCCGTATATCAGACTTCGAGATGCGAAGAAGCCTCCCATAAGACCTCATTACTGTGTCTGTGTCTATTTTTGAAACGTCGTTATGCTAACGACGTTTCAAAAATAGACACATGTTCTTATACCAGCTAGACCTGAATAATTTGTTTGTTTGTATGTTTGAACGCGCTCATCTCGCATTGCGTAACTTCTGGTTCAAATTGAATAATTGTTTAAATTGGTTAGAGCTTATATCGAGGAAGGCTATATGCGATGCGACTTACAAGAGCAAAGAAACGAAGGAAATGTGTGAAAAAAAGGGGAAAAAATATTTTTCCTTGTGGGTTGCCGTTGCGTACGGTAAACAGTACGCTAAAGTATTTGTCTATCTCTTAAGATTAACTTGGGACGACGGCGTTGGGTAACAGCTATAAAGTTATAGCTGTTACCCAACGCCGTCGTCCCAAGTATAAACCACAGGTTTTCAAAAAAAAAAACGAAGTCGCTTACTTACTCAGCCAATGTATGTATATGATCGAAGTTTGTATATTTTCTATTTAATTGATACACACTAATTGGCATTATTTATCTCTTCTCGTGTGTTTTTTAAACACGACAGTTTCTAAAATTCCGGTCTTTGAAAACTATAATTACATTCTGCCCTATTGCCCACTTAAGGGGAACGGAATTTAGTTTTTTTGTTTTTAATAATATTAACATAAACCAGTAATTTAAGTAAAATTAAAACAGTGGCAACTTCTACAGCAGGAGCCATTCAGTACGTTACGAAGAAGTAAGTTATGTGCGTGTGTAAATGTGTGCATATACATATATATTTATATCAGCAAGTAGATTATAGGCGGGACTTGAATCCGGGATACTCGTCTCAGTATCCGTATAATAATATACTGCCTCTAAAACACAAATTATGTAGCAAATAAAATTGGCATTGTACATAAATCTAAGCTGTATAAAATATGGGGCAGAAAGTTTAAAGTCGTTAATGTCGGGGATTCCCCAGGGATGCACGGGTACAAGTAAATCTACTAACGGAAATAAAATCCGAGATTCACTCTCTGGGGTGCAGATGCGTTCACGGGATTTGGAAAATGCAACTTGGATCTCAATTACGTATAACTTCCTAAGCGTTTTCAGTTAAGTCATTAACTCGGATGTTTAGGTATTTAGTACTTACTTAACTACATCTTTAATATTATTACTATTAGACTATTTTTATTAACATTAGACGGACTTGTTGGTGTAATGGTGGTAATGTATCCTTAGTAAACAACGGGTTTTGGGTTCGATCCCCACCGGGTCTAACATTTTTCTAATCAATTTATTACTTCTGTGAAACGTTTCGGACTGCGTCTGTAAATCTGGATATTAAATGCGTTGAAGGAAATATAGAAAATCGAGGTCACGAACCTTCCACAGATGAAAAGGCCGTGAAGTTTAATCTTGTTTCGGTGTCAGTTTGTAGATTCTCTAATATCCGAAGCCAAAATAGGTTGACATCACATCTTGTTTGGATGTTGTATAGCTAAAAATACCATCAAGTGGGCCCCATGCATGTTTGTCTTAATTATGTTAAGGTAAGAGTCAAACGTGTGTACCTACAGTCTGTCGACAGATGTCAAAACATCGCGCGGCTCTAGTTTCAAACTCAAATACTCGAATAATAATGATCATAATTTAATCAACTTGGATCTTAAATTCAAACTTCCTTGTATTTTCAGTTAAGTCACCTCGAAACCGACACATTTGCCTGGAATAGATAGCTTGTGAGCGATAAGGCCGCCCATTGCAATCTATATTATTCGTAGTATATAAGTCTCTTTTTTACTTTTTATGTACATTGCGGAATTAAGTATTAATAATAAATAAACTCTGCCCAATTCTCCATAAGACCTAAAATAATAAATTTACGTAGCGTAAGATGTTTTGACCATGGATTAAATAACAATAATAATGTAAATACTGTCTATAGTTTACGCGAGTAGTACACATTTAAATAAAACACTTTAACGGGTTAAAACACGATATATTAGTTAAACTTATTTGGAAATGATTTTTAACTTCGGCCCGACGTTTCGGATGCTTTGCAGCAGCCGGTCACGGGGAGACGGCTGCTGCAAAGCATCCGAAACGTCGGGCCGAAGTTACACAACACACGCACACAATTACAATGAACTAAAAATAATAATAAGATCTATAAAGTATGGAGTGTAATGCGATTAAGCGATCTCTTATATTTATATACTTAAAGGTATACAAAAAGAAAAAGACAAAAGAAGATCGTACCTAGAAGCAATTGCTCTTTAGTTAATCCATTAGAGATGGGGTCGATTACGAGTTAATGCAATGTGTAAACAGGCTGTGATCGATGACGTCATCACTCTTTCGACAAATGTGTTGTTCATTGGATAAGCGCTACAACTACGGCTATGGGAATGTTTTTGTAAAGTTCTTCAAATAGACAATATTGATAAAAAAACGCATGTACAGTGTGATTTGTAAATTTAGTTAAAGTACGTTTTTAAAGTTTTCAATAACAACTTGAAACTTATTTTGGACTAAAATATACCTACAATAAAAAAAAATGTAAATTCCACCTTATCACTTACGAATTGAGTTCTGCAAGTACCACCCGTGTCTTAAATGTTTTTCAATCTCCTACTACTACTGGTTCGAATTCAGAGATATATTTGTGTTAGCGAAGTAGCGAAGTATGGTAGCTAAGAAGCATCGGGAAATGTGGAAAACACGGAAAGAATTAATTATTAATCTATGCGGGCTTCCGTTGCGTTGTTCGGTTTAAAATTCGCAAATATATGTACGGAATAATGATTCCTCCTAAATTTATCTAAAAAAAATGTCTACGAAAGTATATGTCTGTCTATTAAGATTAACTAGAGAGAGGAGGTCTACACAAAAACCGCGGGCACAGCTATTAAAACTTTAAAGACCAAATCCACTATTTAAGAAACGTAGATTGGCTTGTGGTAGCGCAAAGCGATACAATAAAAGAGAGTATTATAGGAAAAGCCGACCTTTTAAATTTTCCATTATCAGTACACGGAGTCCCCTAAGCGAATGCGTATTAACTTCCTCCGAGCCAATAAAAAAGCGAAAGCTGAACTGCGATTACTGTGTTTAAGCCACTTTCGAAGCACTTCGCTTATCTGTAGGCTATTAGTCTGTTTGAGAAACATTTTCGCTAAATGCAGCTACAATTTACGCTTCAGGGTGACCATGATATCGAGAAATATCTTCTCGTATTCGAGGATACGAAAATCGAAAATATAGTTTATTGAAGGAGTGTGGCGAAGATTTCATATTTCTTTTGTAGTATGCAAATTTATTTCATTTCTTGAAGAATCAATATAAGTTTTTGACATTCTTAGAGATATAGTAGAAAAAGGAAAACCCTTTGGGTTTATTATCATTGAATACAAATAACACAAAATGTACCAGACAATCAAATAAATTAAGCTGTTTGTTTATTTCAAGCAGCACTAGGTTTTAAACTTGTTAAAATATTTGAGTCCTCATATATTAATCAAAATATTTATGAATTGAATTCTCGAAATTGTCTATAATTGAGTACGCAGTGTATAAATACGCTGTTAAAACGAGTGTTGATATTCAGTCATTAGTACGTTATGATCATCTGTGAACATTATTTTCCTTTTAAGTAGAAAACCTGCGTGCTTTTAGAAAACACACATTTGGTTTTCTTTAAAAGCAGTCCAGAATAAATAAGAAGCTTAGTCAATCTTTTAACGACATGTTAGTTCTGATAGTAGGAATGATAGTTTAAGAGTTGCACTAAATAATAATAAATTACTGACACCAAGAAAATAAAAACAAAACATTACCTGAGTACATTTAAAAAGCTTAGTGTGTTTTGTTTATTTACTAGCCGTGTCAGCGACTTCGTCTGCGCAGAGTAGTTATTTTAGGCATTTAAGTTTGTTTTTGCAAACATTATAAATTATAGCAGTTACCAACGATATCGTCCGCGCCCGTCATTCTTACAAGGTAATCTTAAAAGATAGATATTTTTTAGATCATTTAAAGAGAAATCATTATTTGGTACATAATTTTTGAGTACCTTGAACCGTTTTCGCAGCAAACGCATCGAAAACCCAGCAAGATGAACCAGTAGTTCCTGAGATTAGCGCGTTCAAACAAACAAAAACACTCTTCAGCTGTATATATTAGTATAGATGTAAATAACTTTATTAATTATAAATACCACAGGAATGGTTTAATTACTTTAAAAAAAGTTGTGCGTAAGAAAAGCGTTGCCCGCGTTAATAAAAACCACGAAAAGTTGTTTACCTCAAAAAAATCTTCACAGTTTTATGGGAATGTCAAATAATATCGACGTTTTAGGTTTGACACGTCAAGGTAAACACGGAAGCGAAATCAGGGACAAATCTGACAGAATAATTCATTAGCTCTTTGTCTACATTATTTATTCTCCTCTTCGATTTAAAGACGGGACGTTTTCAATTTGTCAGCGAGTTCTTGCCGGAGTCTTGTTTTATATTTATTGTGATGAAACTTCTTGAAATAATGTACAGGAGTAGATTCAAAGTCAAAAGTCAAAGTTTCACGTAAATTTAAATAAATGAACATATTATACGAGCAACTATTTCACACATTCATATAATTTAAGATTAAAAAACACATAACACCGTCTTTAGTTTACGCGAGTAGTAGTAGTACACATCTAAATAAAACACTTTAAAGGTTTAAAACGCGATTTAAATATTATTCCGAAATATATCCCCGTGACCACGCCTGCAGGAAAGCATCCTAAACGTTGGGCCGTAGTTAAACTTATTTGAAAATAATTAAATATATACCGCGTTTTAAACCGTTCAAATCTTTTATTTAAATTAGTGACATAAATAAGTTTGAGTCTGAGCTTAATTGTTATTTGATCGGGACAGATTATTTCAGGATTTTAAGAAAAGTTTGTAACGTAATTCAAAAATTAAATTTTTATTTATAAATACGTTCTTGTCAAATTAAAATTACTTGCATATATTAAACTTCAAACTGTATATAATGAGTATCAGATAACACGGCTTTCGATGTTCTTTGCGACTCTAATTTTAGACGCAACGCATTGCGTTAAGCGCGAAGTCTCCAGCGCTCGAGTCTCACGAAAATAATTTTTTTTGGTCAGGCAGGGTACAGAAAGCCTATAAACTACACTTGCAAAGCCGTGTTTAAGCGCGTTTCGGTTTCAGCTCCTGGATTTTCGAAAATCCAAAGCCAAAATACAAGACCACAGTGCATCTTGTTGAGATGTTATATGACTAGGGTATTTGAGCTCGAGATAATCTCATTAATCTGTCCTCTATCATGAGAAAAGTATTTACGAATACTAAAATAATAAAACTATACTAAATACTGTCTGTTTAAGGCGAGTAGTACACATTTAAATGAAACACTTTAACGGTCGAAAACGCGATATGTATTAATTAAACTTATTTGGAAGTTATTTTAAATACTTACGTTTTGTATGCTTTGCAGTCGTGGTCACGGGGAGACTATACTGTAGTCTGACGACAAAGTAATATGTATAATGTGCCGTAATATGTGTGTTTCGTAATTCATACATATTACGGAATCGCGAACAGTTTCATTTCAACATAATTTGTATTCAGTGAGTCGAATCGTTGTTTCGAATAGATTAACTTGATATTATTTAGTTTGATTGAAACATTTGAGCGTGAATGTTATCGCAGATTGTAATGTTGCATAAAAGCATAATGTTCAGTCAAATTATTTGCTCCAAGTGTTAATGAGATACATTTTGTAGGTAGCATGAACTAAGTCAACAATATCAACGCGCAGAGATAGTAATTTATAGATTACTAGAATTGATTTAGATGTTATGGTCAAGATACCATCAAGGTCTGAATATCATCTGTGTTGGAAATTTCAAACTTTTGTTCTGTTAACAATTTATTTGTTTTCACCATCTTAAAGTTACCATGAGATATCTGCCTACCTATATGCCTTACGTCGGCAATATGTATTTGTGAGTTGTGTGTCTTATTGGCTGTGAATACAGCTGTTCCCGCGACTTCGTCCGCGTGGGATAGTGATTGGGGAGAATTTTTAATTATTTAGGATGTTTTAATTGTATAGGATAGGCGAATTTAGGGAAGCCAATCTATGTTTTTTGTGTTTCTTTTTCCCCCCCCCCCCCCCCCCCCCCCCCCCCCCCCCCCCCCCCCCCCTCCTTCCCCCCCCCCCCCCCCCCCCCCCCCCCCCCCCCCCCCTTTTTCTTTCCCCAAAAAATTTTTTTTTTTTTTTTTTTTTTTTTTTCCCCCGATTTAGGGCAGCCAATCTTTTTTTTTTTTTTTTTTTTTTCCCCCCCCCCCCCCCCCCCCCCCCCCCCCCCCCCCCCCCCCCCCCCCCCCCCCCCCCCCCCCCCCCCCCCCCCCCCCCCCCCCCCCCCCCCCCCCCCCCCCCCAAACCCCCCCCCCCCCCCCCCCCCCCCCCCCCCCCCCCCCCCCCCCCCCCCCATCCTTTCTCCCCTGGAGGGGTTTAGGAATAAACCCCTATTTGAGATTAAAAATATGCCTATGTCCTTTCTCAGGCCCTAAAATATCTATGTACTATTTTATTTAAATCAGTTCAGTAGTTTCGGAGTTAAAGCCGGACAGACAGACAGACAGACAGAGTTACTTTCGCATTTATAATATTATTAAAATCTATAATTTAATTTAAAAATCGAAAATAAATTAAAAAAAATTTTTTGACTCGAGCAGGACTTGAACCGGCATCGTCAGCGTTCCGTGCTGTTGCTCTGTCCTGTCCAAGTCCTGCCCGAGTCGATTTTTTTTTTTACAATTTATTTTCGATTTTTAAATTGTATAGTGCCTTCATGTTCAAAAACATGTAAAAAATAATAAAGTTTTCAAATCTATAATTTATTTAAATGAAAATTTATAAATAGTAAAAAATAAATAGAAGAATTATTAAAATCGGTCTTTAGTATTTTTGAGGTTATCCGTTACATACAAAAATACAAACCTTTCATCTTTATAATATTAGTGTAATTAGCTGTTACCCACGATATTCGTATCCCGTCGTATGCGTCCCGTCGTTTGGATCGTTCTTGCAAGTTAATCTTAGAAGATAGACATATAGCGTCCCGGTTTTTTTTTAACATTTAAAGGGAAAACATTCTTTCATACACCATTTTTAGATATCTTGAACCGTTTTCACAGCGTACGCATCTTAAACCTACAGAGATGAAAACTTTCCCCCGTTTTGTTCTCATTTCTCGCTGTGTCTTCGCTTATATTAGCCACATCGCAATGTATATATAGCACATAACCTTCCTCGATAATTGCTCTTACCAACACAAAGAGAATTTTTCAATTCGGACCCGTACTTCCTGAGATTAGCACGTTCAAACAAACAAACAAACTCTTCAGCTTTATATAATAGTATAGATTCATTTGCTAATAACGCTAAATAGCTTATCAAAGGCTTGACTCCATCAGGCTAGAAGAGAAAGCGCGGAAGATTGTTCAGGAGATGGTAGGAAGACAGTTGGCGCATTGTTCAAAAGGCAGAACAAAGTGACACGTAAGACGTTTAACCTTTAATGTAAAATCTTAACAATTGAATGTCAATAAATGGTTTTCTATATATATTTTTCCCTTTGTTTTGTTAAATGATTATTAATTAATCTTAGCAGGTTTTGCTAATTATTTATCATTGTTCACTCTTAAGCATATGTCAAATCAAATGTTATTTTTTCAGCTTCTATCTAGTCTCTCGTGTTAAATGTAATGTTTTCTACCCACATACATGAAATGACAGGAAAAACTGGCTTTGTTTTACTTTTGATGAAGCATTTAATTGAATAAAACACTTTAACGGTTTAAAACGCGATATATATGAGTAAAACTTATTCAGAGATTATTTAAAAACAGCCCGACGTTTCGGATGCTCTGCAGCAGGGGTACTTTATGACGATGGGGGTCACGGGGAAACTAAAAATTAAAAACTACTCGCTATAGACAGTATTTAACTACTCGCTAGCTAAAATATATCGCGTTTAAAACCGTTAAAGTGTTTTATTCAATCATCAGTTGAATCGTTTGAAGTTCAATTTTGTAATAATATTTCCGTTATATAAAATGGCTTACGAATTACGATGAGATACGATAAAAAAACGCGTTATTTAACTAGAAACAATAGTGTCTGAAAGTACAACAAAACGCAACATAATTCAATGAGTCGCCGACAGGTGGTTCCGAGTTACAGTCGCCGCAACTTTACAACTTAAACTTTTACAAAAGACTTAAACGGATTTAGAACAATGCCACTTTCACGAAGTACTCGAAACAGTAAGAAGCGAGGGCTTTCAAACTGCGACTGAACAAAAGCGATATTTGCAATTACGACGGAGTAGTGGTTGGATAGTGGGTGGGTTTTTGAAACATTCTCTATATTAAAAAAAAATAAACTCATTAAAACATTTTTATAACCTAACTTTAACGTTTATTTATTATACAATAGATTAGATTAGACTATGTTTATTGCACGACTTTGTCTACCGATTTTTTTATCGATAGACGAATAAATTAATTATCATATTTAGACACTCTTCAAACTAAATAACAGTTAGTTCGTTTGAAGATAAGTATGTAGAAATGTTCAGATACATATTTTTCAGCGTAACAATTAAAATATGGCTAGATTAATGTTCATATAGATAGTAGAGGCTACACTACTTGCTAACTTTAATAGGTACATATATAATTATATTTACAAAAATAATTTGTACTGAAAAGATAAAAAATTATCAATTTAAAACCTTATAGGTTGGCAGGTGAAATTAATTATTTTAGATTTATTCAAACGTTGAATATTCCATTTAAATATATGATTCAACAACTGCCTACCACTCTCAAGAGATGGCTAAGTTGCGAAACAAACGAAATCTGGTAAATAAAAAGAAATGAGGCTGACAGATGTGTGTTAATCAGATATCTATGCCCTATAGAACCGAAATGATATAATATTTATTTCGCCGAGATCTTTCATACTTAACGCATAGCTTTTAACTAAAACGTATAACGCTACAGAGCTAGTAGAGTTTTCGTAAAAAATATCCGAGAAAATTGCACTGCATCACTAAACATAGTAAATTATAGCCGACTCTGAATGGGTACTCTATGAGATCATTAAAAGTTAAATTTATGAACGTGATAAAAGCGTGGCTGGAACATTGAACGTAAGAATTATGAAAATAGATGTAGGTCCCTATTTTACACTGTATTTATTAGAAAATACTAGCTGTCTCAAATACATTATCAGAATTATGTCAATACCGTCTATAAATTACGCGAGTAGTACAAATTTAAATAAAACACTTTAACGGTTTAACACGCGATATATTAGTTAAACTAGTCTCCCCGTGACCACGGCTGCTGCAAAGCATCCGAAACGTCGGGCCTAAGTTAAAAATCATTTTCAAATAAGTTTAAGTAATATATCGCGTTTTAACCGTTAAAGTGTTTTATTTAAACAGAAGTATGTAATCATCAAAAAACTAAGACAAATAAAGTCTACAGCTGAGACATGAGAAAATCTTACCCTTTTCCCTAACTAATAAACGTGTTTTTAATGTCTGTCTGTTTGTTTGCGTATTTTTTTATGATATAGAAGAACAGACAGGCACGGGTTTCTCTTGATGCAAGGTGAAATATAACATCTTAACAAGATGCGCTTCGGATATTCTGAAATCCACAGAGTGAACGCAATTAAACTTCACGACTTTTTCATCTGTGGCATTGATTCGGGGACCGGAAGTGATGTAACTCTATTATAGGTTCTCACCTAATAATAAACCTCTTTATTTGATTTTCATTTAGTGCAATGCTAGAAGAGAATAATTGTAATAACAATGAAATAATTAATATAAAAATATGAAATTTAATTGGACGGTCGTGATGCCAAAAGGGGGATGCGTCACCGTCAACGTCATAAGTTCTCTCCTGGGTTATAATTATCATAGAACAAAATACAATATAGGTTATGAGGTTCGAATTTTGTCTGTGTAATTTTACTCTTCAAAATAATCATTTAACTAGTTCCACAGTGACAAATGTTACAGCCTAAATATGCCAATGTCGATTTGTTATTTCAGTCAGAGAGCGCAGACCATTAATTATTTTATTTCTTTGATGAAGGTCCTGACCGCTTTTATAAAACGTCCCCGAATTTGTTCAAATGGAATGACAATTTTGGATGATAGCTTTTTGATTGAATTTCGTCTTAGTGCTGACTTGGCTATTTGCATTTGGGCGTTTGGGCTTTCACTGCGATTTATGTATTTCTGCTATTATTATGTCACGTAAGCCGGATTTTTCAAACCTCAAAATAAAATTATAACTTTATGAGAGGTCTCTCAAATGTACAAAAAATACAATATTTATAGATAGAGAATAAATTTTTAAGAATTGAAATTCACGTCAAGAAAAAGAACCTAATATGTACATTCAAAGCCCAGAAAGGCCTTTTGCCACGCAACTAACTTTATAATATTACATTATAATATTCTAATAAAGATAAATCAATTGTAAGTATCTAAAGGCTTTATTATTAAAGTGAAAGTGATTCATAAATGTTTTTAATGTTTACACCACATTATTAATTGCAAAGGTCAAAAACAAATGTAATTATGCTAAGTGTTACAATACAAAATATGCATAAGACTTTATAACTGAGTGAAACTAAGATTAACTTTTTAAGCGATGTTGGGAGTTTGATACATATTTAAATGTACTCACAACATCAAAGATCTATTTTACAAATATCGTAAAATAAAACGGTCGGAACGTTCCGGGCGATTTCTTATTTCGTCACAGACAAATAAGTTTGTTGATAAATAAACCGCGAGGAAATATCTTGAAATCGAAAATAAATCTTATACCCCATTGAGCGTGGATGCGATACCAAGGAAAACTTTATTACTTGGAGTTTGAGATCTGGACTTAAGAACTATCATTTATTGCAATAAATGATACGTTTCACGTTAGTTACGTTATTATTTTGAATAACAGCTACGTGATATTAGTGAAAAAATCGTAGCACCTAAAAAATTAATATACAAGATCCTACCATAGAAGTCTCCCCGTGACCACGGCTGCTGCGAAGCATCCGAAACGTTTGGCCGTGTTTAAAATACATTTCAAACAAGTTTAACTATTATATATTGCGTTTCAAACCGTTGAATAGTTTTATTTAAAGACAATGTCCTTGTTAAGTAGCATTGAATCCTGCTGAATTAAAAAAAAAATAGGTTGAAGGAACGGTTTAGTATTTGAGCAACAGACATTTGACTGTGTTACGAGTATGTATACTAATATAATAAAGTTGAAGATATTGTTTGTTCGCTTCGCGCTGATCTCAGGATCTATTTGAATTGAAAAATTATTTTTGTGTTGGTTGGGACATTTATCGAGGAAGGTTTTAGGCTATTAACGTTGCACCCAATAGGAGTTCAGACACATGGGGAAATTTGGAAAAAACAGAGGCTTCCGTTGCGTGAGCAGCGAAAACGATTCAAGAAACCAAAAAATATGTATAGCATTTTTTTTTTAAAGTTATCTAAAAAATTACCGCGACAGTATATTATGTCTATCTTTTAAATAAACAAGAACGACTAGGCGCAGACGAAGTCGCCGGCACAGCTAGTCCGTCATATGGCCAAAAAAACGGTTTCCATGTCAGTTAGTTCAATAATACAAGTAGTACGAAAATAAGTTTTTATAACTGCGAAAATAGACATGAAAGGATTTCACTTAATGATACTCGAAGTGCGCAATAATGAGAAACAACTGTCGGTATCATTTTTGATTTGGTTTGATTTTTGATTTTTGACATGTGTGAGTTCTGGACTCCAGAAATAGTTTGCGGTACTACGTCCGGTTGCTTATTAGCCATATCTTGCTGCTACTGGCTTACATAGACATACTTTTAAATACCCGTTATTTATAATACTAATGCCCTCGCAGCGCAGTGACACCGCCTCTGTAGCTAGATGGTTAAACGTGTTACCGAACATTTCGTTATCGCGAGAGGTCCTGGGTTCGTATCCCGGGGAAACAGTAAATTGTTTCGGTCGAGCAGGGCACAGACGTCTGATTACAAGGGGAAACGAGATTTTGCTTTTTTTTACATAATGCTTGTAGCTTATTGCCTAGAATTGAGTTAAGCTCGTGGGGTTTTCAGTTCGAATCTATCGGAAAAACGGAATGAAACGGACATAGAATAATGCTTGTATCATACCCCATAGCGGCATGCTTACTACTAATGTTGGTAGCTTTAAATAGTTTTTAAAAATGCTGGTTCGTTATAATTTTTACTCAAACTCATTTATCATGCACACGGCAAAGCACAACTGTTTTTATACCAAAAATAATAATCTCAAATGTAAACCGTCCTTTGTCTAGTATAAATTTGGCTAAAGTTCGCCGTTACCATGCATGACCGCAGCCTACAAATTGCTATGCCTTTGTACACTTTACAAGTTAGCAAACGAGCCGAAATATACACACACGTTTTTAAGATCGCGTCACTTGTAACTTTTTTACATCAGACGAGGTAACTTGATTCATAGGTCACTTGTTTAAAGGACTACATACAGGTATAAATTAATAAGTTACAAATATAATAACTAATCTATTTTTCGTTTAAACCGTTAAAAGTGTTTTATTCAAATAAGTTTTACTCCATTATACTACTACAATGTAAATTTTGAATTATCTTTTTTTATTTTTGGTATTTGCTATTTAAAATTTACTTAATATGTAATTTATTGATTCTGTATGACGAGGAAATTAAAATTAAGCAACTTATACGCAACACGATTTAATTAATTTTAAGCTACATCCGCGTTTAAAACTATGAAAAGATTTTATCTTGATTCCATTGGGAAAATATTTTTAAAATATTTATACAAAGGCGATAAATAGCATTATTTTATAATGGAAATACGAGTGTAGGTAGGGTAGAGGAGAACTTTTAAAATTATCTACCCTCACAGTTTAAACGTGTGTGTGAAATCTCGTTTCCCCCTCGTGGGGCATAGGGAGGAACACACATTTGAGTTCGTTTCACTGATCCGTTAATTAACAGGCAAGTAGTTGGCCAGAATTCTGTGCTCTGCCCGACCGGTACAATATTTTTTTTTGTTTCCCTGGGATTCGAACCCAGGAGCTCTCGCGCTTAACGCAAGGCAACACGTTTAACCATTTGGCTACAGAAGCAGCAGTATAAACGTACAAAAGCAAACATAGAATGTTTAATTAAATTTTGAAGTATCGGTATCGCTTTCTGAACGTATTTTGGAGACAAAGCAAATGATAACAATCTTATTGTGTAGCGGTTACAATAATATCTTCGTTGCACATATAACTTTTCCTAAACATTGAACCGAACATGTTAACAGAATACATTTTGTGAACCATTTCTGAGTTCTTTTGTCTATTTTGCCTCGGAGCCTCAAAGGCAGTAGCGTAGCTATCTTAGGGCCAGGTGGTGCAGTGCACCAGGGCCCCGGCAACTTTGAGAAGATATAACTGTAGAAGATATAAGGATTTTTAACGTTCTTGTTGCTATTTATAATTTGAGAGGTTCATTAAATTTAAGCTATGCTAAAAGAGGGGATGAGGACTTTCTTGAGCCTTAGGATTAGGTAGACCGGAGCCCATGTCCACCTAGCTACGTTACTGCTCTAAGGTTACGACACTATTTCTAGGGTTCCACGGTCGCTTCCCACGTCACACTTACCTGACGTAGGCGAGCATTAGGCATTCACACCATCAGTAAAAAAAAGCGTTCCACTGTCAATATGTCCTCCCGTCAGCTCATCTATGTCACATCATGATTGTCATCCACTAGCCATTACCCACTGTCTCGTCCGCGTCCCGTCGTTCTTGCTAGTTAATCTTAAAAGATACATACACTGTCGCGGATTGTCATTTAAAGAGGAATCATTCTCTCTTCTTGGAGTTCAGACACATGGGGAAATGTGGAAAAAACAGAGGCTTCCGTTGCGTGAGCAGCGAAAACGATTCAAAAAACCAAAAAATATGTATAGCATGTTTTTTTTAAGTTATCTAAAAAATTACCGCGACAGTATATTATGTCTATCTTTTAAATAAATAAGAACGACGAGGCGCAGACGAAGTCGCCGGCACAGCTAGTCCTTCATATGGCCAAAAAAACGTTTTCCATGTCAGTTAGTTCAATAATACAAGTAGTAGGAAAATAAGTTTTTATAACTGCGAAAATAGACATGAAAGGATTTCACTTAATGATACTCGAAGTGCGCCATTATGAGAATCAACTGTCGGTATCATTTTTGATTTGGAAATGCGAGTTCTGGACTACAGAAACGGTACTACGTCCGGTTGCTTATTAGCTATATCTTGCTGCTACTGGCTTACAAGAACATACTTTTAAATACCCGTTATTTATAATACTAATGCCCTCGCAGCACAGTGACACCGCCTCTGTAGCTAAATGGTTAAACGTGTTACCGAGCATTGCGTTATCGCGAGAGGTCCTGGGTTCGTATTCCGGGGAAACAGTAAATTGTTTCGGTCGAACAGGGCACAGACGTCTGATTACGACGGGAAATGGGATTTCACTATTTTTTCCATAATGCTGTGGATAATCTTATTGCCTAGGATTGGGTTAAGCTCGTGGGGTTTTCAGTTCGAATCTATCGGAAAAACGGAATGAAACCGACATAGAATAATGCTTGTATCATACCCCATAGCGGCATGCTTTACTACTAATGTTGGTAGCTTTAAATAGTTTTCTTAAAAATGCTGGTTCGTTATAATTTTTACTCAAACTCATTTATCATGCACACGGCAAAGCACAACTGTTTTTATACCAAAAATAATAATCTCAAATGTAAACCGTCCTTTGTCTAGTATAAATTTGGCTAAAGTTCGCCGTTACCATGCATGACCGCAGCCTACAAATTGCTATGCCTTTGTACACTTTACAAGTTAGTAAACGAGCCGAAATATACACTTATATTAAACATTTTGAAGATCGCGTCACTTGTAACTTTTTTACACCAGACGAGGACAGACGAGGTAACTTGATTCATAGGTCACTTGTTTAAAAGACTACATACAGGTATAAATTAATAAGTTACAAATATAATAACTAATGTATTTTTCGTTTAAACCGTTAAAAGTGTTTTATTCAAATAAGTTTTACTCCAGTATACTACAATGTAAATTTTGAATTATCTTTTTTATTTTTGGTATTTGCTATTTAAAATTTACTTAATATGTAATTTATTGATTCTGTATGACGAGGAAATTAAAATTAATTAACTTTTACGCAACACGATTTAATTAATTTTAAGCTACATCCGCGTTTAAAACTATGAAAAGATTTTATCTTTATTCTATTGGGAAAATATTTATACAAAGGCGATAAATAGCATTATTTAATAATGGAAATACGAGTGTAGGTAGGGTAGAGGAGAACTTTTAAAATTATCTACCCTTACAGTCTAAACGTAAACGTGTGTGTGAAATCTCGTTTCCCCCTCGTGGGGCATAGGGAGGAACACACTTTTGAGTTCGTTTCACTGATCCGTTCATTAACAGGCAAGTAGTTGACCAGAGTTCTGTGCTCATATGCCCGACCGGTACAATATTTTTTTTTGTTTCCCTGGGATTCGAACCCAGGACCTCTCGCGTTTAACGCAAAGCTAGGCAACACGTTTAACCATTTGGCTACAGAAGCGGCAGTATAAACGTACAAAAGCAAACATAGAATGTTTAATTAAATTTTGAAGTATCGGTATCGCTTTCTGAACGTATTTTGGAGACAAAGCAAATGATAACAATCTTATTGTGTAGCGGTTACAATAATATCTTCGTTGCACATATAACTTTTCCTAAACATTGAACCGAACATGTTAACAGAATACATTTTGTGAACCATTTCTGAGTTCTTTTGTCTATTTTGCCTCGGAGCCTCAAAGGCAGTAGCGTAGCTATCTTAGGGCCAGGTGGTGCAGTGCACCAGGGCCCCGGTTTTGGGGCCCAGCCTTATCTTTGAGAAGATATAAGTGTAGAAGATATAAGGATTTTTAACGTTCTTGTTGCTATTTATAATTTGAGAGGTTCATTAAATTTAAGCTATGCTAAACGAGGGGATGAAGACTTTCTTGAGCCTTAGTATTAGGTAGACCGGAGCCCATGTCCACCTAGCTACGCTACTGCTCTAAGGTTACGAGACTATTCCTAGGGTTCCACTGTCGCTCCCCACGTCACACTTGCCCGATGTAGGCATGCATTAGGCATTCACACCATCAGTTAAAAGAAAATGGGGTCCACTGTCAATATGTCCTTCCGTCAGCTCATCTATGTCACATCATGATTGTCTTCCACTAGCCGTTACCCACTGTCTCGTCCGCGTCCCGTCGTTCTTGCTAGTTAATCTTAAAAGATACATACACTGTCGCGGATTGTCATTTAAAAAGGAATCATTCTCTTATACATACTTTTTGTGTATCGTGAACCGTTTTCGCAGCGTATGCATCTTAAACCTACAGAAATGAAAAAAATCCCCCATTTTGTTCATATTTCCCGCTGTATCTTCGCTCCTATTAGTCACAGCGCGATGTTTTATAGCCTATGCCTTACTTACAACTTTCCTCAGTAAATACTCAAACCAACATAATTTTTTTTTTAATTTGGACTAGCAATTCTTGAGATTAGCGCGTTCAAACAAACTCTTCAGCTTTATATATTAGTAAATAAGTCCCTCGATGTCAAAAAACGGCTTTTTGCTACTCAAACAGTTCCTAATCAATGTGTATAATAATCGGAATATAATAAATATTACGGAACAACTCTAAACGTCGTTATTATTTCTGGATATTCTTTTATCGATCAACACAGTCCTTGGAATTCGAAGGAACATGCATCATATTATAATTTAGTTGGTGCGTGACAAACCGGCTTCCTGTTTCCGTAATGTGTCAACCGTATATTTATTCTGATTACGTTGGATTTGTTGGAATACAAAGGAAAATACATATTTATGGGGACCCCCACTTAGCAAGGAAATCTGAGAAAATATTACGTTATAGTACATTACTCGCATTAAATTTTTAAATAGCTGTTAAATAAAACTCTAATAACGGTTTAAAACGTGAAATATTTAAGTTAATCTAGTTTTCAATATATTATAACGAGACGGTAACATTTATCGTGATATCAATGAAAAGAAGTTATATATATAAGTTTCACTAATACTTCGCGTATAAAACCGTTAAATGTGATTTATTTTAATGGAGTACACCCACATTACCTTAATTATCACCCTCAACGGTAAAATACAGACAGTACCTAAATTAATACTTATTATACGTTTTTACATCTATAATTGAGATCATTTCAACATTGATCGTAACATAATGTTATATGCATAAAGCATTCCTTGTTAACTGATCTATCACAAAAATAACTTTTCAACTCGAACCACTACTTCCCGAGATAAGCTCGTTCAAACAAACAAATTCTTCACCTTCATAATATTTAGCATAGATCGGACTTTGGATCGGATGTACCTTTATTTAGTTACCGACTTGTTACTTCTTCCTCAATGTTTAAGGTAACACATTTCCCTTTAATTCGCTTTATTTTCACTTGAAGAATAGCGTAAGTCAACCCATATGTACAGCTGTACATATACATCTCGTTAGCTCCTACAGCAGCAGTTGGAGTTGAAATAAAAAGAGAGTAAGACGTAACAATAAATTTTCACATGACGAGACTCTCATAAGGTTTCCGGGACGATAAAAGAGGCCCGTAACACGTGTCCGTCTTCAGGGTTGGCAATTTATTTTTAAAAATTAGCTATCATTAATAATAAACTTGTATTATTGTAATGTTATTTATGCAATGGTTGTAGATTCGAATAGGTACGTTCTCTCCTATGTTTTATACTCCTCTGTTTAGACCATAGATCCATTTTTTTAATCTGAGTATTATTTACCTAGTAAAAATTAGGCTTCTAATGTAGATTGTGTGTTAATCACTTGATTTCATGAGATCAAATAAAATACTTATATGTTAATCAACTCATTTGTAATCTATTTTAACTATAACCCGACATTCAAGATGCTTTGCAGCAGCCGTGGTCACAGGGGGTCTAAAGTGACTGAAATAAATTACAAATAAGTTAACAAACACATTTAGCGTTTTTAACCTTTAAAAGTTAAAAACGCTATTTAAATGTGTACCATTCGCGTAAACTACAGATAGAATTATTTTTCGAAAATTCATATTTTTTTAAATTCTAGCTGGCAATATTAATAACTCAATCGGTTAGAGTTGTGAATGCCAGTTCAAATCCTGCCCGTGTCTTATTTTTTTAAATCGATTTTTAATTGGTAACATAAAGTTAGTTATGAGCTGTTTTCAAACTTTTTATTTACGCATATTGCAACCATAACATAGTTTAAGGGCGGCCATTTTTTAATGACGCATATAAATATTCTTGCGCGGCCCTATCGTAAGACAATTTATAACCTCGCAATCACTCGTAGCACGTTATTACGGCTCCTACAGTGCCATTATTGTTACAGGATTATAACTTCCAACGATCACATACGTCTTAATGCCGTTTAAAATTGTTTTCTATTGCCTTAATTGTAAGGGGAGCCGAAATTGGGGTTTAATTGAAGATCTAAAACATAAAAATGAATCTTGAAAAAAACTAAACAACTGCATTTCTTTGTTGGTACTATATATAGAGAAAATAAAAAAATGCCTGAATAAATCTAAAACGATTCTTTATGACAAAGGAGAACAGATAAATACGGGGTTCACTTCTTACTAGATGAAATACATATAACATCTAAATCCAGAGACTAAAAGTCAAATGTGATAAAACTTTTAATAAAACACTTTAACGTTCAAAACGTTAAACTAATTAAAAAAAAAGTTTACTAATTATTTTAACTATTCGTTTATACTAATATATCGCGTTTTAAAGTTAAAGTGTTTATTTAAATGTGTACTGCGTAAACACAACAGTGATAAAACTCTAGGCTTTTTTTTGTGGACTGGTTGTGACCGTCGAAATTGCGATAATTTTCCACCCATTTATTCCACCCATCAGAAGAATATGTTTCAGAAAAAAATGAATTTATTAGAGACATTGACTCGATGGGGATAGAAGTCCGACCCGTTGATATTCGACATTATTGCTACCGTTACCAATCTCAATTTTCTATCTACATTAAAGTTCTATAATAATTTGACAATTGACACTACAATTTATACCGGGTGAAAAATTGGTTTGAATTAAAGTTTTGATAACATTAACATTTTTGTTTAATTCAAATAATTTTACTTATTTCACTACAGTCACAAGTTTAAGCTATATAAGTATTACAAAAATAAATGTAACCTAATGTTAGGCAAGGAACATACTAAAATAATTATTCATTAACATTTCTTTGTTTTTTTGCGTCGAGAAACATTACTAGAGTGTACACATTTATGTCTAACAATGTTTGGCACAAAAAAAAACCTGAAAACCCGTTAATTTTATCCCGAAAACATCAATACCCCCAAAAATGTATAAACGAGCAGGAGCATATGGTAAACAATAAACAAATCTCATAGTTTGAATTTATTTAAACAGTACGATTAGTAATCCCCAAAACACGGAGTTAAACAAACTATTAATCATCGGAGCGGGATATTTTGGCCTCATCAATCTTCTGTCTAATTGGAATCCAGTCCGGGCCTTTGATTCACCTCTGACCCTGTTTAGCGTTGCCATTTGTAAACAGACTACCCGCACTTTCATCTGTTTCGGCTTACCTACATAAATGAATCTGCATACATTGGTCCAAACATACAAGTGAATTGCTTAGTTTATAAATGTTGAACTACTTCTCTACTTCAAGAAGAAACTATCAAATTGTCGGGCTTCTTGGTCTAATGGTAGCAATGTATGGTTAAAGATCAACGGGTCGTGGGTTCGATCCCCACCAGGTCCATCATGTTGAAACGTGCTGGACTTCGTCTGGAAATCTGGATATTAAATGGACGGTAGGAATATAAAATTCCGCCCGGGTCACGAACCACCGTCCACAGATCAAAAAGTCGTGAAACTTAATCGCGTTTTATTTTCAGTCTGTGGATTTCCAAAGCCTAAATAGGTCAACAGCGCATCTTGGTTAGATTCTATAGGCCGGGGCATAGCCTACCATCAAGAGAACCCCATCTCATATCTGCCCTGCTCTATCATAAAAAAAAAATGAAATCTTAAAAATTATGCTTATGAAACGTCCTATTTAAGTACATTTTATCTCGCTTTTAGCAACTAGACACATAACTGAGTACGAAGTTTGAACTGATATTCATGAAACATTTTTCACGTAGTGTTGGAGATGATAATTTTACGAATTATATATTAAACTAGCTGAGTCAGCGACTTCGTACGCGTAGAACAATTATTTTGGATATCAATTTTTGTTTTTGCAAACCCCCTGTTCAACTCTATAAAATTGAGCTGTTATCCACGACATCCTCCGGGTCCCGTAGTTCTTTCAAGTTAAAAGATTAACGTCTATCTTTTAAGAAAAAGATAGACATATAAGAATCTTGAACCACAGGGTATGTAGTGGTAACTCACAAGAATGAATAATTTTTCTCGTTTTTTTAGATATTTCCCGCTGTTTCTTCGCTCCTATTAGTTACAGTGATATGTTTTATAGCCTTATAACCTTTCTCAATAAATGTTCTAACTAACACAAAAATGATTTTTCAATCCGAACTAGTAGTTCCTGAGATTAGCGCGTTCAAACAAACTAACAAACAAACTCTTTATATATTAGTATAGATTAGATAAAAAAAAGGGTACGAGCGAGACTCCAACTCATAAACACAGCGTTTCGAGCTGTTGCTCTTACACACAGGCTCAGTAGGTATGAAACTAATAAGTACGCAAAAATATAATTGAAAATTGTTAAGATATTCTTTGAGGAGATTGAAAACTTTCTCACAATTAATTATCAAAGTTTACTTAATAAATCTATTGGGATTTTGTTTGGAAATTTCGTGTTTCGTAAAGGTTGAAATATCTTCTATATAATAAGATACATTTTTCTAAGTAACCAAACCCTTTGTAATAAATATAAGGCGCAGGTTAAAGGCAAAAGTTGACCTTTTATGATTAGAGGAGTAAAGAATAGCATGAAATGATGAAATATGAAATACCTCAATCTATCTATGAAGATACATTGTCTTAAATACTGTCTATAGTTTACGCGAGTAGAACACATTTAAATAAAACACTTTAACGGTTTAAAACGCGATATTAGTTAAACTTATTATGTCTCCCCGTGACCAAGGCTGCTGCAAAGCAGCCGAAACGTCGGGCCGAAGTTAAAAATAAGTTTAACTAACATATCGCGTTTTAAACCGTTAAAGTGTTTTATTTGAATGCACTGTCTTTTTTGGCTTTCGATTTTACTTGAAGAAATAAAAAGAGGCGAAATATTCTATAGGCGGTTAAGTTTAAGCTGAAATTTAAAATGGAGCAAAGAAATGACCATAGGGGCTAAACAAGAGGTAGATTAAACACAGTACAAAGGACTACACTGGAGCTTGCAAAACAAAAAATGTTGAAGAGCGTGCATAGTCAAATATGGTGTGATGCTGTTCAAATATATATATGTTTTACTAGCTGGTGCCCGCGACTTCGTTCGCGTGGAGTAATGACTTGGAGTAAAATATTTAATTATTTTGGCTGTTTATTATGTAAGGGCGCATTTAAGGCAGCCAATATATGTTGTAAGTCCTACTTTGCCGCAACACTCCCACTCTCATCTCACATCACTCCTACTCTCATTCCAACACTCACTCCCACTCCCACTCCCACCCCAAAAAGCCAAAAAAGAAAGCTTCAAAAACCACCAATTTTCATACAAACTTTCATCCCTTTTTTCAACCGCTATTAACCCTATTTTGGCATTAAAACGTATGTCTATGTCCTTTTTCAGGCTTTAATACCAAATTTCATTTAAATCAGTTCAATAGTTTCGGAGTCAAAGCGGGACAGACAGACAGACAGATTTACTTTCGCATTGATAATATTAGTACAGATGTATTAACTACTTTCGTGGTATTTTCCTGTCTTGTTAGCATACCACATTTTAATATGGCATGTGGAGTAATCTCTCGCTTGCTCAGCATTAAAGTGCAGATTTTCTTTTACCATTAAACTCTACTTGGCGGCTTGATAGTTTTCTTTGTTCTTAGTCATTTTAAATACGTTTTTTTTTCCAGAAACAGGTAGTTTTTACACTCAGTGTAGAACTATTCAGTAGAATAGCTAAAAGTAAACGTTTTTTTTTCATTTATTAACTTAAATACTTAAATAAAGTTTAATTGTAATTACAAGCCTTCATGATCTATACCTATATATTGTGTAGTTAAAACGAAATCAAATAAAAACTTTTTGCCTTTTCCTAGTAATTTGCAAAATTAACTGTTTCTTTTTGGTATTATTTTTACCAGTTGTAGTTCTTGAATTGAAGTATTTATTTAATTTTTTTCATTTGTTAATAACAAATATTACAAACTTTCAGACATTTATTAGATAGATATAATTTACATAGTGAGCTTTCAGGTTTGAAAATTGAAAAAAAAACTTAAAGAATTAAATACAGTCGTAATGAAACAGCCTAATCGCCCATAAAACTTTTTACGTTAAAAGCGTAATTTCACCAAATACCCGTTGTACATGTTTTTCACAAAACTTGTGTAAAATTGTAACGCCAAAACCAAAATATGTCACGGTCGCAGATTTGTGGCCATCGCTAAATGGACTCAAGCACGGTATCATTTCCATATTGTGTGGTTTATATTGTGGGGAACAGGGACGGATTTATAATGAATACTAAACATCCGAGTCTCACTGAAGAGAACATAATTGGTTTTATTCATGATAAGGATGGAAAGACGATCGTGGGTTCACTTATGGAAGGTGAAATACACCAGCCGTATCAACATCTGAACAAGATGCGCTGACGCCTCTATGGACACTCGGAGAGAATTTCGATATTTCCATCATCAATTCCCGAATTTCCTGACGACGTCCAACATGTTTCTATTAAATAATAAAAATACGTACACGCCGGTAGATAGTGGGATCGATAACAATCATATTTACAATTATATTTAAATAATATTTTTAACCTCTCTGACCGCCTCTGTAGCTAAATGGTTAAACATATTGCCTAGCAATGCGTTAAGCGCAAGAGGTCCTAGGTTCGAATCCCAGGGAAATATACAATTGTTTCGGTCGGGCATAGAAGTCTGATCAACTACTTGCCCGGTAAAAGAACGGAACAGTGAAACGGACACAAAAATGTGTTCGCCCCATGCCCCACGAGGGAGGAACGGGCTTTTTCTTCTAATTTAATAAAACAATTATGAGTATTACTGAATTATATAACAAATATCACATATTCAAAAAACAATACGCATAAATAAAAAGTCATAGTCAACAATATATTTTACCATATTATTTTCTAAAAAAAAACGTTACCTAATAATAATTATGTTAGGTAGAATACGTCTCTGGTTACCTGTACATCGTGCTACATACTCCAAAATTAACAGCTAAAGTACGAAAACAGTATCATAATTACAGCGTAGAACGCTTCATATTGTTGAAATTACATGGGTATTATTTTACAAACATTTTGGTGGTAGGGAACTTTATTCTTTTTTGTTGTTAGTTGAAACTTAGTAATCATTACATTTTTATCGTTCAATTTAGACTTTATCAACGTTTTATTACAGTAATAATATTACCATTACTTAAAATATTAGAAAAAACAATTCTTTCTATTCCTTCTAGAAGTAATGTACGCATTTTATGTAAAATGACGTAAAACAAACCTGATATTATATACACAGATATAGTGTACTCGTACGGTAGACGAGGTATCGCCCTAAGCTTTTAAATCATTTTGGTTGTGATAATAGTTAAATAGTTTTAGCATCTGCAATGTTATCTCAAGTGATTCGAAAGTAATAAAAGTGACTCCGCAGTGAGGTGTTGAACCGACCGCTAGGGGGCGCTGTACCAGATTGCATTTTAAACTTTCATTACTCGAGAAATGTTTGTCTAACATTGCTACAATGTTGAGCTAAGGTAATTTGTTTTTGAAGTTCTCGGTGTAGCGATAAACATCCTACGACTATCACAAATGCGGAATAATGAGGTATTTTACAAATGAATTAAAAATCGATTATAGATTGAAAAAATTACTATAAAATAAAGTAATCGTTTATGTCGATAGAATTCGTAACATTTGGACAGTTTTGATTGTTTAAAAACGTCTGTACGATCAGAAAACAATGATGTTGCAAGGAAAATAGGCCGATTCGAGAAATAGTACGTTTTCCAGTTACATATAAACTATAATACCTACTTTTCCGTCCTTACAATTGCTATTAATCCGTTAATTTTGGGTCCATTGGAATTTGAAGAAGAAATTCAATTCAATTCTTCAACTGTACTACTCGCATGCATGCGAGTAGTACAGTTACAGTAGTAAACATTATACATTTAAATAAAACACTTTAACTGTTTAAAACGCGATATATATTGTCTCCCGGTGACCACGGCTGCAAAGCATTCGAACCGTCGAGCCGTAATTAAATAGGCTTTAAATAAGTTTAACTAATAATCATAGCATTTTAAACCGTTAAAGTATTTTTTTTAAGAATTTCACATCAGCGCTGAAAAAGTTTTAATGTTGTGAGGACAGGTGGAACAAAGTGCAGTGGGTCATCTAGTATCTAGCTAAAAACTCTATCACACCTAGGACAGTTTGTCGAGCATTGTTTGCGAAGCGCTCGAGAGGCGAGGAGAGCTGATAAAATATTGACGCACACCCGGACTGAATGTAATTAAATTACTATGAAATACGAAACTTGGAGCCTGCAGCCTTCTCGAAAATTTAACTAACATTAGAATCAAGACGAAACATTAAACCTAGCCGCTTTGTTCCCACGTTCTATTTCATGTAAAGCTTTTTTGATGATTAGAAGCCTTTATTAAGAAGTGAAGTTATAACAGGTATCTTTAATTGAACACTACGTCGTTAATACGTCGCGGTGCAGTATTAATTCAAATAAGTTTAAATAATATATTTTGCGTTGTACTCTATATCTGTGCATGTGTATGAAAATGTCTCTGCATTTATAATGATATATATAAGCATTGCAAATACATACTTTGAAAACTGGGAAATGGTAATAAAATTATACACTACTAGCTGTGCCAGCGACTTTGTCCGCGAGAATCATTATTTCTAGCATCCAAATTAGGTTTTGCAAACCTCCGTCATCTTTATAAACTTAAGCTGTTAGCCACGACGTGGATCGCGTCCCTTCCCGTCGTTCTTGCAAGCTAATTTTAAAAGATAGACATATAGCGTCGCGGACTTTTTTTAGATCATTTAAAGAGAAATAATTCTTTCATACTCATTTCTTAGTTATCATGAACCGTTTTCGCAGCGTACGCAACTGAAACCCACAGAGATGAAAAATTTCCCCCGTTTTGTTCACTTTTCACGCTGTATCTTCGCTTCTATTAGTCACAGCGCGATGTTTTATACCGAACCCGTAGTTCCTGAGATTAGCGCGTTCAAACAAACTATTCAGCTTTATATATTAATAGAGATTATTGTCTATTTTTATATATTTATGTATGACGTAAAAGTCTTAATTTAAAATAACTCCTATTGACAGCGTTCTATTTTGCTGCTCTTAGCAATTGAGGACGCCGGTTCAAGTCCCGACCGTGTTGTATTTTTTTTTAAATTTAAAACAGTTTTTTAATTTATTAAATGCCATATGTGAAAATTTTCAAACATAAAATTTTACTTTAAAGTTTTTATAGTATTACTGTAAACTGAAACATGAATACCGAACATTATAAAAAATACTCCTTCGTAAATCTACATAAAGTTGCGGGCGTCAGCGACGAATATTATATAAGGGATAAAATAAAGATAATGTGGAGGGTTTCAAGAGACACAGTGCCCTTAACTCAAGTCGAAGATGTGGCCTATCTCGGCGATCTCAGTCCTCAACTGTTGTTTACATTGCCATTTTAATTACCGGCGCTAGAAGCCCACGGAATTAGATTATTGTTAACACAACAAAAATTAAGAAATTTATGAATTGGCCCTTTCCTTGTGAATAAGAGTGAAATCCCTAGGCTGACCTTAATATTTCGGGCATAGTTCTGTGGCCGATTCTCTGATCAATTATTTACTGGAAAAATTTTGTGCCCTTCTCGACCGAATCAATCCAATCGAACCTAAGATCTCTTGATTATTAATTATTACTCAACGACGTTGTTTCAGCACCGTAGAAATAAATAATAATTTAGATATAAAATATTTAATGATCAGTATTTATCACTCTCCATTAGAGTAAAGACTAGAACTCTGCCTGACTTATCCTATTTTTTTTAATGTGAGATTAGAACCTAGGAACAAATGCAATGCTAGAACATAAAACTACAGAGGGCGGAGAACTCGGCTTTGTTAATACGATATTTATAAATTTAACTCCATGGTCTTCAAAAACTTCTCATGAGAAAGTTACTGATTATTCTTATCTATATATAAAAAGGGTTTGTGTACCTACTACTTCTGGTTACGTCTTTAAATCTAAATATATCTGGTGTTAAAGATAGCGACTTAATTAAGATGCTTCCAGTTGCCCACGAAAATCGGTCGTAACTTCGCATCTTTATGTGTGACTGAGGGAAAAATTAAAACATTTGAAATGCAAATTGTCGCTCATTTGAAGGTAATGAAATAAGTTGCGCCCTCGGGCGCGATAAGGGTGCGAATAAACATTATACTTTACTGTTCGCATATTTTAAATAATCTAACGATATAGTGAAGAATGGGTTTGTAAAAATATACACCAAAATCGCATTACTTCCTATAAATAAAAGTCTATTTTACCAAGTGTAAAAGGTACGCAAGGTAACATTCCATTTAACTAACCTAAAACTCAAAGTCCTCAGCAAGGAGGATATAGGGAAATGGGTGAAATTGTCAGCTGATCATTTGGACTGGTCACCCGGTCTTCATCGGTGTCGCCAATAGAAGATAATAATAAGCTAAAATTCGCGTCTATATCAATATATCGACTTTTCATTATGAACATTCTTTTTGTTTCTAGAAGTCATAATAAACATTCTTTGTCTTTCAAACAAAAAAAGTTGAGATATTTTTAAACTAGCAAACTTTTTTGCCATCACATTCCTTAAAATAGTAGATTAATTTTCCATATTATGATTAAGTTGACATAGAAATAAATACTATACAAAGAAAAAATTACACATATGATACTTCGGTAAAAAAGCTTAAAATAACGATATACAAATTAAAAGTGTAAACCATATCTATTTAGTACTAAAAGTGCAGTATAAATCTGTTTTAAGTTCTTATTATTTCAATCGTACAATTATATGGCTATAGGTTATTTCAAAATCTTCCAAATTGATTAAGTTAGCATGTATTAAATCTAAGCCACAATCTTACATACGGCACCAAATATGTACAATTCTAATTAAAATTCACTCGACAAACATTTCAATCCCAAAAAGTTTATCCCTAAGACTAATTGAAGAAACAAAAAGAAATAGACATTGTGTGCAGACGGTCGCTGTTTTTGAAAAATCGACGCACATTTATCAGAAAAACTTAAAGCTTTATAAATATTCATTTTATTTGGACGTTGCTTCAAAAAGTTTAAATTATTTTTTTCTTCTCGTATTCTTACGAGTCCCTCTTCATAAAATATAGCAATAAAAAGCCAAACACAACTATTTACTTTAGAGACATATCACACACATCTAAACTAATATTGTATAGCTAACAAGAATTTTTTGGTGTACAGCCTGATTTAAACTATTACAAGTTATAATAATAACTCCTAGATCGACCTCAGAACTTTAAACTTTGTTAAATCTTGGCTCTAATCTCTTGGTACTTAAATGTTTTTCATCTGGCTTTGACACAACTTTATACCTAAACCATACGATGTAACCCACAAGGTCGTTGACCTCAATTGAAAACCTCTAACTCTGCCGTTAGCATGACAGAAATTGGTAATGCGAGGTCATCGAAGCCAATCCCTCATGATTACGCCGGCCAAGTTTAATGGGCCAAATACGCAATCTAATCCGGACGTTTCGAGTTACACCTAGTTAGACACATTCCCGTAACTGTAGTGTGTATAGAACTTCTAGTAGAGTAATAACTAAGCAACACAAACACCAAACAAATGGATAGCTGTTAAATTTGTTTTTTTCTTTGTATAAACATGAGTGTTTCGAATCGTGGGAATTGTATTTATATTATTGTACTACATAATATAAATACAAGTTTTAATTTTTTAATTAATCAAGTGTAAATAAAAGAATTGATTATATTTGCCACTACATGTTGTGTAGACTGTGTTCTAACACTGAAATCCGCAATTATTCAATTTAGCGAGACAAGCAATTTTAGAACATCTGCCGTTAGATTTATTTGGATAATTTAATTGTTTTCATGAAAATTTAAGACTCATTTTGATGAAATTAATGTTATGACACGTAGAGGTCTAGAAATTAAACTGAGAAACGAGATAACATAGTGGCGCTAGCGAAGCATATTTTGACTTCAACACTAAAGACACCCTTCATCTTCAGCCCCCCCCCATGACCTCAGCTGCTGTATAGCATAAGCATAGTAAAATATATTGTAAATAAGTTAATTAATACATTTCGCGTTTTAAGCTGTCAAAAGTTTTATTTAGTTATATGATTATATGTTCATGTGTATTACATGCACATATAATCATATATTTGATCGTCCTTTGTTTTTAATTACACTTTTCCTACCGTTCACAACATTCTAACTTTTATTGATCTCATAATTCTTTTCGATAACTAATCGTAACTTTTCCAATTTCTTGACCTTGATCAGAAAAGCTTCATAACTGATTGCGATCCATTTTGGCTTGATATTATCATCTGTCGAAGCTTATTAAAACAAGTTTATTGTGGTGACATTAGAATAAGTAAAATTGATTTTGATAAATCCTTTATAGCGATAGTCTAAGTAGGTCGAAATACTTACGAAATTGGGATAGAACTAAGTTATATACTACCAAAGAGGTATGATATTAAAATATTATCTAAATGGTTGACGTAAAACATTAACATAGTTATTATACGTTTTACTCTCTGTTTAGTCTGACGGGGTATTTTTTTTTAATATTTGATGGGCACGTTGACGGGTCCTGGGTTCTATCCCCAATGGGTCCAACATGTTTCTAATTTTTCTGAAATATGTCAGTCTTCGTCTGGAAATCTAGTTATTAAATGGGTGTTAGGAATATAGAAATTCTGTCCATGTCACCACCGCCCAGAGTTGAAAAAGCCGTGAATCTTAATCGAGTTTCGGTTTCAGTCTCTGGATTTCCGAATATCCAACGCTAAAATACGTCGACAGCACATCTTGAGTAGGTGCTATAAGTTGGGGTACCTACCTACCAGGTGAATCTTTGTTTGTGAAAACTGTGAAAATGTTTTTAAAACCCTGCAAAGAAAAATTACGAGAAAAAATATTTTTTTGTCTGAATAGCAAATATTTTCTCCTTTTTTCAAGATCTCCCTAATAAATTGCTTAGCACAAATCATATACTCAAACACTGCCTTATTATATAAATCACAGCCGGAACATCAAACAATGTTTTATAGGGAACAATTTGAAAGACAGACGGCTTCATTTGGCTGCGTCTACGGAATTGAATTTATGTGACATTCAGGGCTGTCACTCGCTTCTACGCGATAAATCTGCGAAGATTCTCGTCCTATATTGTTAACGTCAAATGTTAGTAATTATGATAATAAATGTACTTAATTCAAAGGCTCTTATTTTAGGACAAGGCTAAGATTCAGTTCGTTTTACCATACATTAATATTACGTTGACGTCATAACTGTCGTAAATAAAAATGTTTACATGACCCCGTCGAATAGTACGTATTTGAATAGGACGCATTAGATGACACGAAGTATATTCACTTAACTTATTTTTTAGTTAATTTTTACCTATACCCGATGTTTCGGATGCTTTGCAGCGACCGTAAACAGCTATATTTAACAATTTAAACCGTTAAAATAGTTTTATTTAAGTATCTTCTATTCGTGTAAACTACAGACAATAATGGTGTATTTGATTAAAACAAAGAGTTCTTTAAATCAGACGTGTAGTTTTTAAAATTGCGGCGCTTAAATTGTATAGTAAAAATATTATAATACAGATAAATCTAAACCAAATGAACTTCTATTTTTTGTTTACACTAAATTAATTTACTCTTTGAACTTTATATTTTATTTAAAATAAATTATTTTTTTATATTTCGTCTACATCTATCTACACTATCAGCCTAAAGTATTTCAAACTCCTACTTTACGCATATTGTTGTACTTAATGATATTAAACAAAAGTGACAACCCTATACTGTTGTCCTAAAAAATCACTTCTATTCTGAAACAGCGTTTTTCCTAGCGTGAGTTTTGAAGACACGCGATTTACTAAATTGGCATTTAGAGCAGAGAGGTGAAGTAATTTGGGAATGGCTACAGTTGCGTATTCTATTATCTTTAATATCAAAGTTATTGCTAACTTCCATACGGAACTGAATTCCGCGTATTTTACATTGAAATAATTCTCTGCTAGTTAGAATTCTAGTGACTGCAATTTAAATAAGAAATTGTGACTATTATTTCATAGTTGTATGTTATGCCCTCAATGTGTAGTGAATTGTATCACTTATAATAATTTTATGTCACATTTATACTCATAATATTTATGGAAAAAAAGCTTAAAACCTTTTTTAAACTAATACATATTTTTTATGATAAATTTTAAACTAGGTATTTGTAGTTAATGCGAGGTATTAAACATTTTCCACCGTTGAAATTACAAATAAGACAACTTCAGTGCAACCGGAATACCAGGTTGTAAAAAATAATAGGTTGTAGTAAATAATATTACGGATTTAAAATGGTTTATATTATATTAAAATAAAATCTATTTTAATATAATTTAAACGATTTTAGATAAAATTAACGCCTCGGGCAGGACTTGAACCGACATCCACAGCGTTGCAACTAACCACCCGCTCGCGTCTGGCAACTCTCCCGTGGGCTTTTGGAGGTTTAGTGGGTAGTGGCCTAGCTGGCTGATCCCCACACTCCCCTCGCCACTTAATGTGGCCAGGCGGGAGCGTCAGTAAAGATTCGATTCCTCCAAGTAGAAAAAAAGGGCATTCACAGCTCCCTTTTAACCAATTGAACTAGAGTCCTACTATCGATTTTTTTAACCTCTCACGCAATGTAATTTCTACCTTAACACTTGCGTATTAAAAAATTTGCGTTTCGTAATTTTTTTTAATCTCAAATCGATTTTCAATTCATATAATGCCATCATGTGCAATAACATGTGAAAAAGTTATCAAAAGATAACTTATTTTTAAAATTAAGTGAAATGAAAAAATGAGTGTGGTTGAAACATTGTTACAATATAGATGTCTCGTGGTCTCTCGTAGATGCTACGCAGGTTGGCTACGTAATCATGCTACGCGGTTGCTACAAGTGGTCTTGTTCTGTTTTCCTCATGAAATTGGGTATGTTCTTTACTTTTATTTTCTTTTCTGCTTGTATAGAAACAATGAGTTTAAGTATATAAACTTTTTCTGTATTCTTTTTATTTTACATACCTATCTTAAGCAAAGGTTTACATTTATGTGTTCTTCTTAAATTACCGGTTTAAAACGCGATATATATTAGGTAAACTTATTTTAACTACGGCCCAACCTTTTGAATGCTTTGCAACAGCCGTGGTCACGGAGAGACTGACCACGGCTGTAAGTTTAACTAATATATATTGCGTTTTAAGCTGTTAAAGTGTTTTATTAAAATGTGTACTAATGGCGTAAACTACAGACATTATTTATTTTAGGGTTCTTTTCATAATTTTGCCATTTGATTTTTCTATTTTCTATGTGTCTATGTCTACTCATCTTGTTCTAGGGCTTTGATACTAATGGCAGTAGTTGAGTAATTTTAACATGTCCTTGTTTATTTAGCACTTGGGGTTTTCTTTATTTAATTTGTCACAAGAATAGTCGGCGGGCCTTGTAGAGTATTTTAGATGAAATCGCGGTGAAAAAAAGTTTAAAAACCCTTGTTATTGCCTTAACTTAATCGTTTTCGAGTTTTAAAAACTTCATATGTTCTACTTAACAACGGTAAAGTCAACAAAATACGGAGATAATGGAAGACGCAAAATCTGTTTCATATTATCGTAGATTTCCTTCCCCTCCTCCCAGAACACACATTTTTATCAATAAAAGAGTAATAAGAGACATCAAAAAGACTCGCGTATGCAAATATCCGGATATCCGGCCGTGGGGACTGACTGATAGTAACGGTTTACGTTTATGTATGTACGGATAGACCTTTATCCCTTGTTACTGAAAGTTAAGGATGGTAATACGGGTAAAAACGTAAAAATACTTTACTTTTATGTCGGTTCTACTCTATGTGGAATTATTTTTATTTCCAGTGAGTAAATTGGTTTAATGTTGAAAATGTAAGTACACGTGTGGAAAACGGAAAAATCGGAAACGGAACGATGTTTTAATGACTCAAATGGTTGCTTTTTTTATACATTTAGACAGACATTCTGTAATCAATCTTGTACATAATAAAGGAATATATATTCATAAGCCATGCAGTCCTAACTTCCACCATGTGATGGGAGATTACTACAAGAAGCCTGCTTCAAAACCCTTGCGATCAAGAAAGACATTTTCTCTCGAGTTGTATGAGCATTATTTATAGATCGTAAGACGCGCAATAGCACCATCGATCCTGTCTTTATTGCTTTGTAAATAAAATTTATACCACCAATACACGTACGTTAGGTATGCCGACCACAGTTAAATTGCGAACAGTTCAGGGTTTTCACAAGAGAAATGGTCTGAAGACTAGGCCTACAATTCCTTCATATTCAGAGAAAGGTTTTAACTAGCACTTTTATCTTTCTCGTGTTAAAAAAAGCCTGGAATTTATTATCAAAATGAGCCTCATACATTTAAAGAAAATAAAGACTGTTTTCTTAAACTTGATTTTAATATGGTACTTGATATATATTTATTACCATGACCATTAATAAAGCTCAAAGAATCCGTTTTTTTTTATTTGATTAAGAAGTGTGTCATTGGATTCTGTTCCCCACTGAAATTACTATAGACTGTGCCTATTCAATAGGTGCTTTTAGTAGAACGCGGAGTTATGGAGCTACTGCTTCATCGCTTTACTGCATCTGGAGTCCAGGGCATCTTTACTGTCGCAACGATAAAGGACTATTTAGCTACTAAATCGTCCTACTATTGTAAAGTCTGATACTGATCTCACTTGCACCTATTATAATATATAATTATGATCTATAAAAAATAATATACAGTATTTTCATTGTTATGTCCACTTCTTATATACAATATAGATATAACAATTTTCCAACACGCAAAAAGTTTCAGACAATACATTATTTAAATTAGGTAGGTAAGTTTAGAAGTAACAGGCCAGTAGTTGTAGCACAAACTGATTGACTTTACCCTGAAACTAGAACCCAGGACGTATCACCACAATGCTAGCAAACCCGTTCAAACAATTGATTTTTCGTCTTAATAACCGGAACAGTCAATTACGTTTAACCAACAAAAGATAAACAAACGAACATCAATTTAAACTTTAAACAGATCGCAACCGATAGTAATTCGTTTATTTGCTCCACATATTATGATTTCTGCTTCAACGCTAAGTGTATTTCATGAAAATCTCCATTAAGTAAATACGATTATTAAATAAACAGCAATAAATACGACGCTTTAGGCCACGTACAGACGAAGTCATTTTATAAACAATACTGTAGCGGCCGGCAAGAGACGCATTGATGAACGAACTTGCCTCGGCTTCGCCTCGGCTCACATTCACAACTCCAACAAAGCCTAGTTGCGGCCAAAGCTTGTATAGATAGATATTCTATATACAAAATTTTATAACAAATGGTAAATATTTTCAAATAATTAATATTATCATAGAACCTAAGATGGGAAGTGGCGTTCTCTTGTTGTGAAGGCAAGACCACTTTGGGTCGCACGCAGGAGTAAGATATATTTATAGTTTAAACGAAAGTGTTTTATTTAAATTGTATGGGACTTCTCAAAGAATGCGCAGAAAAATTGAACTAAATAATAAATTCAGATCTTTAAAACCAAAGAAAAAGTTGACGAACAACTAATAACAATAGTCTTTTACGCGCCAAAGATTCTTTTTTACTAAAAAGGTTCTCTTGCAAGGCAGTACGAAATTTAAATGATAAGTTGTCTGATCTGTGGTCATCATATTGCGGAGTGGAACATCGTTCTATTCTTAAATAACTCGACAAATATAATTCTATATCGTGATTTTTATAAAAACATTGACCAGTAATAAACAATAATGCTCAAATCTTCCAAGTACGTTTGAGAAAATGACTATTATAGCCTTACTTATTCTGTTAAAATATAAATTTAAAATTTATTAAAAAAAAAAGTCTTAGTTATATTAGTTTTGGATATGAGGCGGCAATATTTCAAGAACATTGGAAACATATCTTCAAAGAATATAAGAATATAAAATAAAATCATCATCATTTAAATAATCGTTGTTAAACAAGACTCGTGTGTAACCAGCCTTACGGAGCCGCAAGCAAATTAAATGGCGTGACAATATTTACTCAATTTAAATAAAACTGTATCCTCGTAGATTTTAAGAATACTTTTAACCATATTTCATGAGGGACTAATTAAAATGCTGTATTTGTTATTTATTTTGCGGAAATGACTTTTACAATTACGACTAGGAATCAGCTAATGTGGAACAAATATCAACGATTAAAATGGAAAAGTACTTGATTATTATATGAATCAGAAGGAGAATCCGTGTGCCAGAATTAAAAGGTTAAGGACACGATTCGTATATCGTTTGAATAAGACACTTTTAACGGCTTAGCAGGCGTATTTATACAGCCTTCAAACACAAACTACGAGGAAACAGATGACGAGAGCTTATCAGAATTGACTTTGACATTATTGCGACACCCACGGCTGCTGTAAAGCATCTGAAATCGGGCCGTAGGTAAAATAAACATAAAGGAATTATCGTAGAAAGAAGTCATTTTGGATTCTAACTGGCTTCTCAGCTAGCTAATAAGAGCAAGGTCGATTATTGGTGTCAAATAATTTTAATAAACTTTTTGAGAGAAAAGATAGTATTATCATGCTCCACAAATTAGACATGGCTCTTTTAAATATCTATGAAGGATCTATTCTCAAAAGTGTAGATTTTCCCTCTTTGAAAATTACCCCTTAGTATAAAAATAATTTACTTTACCTTATTTATAAAAATAATGCTATTACCGCAGTTTCCAGGTGAGAAGCGTTTTGCTTTTTCAAAGTATCTCTGGGTTACAGAGGTGGTAAAATCCGTACTCCGTAATCAATTCAGACCCTAAGCAAACAAGCGTTAATGGTTGTTTCGGACCTAAAATAATACTTGCGCGTGTTCTGCCTACAAATTGCATATATTAATGACCTTCAAGATGCTGAGGTAGTTCATTTAGGCAATAATGTTTTTACTAGGAATATTAGCATTGTATTTAAGTTGGTCTAGCGGACATTTTCCATGTTCGTTTATTTTTTGATAGCTTTGTCTACTATAGTATGGTGGCACCTAGAATTTGAAAGAAAAGAACTTCCATACCTCAAAACAAGGAAATGATAACAGAACTAGGCTTATCGGCCGTTATAAAATAACACAGCCATATTATTTTATCTTTTCCTGAGATTCAAACCCATGAGATCTCGCACAGAACGACAGTTTGACCAATTACTTTTTTTATTTTTTTATTTATCATATCAACAAAACAATTACATTTATTAACATACTGATAGCAATAAAAAAACACTAAGTAAACTTATGCTATCAATAGCTATACTGATTTTTTTTTAATATTACGTCACACGATGACAAGCTATCTCAGTGATAGAGTATCTCGAGTTCGAGTCACTGAGAAAACTGTAATAAAATGCTTACGTCACGTATCCATAGTAATATATAAAGCTGAAGTTTGTTTTATCGCGATTATTTTGGGAACTACTGGTTGTAAAGCATTTATCGAAGAAGGCAAAAACACAAACAACAAACAAACACAAAACACACACACACACTCACAAACATACATCAAAATCTATACTCTTATAAGTGCTTGTATGTTTGTTTGTATTTTATTTGGTAGACCGGTTGCTATGTCAGCTACTATCTAGATAAAATTGTGTAACATGCCTGAAGCACTTCAAGGGACGCAGCAGTACATTTTTAAAACGATGCTGCTCCGTAAAACGAAATGAAAACTGTTATTTAAATTACAGTTTTCTCTTAAAATGAAATAGGTGTAAATAAACGCTCGAGCGATGTCCGTTTAGTCTTAATTAAATTAAAACTGTCCCAGTTAAGCCGTGTTGAGCTGTTTCCCTACTTTGTTTGCGTCATGAGATTGGATACGTTTAAGCGGTAGATTGTGGGGTTTTATTTCAGCATAGAATTAAGTACATGATATTTCTCAACTAAGTGAATGCAGGGTGTAGTTGTCAAAAGCGAGACGTCGTTCGAAGTACGAATTCCGGAGAAATATGATAACACTTGTACATATTCAGGAATGGCGGACAATCGAACGCCAGTGAGTATTTGAAAGGCTATTTGGCAATGGCAGTGTCCACGTCGTCGTACTTTGGGTTCGCGAGACCCCCCTCTCCCCTTCTTTTCCCTTTACTGTATGGTCGCAGCAGCATTAATAGGGGAATTGTCCCCGTCTCGTGCACTTTAATTTCCATAATATTGCCAGATGATGTTGGACAACGTCATAAAAGCACTTATCACTCTTTCTATTCGTGTAAATCTATGAAATAAATAAAAATTAATAACTAAAACTTAAATACGTAAAACGCGTAACGTCGCCAGTATTAGTAATTATTTAATTTGACTTTTCTCTTTTATTAATAAAATCTCAAGAGATTTTAAAGTAATATTTTTTTTGAGAAATATTGTAATCGTTTCTTTATTAATTTACAGTTTATTTTTCGATTTTTTCTTAGTATGGTGTTAAAGTTTTTACCGTATTCAAGTTTATTTCAAAAAATTATATGTATTTTATAGAAATTATTGCTTACAATTTAAATTTTAACTAAACTGCTCGGTAAATCATAACTGAATTATACTTACGATTATCGGGAAATAATTAAACCCCAAGCGTTGGAAGAAATAAAAGTTTTAAGGGCCTCTAAATCTTCCTAATAGCCTGGTATCTATAATTATCAGTTACTAAACACTGCCCCGAAGCGATAAAACTTCAAGTTATGAAATACAAGCGATTTTAATAAGCCATTTATTCATAACCGTCTTAAAAGCTTCCGTAACTGTTATAACGCGTAGCCTTAAATAAAAAAATGTAGGTCAAATTGAATTATATTTATTTTCCAAGAAATGTTATTATTTTATTGCTCCAATTGCTAAAGTTCTTACGTTAAATTACTTTCTATTAATAAAACGTTTGGCAGCTTTATGACATATATACATTTATGAAAGACGAGAACAGTAAAGCATAAGGTTCACCATATAACATCTAAACCAAGCCAAATTGGTCGACAGTACAAGATGTACTTTAATTTTGGCTTTGGATATTCGAAAAACCACAGACTGAAACCAAAACGTGATTAAACTTGACGAGTTTTACATCTGTGAACGGTATGCGTAACCCAAACATTCGTAATTTCGACATTCTTACCACCCCTTTATATACATATCCTGATTTCTAGACGAAGAAGATTTTACTTTTAATTCGTTAGAAAAATGTTAGACTCAGTGGAGATCGAACCCACGACCGTTAATTATTAGCTGTACATTTCTACCATTACAACAACGAGACCGAAGCGAAGCGATAAAAGCTTTGATAATTATTTAACAATTGCATTTAATAATAACCTAGTTTCGATATATATTTTTATTATTGCTTCGAAGTAAAAATATAGAATTGAAATAAAACACTTTAACGGTCTAAAACGCGATATATTAGATTAGATAAACTCACGGTCCCCGTGAAGACGCCGCTGCAAAACATCCGAAATGCCGGGCCGTACTTAAAATAATTTTCAAATATATTTAACTAATATATATTGCGTTTTAAACTGTTAAAGAGTTTTTATTTATGTGTACTGCTCGAGTAAACTACAGACAATATTTATAAATATCAAATTTTATTTATTTAGTATATTTAATTATGTTATAATTTCGCTCATAACTTAGACCATCGATCAAGAGACGGAGTTGAGCAAAACTACGAGCGATAATTTACCAAAACTGATTACTGATACTTGGATAAGACTAGTTCAAATTGGCAGCATTAAGATGTACATCTGCCTTTATCATCTTTGGTCTGATATTTAACCTATTTCGAATAAAAAGTAAGAAATACAATTATATAAATACATAGGCGCATACGTTTACACTTTTAAAAGACTTTAAGCAGGTTATGCAACAAAAAATACATTCATATAAAAGTATCTTTTTTTCCGGATGTTTTGCAGCAGCCATGAACGTCTGATCGTAGTTACTATTAATTGTAAATAAGATAAGATTTGGAATTTTAAACCGTTAGGAGTACTTTATTTATATGTATGCTACTCGCGTTAACTACAGACAAATTAAAAAAATATATATTTATTTATCTTAACACTAATTTTATACTAAAAAATTTGAACGGTATTTTCCGAATATCCAAAGCCAAAATAGGTCGACAGAGTCATTTCTCCTGACAAGCTATCTCTGCCGATCAGTTGTAAGTATATAATATATTACAAAATAAACAGTTTAAAATAGAGTCGCAATAATCGGATATAATTTTCATAGTGACATTTTATATATTGCAAGTATTTCGTTATATTCTAGCGGCAGTGGTTTTACGAGCTCGTAAACTAAATACATAAAGACACGGATTATTTTATTATGAGCTATCAAAAATATCAGCTAAACGAGAGGGCCTTTACCGTGTTCGTTTTTACAGCCCGTGTCAATATAAAATATATTCGCTGACCAAGATAAACTGCTAACGCTCCTATCCGACTTTAAAAAAGGAAAATTTATATCTTGACCGCCTCTGTAGCCAAATGGTTAAACGTGTTGCCCACTATTGCGTTAAGCACGAGAGGTCCTGGGTTCGAATCCCATGGAGACAAAAAATTGCTACGTCGGACAGAGCACAGGTCTGTTCAACTACCTGTTATAGAACGGATTAGTGAAACGGACACAAAATGTATTCCCCCATGCCCCACGAAGGGGAAACGGGATTACACTTGTATATTTTTAGTAGAGCACGCGGCCGGGTATAAACTTATTATTATCAAACTTTAAATAATAATCATAAAGTACAAATGAAAATTGTTTAAATGTCTAATTTATTAATTTTGCATTTTTAATGTTATCGGGATATTACCAAGTCCCTTCCTTCTTGATAAATGGAAAGATAAATGAAAAAAAGATTTTAGATTGAAAATATTTGGACACAAGCGGGACTTGAACCGGCATCCACAGCGTTCCGTGCTGTTGCTCTAACCCATTGAGGTACCGTGTCCTACACGTCATCGTCAATTTTTTTCAACCTCATATATTCTCTCGCGCAGGTGGAAAGACTTGAAAAGGGGATATATATCTATTATATATCTTTTTTACTTAAATCCTTAAATGTAAGAAGATTTGGCGTATGATACTTATATATATAAGGTATACACACACTCTATTGTTTTATATAATTTTCTATACTTATATTTATTTTTTAAACAATATTTGGTATTGTAATTTAACTATAAATCATTTTCATATTGGTTTACATAGAATACACATTCGTTCCATTATTTGAAAATTAAGTGAAACCTACCGATGTAAGTGAGAGCACATATTTTTTACCATCGAGTACATAACTCCCGACGTCTTTTCTTCGAGATGTTTCTAATCTGCCAAAGAGTAAATATTCTCTCACCATATAAATAGGATTGCGGACAATAGAGTTATTCCACAGATAAAGAGAGACTTAGCGGCTCTTGACCGCAATACGAAGCCGGATTACGGGTCTCGAGATGATTTCAGGCCCGACTTATATTGGCTCTCAATTTTTAAGATGCGAAACGCTTAGGTGTGACCTATATGTCAGTTGACAACATAATATTGTAGCCTATGTTATAGATAATATTTTAGTACCTACATAAATACTTAATATTTTTACTATTATAGATACTTTCCCTATTGTGGAAAGAACGGAAGCTGATCGCCTTTTTAGCCAAATGGTTAGACTTTGCCTAGAATTGCGTTAAACGCAAGAGATCCGGGCTTCGAATCCCAGGAGTCTGATTAGCTACTTGCCTGTAAAAGAACCGATTAGTATAACGGACTCAGAAATGAGTTCGTCCCATGCGCCTCGGGGGAAACAGGATTTCACTATTTCCCCTGTCTTATTCTTTTACAACAACATTATAAATTGTAAATTGTGTAAGGATTTCACGGCCATCGTTCAGGATAGCATTGTTTTAAGAATCTCGATTGCTCGAAGAATTAGCAGTTAAAATCATTTTTCGAGCAATCGAGGAGCTAACAACATGACGTCCTGATGCTGTTCGCACGTGATGACGAAACGCCGAGAACCTCTTCTCGCTTACGTCGGCCGAACAGCCAAATAACAATAATATTATAAAATTGTAATTTTTATTTCTTTTGAAAATCTATTAAAAGTGTATTTATATTTAATAACTTGACGGAGAAACTAATAATGTTGAGTTTTTGAAAACATATACATATAGCAAGCATGATGATTTCCTAAGTAAGCTCTTATCATATTTTTTATAGAAAAAAACATATCAAATAATTTTATTTCAAGCGCAAAATATAATCTATCCTATAATTTTCTACACATATGATATAATCTATTAAATTTTAAATTGATTAAATGTGCCTCACCTCGTAACACCTGTGATGCTGATATGAACAAATTCCTAAAGAATTTGTTACCTGACAACTGATGATTAACAACAAATTGTTTAGGCAAAATTGTGCCCTAAGTCTATAAAAATAAGTGCTAATTCGTAATACTCTTTGTTGGGTGTTATATTGAGGTTCTCGCGTATTAGGAGCCTCAAGTGAATATTACAAGAGGAATTTCAAGGGAATTATAATGCTTTGAAGTTTATAAGTCTGCATTAATTTGAAATAGTTTTCTCAAATGTTGATATAAATAGAGTCATCTTCATAGATTTAAATAGTTCTGTTTGATAGAGAAGTGAAGACGTGATAAAGTTAAACGAAACAAATTTGTGTTTACATTTTTCTTAAACATTGTAAAATCATATTTACTTGCTGAAAATGAGCCATGTTATTATGATGATAAATGGATACTAGTAATACTTAATTCTTGTCCTGAACAAAAAGCTTAATTTGGTTGAGGGATATAATAATGTTGTAGCGTTGTTGTTCGACGCGGGCGGGACTTGAACCGGCATCGTCAGCGTTCCGTGCTATTGCTCTACCAATTGAGTTACTGCGCCGATTCTCAGACTCAGATTTCCAAATTATACAGTGCCTTCACTTGCAATAACATGTGAAAAATATTATTCAAATGTTGAACCAGTAAACGTGTACGAATAGTGTAAATACAACACTTATTTCATCTTTAGTTTACACGAGTAGTACAAATTTAAATAATTAACGGTTTTAAAAGCGATATATATTGCCGGTATATATATACTGCAGAGCATTCAAAACGTCTGGCCGTATGTAAAATAAGATTGACTAATTTACATCGCGTTTTAAACCGTTAAAGTGTTCTATTTGAACTTATTCCGATTACCATATTATTATTTGGGATATAATCACTCCAACAATTGATGGTTTTTGTCAATGGTAATATTGTCATGACAATAATCAAATAGTTCGTCACCTACATTGATGTTCTGGTGATAAAAATGGTGAGCTGATAGTGACAAGAAGAGGCTTCAAAAAGCACTTAGTGATGTTTTAATGAGTGATGTAATGGATAGTTAAAGCCCAATAAGGGCGGGACGGTGCACTATTAATCACCCGCGGCTGCGTCCGACGCTGTCTGTCACACGCAGCGCGCTCTAGAACACCAAACATTCTATATTAATAGCTCTCATGTCTTTTTAATTACACTTTTCAGTGACCCGTTGCGTAGTTTTAAAATTGTTTTATGCTTTTGTCATTGAGAGTGAAAACTTTTTATAGTACAAATGAAAAGCCACAAGTGGGCACTGAACAAAGACATTATCAATGTTTTACTATTTTCACACAATAATAATGTCTTTGTGCATTGACTATTAAGAAATAGTAAATAAAACTAAGTGTAATTTAGCTTTTAAAAGTATAAATGATAAGCCTCTATTCACACGTTGACACTGGACAAGGAAATTAAGAGTTTTTTTTTATATTATAAAATAGTAGGTATTGAATTATATTACGGAAAATGTTGTATATACTAATATGGTTTTTTAATTGAAATTAGATCACACATAAGGCACACAAACATGTTGTATCCACTAAGTCAGTTCGTAAATCAACACCAAAAAAATCTCTATTCTTTTTGTGCCTTGACCTTGTCAATTATAATAATTTTTTTTATATTATATAAAATAAAATAAAAAATAAAAAATATTTTTTGTAATATATAATAAATTTATTTAGATTTAGTATATAAACTCAACATTAACTTTTATTGTTACCGAATATAATAATAATTGAAATACACTGTATTTATTGGAATTGCGGGAAGACAGTTACTTTATTATTTTTAGGATCGTTCCCTTTCACTCAAGTAAAACGACAATTATAAACAATAAATAACACCGTCTTTAGGTATTATTTAGCACTACTGTAAAATAGTAAATAGAAAATCCCCAAAAATACATTTTCCTTACACAAGAGGCTTAATTATAAAATTAATACATAATTAAACTATCTATATTTAGTTCGCCTTGATAATATAGGTATGTCATAAATAATACCATTTGTCTTTAGATATAGCTAATAGGTTTGTTGATTTAGTTAAATGATAAGACTATAAAGAATTATGATAAAATGTGTGTTTTTATATATGGTAAGTAAGGTATATAAAATATTTAAATAAAACACTCTCCGTCTCCCCATGGCCACGAACGCTGCAAAGCATCCGAAACGTCGAGCTGAAGTTAAAAATATCGCGTTTTAAACAGTTATTGTGTTTTATTTAAATGTGTACTACTCGCGTAAACTATAGACAGTATTTATATAACACATATACACTCCTATTTTGAGGTTTATTTTTGTGGTTCTAACGTCGAATTGATTAAAAAAGCAACTTCTCAATCATGGGAACTAAGTAAAAATGTTCATAGAAACTCGAAACCTCAGTAGCACAGTGTAAACAGCACAGAGCGCTCTGTAAACATTAACCTCACCGCAATTCTAAAGGAAACGCTCTGAAAAACTCTCTAAACTTTAATTACTCTGTGCAAATGTTAAGTATGAAGCCTTTTACGGTATCTAATTTTCTTCTATTACTTACCAAAATACAGTTTTACGATTCACGAGTAAATTATATGTACTCGTATATATGTTAAGTAACATATTATTTTTTTAAGTAATATTTATTCCAGATTTAGAAGAATATATATTAATTTAAATAAAACACTTTATTAGTTAACTAATAAAGTGTTTTATTTAAATGTGTACTACTTGCGTGAGCTATAGACAGTATATATATATATTAATATCAAAGTACAAATTAAGTAACAATTATAACTAATTCAGTTTAATTAATAATACTATGTTTATAACATAACCGCAACAATATTATAATTACAATCTACATTTGTAAGAAGTCAAATGTTTGAGTGCTCAAAAATACCGAGAAATTTACTAACGAAATAAATGCAGAAACTTAGAATTTAAAGCGGGTAGTCAACAAAAAGCCACAAGGAATCATAATGAAGGGTACATAATTAACGGCGCTTTCAGTGTTGCCATAAATCAAGCGCCTCCCATTAATAACTGAGTGAGGACAGAAATTAGGTGCATACTACAGCATCGCTTACTTTTTTAAACATCATTTTAATTAATGGAAGTCGCTGTGACGTAAATCTTTTTATGAACTCATTTTTTAATTTACGATCTTAAGGCTTATTTTTAGATTAAAATATACATTTTTTTCTTATTTTTATTATAATATGTACAAAAAATTGAAACGTAAAAATAACTTGATTGATTTTAATAATACTTGTGTTTTTTTATAGTTGTTGATAAAAAACCTTCTATTAATCTATTGATTATTTGATTTGTAGAAAATATTTTTATTTTCGGTGGCATCTACTTTGTTGTTGTTGTTCGAGCTGTGTAGGCGTGAAAAAGTACACGAAAATCCTTAAATATATAAGACTAGCTGGCCTTTCAAACGTTCTTTTGCCATATTCAATTTAAACTAAAAGTTGATTACTATAAAAATGATTCTTGTGAGTTAATCAGAGTTAGATTATTTAAATAATTATTCTTTATACATATTTTTACGGTACCTTGATCCGTTTTCACAGCGCACGCAAGGGAAACTCTCAAAGATGAAAAATTTTCCCCGTTTTCCACATTTTGCACTGTTCCCTTATACATTGCAGCATTATGTTTTATAGCCTAACCTTCTTTGATAAATGGTCCATGCAACACAAAAATATTTATTTCACATCCAAGCAGTTCGTGAGGTTGGCGCATTCAAACAAACAACTTCTTCAACTTTAAAATTTGCGGCCAGATAAGCCATGGCAGCATAACATCTTTCTCGGGGATTGATATGCTGCTGATCCAGCATGCAGTCCCAATGTACTCGTAAGTCTTAAGCATATCATAAACTAGAATATACTTAATTAAAAAACAATTCACTTCTTAAGACGCCTTTGCGCGCTCCGGATTTTTGACTATGTCTGTATTGATCTAAATATTACATTTACTAAGCACGTCGATGCACGTACGACGCCGCGTTTATCAACGAGTTTTTAATCTAAACGCGAGAATTAATATTCCGCGTTCGTCACAGATCATTAAACTAGGAAGCCTGCCGTTGATTACTCGCCTCCATTTGAAAACACTTCAATATCTCTTAGAGCAAATCTCGGAGGCACTTAGGGACCGCAAATACTTATTTTATGTCTGAACGTTTGTTCGATCGCTATTCATTTCCGGAGCGCGATGAGCTCATTTATTTCTAAAAAGGATTCCAACTTTTGATATTGGCCCGCTCGTTCGCCGTTTTATAGGCTTCTGTCGTCCGCGTACATATATAGGTATAGGGGGTTACATGAAACTAGTTCTTGAATTTATCTATACTAATCATCGATCGCTAATGGTACTAATTTATACAGCTTAAGAGTTTGTTTGTTTGTTTCTTTGCACGCGCTAATCTCAGGAACTACTAGTTCGAATTAAACATTATTTTTGTGTTAGTTTGAACATTTATTGAGGAAGGATAATAACATCGTGCTGTGACTAATAGGAGCGAAGAAGTAGCGGGAAATGTGAAAAAGAAACAGGGGAAAACATTTCATCTCTGTGGGATTCCGATGCGTACACTGCGAATACGGTTCAAGATACCCAAAAAATATGTATTTCTTTTTAAATGACCTACAAAAAATTGTCCGCGACATTATATTATCTTTGAAGGTTGACTTAAAAGAACAACGTGACCCAAACGACGGGTTGCGAGGGACGGGGCGCGTCCGATGTCGATGTCGGATAGCAGTTTAAACTTATAAAGATGAAGAGTAGGTTTGCAAAAACAAATTTGGATGCCCAAAATAACTATTCTACGCGGACGAAGTCGCTGACACAGCTAGTAAAATTTTAAAGGAGAATTCACGAACACTACGCAACGCGTAGAGCTATCTGCGCGCACGCTTCCTAAAAGTTTATATTTTAGTGCTAATGGCGCGCGGCGGTGCTACACCAAAATCAACCTAAGAATCAGCTGACAGGCAATTGCGTTAGAATGATGCATTACTAAATGGTAATTAACGGTAAAAAAGTATGAAGACATTATTCTTGTTAAATACCAAATAGCACAGACAAGGCTTGCGACAAGCTGTAAATATCAGAATTAGCGCACGAATTAATAAATAATAACGTATAATTGTAGAAAATATTATGTCCACTTAAAAGTACGTGTTCTTTTTACAATTAAAATCTAAAGTTAATATTGTTCGAATATAAAATTGGTTAGTATGTATTTGTGAAGACTGAGGCGTCGCGTTTATAGTAATATGTATACGAATACATCTTATTTTTATTACTTATAATGTAAAGGCGTAATTTAATTCAAACGAGATGTATGTATGTATTATAAGCATTAAGTATACGCAAATAAAAGGTAATACCGCATAAATTAATTTGGCAAGTGGCTTATGTGATGCGAAGAAAAACAAAACATATAAATATCGCTCGTCAAATATTGTCTCAGGCAAGCCAGCGAATGGGGCCGATGTCACGTTCCCCAACATATAAAATATATTATAGGTCGTAAACATCGCAATATATGGGCATATGGAGTATTTACTGGGGTCGTGTAGATCGGCCTGCATTTTTGTGTCTAGATGTAGATTCAGTCTGGCTCGCACCTTAAACACAAGTACTGGAATTGAATCTTCTGTAAGTAGAGCACTTTTAACGGTTTAAAACACGAAATGCATTAGTTAAACTTATTCACAAATTATATTACCTACGGCCCGAATTAGTATTGTATGGCAGCCGTGGTTACGGTGCGACTAGTATAGTTTAAATAATATGTTCCGTTCGTTTTAAACCGTTAAAAGTGTTTTATTTAAGTTTCTAGTACGTACTCATGTAAACTACCGACAATACATGATAAATTATTTATCATATATGATAATAGTTATTGTTATCATCTAAATAAAGTAAATCCCTTTTTCCAAAAGGGGGAAAAAAGGCACAAAATTTTTCATCTAAAAAATTTTTTTTTAAAAATTTAGGGGGACTTTGGTGTGACTTGACGAAAACAATGTACCTATATATCCTAGGATTCGCATGCGAGACCTCTCGTGCTTAACGCTATACTAAGCAACATATTGACCTACGTTCATCTACTTACTTAAATAAAAATGAACTAAATAAATGGTCACAATATGGCATTTAAAACAAGTATTTTAAACAAACAATTACAGAGACATAATCTATGGCTTCAACCATATTTGAACACACTAATACTAAAAGCTATACAATATAACGACGTAAGTATTCTACTACTAATGAAAAAGTCGTTAATCACGTTTCGGTCTCAGTCTGTGGATTTCCCAATATCCAAACCCAAAATAAGACGACAGCGCATCTTGTTTAGATGCTATAGGGGGTATATCACCTACTATCAAGAACCCCATGCCATGTCAGTCCTCTTCTATAATAAAAAAAAAACAATATTTCATTTAAATAATGTATATAATTCCTTTGCACTCGCAAAAGGCCAGTTTAAAGTTTAATATCATCAATAAAGCTTATCTTTCTCCTAAACAGTTCATAGCTCAAATGAGATCACATTTTATGCCTACTAAATTTTCACTTCATCGTGTTAAAAGCTTGGCTTACCTACCAGCAATACTCGATAATACTATATTGTATTTAAAAATTAAAATTATTATTTTACTTTAATTATTACTTTTTTGTCATCACATTTATTTTTACTACGTACGTACATCTTTTCAACTTGGTTAAGCAATAATCTAATAAACCTTGTCTAGCGAAGGCAATATCATAAATATTATTGATAAACGAAATTTTAAAATTCAGAACATATCTCCATTGTTATAAATTGTTTAGATAAGAATGCAGACTTCATCATGTATACAACATATACAATACGATAACTCATGTTTTTACGTTGATTTGTTTTCTTCAATCGAATTTTTTAGCTTGAACAAATTCGGTTTATTCGTTAAAATAAATAACTTATATAAATAAATATATGCATATGTCCGATAAGATATTGTTTACATGATCATACCCACATATATTAAATGTGGTGTAAGTATTGTTCTGAGCCGAGAGATCCTAGGGTCGAACCGCCGTTTTGCGAGCTGGTGACGCAGAAGGAGGCGGCTGAAAAAAGGGGTACAGGTGGGGGGGGCGCCTCTCCCCCAGCCTCCAAGATTCTACCTAATACGCGCCTTGTCGGAAAAGGGCATTGATACTGGGAGCTTCGGAGTCGTACAAACGTGTTCCCAGGGATTCCTCGAGAGCACCGTAGTGGGCTGGTGGTGTGTTTAGCGGTTCTGGTCGGCTATTGTCTCCGAGGAGATTGTACGATTTACCACACTCCCAACGTGACTATTGCCCGACGTGGGGGTGAATTAGGCATTTACATCGTTACTTTAAAAAAAGTTCAAAACGCCGAAAAATAATTAGTTAGTAAAATGCATAGTTTTTTCAATACTGTACGTATAACTGATCAACTTCACGATACTACACTGAATGTAGTCTAAGCTAATATTCGCGAGACTTTATTCTTATACATATAGCAGGTAATTGCTGACTAGCGATATCACCCCTATATAGCCCCAACTTATGGTCGTCAATATTGACTGAGCCGTTGTCACTAGATAAGCTGTATCGTATAATTTCCGCTCTGAAGACGTCGTTATAATGTGGATATAACGGAGCTGATAGAATAGGTTGAATAGAGCAGGTAATTATATAGAAGCAAGTGACAAACGTATGAAGCCCAAAGGACTTAAAGTAATAAGTATCTAAATACAAATTAATACCTCATACAGGTGTTATGTTAACAAGAATAAATATGCTTGGATTTTAATATTTTATACTATTACAATATATTATACATTCAGGTTTTTACAACTTTGTTACCTACCTACTATACAAAACACTCATGTTTTAGTCATCAATCAAGTTTATATAATGCATTGTGTTTTACACAGACACAGTTCTGTGTCTGTTTCATTTTTAGTTTAGATTTTGGTTTGCTTTAGATTTTCACGCCCAAACCGAAAAAAATTGTTGTATCCCCGGTATTCAAACTTAGGAACGGCGTCAGAATATTCTTAGGTCCACCAAAATCGAGAAATAAAACATACTAGTATCTTATGTATCAACTAAAATACTAAATACCTAAATAGAATGAAAAATTCAAGACCAATCTTACATCCCGTATGGTCTAGTGGCTAGGATACCTGGCTTTCACCCAGGAGGCTCGGGTTCGATTCCCGGTACGGGAAAAATACTTTTTTTATTTTTGTATATAATTAGTTTAATTTGAGTTTCTTAGCATTGTAGTATCTTTTTATAATATCTTTCAATATTATAAAATATCATATTTTTAATTTGAATATCAAATTCGAAAATTCAATTTCGCTTTCTTCTTTGTAAAAGTAAAGTAAATATATTATATTTATTTGTTTGATTATATATTGTATAAAACTACAATATCTGCTTATCACGTTGCTATATGAAACGCCACTACCAATCCGTAATACTTACATTTGTTAAACAATCGCCCAAAAGACACATCAAAACATCATAAACACAGTTGCATTATAATTCATGCTCTAATATCCACGATTTGAGACAAGTACGTCTGTACTGGGCACACATCAAACACAGTTGGCAACTGAAGATGTAATTAATTCCTACAGGCCATTGCATCAACTCTACTGTGCTTGACTATTGTTGATACTCAAAAATCTTTATCCAATTAAACATTTGGTAGTTATTTCAATTAAGGAATTCATTTATTACTACTTTTTAAATTCATTGTCCTTTAAATATATCGCTCTGTAATTGCAAATAGAATGTGCGGTCGACCTTATTCAAATGTGTAGTATGTGTAGACGATTTAATAGTTACCTTAGCGTTATTTTCTTCTTCAGCTGAACAAAATTCAAATTTTCACATTTATGGTTTATACAACGAAATATAAAGAAATTAATGTATTTAACACAAAACATACTTTATAAATGTGTTAAATAAAATAATTACTAACATTTAAGATCTAAGATATCTCTGCAATCTATTATATTTTGCTCCTTTTGGATATTTTTTATAGTCTATGAAGAACACCGGTGTATATCTAGACAGAGATAAAGTCTAGACTTGACGCAGGTCTTGCATTATTGTTATTAGATTTCAAATGACACGCTATTGGACAGAATATTTGTAAAGCGCGTTTTAAAACAAAAAATATGAAGTCGAAAATGCAAACAGGTTTGTAACTGTAATTATTTTTAAGGATTTAATAAAAAAACCCTAGAATTTCAGGTAAATTCTTGGTATCTCCCGTGTTACCACAATATTAAAACGTAATCTATTTTAGTGCAGCCCCGTAGTCGTAGAGCTACTTTAAAAAACATTATTATGAAAAATATTTATTTATTTACAATGTGTAAAATATTATTATTACCTTTTCAATGACACGTATTAATATTTATCAAATTGTAATAAATGAGCATAAACTTATAAGCTAGTTTCCGTTAAAGTCAGCCTTAGATTAATGAGTGAAATAACGTCAAATGGAATCATACATTCCAATTGAATATGGATAGTGTAATTAATATCCCAGGAAACAGTCAAGCTGACGACAAATTCACTGTGACTGCACTACACTTCTCTTTAACAGTCTTGATACTTGAATAGCACAGAATTACGTGTCCAATATTTTATACAAAGTTAATAATTTCTACAACTCTTTAAGTTTTTTTAAAGGCTTTATAGGAGTTAAAATACATGCTTTGTTATATACTTGTATATATGGTATTTACTATTTACACCAATAGTTTCTAAATAGTTTAAAATTTATTGCATACTGGCTTAGTGGTAAAACGTACAAGCTATTTTCATTTAATAATACCTTTAATATTGTAACTCTATTCTACATTACACCGTAGTTTGCTCCAATTAAGTGTAATTAATATTGACAGAGACAAACCCACGTCTTGGAATAGTTACGATCTAATTGAGAACCAGTTTGATAAACAAATATGTACGATCCTAATCGTATTTGACCTTTTGTCTTTACTTTATAAACATATCATCAATTAATCGGCGTCTAATGTAACACTGAAAGAAGCCATTTACTTCGTGAAATAAATATTTGATTTGTAACGTTTTTGGGATTTTAGTTACTTGAAATAAATGTCGAATAATAACATTGGATATTCAAAATAAAATATTAATAATTTTAAAGTTTTGTTTTGGCATTGGCCTCGTGAATTTTTAAATGGTGCGTTTTTAACTTTACATCACATTTGTTGAGTATGTTTATAAAATATTTCAGAGCATATTTAATATTCGATCCATTGCTGGTAATAAGACTTCCTGTACCAGATGACCGGTCGCTCGCTACTTAAATGCACTGTTTTTCATCTGCCTTGACCAGGTCGTTCGTCCGCCTGGTGTAAAACCATTCAGGTATTGGACATAACGTTCGCGGTATCTTCTCCATTAAATAACACTTCAGCTTGATGAATCGATGATCTATCCATGTCAGTGACTTTAGTTCTCTTACGAATCTTCTCATTTCTGATTCCATTATGCAGGTATCTTTTGTAACTTTACCGCAACAAACCTTTTTATATCAATATATTTATTTAATTTGTATAAAATATATTGCGATAGAAATATAATTTAATACGAAATTTCTCTCATAAAAACGTTAATTTTTTTAAAGTATCAAAACTATTACAGTATTTGCACCTAAAATTACGCATTGTCCCAAAACGTAATCGCTTCATTTGCCTGACTAGATGTAAGTTGGCCTTAAATCCGGATTACTATTTGTAATTGACCGAATTATCATGGTGTTATAAAATGTAAATTAATACTGATTATAAATACATAATATATTTATTGATTTATTACAGTATTTAAGTAATACATTAAACTTACTACTATTACCTAATATCTATATAACATGCCTTTTAAAACTTAACATAAGTTTATATAATATACTAAGAATATGCAAATTATAACTGTGTACTATAGAAAGTAATAAATAATATCATTATTATAGCTGAATAAATGATGAAATCTAGTAGTATGTCAAAACTTTATTTTTAAATAATTGATGTACACTACAATGTGTTTTCTGTATTCTGAGAATGTATAAAACCCTTTATTTATATATGTTTGGTTCAATGCCAAATAAACTTAAAACTTAATTAATTTAAGCTGACCTACATTCAACCTTATACAATAATTGTAATCGTACTTTTAATTAAAATTAAACGTAAAATTTACAAACATCAAAAGGACTCCGAATTCTTTAATTAAATTCACAAATTGCACTTACAAATCTCCCTTTTACTGTCACCTTTCTTAATTCTCAATTGTAATTGGGATGGCAACAATAGAAAGGGCATAATTGATGGAGAAAATGAAAATTAATTATTTTATTTAGGTGTAATTGTAATAGTTTCACTTGGGTAGGATTGCATATTATTGTTTTTCGGAGTAAGCGAGAAAAGGTTCTCGACGTTCCGCTTCACGAGCGGACGACATCATGACGAGATGTTTTTAAGTCCTCGATTTGATGGTGATGATGGTATGCTAAACAATGGCTGTGAAAACCTTACATTGCAGTCTGACTGTGTCGTTTTTAGTGTAATAAAGTCACGAGATAGAGAAAGAGATATATAATAAGTACTCTTTTAATATTAACTACTTGTCATTTGAAATTATTAAACACATTTGTAGTATGAACATGTTAGCCCACACGTTATAGGGCACTCCGGGATATTTCAGTAGACATTCGTTTAACCATTTAAGCTACATAAGTTGCATATCTATTTCTTTATTCAATTTCAACCATAATTACATTATTTTAGATCCTTTGTCTGCATTGTCCTCCGTAGTAACCATAATCTGGCTTTAATACAAAACAGGCTAATACTAAATGCAATTCGCGTGAATTGATTGTTAATCATACAGCCACATCATAATCATCATTATTTTGTAAGGAATAAGTACCATTTTCGCTTACATATTCCGCGGACATCGTTACAGGCATCAGAAATGGCCTGAGGGTTTAGTTTAGCAGTTCGTTGCTATTACACTGTTGATGGATTTCTAGTAGCTGCTGAGGCCCGTAACTAATCTGAATTCAATCGGAGATGGGGTGTGGTATGTGTGACGGCGTGTTACTGTTCACCTGTCACCTGAAGCAGAAGAGTTTGTTTGTTTGAACGCGCTAATCTCTGAAATTATTGCTTTAAATAAAAAATATATTTTTGTGTTAGATAGACCATTTATACAGAAAGGCTTTTACGTTATATAACAGCGAACAATAAGAGCGATGGAAGAGTGGAAATTTTGACGATAACATATTTGCGGGTTTCCGTTGCGTTGACTGCGAAAACGGTCAAAAACAAAATAAAATGTTTTAAGTATTGATATCTCTTTAAAAAATCTAAATAAATATTTTGATCAAAGTCAAACCGTTTTTGATCTAGAAAAGTAGTGATCTTGAAAATTAACTCCTCAAAAACCGTTTTTGTGGTAATCAAAGTCGGTCGAAATCAATTCATTATTTGTTCGAGTTGTCAACATAAAAATATTAATCTGGCCAACAACAAAACAAGTTTTGCTAGATCAGCTGGTGATTTATACTTGTCAGTCTATGTAATTATGTACGTTATATTCTAGCGCTTATATACTAAAATACTGTGCAGGTTTAATACAAAACGTTAATATCATAAGTCAATGTTGATATAGTTTTTCCCGACGTAGTCAAACTTGGTCTATAGCATGGTAGATCCGATAAAAAGGAACGGACAAATAAAGCTAATTATTAAAAAAAAATTAACGGTTTAAAACGCGATTGCAAATTGATTGAAAATCGACGGGTAGTGTGCGTAGATAAAATAATTATAAAAAAAAAATCACAAATATATATCTCGTTTTAAACCGTTAAATGTTGTGTTGTTTTATTTAATGTGTACTACCCGAGGAAACTACACACAGTGTTTAAAAGCTAATTATTCCAAGACTCCGGTAACATAGACCAAGCCCCAATCTAGACTCAGTATTCAAAGCTCACCCCGCGGGAGTGCCATGCAGAATGCGGAATGTGAACTGAACGAAAATATTTACTTAAAAAGGAAATCATATTTTTGTCAACGTCTTGTTACTCCGCGATTTCAATATTTCCCGCTTGCTCGCGCACTTTTTATTGAATGCTTATTTATGAGTTTCAATCGGTTAGACTAGCATTCCCTGAGATGAAAATTCACGGAAAATGATTCTGACGTAAATGTATGAACTGACTAAACTTAGTCTGGATAGTATAATTTTAATCTACGTACAATATTCTAATTGAATTTAAGTATGTTCCCCTGTCTAAACCTGAGTATTATTTACAATTGATACCTGTACCTAAAAACCTTAGTACTTTATTTTACTACCGCATCTATACTAATATATGAAGCTGAAGAGTTTGTTTGTTTGTTTGAACGCGCTAATCTCAGGAACTACTGGTTTGATTGAAAAATTATTTTTGTGTGGGTAGAGCATTTATCGAGGAAGGCCCTATAACACATCCCAGGCGCTATATGTCTATCTTTTAAGGTTAATTGCAAGAACGACGGGACGAGAGCGACGTCGTTCCTGCAAGGCGTGTCGGGTAGTGGGAAAAGTAGATGCTCAAAATACTATTGTACGCGAACGAAGTCGCGGACACAGTTAGTTATTTATAAAAGATTACAATTTAGGTAGTATTACGAGAAACGTGCATAACATTTTACATACTGTCTATTTACCGAAATAAAATTTTTGATTTATATTTTTTGGAAATAAAATCTTGTTAAAAAACAATGTATTATATAATACATAATAAATTTTATATATTTTAAACGCCTGTATAAAAATTACATACACAATCGACTAGCATCTTATTAGTTTGTTTTTTATATCAAATACAAAAGACCGATACTAAAATTAGATAGCTAATGAGGACATAAGTAGGAAAAATACTTCATAATTAACGTAATACCTTCCTGGTATAAAAGGCCTCACCTTGGAACGGAAAAACTTGGTACAATGTACACGTTTATCAAAACAGGATTTTTGATGTATAATTACAGACACCACGTAGGCTTTCGGAGAGTACAACGGCTTAAAAAGACTGTAAATTATCCTTTTTACGTCAACTGCGCCGCTAAATCTTTATTAGGGTGGAATTTGAACAATTACGGAGGATATAACATTTATTATGCTAATACGTAAAACGTAGGTGTTGACTATATGATACACAGGTGCAATAAGAGCGACCTGCTTACGAATTTCCTCATTAAAAAATTCGAATAAAATAGCAAATTTCCTTGGCCACATTCAATACAATACTTAAACGGTTTAAAACGCGATATATTTTAGTTAAAGAAAATATATTTTTTAACTACGGCCCGAGGTTTCGGATGCTTTGTAGCAGCCGTGGTCACGGGGAGTCAAGGGGGTCAGTCTCCCCGTGACCACGACTGCTGCAAAGCATTCGAAACCTCGGGCCATATTATTTTTTTTTAGTTACTAAAATATTTAACGTTTTAAGCCGTTAAAGTGTTTTATAAAATGTGTACTACTCGCGTAAGCTACAGACAGTATAATACGTACTTTTTCAATACAAATATGGAAAATAAGTCAATTTTCAACATTTTGTTAATAATTTTTGCAAGCAGTGTGTCCGTACGGCTTATGTTTGCTATAGTTATCAGGACTCGAACACACGTGCTTTACGATGTAAACCCGCATTACTTTGTACCCTAATGAACCGTGATTCTGATGTTTTCACTTTAATAGATAATGATGTATTGAGTGCCGATTTGCATCCAAAATGTAAAATATCCCGCATATAATTAGTATTGGTAATTTAGGTAAGCTTGGTACCGGGATTTAAAGCGTAGACACAATATCTTTAAGCACTATTTGTTTGAAATCTAAATTTGATTTTAGATTTATATTGAACTGAATATATAATACTATAAATACAAACATATAATTTAACTTAAATCTTAAATATTTATGTCGTTATAAAATGAAACACAAATTGTAAACATTATTTTTATTACAATTATAAAAAAAAATCAGTAGAAGCAATTGTAATACAAACAGATTATAAAGACTGTTGCAAATTCAATTGCAACTTATGATCCAGACTGGTTGTTGCAATGGCATTTTCTAGAAGGCCTATCTTGCGAATGACATCGAAATCCGTCTCGTGAGGTTCCACGTGATCTCCCCCTAGATCGACCTCGAGATCTTTCTCTAGACCTTCCCCTAGATCTTCCTCTTAAACGTTCCTTTGACCTCTCTGCTGACCTACTCCTAGATCTATTCGGTCTTCTTTCACAGGGCCTTTCAATGTCGGTGTGTCTTCGACAGCAATGATTTAGCATATTGAAATCCTGTCTATAGTCTGTTTCAAATGCGGCGTGAGGTCCAAATTGTATATGGCTATCAAATGGCCCGTGGAGTCCAAATGGTCTATGGTTTTGCAACGGGCCATGGGGTCCGAATGATCCATGGCTTTCAAATGGTCCATGCGGTCCAAATGGTATTTGAGGTCCAAATTGACCGTGGGGTCGGTAAGGTCCAAAGAATCTATCAGGTCCAAATGGTCCCGGAAATGGTGGCCCATGTCGTCTAAAGCACCCCCTACCTCTATGGAATTCGAACCCTCCATCGTTATGATGATGGTGTCGTACGCCTGACCGTCCCATAATAATGTTCTAACGCAGAATGATAAAGTAATGTATGCGTCCCGCTTTATACAGAACATTCGTTTCATAAGTTTGTGAAATCTTATGCAACAATGCAATATTGTGAAATGGTTTTACCATTAAATTTTTGCAGATTCTTAGATTAGTATACCGATAATGAAAATAAATGAGCCCAATATGGCCTTTTCTATAAATATAAAAAAAAATATCATACATGTTTGTTTGTAACGGCATTATTTGACATTCAATTCCTTTGTATATTCTTCTTTATGTCAATTCTTAATTTCTTTTTCAATCTTTCAGACATTAATGTAAGAAATATTGCTAAATATTAATCTTTAATACTAGATTATTAATTATTAACGTAAAATCACTGATTTTTAATCCTATTGCAACTTCTTTTACTTTTAACGTATTATCAAAATATTTCCACGATTGCAAACACGGTATGTTTAGCCATAGAAGCTATTGCAAACGGTATTAAAACGCGATCCGAATACGTGTGAACTTATTTGAAAAATGATTTTTAAACAAGTTTAACTAAAATATATCACGTTTTAAACCGTTAAAGTGTTTTATTTAAATATTGCACAATGTTTCACAGTCATTGCACAATAGTTTTTCAATATAGTGGTATTGCGCAATGTTTCGAAATCATGGTGCAACATAATGACAAGACAACAATAAGTGAAGTACCTATATGCAAGTATTATCTCACCTGCATGGAAAACCCAAAAAATGACTTTTCTACCTTAGATACCACGACGTACGTAAAAGATATACATATATATATATATATATATATATATATATATATATATATATATATAACTATCTGTATCAGCGACAATCACCTTTATAAACTTACGCTCTCTTGCAAGCTTAAAAGATAGACTTATAGTCATTTTTTTAGATTAAAGAGAAATCATTATTTTTTTGGGTATCTTAAACCGTTTTTACAGCGTTCGCCTGAAATATTTTTTTACATTTCTCGGTGTACCTTTGCTTGTATTAGTCACAGGGCCATGTTGTATAGTCTATAGTCTTCCTCGATAAATGCTCTAACCAATACAAAATTCGAACTCGAAGTACCTGAGATTAGTGTGTTCAAACAAACTCTTCATATTAGTATAGATATATTGGAATAATGTTAAATGTTCTCTGTATTAACTAATCCTTACTATATAATATAATATTATAAATGTGAATGTTACTCTATCTGTCTGTCTGTTACTCTTTCACGCCAAAACTACTGAACGGATTTGAATGAAATTTGGTACACCAGATGGTCTGGACCCTGATAAAGGACAAGCTTTTTATTGCGAAAAGGGGGTTGGAATTTATTAGTCTATATTGAATGGAGTTGATGATATTGACATCGTTTCTAGAATCTAGAGAAACCTATCATTTAAATTTTTTATAACTGCTAAGGTTTGTGAAATGTGAAATTAACATGCCCCCGCCTTTTGCGACCAAGGCTGCTGCAAAGCATCCGAAACATCGGACCGTACTTAAAATGAATAGTATAACGGTAAACTAATACATTTCGCGTTTCAAACCATTAAAAGTGTTTTGTTTAAAAGTGTAATACCCGCATAAACTACAGACAATACGTAACTTATTTTGTACGATGAAACAGCCTTGGTATGCTAACCAAGAGTAATCTGTAAGTTGACAGTACATCCTTATTAACGTCATACGTACAATTTCCTTCCTTCAATTGAAAATTGATGAGTTAAGTCAACATCAAACTATCGCGAAGGATATAGCTGGTATAAAAAATAACAATATGTGATTTGAATATGGAACATGATAATCCTTTGGTTCTTATTATTTTACATTTTAATTCCTTACCATAAAGCGTGTTTCAGTTCGTTTAAAATTGTTTGATTAAGCATGTCTGTGTAATTAACTAACTACTACTACTACTACTAAATGAATAAATTTAGTGCGTGAATAAATATTTCAAATATGCAGGAACAATGATTAAGAGCAAGCAATTTTAAGTAAGTAGTTCACTCAATTGGAAATTAAAAAAAAAATATTTTCTTACGCATTTAAATAAAACACTTTTCGAAACGTCGGGCCTTAGTTTAAAATAATTTTCAGTATATATAGTTAAGAAACAAAAACAATTATAATACCGGATCTAGAACTAATAGAAAAATAAAATAAAAATGGCAATCTTGTTAATAAGCTTTATTAAATTCTTGTCACGTGTTCTTCCATATTCTTGAAGTTAATCTTATTGTAATCAGATAATATTAAAATATAATTGCAAGCAACGAACGTTATCTTTCACTTTCGTTTGTTAATTTTTCTTATGGTATTCTGTGTATTTGTCAAATAAAAAAAGTTTACGGTCGTATTTACTTTAAATTTTTAGCAACGTTCCATGCTGTTGAGGTATCACTATTCTAATCCCTTGATAGCGATGCAGAACATTTTTTTTTTTTTGTTGACATTATTATTCCGTTTTTATTCCACCTTTTTTTCGTGGGGAAAAATTTTTTTCAATTGTTTTTAAAAATTTTTTTTTTTTCCCCCTTTTTTTTTGGTTTTTTTTAATTTAATTTTTTTTTTTTTTTTTTAATTTTTTTTTTTTGGGCGCCGGGCTTGAAATTTCTTGTGCTTAAGCTATCTCAATAACATTATTTTATTTATAGTACTTAACTAAAAATGTTTAATGTGTATTAAATATGTTAAATAAAAACTAAAAATGTCAGATTAAGTATGCTTATTTTCAAGCTGACTTGGAGCGTCCAATATTAACTCCGCTAATTAAACCTTCATCATTTGTATTGCAACGTCCAAAGGACAATTTACATCCGCATCTGTGGCCGTGACCGAATCCATGTCGTCCGTGAGGACCTAGAGACGGTCCGTGATGTATTCCGTGTTGCCCGCGTGGTCCTCTATGGCCGTGAAGATAACAGGATGCAAAGAAAGATTTACATCCACATCTAGGGCTGTGGTCAAATCCATGTTGGCCGTGGGGTCTTTGAAACGGCCCGTGGTGTTTCCAATGAGGCACATCTGGTTTCCCATGACCGTGATGTGGGCCAGGGTGAGGTCCGAAGTGGTCAGCGTAAGGTCTATGATTGTGAGGTCCGTGGCCTGACCGTCTGTGGGCATGATGACTATGGGGTTCGCAACCGTGAGGGCCATGAAAATCGTTACTGTAGTGGCATCGCATGTTTGCTAGCTTGTCACACTGATGTATCGTTAGTTATTCGCGAGTATTTATATCCGTTATCATTACACCATGTTTTGAAATGGCTTCTAATCTAATAAGGCTTTCGGGTATACGAAACTTTCGTAATATTATAGAATAACATTTAGGTAATTGGCTTAATTAGCTTAGAAGCTTAAAATAATCGGTATGACTTCCCCTTTCCCAATTTCACCTTTGTTGGTCTTTTTTACTAATATACAGGCTTAGGATTTACTAAATTAGGTCTGTGCCATTCACAATTTTTATTTTATTTTGATATTAAAATCCCTTTCCGCTTACAGTAATGCTAGGAACCGCGCTAAGCCATTGAGCCACAATTGTAATATTTCGAGATATGGTTGTACCTAAATAAAGGTGTCTTTCATTTATTTAGACAACCTCCTTACCTTTCTTTTTACCTTTATATATATATTGCAAAACTATATGATGTTAGATTATCGAATGATGATGTTGATAGACTAATTAATATTTCATTCAAACAAATTCTGATCAAATTAAACAATTACATAGTTCAGAAACTACGCGTTTAACGTAACTAAGTAATCTTGACGTATTAAGTTGGGTACCGTGTACACAATATAAACATTAATATTCCAATTTCTTCGTACAATTTACACCCAAAATCCATGCTAGGTTGAAATCAATTCCGTCCTTTCAAGTGCAGGCAGGATTCAGCGTAGTTATCAACGTAAGCATTGGTAACCGCGAATCTTACGAACACGACTACACTACGCACGCCTGAAAAGGTAGCACCCTTATTTTTTTTTTAAATTAACTAAAACAAAAGCAATGCAAAACGTCGTTTAATCGATTTGGACGACTTCGTTCGTGCAGTGGTAGCAATGTTTGGGTAATCAACGGGGGGGGGGGGGGTCCCCCCCCGCCCCAAAATTTTTTTTGTTCATTGTTTTTTTTTTTGGTTTTGGTTGGTTTTTTTCTAGAAATCTGTACATTAAAAGGGGGGGTAGAAATATCGTTATTTCGTCCGGGTCATAAACCACCTTCCTTAGATTTAATAGAATAGCGTTACGGTTTTAGTATGTGGATTTCAGAATATATAAAGTCAAAAAAGGTTATATGGCTGGGGTATTTCATCTACCATCAAGAGAAACCCATGCTTGTCTGTTCTCCTCTATCATAAAAGAAATATTGTTACGTAAGACATATTACACATGAGAGCTAATATAATAATTAAAAATACTATCTATTTTGTAATCAAATTAAAAACAAATGGTACTCGAACCCACTACCAACAGCGTATCGTTGATGTTAATCTATAAATTAAGTAACTTATAACCACCAAACTTTAGTAGAAGTCTAGCATGTTTGAGAAAAAAGTAAGACCGGAGGGGCTCGAATCCAAGACTGGCTGATTATAATCCATATATTGCTACGGTTAGACCCTATTAGGCCTATATTTTTACACACATTATTTCAGAACTATTTGATGTGAAAAAATTAATTGAATACAGGTAAGACTATCAATAATTCCGTCACTTGCTCAGTAAATACTTGGATTAGGGCATGTAAATTTGTGCACCTAATTCAGTCGCACGGCCTGTACATAATCCAGTGTACCCAGAGAGTTGATCCGACAGCTGTCTCTCAAGATTGTGAAACCGACGCGAAATGCATTCTAACATGGGATTGGACCTATCACTACTTCCCAGTCGCATATGTAAATACCCTGAGATTAGGTTTCGAAGAATTCCTGAGAAATGTTTAAAGGAAATATAATATAATAATATATACTGGATATATCTAAACAAAGGGAATAAACATAATGTCGTAAATATAGAGTTAGTTTGTAAAGAAAGAATGGAAATGGATGGAAGACAAACTAAAATAACGAGTTATATTTTTGAGTTTTGACAACATTTATTTGTAACTTTGTCTACACTAATATAAAGAATTTGTTTGGGTTTTGCATAAAAATCATATTAAATAAACATTTATGTTACCAACTATATTCAAAATCAACAATGCACTCTATGAGAACAACTATTTGCTGGCTGTTTTTAAAACATGGAAATCCATACCCTGGTAGTGGTAGAAATAAAACGGGGGAATTTTTTTATCTCTGTGGGTTTAAGATGCGTACGCTGCGAAAACGGTTCAAGATACACAAAAAATATTCATGAGAGAATGATTCCTCTTTAAATAATCTAAAAATATGTCTGCGATAGTATATGTCTATCTTTTAAGATTAACTGGCTAGAACGACGGGAAGGGACGCGGTGGACATCGTGGCTAACAGCTTAAGTTTATAAAGATGACGGGATTTGCAAAAACTAATTTGTATGCCCAAAATAACAATTCTCGCGAACAAAGTCGTTGGCACAGCTAGTGCATCAATATATCAAAAATATTATATTTATAATTATAAATATTATCAAGAATGAAATATACAATATATGAAATATTTCTATGTTCAAGGAAATCCAAATGACATTAGTATGGACTATGTTGGTGTGGGGCCAAGTCTCGAAAGATTCAAATGTGGTGCTCCATTCCAGGGGTCTACGAAGGTCCACTAAGCTAAATGTGATGAACCGTGTGACTGCTGATTATCCATATTGATAAATGTGAAACAAAATATACAAATAATCTTTTATATTTTATATTGAGTGTTTTATCTAATCATTCAAAAAAATAATAATAAACATTGTTCTTAAAAATTGCAAACTCCAGTTATTATGAAATGTTTACTAAGAAATATTGGAACATTGTTGTGTGAGAACGTCAGAAATATTACTCTGCAATATCTTTTAATTGACTTTATATTTTGTGATAATATGCTCTTGAGGAGGTGTAGCAAAATTGATTGAGTGTTTAAACAGCCTTTTTATCCAATAAGTATATGTTTTTAATAATTTAATAAATAAATGAAACAAAGAAAAACAAACTAACAACATTTTATAAGAAATAATCAATAAAGCCTAGAAGAATCAAATCTAGAAAGATCTAGAAAGTACTCAAATAGTGTCTGAAGTTAACGCGAGTAGTACACATTTAAATAAAACACTTTAACGGTTCAAAATGCTGTATATATTATTTTAACTACGCCCGACATTTCGGATGCTTGCAGACGTGGCCTATTTTTGCCAAGTATTGTCTGAAATTCATCATTGTTCTTTTGATATGAATAATAACAGCTTACATAATAAATGTGCAACAGAGTAATGTAACTGTTTCTTTCCGCTAAGACAAACGTTGCGCGTTACGTTAATAGAAATTGTATAGTTTTAAATAAGTAAAATCAAAGACCTCAGATTTGGTCGAAAATCCAGCTATGGTCCTGCCTAATATTATTACCAAAACATAAGATCGTAATTTTAAGTTACTTATTTTCATCTACCTTTTGGGTGCTTTTAGAGCAGTCGTAGTCATGGTGGACTTAACATGGTGTACGTCATTAGGATCAAAGACAAATCTACATCATCTACTCTACTCATACTAGACTAACGCTTTTGTATTTATTTCTTACAGTTCGATCCTTACTTGGGATAGTTTAAACATTTTTCTGACATAACTTAGTAATGGCAAATACCCATTACTAAATCCACTTCAGGAAAACATTTGAGTAAACTCTAAAAATGTTCTCATTACCATGATACACCTTAAGATGCTGTTATCGAGATTTTCGAAATTGAGCCCAAAAACACTGATATAGAGTGGAAACTCCAATGCGTAGCACGGCAGGAAGATTGTCATGATCGTGTCACGTAGTTTGTTCAAAACTTCACTCAGTGCTAGCTGAGGCGCGATGTGGTGACCATGATGAGGGCAGTTCCTTGGAGACAAAATAGTAAAATCTTTACAGTATCCAGAGTGAGCATATTTAATCAGTACAACTAGTTTGGCCTAGCTAAAGGCTTCCTGCTTAGACAAATTACTTTGACTAGCCTAAACTGGTATATCTTGTCGTGTATAGAAAGAACTAGTTTAGCCTAGGCAAAACTAGTTTGTCCTAAATCGGTTTGGCCGGTAACAACATATGTACGTTGTTACGAATGTAGTACCTACATATTCAGATGAAACTTGTAAAAGTTATTAATGAATAAAAGTATGCTTACACAGGAAAACAAATTAAAACGAATTTTAACGTTATTATTGTTGAATGTATTGAGTTCGTTTTAATACAGAGGTGTATTTGAGTTTTCAATCACATTCTCAAATGGTTTAAGACCTAACATGTTAAACAACATAATAATCTAGCAATAAGAGCTATTACCCAAAGTTGTGTTACTTTATTTTCTATTTGAATCGCTTGAAAAAAGAACATTGTTGTCGTGTCAATTTTATAGGACTTTTATGTATGGTAAATTATATATTCTTTCTTTTATTTTAAATACAAAGTTATTAAATATTTTAGGGTAGTTTTAAATATTTAATACTTATTGCAAATTTTTAAGTATCCAATTTACACCATAAAGCGTGGTCTCAATACCACCATGCGTTTACACTCCACATCTTTCCGTCGTTGGTGTCGTAACGGCTTGAAATTTTCGCGTTTCTGCAGATAATACAATTTTAGATAATACAATTTTGTAATGTGTGAATTTAATTGTATAAATTACTAATCGCAACATAAACATTTAATTACAATCAGATTACACGATTATTTGATAGCTTAGATAGAGATTTATAAAGCTAAAAATTATTTGACTCTCACGCTGTTTTTTTTATGTTTGGTCACGACCATTAATACATGTTTCCAGATTTATAATAACATAAGAACAATACGTATAACAGACCTTATTTATATAAGTAGGCAATATAATATTTTAATCGAAAAATATTTATTAACGGAAGGTTTAAAAGTTCAACCCTTTATACAGCCGGAAGCTGTTAATAGTTGCCATAATGGATCAAAGTGTAAATCTCCGCGGCTATAAACCTGTCGGTGTTGCCCGCAATAGGAAATTAAATTGCCACCCGGATGTACGACGATCTCAGTCAGTATTTAAGTTAATAAATTAAATAAAAAAGCGTCGGGAGTTAACACAGTAACGAAAAACAGGTATATTTTCTTTAGTGAAAAATTGTAGGAGAAAAGCTTTTTTTAGTAAGAGAAATTACTTTTACCCGTTCAACAAAGCACGCAATATTAAGAAGGAGAAATATTTTAACGATGCTGCGACATAAAGTAGGTATAAGACAGACAAGCTGCATGTTTTTTTTATAACTATAAATTTTGTATCAAGATATTTTGAATTTCCTTAATGCGACAGATTTAAAAAAAGAAAATTAAACGTTCAGCAAGACAAAAATATATATGCGACTTGTCTCATATAGGCCTTTGCGTATCATTGTCGCTACTGCAACTTCAAAAAAAATTCATATAATTTGGAATGTAATTATAAATCCAAAGTTTTTTTAAATATGAAATTTGAGAACAAATAATTAGAATTCTATCGCAGCTTTGAGTCCCGCCTATGTTTGAGGGTTTTATTATTTTTTACAAATTATTTAAACTAAAACGCAGATAATACATAAAACGTTAATATTTTTCAATGTTGCACATGATGGCATTATATTAATTACAAAAAAAATAAATAAAAGAAAATCGCAGGTGTAAAAGGTTGACACGCGCGAGAGTGGCAGGTAACGTTAGGTTGAAAAAAAAATGGCGATGACGTGTAGGAGTGTGTGTAGCTCAATTATTAGACAACAGCGTGTGTATTTTTAAATAAAAAATTATAGAGAATCTGTAATTCTATAAAAATTTCAATTATTTATTAAAAATTATAAGACAGATGATTTAAATAAAACACTTTAACGGTTTAAAACGAATCGATTCTTAATTAAACTGATTTTAACAAATTTCAATAATTTATTAAAACCGATTTATAAGACAGATTATTTGAAGTGGCAAGAAGTTTAATACTAAGCTGGCGGTAGTTAAAAGTTAGCCGATACAGACTGGAAATATCCAATTTCATAAGACTCAAGTCCAGTGAGACGGGAAAAACTTAATAACGTTTCAGAGAATCTTTTACTTTAGCACTTTCTTATATTGCTACTACCATCTACTATTGAGAAATGTATCGACCATGTTAAATGCTATTTTAGCGTTTGTGTTAAACTAAAACTTGCTTAAAGTACCCAGTTTTTCTATTTTGTCTGGAAAATGAATAAATTCATAAAACATATATCCGTTATATTAACCTACTAGATGAGTCAGCGACTTCATCCGCGATAATCGTTATTTTGGGTCCTTTTGCTATCTGCAACCTCCTTCATCTTTATAAACTTAAGCGTTACCCACGACATCGGTCGCGTCCCTTCCTGTCGTTCTTGCAAGTTAAAAGTTAGACATAGGCGTCACGAATTTTTTTTAAATCATTTAAAGAGGATCACTCTTTCAGAACTAATTTTGCGGTATTTTGAACCAATTTTGCAGCGTACGCCTCGAAAACCCATAATGATGAATAATTTTCCCAAATTCTTTTACATAATACCTCGCTATATCTTCCCTTGTATTAGACACAGGGCACTGTTTTATAGCCTATAGCCCTCCCCGAAAAATGTTCTAACCAACACAAAAATAAAATATTTTTTCAATTCGAACTTTGTTCCTGAGATAAGCGCGTTAAAACAAACAAACTCTTTAGCTTTATATATTAGTATAGATTTCGAGTACAGTTTTTCTGTCTGCATGTAAATCAAATAATTTACTATTAAGTGGAAAATAGAGTTTATATCCTAAATAATAAATTGTGTAGTACTATTGTATGCCTACTTTCACACATAAGTATCGTATGTAGTTTACGCGAGTATTTAATTAAACAAACACGCATGCAGCAGGTCAGCACCGCTGCTGAAAATCTTCCGAAAGGGCGGTCCGTACTTAAAATATTAAAAAAAATAAATATAATTCTAACAATATTTCGTGCTGAAAAATTGTTAAAGGTGTTTTATTCAACAACTTTCATAGTTTCTAATACATTTTAGAAACTAAGTAAACTATACATACATAATTGTCTTGCTCCCCTACAATATTGCCATGCTGTTATAACATAGTGTGAAAAAGTTGTTTGAAACGTTAATTCCTCAAGTTAATTTCAAGCTTTGGATATATTTTAAGTAAAGATTCCTTACTGCGTAGTGAAACTCATAAAGATTATCTCCGTCTTTTTAATTTAAACTTCATTCGATATTAAAGCAGTTGATCAGCTATATAGCAGATATTTCAAGTCGCGCATAATTTCGAAACTTTATCGGCGAAAGTTTTATTGAAATTGCTCCAATAATCGGATTTCTTCGCGACTATCGTTTAGTTTTTACTGCTCTATATATTACGCGTATAAAAAACTAAAGTAACTTTAGTGACACAAAGGCAAAATATATTATGAGCGTTTGCTCTGTTTAAATTACATTTGACAGGGTTATGGTAGCGAATATGGCTAATGAACAACGTCCTGGGTCCAATAGTTTCACCGTGCCTGGACAAGGTCCAGCGTCCTGGGTTATTGAACCTATGTTCTGGCATGCCAGAATGTCCTGGGTTGTACTATATTGCTAATCAACATACAATTTTTCTCAAACATGTTGGACTTTGTCTGGAAATCTAGATATTAAATGGGAAGAAATATAAAATAAATCCCCCCAGGTCACGAACCGGTCTACGAACCGTTCATGGATTCCAAATTTATTATAAAAACAATATAAGCTTTTTAACTATTACAAATTGATTAACACGCCAGAGCTTCTAACTTATTTTTGTGCAATAACAACTATGTTTTAATATTACTAAAAAGACGTACTAAGAGCAGGTTACCATAATATTTGGGGGGGATTGCAATAAAAACTTCCCTCCTATCGTCCCATTACGACAAACGAGGCAATATTCTCACCTTTCATTCAGGATCTTGAGGGATTCCGCCCCAATTTGATTTGCTTTCAGGGATCGTTTCAATTCTTTAATAATTTTTCGATTTTGGTCCAACGCATGCGCTTAGCGATTTGCCGAGCAGCAAGAAACAAGAAACAGCAGTTGCAACTTATTAAACGGTCAATTAGTTAACAAAACTATAACAAAAAAGAATTGCTATGTATGTACATTGACACTAATGTATTTGAATTGTAATTATATTTACAATTCTACTTGTTATTATAGCCGAGTTCCAAAACTAAGTTCTTTGAAATTTGTAAATAATTGTCTTATAAAAATTTTGAGTACACATGCTACATTTGAAATATTACATTATGTGATAATAATCATTTATCGAGGAGAATTAAATATAAGGTTAGTATTAAGTTTTCGTCGTTTTTTAAATACTGCCTGTACTTTACGCGAGTAGTACACATTTAAATAAAACACTACGGCCCGATCTTTCGGATGCTTTGTTCGTAGTTAAAAATAATTTTCAAAAAGTTTAACTAAAATATATCGCGTTTTAAACCGTTAAAGTGTTTTATTTAAATTTCATCGTTATCCTTAAGTTGATTTAGTGTAAGGACGAAAATCGAAATCCAATCTTTTCTTGTACCACACGTAAAAATGAACAAAGTATTCCTTCATGGAAAAGATGATTGAAAGCTTTATTGATTTGCTATAACGTACCGAATTGATTAAGATTTTGCGATTTTACTTCAGACCTTAATGCATAAAAGTAGGGTACGTTTGTTTACATCTCTAAGATCTTTATAAACTTGTTACCCACTACTTGTCGCGTACCTTCCCTTTCTTGTTTATAAACTTAAAACTGTTACTCCACGACGTTGGAATCGCGTCCCTTCCATGTTGTTCTTCCTCGGATTAATAATTATCCAAGTTTGATTGACATTAATGTATCTTCGCTTTTATAGCCTATAAGCCTTCCTCGATAAATGCTCTCAGCAACACAAAAAAAATATTTCAATTCGAACCCGTAGTGCCTGAGATCAACACGTTCAAACAAAAAAACAAACTTTTCAGCTTTATATATTACTATAGATATGTACGAATGATTGCCCGAAGTCAAACCCAGAAACACGGGCAGAACGCAAATATATGCAAAAGAATTTGTTACTATTGATTATGATAGGTATTTTAGAATAATATTTCTGAAAAAACCCTTATGGGACAACAACCGACGACATAAATGGCTTATTTGGTTTCAGATTTACACTTTATCGGAAAATATCAAAACGCCTTGACACGACAACATCATTTACAAAGGAACATCAAAATGGCGACGCGACGTCTTCACAGAACGGAAATTAAGGTGATTTCTGTATTTTCGATACACTTATCGGCAGAGTGTGCCTAATATTTAGATATCTAGGTTATGTAACTTTTGTTACCTCCGTGGCTTAAAGTGTATTGTATTAACGGTCCTAAGTTTGAAGCACAAACAGTGTAATAATAAACTCAATCGGTTGAAATGCCGTTTTTTTGGGACATTGGGCACATAGCTGAATCCTTTCCACTGATGATCAGCCTCTTTACCCAGCCCGACCGATATACGAAATAATTCGTGTAGCAAAGAGTCTGTTATCTTAGGGGTCAATTGGCAAAAATGTAATAGACGATATTGGCCCTTTAGAAACTATTAGAAAGACGATTCTGTTTTACGATTTATTTTTTAACAAAAATCTATTCACACGGACGAATTCAACAGGGCCGAGTCAATGATGTTTCTGACAGTCTAGAATTTTTGACAATTGACCCCCTTAGATTACAGACTGTATCTAACAATCTTTATTTTTTTTAGTTATTTTAAAATAATAAATACACTGAAACTGTAACCTCCTAAGAGTTGGCAGTATAATATAAATAGTGTTAGAAATCCTTCTAAGAGTGTCTTCAGACGGATGGCAAACCTTTCGAGAGCAAACATTAGCACACCAATAATAATTTTCATTAAAATCCTCGTCTGTTAATTACCTGCTCCCAGAATGAACTTTATGGATACGAGTTACTGAATGAGACAGTTGTAAATAATCTTCAATGCTGTAAGGGCCTTAATTAATAAAAAAAAAATTTGCACATGGAAAATAAGATCATTTTTTTATAACGCTGTTACATTTTAATTAAATTCTATATTATTAGAATAATATATTTAAGTAATTAGTATTAATATATATATTATTTTTACGAGACACTTATTTGTTTGTTATCAGACGAAGATAGCGGACAGTTTCGGAAGCTTTCTATTTACCCTAACGAGGAGGAGTAATTTATTAGCCTATAAAGTTAAAAAGAAAAGAAGGATAGCTATATTTTACCATTCAATGCACTGTGAATACAATTTTTTTTCTAGGTAATTTTTATTTATTTTGCCACATCCAGATCTATATAACCACATCAACCGAAGATGGCAAGAATTCATTAAAATTTCTCATTTAAAGACGTCGTCCAAGTGGCACAGATGTACTTTACCATTTCACTTCACTTCTATAAACCGAAATATCTTCTAATTTCATTTTGCAGCTCATCCGAAGGAATCTTCTAAACCTTATTATGGAGTATTTCATGTTAGCCAAATATAAACTTGGAAAAGTAGATAAGACTAAGACAGCTATAGTCAATGTGAGAAGGGTTCTTTTTTACTTTAGGTACAAATGTCAACAGTAAACTTAAACATTAACAGAACGTGATAATATAAATGAAACAACTTACTGCTTAGTATATTATTATAACAAATGGTTAATATTTTATTTATTTTACAAATGTCACAAAATAAACGTAGCAAATTATTGATATTCGACCGTCGCGTGTTCAAGTCCAGTGCTAAAGACTTTTTTCAGTTTTATTTAAACAAATTAAATAGTTAGTATTATTATAACAATTTCTCGAAATATTTTTTTGAAAGTTTTTTTGGGTCAAAATTAAAGAAATGTAAAATTATTTTCATTAGCATATTAGGTATATCTAATAAATGTTTGAGAACATTTGATAATCTGCAATTAATTGACCTGGAGAAGGCAGCTAGTAACGAAAAGGGAAAATACTTTTCTCTTCTCAGTCAGGTAGAAATATGAGCATAAAGGAACGAACCCAACTTTAAATAATCGAATGTCAAGAAAATGCAATGCAGCTAAACCTGTTGCACGTCAATGCGATTTCAGTCGAATCAGCATCCATTCACAACAATATATTCATGAATTAATTTTCCAACATTTCTATACAAATATTTCGCAATGCAAACTGATTATTTAGACAATCTTTTTGTATTGTTGTAGCCATTTGTTGTTTCAGGTAGCCGCCATTTTGTTGATGTTATTTCAATTTAAAGATGGCGACTATGGTGACAGAAAGCTTAAATACTAGATTTATAATATACATTTGACAATGTCACGTTAATAAGGATAATGTTACATGACAAGGTATGACAGCTTTTTTAAGTAATGGTAAAACCGAAGAATATAAGCTTTGCCCTGATTTTTAAGTAAAACATGTTAAGGTTTAAAAGCGAATATTTTACACTTATTGAAAATGATTTTAACTCGCCGATTATGCTTTCACAGCTTATCCATACAGTGATGACTTCGGTTAAAAATCTTTATTGTACTCTGAACTATCAGTCAGTAATTAACTGATTATGTCAAAAGATTCATGTACTCTAAATACCTAAAGCTGAATAAATTTTGCCGTTCTTTTAAGAATCTTCTACGTTTTTCTTTTTATCAAATGTCAACCAATATTAATGGCCGGTCCATTTCTTTGATTAAAACGTTGAAACGACAAAGCAGCACTCATATATAGGTATAGTTCTTAGAGTTGTTTCTTAATCATCAGCAGGTACATTTTTGTTTGAAATTAATTTTGTTGTATTTTTTTTCATTTTTATTCCATTTATTAACATACATTATTGCTTATTGTATATAAACCTTTAAAAAAAGGATATTTTTATTATCTACTTCCTATCAATTTTTTCTAATAAAAAAATTTTTACTATAATATTCATTTTGAATATCGACTACGAAAAATTATAATTTAAAATTTAACTGATATGTTTCTTTGCGAAGGTTTTTTTTCAACATAATATGCCTCAAAAATTGCTTCAACTTCCAAGAACAAGCCGAAGCAAAATCATTTAACCAAGATCCGTAAATTACACGAATTCATATCTTCATCCTATAACCATTATGTAAATGCATTTGGAAATTATAAACTCAATCCAACAATATGACGAGGTGTGAATTAATTAGGAACAACAGGATAACTTTATGAATAGCTAAGATTTGCGGGTATTTGCATAATAATACGGTTCGCGATGCATGTGGATCTGTCTTTAATTGAAAATTTCCGTTCGTTCCGAAGAAAGTTTACGTCGGATTGTGCCCTGAATATATAAGAAAGGGTATGTCGATTGGATAACTTTAGAGAGAGAGAGAGAGAGAGAGAAATGCAAGGTGCAATCTACTCTACGGAAAAGAAGGATAAAACTAATTATTTACAACTCATGTCTGGCCCGATAGTTTTGCGACTTTAAATCCACAATCTGAAGCCGAAAATTGGCTCTTCCAAGAAAACATCGATTTGGAAAACCTTGACAACAATTAACGAATTCAAGATATCATTTACTTCAAAATTCATCATTATTGTCTCTGCTGCGTTTGTTAAGTATATTTGAGGCTACTAGAGGCAGAGTGACCTAATAATAAAAAACATGATTTGCAATTAAGAGGAAAATAAAACTGCGCAATTAACCTACGCGAAAATAAATTTTGTATTAATTTTGTAAACATATAACAGTTTTTGGTCACTGTGCTCTTGTAGATTACCATTTAGACTATAAAGATATAAATAACTTAAGTCATAAACATTGCATTCTACCTCTAGCGGCCTCATTTAAGTGACATGTTATCTCAAACAAAAATACACTATGGCCAGTTTTTCTCATACAAAGTAGTCGCTCTCCTATTATTTAACATTTTACTAGTAGTATAGCTAAATCTGATGAATATAGGAATATTATAGTGGAAGTAAAGTAGTTAAAAGTGATCCAGATATGTGCTCCAACTTCTGGCCATCCCGACGAAGACGTCTATGTACGAAGATATCGATAGAGCAATACACGGAAATAAATGTAGTGACATACAAACACACTATAGTGATACTGTCATTATGGGCGACTTCAATGCAAAAGTAGGCCACAACTTGTCAGAGGAATTGGGAATAGGCCCGCTCGGCTATGGAAGCAGAGTTAATAGGGGCCAGATGCTTGTTAATTTCCTCGAAAGATACGGGTTATTCATGATGAAATCATACTTTAAGAAGAAACCTCATAGGAAATGGACATGGCAAAGCTCTAATGGCCAGACAAAAAACGAAATCGACTTCATTCTTGCCGATAAACGATATATATTCAGGGACGTCACTGTCATCAATAGGTTTAACACCGGCAGCGACCACCGCATGGTCAGAGGCACTCTAAATATCAAGGTGCAAATAGAGCGCAAGCGGTTAGTGAAGTCGATAATACGCCCAAACATCCAAACCAAGATGGAGTCCGATAAATTCCAATTGGAGCTACAAAAGAATTTCGGAGCGCTGAAAAATGTCGCCGATATTGACAGTACTTACACCTACCTGGTGAAGATCGTCCGCGAGGCTGGTTTGAAGCACTTTAGATCAAGGTCCAAAGGTCAAAAGTCGAAACTCACCGAGGAGACTCTCGAGCTGATGAAAAAGAGAAGAGAAGACCCCAACCTGCCTGAACCGGACCGGAAAAATCTAAATAGATAGGTCAGAAAACGTGTCCGCCAACACAATGCAAAGATGATGCAGGAAGCCATAGAGAAAAGTAACGGATATTGCTAGCAAAATAGGCAGGTTAGAATGGCAATGGGTTAGGTGTGTCTGCAGAAGAGAAGATGGTCGTTGGAGCCGACATATACTAGATTGGAGACCACGATTAGGCAAACGCAGTGTAGGACGACCTACAGCACGGTGGACAGATGACCTGAAGAAAGTGGCCGGCAGCAAATGGATAAATAGAGCTCAAGAGAGGGCCGAGTGGCATGCTTTGGGAGAGGCATATGTCCAGCAGTGGACCCAAACAGGCTGATAATGATGATGGATAGTGGAAGTGGACTATTCTGGTAATAGAATAAAAAATAAAAACGAGCACTACTCCAATATTTATTGACAATAGTTAGTATATGTGTAACAAAATTTATTAATAATAGCGGTTACTTGGTCCGTACAACTGTCCAGCTCGTCTCGCCCCAACCACGATCCCCTCCCAAGTCTCCTCTACAACTTGTCTGATGTACCTAGCACTCAAATGGAAGCCTAAGAGCCCTCGACCGAGTCCTGGCAACTCATACGTGAATGATAGAGGGACTCCGATGTAATGAGCATAATCCTGGGATGAACCAGATGTAGGGTAACCGATCACTAATTTAGAGTTTCCGATAGTATATTTAGGGAAATCTGGTAGAGCCCTCACAGTAATGGCTTTCACCATGTTCACAGCTGTGGTTTGTTGCGCAAAAGCGTAATTAGAGAGTGTTCCGTCATGACCCCATGGGTACAAAACCATGCTGCCGTAGCTATGCATGCTAAGGTACATCACCATCCTATCCAAATTCTCATGCAAAATGTCTCGGACTACTCTAATTTCGACTTCAGAGAATGGTGCGCCTCCAGGGAACGTTTCTCCGCATGGGTTGGAGCTTACACCTACAGTGTTCCATTTGAAGTCAAAGTTACGGTTTCCATCAACTCCAGGGCATCTCTGGCCGTCGAAGTGGTCCATGGAACGTGTCTTGCGCCAGAAACGTGTCTGGAAATATTAATAAGTTAGTATAGCTTTTCTTAAATGAAAGATCTACTTAGATTTAAATAAATGGATTACATGATTGGGAGCCCAGCCCACAATTCCGTGTTGATGCTGTATCAATTGAACTACTGTGCCATGATCGTAGCTATCTATTTGTTCATAACATTTTCCAATCTAAATATCGACAATTAACTTATTATAATTATTATATTCTATAATACTTACACTGTTATGAGTGAATTCATATCCATCCGGGTTTACAACAGGCAACACGATCCAATCAAATCTTTCCAACATATCTGGATTCGTCAAATTTTCTACCAGCTTGTGGATGGTGAAAGTCGCCACGGGTGGAGTGATCCATTCTCTCGCGTGGGTCGTTGATTCGATAAAAATAAGAGATTTCGATTTGTCCTCGAAGTTGGTGGAAGATATCTTTAGGTACTTAATAGGACGACCCTCGTAGGAATTTGCCGGTGTAACCAACGTAACGAGGTTAGGGTAGTTCTTTGCAACACTATCGATGTAATCGTAGATCTAGAAATATTAATTTAGATTAAAAAGCGAAATTCATTAAATTATTTATAACTATGCTTATACTTTGCAACTGTCGTGATCTTGGGTTCCCTTTTATTGTGTTTACTAGAAATTAATTTATTACTTGCGTAAATTTCAAATAGTACTTAATAAAACTTGGTATTACTTTTTATTGTGACCAAGATGTGTATTATTTATACAATTAAGTTACAAATTTATAAACTACTTTAAATAACTAAGTCACGGACAAAGTTTAACAATAATATATAATTTTAACTTATTCATATTTATTATTATGTTTTGAAAGCAGTTTCGGATAATAGATACAGATTTATTAAATTAGACATCATGGGTGAGTGGATAAATATTATACTTACTACTTGTAAAGGCTGGTATCTGTCATATGCCATTTCTCCCTTCGGAGGAGTGCTTCTGCTGACTGCTTCTGCATCCTGATCATCAAGGTCAAGCTGACTGAAAAATACATTATCAATGTGCTGTCAATGTGCAAAATGGACAAATGATACTGAATTTCTTATCACAAGATAAACAAAAATTGAAGTGTGTGTCAACAGCGCTGTGAAAAATGTAAGGGCGTAAACTAAAAATATGTTATTTTGCATATTATAATCCATTTTAATAACCACTATTCACCTACTGTTACATAAATGTGAATATATAAATACTCATGACTGATTATGAGACTTAATCGATAAAACTGTATATTGTTTCCTAATCCCTGGATTTTGTAAATTATACGGTAATATAGAATTTGAACGCATTATATAAGCGTAGTATAGAATTGTCACATCCTTAACGTTATTCAACGCCAATAAAAAAATAGTTAAGACTTTTTATAAAATGAAATTTGTTGATTACTTTTCCAGTTATTTATTTGTCCTACAAATAAAGATATTTCGCTGATCAAATACTTATGTTTTTTTTTATTGTATATTAGATTATACACGTTTTTCATTCACACACTGAAACACCGCCGTGTAAAGAGCGGACTAAAGACTGCCATTTTTGATACAAAATAATAAATTATGCTACACTCGAGAAAACTCACGCTTTGACGTCTTCAGCATGCACCCAATACTGAATCCCTTCGTTTTTCAAAGCAGCAACAAATCCAGATTGATACTCGGGCTTCACGAGTACTAATCCTTCGCGGTTAAGGGCAGCTCTGCTCAAAAAGTCCAGATCAAAACCAGAGATCATACCACCCAAGGATTGGAGTTGATCTTGAGTAGATGGCGCCACGTAGTACGACTTCCATCTGAAATGGGTAAGACTTTTTTAGTTGAGATGTTTAAGTGAATTGATAAACGGTTTCCTATATATTATGAGGCTGTTAGAGCCAGAGTGGCCTAGTAACAAAAAACATGATTTTCAATAAGGAGGAAAGTAAAACTACGCAACTAACTTAGGCGAAAATTAATGTTATTTGTGTAAAGATTATGTTTATTAAAATTAAAAAATTTAAAAAAATTCTATCACAGTGCTCTTGTAGATTAACATTTTTAGACTATGAAAATATAAATAACATGCCATAAAATTTCAGTTAGGCTACTCTGCCTCTAGCGGCCTCAATATATTTTCAATAACTGACAATTGCTGGGACCAAAAACTCTATATCAAATAAACTCCATAAAGTGTATTTTATATATAGCATAGTATATCTCAATAACAAGCTTTAAATCTGTAAATGTCAAATTCTGTCATTTGGTGCAATATTATGTATAATACACGAGTGAAACTCACCCTAAATAAGCTTCATGCTTGGCAGAAACTGCCGCGACCAAGCAAAAAATTATCAAAGTCTTCATGGTTAAAACCAGTTACTTTAAAATGTCGCTACATTTATTCAAATTATTACAGATAAAAATCATAAATGTCTTAATAATATCGAACACGTATCAAATAGGGCTTAAGCGATAGGAAAAACTAAATTACTTTGCTTTCAGTGTATTATAGTCATAAAATGTTATCAATTGTGTCTTTGGGAATTTAAAATAATTTACATTATCTATCATAAGATAAAAAATTTCAATATGTCTATGAACTCTTAAAAGAAAACTGTAATAGTGAAATTTAACTTCTTTACTTATATTCAGACAGCAAACGAAAGTTAAGAAAAACAAATACTTAAAATAAATAGCTTTTAGTTTAATAATAATTATAAAAAAAAGGAATTTTTAAAAACATTCTATACTGTTAACTCTAGATGTCTTTATACACAAAATTGTATTATAATTTCCTATTTACTATCTCCCTCGCATGTTTAGCTCCAGCAGCAATGCCCTCCCAGGTTTCTTCTGCAACTTGTCTGACATATTTAGGATCTAAGTGGAAGCCTTGTAAACCTCTTGATAGACCTGGTAATTCATAAGTATAGGCTAGAGGAACTCCAATGGAATGTGCATAATCTTCACCGGCTCCCGAAGCACCGTAACCAATCACTAATAAAGAATTGCCAACTTTATAAGTTGGGAAATTTGGTAAAGATTTTTTCTGGATTGCTTCAGCCATGGTGACTCCGACGGTATGTAAACCAAAAGCATTTGGCGATAAGCTACCGTCGTGACCCCAAGGGTACAAGATCATGCTGCCGTAGCTGTGGAGAGTTATGAATAGAGTCAATCTATCCAAGTATTCATTGAGGATGTCTCTAACTATTCTTGTCTCGACTTCAGAAAACGCTTTAGATCCTCCGTAAGTTTCTGTGCAGGGATTATTGCTAGTGCCCACGGTACTCCAGTGAATGTCATAGTTACGATTTCCGTCAACTCCGGGACACAATTGGCTTAAAGAGCTCTGGTCAGTGGAACGAGTTTTACGCCAGAACCTTTCCTGCAATAGAAATGTGGCGTATGCTTATTTGTAATTATCTTTATTTGGAAAAAGATATCATTTTCATTATCATTTAAACCCAGTGGTTTAATTTGTTGTCTACTTACATTAGTGTGAGAGTATTGGTATCCATCAGGATTTGATACAGGTAATATAATCCAATCAAAGTTTTCAAGTAGTTCTGGATCAGTCAAATTTTCAACCAACTTGTGTATCGCGTAAGTAGCTGCTGGAGGAACTATCCATTCTCGAGCATGAATAGTTGCTTCTACCATGATTATGGACTTCGATCTATTTTGGAAGTTGCTTGATGAAATTTTTAAGTACTTGATCGGTCTACCTTCGAAGGAGTTTCCACCTGTCACTGAAGTAACAAGGTTGGGATACTTTGCAGCAATCCCATCTGTGTAATTGTAAATCTGTAAAATAGAAAGCGCAGAACTGTAATTGTGTTTAATTATTTGTATTCTTAACTTCTATCTTCACGAAAGGTTTTACTTTGTTTTTGCAAAAACGCTAATGCACGCAAATACGCTGAATAAAAGATGTATAATCTTACTGCTTCTAGACGGACATAGTTGTCGTAAGGTTTCTCAGTTGTACTTTTACTTCTGAATTCGGTATGTCTGGCTTCTATTTGTTCATCGTCAACTTCTAAACGACTAAAATAATAAATAGTATTATTATAAATATGAAATAATCAAACAAAATTAAACTTGCGATTAATTTTTAATCTCATAACTAAGCAATTAATCAAGTGCTCTATATACCAACTAATGGACAATTAATTTGAGTTATAAAAGCAACTTACGCTTTTACGTCCTCGGTATGTAAGCTGTATGGAATTCCTTCCTCTTCCATAGCCGTGATAAATTCATTTAGATATTGAGGTTTCACCAGGACCATACCTTCGCGATCAACCCTTGGTCTAACGAAGATGTCCACATCTAATTTGCTCTCCAAGGAGCCCAACGTTGCTAGTTGTTCTTTTGTGGCTGGTGTTACGTAGTATGACCTCCAGCTAAATATGATTTTAAATATAATTTCAACTAAGAAAAAGCTATATTTAAAATGTGTGCATTTATCTATTTGTGACGCGATAAAGTAATTTTTGAGCAACATAATATGAGGGTATTTGATTTTATAACACTTAATAAAACTGTACATAGGTATATTTAAAAAAAAATTGACAATTATTTTTTTTGTATTTACCCACTCTTATTTGGCTAAGTTTTAAGGAAGATAATAATAGGACGAGATTGAAAAGATGCATGTTTTATACAGTAAAACATCCATCATGCAAGTACTGCATGCATCACGCATTACTGTTTAAAACATTTTTTCTTGCGAAAATACATTTTTTTTGGGTATGGCCAAATGTTAGTATTATAAAACAACGTACCCAGCATATCTCTCATGTTTGGCTAAAGCCAAAGTAAATAAGGACACAACCATCCAAAACTTCATTTTAGAAATAACTTTAACGTTAAAATTTGGTGACCTTTATATATAATTATAATGAGTTCTGATAATAGACAGATTAGTGAATAAAACCTTTGATTAGTTATCACTGATAAATAATTTATTTACATAGGGCATTTTTTTTAAATTGTTTACATCATCGACAAATTGTTTAGGGCAAAAATATTACAAAGTGCTTCTAAAATAATTGAAATATCATAATATTTAAAGATAACTCGATACCTTTAATGTATTTTCTTTATGGATTGATGGTTTAAAAATGTAGCTTTTAAATTATTACACGTAAATAAACTTTTTTTGTATAAATAAACATCCTGTTAATAATAATACCGTCATTTATATTTTGATAACTGAAGTAGGAATGACGGATAGAGTAATTAATAATAGGATTAAATTTACTAATCAACAAGATAAGTGTAAGAAAAATTAATCCAAAAAGTATTGCGATTTTCACGAACATCATTAAAAAGCTAAAACATTATACAGTTAATCATGATTTAATTACACTTAATTCCAAACGTTAAAAGTATTTCTTATTGTTTTTTTTATTATCTTTTAAAGTTAAGACCATAGTAATAATAATATTTATATAATAGTTAAAAAAGCTTTTTAAAAATGTTATTTATTTATTTTTTTATATTTTTCGCATCCCTAAACTTATACATCATAAATAAATTATAAAATGCACATTTAATACTATTTGGACGTAAGTACAATTTCTCTAGCCTTTTTAGCACCCGCTGCAATACCTTCCCAAGTCTCTTCAGAAACTTGTCTGGCATATTTCGGATCGAGGTTGAACCCTTGTCTTAAACCGGGTAATTCATAAGTATAAGCCAATGGAACTCCGATAGAATGAGCATAATCTTCAGCAGCACCGGATGCACCATATCCGATAACAAGTCTGGAATTACCGACTGCATATCTTGGGAAATGAGGTAATTTTTTTTCATATATCGCTTCAGCCATAGTAATACCAACAGTATGTAAGCCGAGAGCATTTTGGGACAAGCTACCGTCGTGGCCCCAGGGATACAGGATCATGCTGCCGAAGCTGTGAAGGGTGATAAATAGAGTCATTCTGTCCAAATACTCATGAATGATGTCTCTAACAATTCGGGTTTCTACTTCGGAGAAAGGACGGGATCCTCCGTAATTATCCGTACATGGGTTATTGCTGGTTCCAACCGTTCTCCAATGGAAGTCATAGTTGCGGTTACCGTCAACACCTGGACATAATCTGCTGGATTGAGATTGGTCTATTGATCTCGTCTTACGCCAGAAACGTTGCTAAAATTAGTCAAAATGATTGAATTAAATTATTGCCTAAACAAAAAATCACTCTTATGGTCATTGCTTAAGAAACGTATAAACAAATATCAGAACTATGAATCTTACATTTGTATGAGAGAATTCATATCCATCAGGATTTGACACAGGTAATATAATCCAGTCAAATTTGTCTAGGAGTTCACGATCAGTTAAGTCTTCAACCAGTTTGTGGATGGCATAGGTAGCTACTGGAGGAGTAATCCACTCTCTCGCGTGTATTGTAGCTTCAATAAAAATCAAAGATTTAGATCTGTCTTCGAAATTGCTTGATGAAATCTTCAAATATTTGATAGGGCGGCCTTCGAAAGAATTTCCCGGGGTAACCATTTTAACAATGTTGGGGTATTTTGCAGCGATGCTGTCCATGTAGTTGTATATCTAGCGCATTAGATTTTATTATAATATTATTAAATTAAAAATCAGCTTTAGGTTGAAACCCCTTTATAGGGATCTGTCGGGATAGCCACGACCAAATCGTACAATACCGTTGCTACTCCAAGGTGGTAAACAACATATAACGCAATATAAATAGAGCAATTGCACGGTACACAGTATTTACTCAATATAACTACTACTCTGTCACAAACGAAAATTAAGTTAAAGTTTTCTTACCACATTCAAACGAACGTAATTATCATATGGTTTTTCTGGCTCACTCCTGCTACGGAATTCTGCATGCCTGGCTTCAATTATTTCGTCGTCTATATCAAGCTGCCTGTAATTTTTTTAATTTCTATTTAAATTTTTACTTTTTTTATTACAATAAATTTATTTTCATGACAATATAAACAAAAAAGGAAATCAAAAAAATATATACGCTTTCACGTCTTCTGCGTGAATCTTGTGACTAATCCCTTCTCTTGCTAGAACCTGAACGAATTCCTCCTGAAAGTCTGGCTTCACAAGCACAACGCCCTCACGGTCCAATCGTGGTCTCATAAAGAAGTCCACTTCTAAGCTCATCTCTAGAGATCCCAAGACTGCCAGCTGTTCAGCAGAAGTGGGAGCTACGAAATATGATCGCCATCTAAAATATAGTTAAAAGTAAAGATAAATAAAAGGGACAGATCATTTAAAACTAATGGACATTTATTAAGAACTTGATCTTTTAAACTAGTAATACAATGAGGCGTTATTAAAGTAAATTCTGAAAAAATTACCCAGCATAATGTTCATGCTTGGCAAAAGCCACGGCAAGAAGGGACAATATCCAAATCTTCATTTTGTGTTTACATAAAGTGGTTTTTAGCTTGACTACATGCTTTTATAAGGCTAAAATTGTTATAATCATTTATCATTAAGACTTTTCTTTGTTAATCTTCCAATCAACAGATATGGTGTTCTGTTTTAAATTATTAACAACAGATAATTGAAATATAAATTGTATAAAGGCAAGTACATACATACGAAATATTATAGAGATTCTATTAATAAATGATACATTTCACACCTTTATATAGTAATTAAAAATTTTAATGCGATGTAATATTTTTTTTTAGAATAGTAGTGTATCTTTGTTTTATTCCTTTTACTTTCTGGCTCAAAAAAAGACAATATGGAGACCTCTACCTCCATTTCATATACTGGGTTATAAAATGGTCTATTCCTTCTTATTTACAAGCTGGTGAATGTACTTTAAGTTAAAGAAGAAGAGACAAATTGAGAGTCACTATAATAAAATAAATGCCTATTTCTATTTTAGGACCTTTGACAATTTTTTAAATACTCTATGAATATAATAGTCATTATTATTATTAAAATCATAAGATAGAAATAAAATTTTATTTTTATACAATACAAAAATTATAGCAAATGTTTATATTGCATCACTCAATAACGCCAGCCCAATATATTTTTTTAAATTTGTGGTAATATAAGGATGGTTTTCAAGGCGAGAAAAAAGCGAAAAAACCCTAAAAACAACCCTTCTCTGTTTCCCATACAAACGTTTTCTAACTACAATGTATAGTAAATTTATCTTTATCCCTATTCAATAAAGCTCATAGTAGATTACAAGCGGTCACCGTTGTCTAAGCAAATGTATTTGATGTTTTGACTACAGATCATTTTGGATGGTTTCGCGACATTGTTTTAGTTTCACGGCACATTTTCATTTAGACACGCGAATAGAATGCATCGGTTCACGTCATTACATCTGTCAAATACATACCGCTTTACTAAAACTATTTTATTATTTTTAATTGTGCACTTAAGATAGGAATATCTGTGTAAAATTATATTAATAATGTACACGTGAACACCGAATAAAATAATAGAAATAATAAAATTAAAACTCTACAGACGCCATCTAATCCATACCAATCTTTGAAAGCGTTAATCTCAGGAACTACTCTTTAAGGTTATTAAAAATATTTTTTGTGGATTAGACCATTTATCGAGGAAGGGTTTAGACTATGAAACATCAGGAAGCAATAGAAGCGAAGAAACACCGCAAGACACGCGAAAATAAATTTGAATGCCCAAAATAACAAAACACCAACATTTAATAAATGATTAACGATACGATATAAATATAATTATACTATATCTTTATTCATCCTCTTTGTTAATTGAATTGTAAATACCTTTAAAAATGTGTAATATCAAGAAGCTAATGCTTCATACGAAGAGATAAATAAAATTATAATAATGTTCAGCAAGTCCCGTATTCTTTTCTTAACCTATCGATTTTTTCCAAAAAACAAACCTCGAGAGTCGCCGGTCATTACTGCGAATAATGCACTTAAATAAGAATACATATTTTTATAGGAAAAATAATTTAAGAAATTTGTTCCGCGACAATCGATATATAGATAGTAAACGACAATTTCTGAAAGTTTACCTCAATCTTAATTACTGTTACAGTAAATGGGCATCAGTGCCTGAATAGTATTAATATTTATTCTTTTTTTTGTAAAATCTATATAATATCACAAATTACTTTTATATTAAAGTAATTTGTGAGTATGGTATTTCTACCATCAAGTATAATTTTCTGTATTTTGTTTTAAATTAGTATTTCAATCATAAAGTTACTTAACACATTTAATAATTGTAAAAAATTACATCGATAAAGACATAACTTTCACGTATAATATAATTTAAAGGTCGCGTAGTAAAAAAAACAAACCATATATTTTATAAAACAAATGAATGCAACAATACTATTATACCTGGAGATATAAAGTAATAAAATAACCTCATTTTGGACTCTACATTTAATAAACAATAAGGCATAAAAGAAACTACATTTTTAAAATAACGTCATGGTAATTTATTTAGCCTCCGCCATCCTTCTCCTCTCAAGAACATAGCGGGCACCAGCTTGAATACCTTCCCAAGTCTCCATACCAGCTTGATAAATAAATGCGGGGTCTACCAGGAAACCGTTAATGTTAGCCACATTTCTGTAGGCAGGGAGCTCATAGGTGAAAGAGAGAAGGTTTCCAAAGGACTGAACGTAGTCACTAGAACCGCCAGAAGCACGGTAATTTATTACATCAACGATGTTTCCTACTCTATAGTTTCTCTTGTTCGACCACTTGACAGCGTCAATCCTCTGTGCCATTCTTACTCCTACCATGTTGAGTGTCAATGCGTTTGGAGGGAGCTGCCTATTACCAAAACCGTACAGGATCATGCTACCGAAGCTGTGGATATCAATGAAGAGTTCCAATCGGTTTCTGACTTGGTTGAGGACATTTCTGACGGCCTGGGTCTCTGGTTCAGAGAATGGTCCAGTGCCGTGGAAAGTTTCCGTGCAAGGAGACGCGCTGGAGGCGGTACCCCAGTTGTGGTCGAAGTTTCTATTGAGGTCGACACCTGGGCACATTGACCATCCAGCGTTCCTGGCGCGGTTTTTACCTGGCGCCGCCACATGCGGGTCTGAAAACAAAAATTTTGTTTACGCGTAAGAAGTATAGTTATTAGTGTAATCAATATATCTTTTAAATAAAACACTAACTGTTTTAAACCCATCGGAAGTTAAAAATATTTTTAAATAAGTTTAACTAATATATCGCGTTTTAAACCGTTAAAGTGTTTTATTTAAATGTGTACTACTCCGTAAACTATAGACAGTATTTAAATATATCTGTTTTATTATATTGTTACAACGTCATCATCGTCTGTTTTTATTGCTCAAGAGAAAGTTATGGATCCAAACTCAAGGTCTCATCGATACTCAAAGAGTATTGCTAGTCAGAAAATCTATAAACCCATAAAATTAGGAATTTTTTTCGATATAGATTCATGCTTTATAAAATTATAAGCAGATAAGTTTGGTGGAGTTTTAATATTTTGTATTACTTAAATTACGAGCATGTATTACTTTGTTTGTGAGAAATTAAGTTACGTAAATATTTAAGCTTTAAATAACTAATAAAGTGATGTGTCAGTAGCTTAACTAGTAGAGGAAAATATGCAAAGACACAGGTTCAAGCCCACCAATTTTTTGTAATATTTAGCACTTTTTTTAACAACTTACGTTAGTGTGAGTGAATTCGTATCCATCAGGGTTGGCAATAGGCATGATGATCCAATCAATGTTGTTGACCAAAGTTCTGTCTCTGACGTCAATAACCAGCTTTTCAATGGCATATAGCGAAGCGGGTAGAGTCACCCATTCACGAGCATGAAGAAGCGACATCAGGAAGACAACTGGCTTGGTTCTAGACTGAAAACGTAATAAAAAATGTAACGTTATGTCTGTAAAATTATCCTTGTATGTAAGAAATTTATACTCAAGGCTAAGTAAAGTATCTTTAGTTTACATGAGCATTAAACAAACTATGTATAACAGTTTAAAACTCGATTCAAATCACTCCATGTGGTTTGAATCGGGTGCCTATGTGATTATGAATAAAATTATCTATTTCCTTGGTACCAAAATAAATATTCTTCATTTTCACAACATTGTATGTTTAACACCACTTAAACATTTTGAAATGTAATAAAAATTAACAAAACAGTATTCATTCTTTCTTTTCCATATTTTATCTATATTCTTCTATTCAATAGAAAAATTTAAACAGCGTAAGAAGTACATGTTTTAATATACATTGATTATTTTTGTTTAATCGCTAATTAAAAGAAAATCCATTTTTATTCATGATTGATAGTGTTAAATGACGAAAATTATCTACTCTTTATCCACGCGCTGATAACGAAATTCACGGATTAAAAAGATAATGTGATGTGCGCATTCATATAGATTTACATAAAATTCATTTTTTGAAATATGCAAATTAAAATAAAAGATAAGATGATGTCAGTTAAAGAAAATCCGAAATGGAAATTTCTTATACATACATCAAATAATTTTAGATTACCAAGTTAAATATATGTTAACAAGATTGGGTGCAGAAGTCTGATTCACGACTTGTGTGTACGTTAAATCGAAGATTTTTATAATGATAACGGGGATTACACTTAATGGAGGTGAAATACCATCCCCAAAAAAAATGCTGTCGAACTATTTTGGCTTTTAATATTTGATTGATTGAATAATTCTAAGGTCCTCGAGGACAACACATAAGGGAGAGCTTTAACCTTTTAAATCAAGATTTTAAACATATATTTGCAATTATTAATTAAATAAAAATCGGTCTTAAACGAACAACAGCGCTCCGTGTTTATAACCTGTAGAAATTATAATAATTCCAATAATTTCATCTTGAAAGCCCAATAGAGCGTTTTACAAAGCCTGCTTGTTTTGTCTTATTTTTTATGATAGAGAGGGGATAGACCAGGACGGGATTCACTTGATGGAATGTATCCCAAATAATACGCTGCGTTGTCTACTATTATTTTGGTTCTGGATATTCGACAATCCTGACTGAAATCCAAACGCGATTAAACCTCTTATCCATCTGTGATTTGTGATCCTGAATCCGTCTAAGATGTGTATTATGTATAAAACCAATTTCCATTTTCATTTGTTTCTAACGCCTGTACAGCTATATCGATGTAATAATCTTTTATGTACCAGTAATGTACAAACTGTTTTTTCCTCTTAACAGTTACGTAAAAGTGTATTGATAGACACAAAGATAGCATTCAATAAATTTAAATGCAATTTTTTGTTACAGTGAGCCCCAAACTTACGATGCCAGTCTATCATGTTATCACAGTTTTTTAAACGTGTAAACTATTGAATATTAATTTTGAGTTATTGTGAGACTTAAATTGAATACCTGGAAGTTATCAGAAGAGATCCTCAGGTATCTAATATCACGACCTTCGACACTTTTACCAGCTGATTCAACTCGGACGTTGGCGTAGCTGTTGGCGAGTCGTTGAAGGTAGTTGTTCACCTGGAAGAGAACATAAAACAGGTTCTTCATCTACACTGCTCCTTTGGAAATAAAAAACATTATTACTATTAATATACTTTTGTGTGAGCTACTAAACTTTACAGTGTTGATCTTCGTTAGATGCATATAGGAATTGCAGAAACCTCAGAGGCTATCAATATCATGACATATATTCGTTCTTATAGGTAAGATGTAAAATCACTTACGACTTCGTATCTATGGATAACATCGAAAGAAAGTCCAGGTGTTGATCTGTTCATTTTAGCAGATGCAGCAGCCATAAGCTCATCTTCGAGGTCTAGTTGTCTGTTAAGAGTAACATTTATGTTTATTAGTAAATATTATGTTTTTTCTAATGTACAAAGCTTCTAAAAATAGTACTCTTTTTTTATACAAATATGGTAATTATGGGATCAGAAATGATGTTGTAATTCGTGGGCCGTGGATGTAATTATATAATACGTAAAAATATTAATTGTAATAAGACGGAAAATAACAAAAATTGTACTAAGGTACTAACTCTTTGATGTTATTGGATTTAATTTCATAAGGAATGCCAGCGTGAATCATCTCCCTTTGGAAGTCCTCTTTAATATCCCCTGGGACTAAGATGAGACCATCCTGGCCTGTGTATGTAGCATGCCATTTGTCCAGGAAGAAGCGTTCTACCACTTCATCGAGGTATCTGTGCTGATTGTCATTCAATACTTTCACTTCGTAGAGAGTGTGTCTGTAAGAATAAGAAGTTATATTGTCTTTAGTTTACGCGACTAGTACATATTTAAATAAAACACTTTAACGGTTTATATATATAAGTTAAACTTATTTGAAAATTATATTGACTATAGATGAGTATATTTTAAAAATACATGTGGCACATGATGGTATAAAAAAAATCTATTTAGATTGAAAAAATCGATTACACGATTCGATGAATTAACTCAATTCGTCTCAACGAATATTTCGATTCCAAATAGATTTTTAATTTCGATAGAATTCATTCAACAAGATGTTTATATATGAATAAGATTTTAATTTCAGAAAACATTATAATTAAGCGAAAATAAAAAAGTGATGAGAATATTTTTTTAATAATTCTCGACAATAAAAACGACATTGACGATCACAATATTACATTTTACCAATAATATCAAGTGATCATACATTGGCTTAATTCACGTTAAATATATTATTAAACCGAAATAGCGTAGTTAAAATATTTTTTTAAAGATAATCTCACCCAAAGAAGTCTTCATGTTTCGCAAGAACTGACGAAACAGTTAAGAAGAAGAAGAATAATTTATACATATCGACCAAGCCACTTTTGGTCAACAACGTCGAATGTCCAGTTATCAGACAACGCTACCAAATATATTAATAACATTATCTAAGCCTTAATACGTTGATTAATTAATTTGAATATCTTTTAATAAGTTGATAATAATCGGGGTGACGAGAGCGTTATAATATTAATTTTTTATTAACTTTAAGCTTATATAATATATTCGATTTTTCAGAGAATGTAATAGGAACGGCGTCTATAGTGTTTTGAATTATCATAAATAGAAGCAAATATATTTAAATTTTTATAAATAATCTTTCTAATAAACTATCAAATAATTAAAATAATCGTAAACAATACAAATAAAGTAAGTAAAAAGATGTAGGGAAGCGTAGCATTTATTTAAATCATTAAAGCTAAAAAAATGCGTAAAACATTTTTGTGCTCATTTGCCTATATAGTCTTACTGTGCCCGCACTTTGTTTGCGTGAATAGTTATTTGGTATCTTTAAAGACAGACATAGACTGTCGCAGACATTTTTTAAGATAATTTAAAGAGGAAACATTAATTTAAATATATTTTTTTGGTTTCTTGAACTGCTCAAAGGTACTACTTACAAAGTTTTAATATTTTTCCGCTTTTAATCCACATTTTACTACTGATTGTTTGCAGCATGATGTCATATATCCTAACGCTTTCCTTGATAAATGGTCTAACCAACATAAATATATTTTTTTCATTTCGAACCATGATTTCCTGAGATAAGCGCGTTTAAACAAACAAACTCTTCAGCTTTATAATATTAGTATAAATTGATTACACATTGAATTTAACATTACTAATGCATTTTCAATCCATATTATTAAGAACACACTAAGCCATATTAGCGTGTATTGAATTTAATACTGAAATTAAATTAATTAAAACCTTATTACATTTTATTTAATTAATTTTACGCTTGCCAGTCCTTCTTTGATTTTGTAGGAATATATTACGCTGAAAATTTATAAATAAAGCAACGCAATTTGACATCACTGCAAAACTCAACTTTAAACCAGAAAATACCATTTTTCCCTTTTTCCAAATTTTATTGTATAATTATATTTATCACAAGCGATGAGGACATCGCTAAAGTTCACAATCATGATATTTTTTAGATTAATAATTCTAAATCGGATTTTAATCTGTTATCATTATTACCAGTTGCACTTTTGAGACCTTGTAATTAGTATATAGTTAGTTACTGAAGCATGAAGGCGTTTTTGCTCGTGTGTTTAGTAGTGGTGACTTCGGCCAAGTATGAAGAATATGCCGGGTAAGAAAGCTTATGTGCTATCACAAGCAGCTTATTTATAAAGTACATTTTATTTTTTATAAAGATGTTGTGATATGTAATCTGAAGAAACAGCGAGAAATGTGACGGGGCTAAATTATTTATCCTTGTGATTTTCCGCTACGAAAACGGTTCAAGATACTAAAAATATATGTATGAAAGAATGTTTCCTCTATAAATGATCTAAAAAAATGTCCGACAGTATATGACTGAGATAGTCATATACTGTCGGACAAGTCCGTTAAGAATAACTTAGAAGAACGACGGGACGCGCGAGTTAGCTAAGACAAATTTAGCTTAGTACGGCTTAGAATTGTATAAAAATTTATGACATTTTTACAATAGTTTCATTATATAATGGACAAAATATAGAACATTTAAGGGGTAACATGAAATCGGAGGATATTTTTATCTAAGACTACCCTCCGTTGATGGTTATTTTTATTTGTTCCTTATAGATATTTAATAATGTGGAAGGTGCATTATTTCTGAATAAATAAATCATCATCAATAAGTGGCCTTTTTTTCTAATACCTCCAACTCTATGTTGCAGATGGAAGTCATACTATGTCCGTCCGTCAAATTATGACCAACTTACCTACTTGGGAAATCTAGTACAAAAACTGAACTTAGATTTTATCAACCACGCTTATGTTGATCAAGATGGTATTGTTATTGTCCATCCTGAGGTGCAGAGACAATTCTTGAAGAACTTAGAAGATTATAACATCGAATTTAGAGTGCATTCCAATGATGTTAGAGAGTAAGTCATTTGAGACCTTAATTTCCATTGCATAAAAAATGCTCTAAAACAGGTGCTTTTAAGGCTACCACCAATAGTGATCAGTGCCTCTACCAATCTAAAAATAAGCTTTATCAATCGCTGTCACCTTAAAATTCCAAGATACTCTACAAAACCAAAGTTTTCCGTAAATGATATTTATAAAATTGTAAACATTCAAAAGACTAAACGAAAATAAAAACAATATTGCCAAAAAAATAAGAAATAAGTGTTCTTCTATTTTTCATTATAGCATTTAGTAAACAAACAAGGAACCTTTTTTTTCAGACAATTACTAAAAGAAGAAGAAGTACTTTTCAAAGAAAGTTCTTCAAAAAATACCATCAACAGTCGCTTGTCATACGACAGATATCACACCACAGATGACGTAAGTTATTAATAAAAAAAATTGTACTTATGTGTATTATTTTTACCGCTATAACACACACAAAGTAAGTAAATATTAATCAAAATAAACTTACATTAGAATCGGATCTTAGAGGACTTTATTACAATTAAATACAATATATATGCTAAAAAGTGCGATTTATTTTCAGATTGAGAATTATTTAAGGGAAATCGCAGCGGCCTATCCAAGGGTGGCTAAATTAGAGATACCATCTAATACATTCGAAGGACGCCCCATACCAATGCTTAAAGTATCAACCACGAACTTCGAGGACAAATCGAAACCAATTATCATGATTGACGGTGGTATCCATGGTAGAGAGTGGTTGACAATCCCACCAGTCACATATGCAATTCACAAGCTGGTTGAGAATGTTACAGAACCAGACCTTCTTGATCGATATGATTGGATTCTCTTACCCATGGCTAACCCCGACAGTTTTAATTTCTCAATTGTTACAGTAAGTTCAAGCTGTTTAATTTCAAGAACTTTAATGTAAATAACTTACGTTTGAAAGAAACAATTTTAAAACAATCTCTGACAAAGTAAATATCCTTTCAGAGCGTGGTGTGGCAAAAAACCCGATCAACTGATAATCATCCCCTTAGCGTGGTATGCCTCGGTGCAGATGTTGACAGAAACTTCGACTTCAACTGGAGAGATTTGGGCCCCGAAGGAACACCTTGTACTCCCCTTTATCCAGGAAATAGGCCATTCTCTGAGGTGGAGACCAGAAACCTCAGGGACATATTACATGAGAACCTTGATAGACTAAGGATGTATATATCATTCGACAGCTTTGGTACCAAAGTTATGTACCCTTGGGGATATGACGCTAGTCTATCGAACCGCGCTCTAGTTCTTCACACAGTTGGTGTGTCTATAACCGAAGCTATGAATAAGTACGCCGAGGATAATAACCACCCGTTTCCTTTGGGATATCAAGTTGGAAGCGAGGCAATTGTTAGAGGCTATACAGTAGGAGGCATGTCAACGGACTACGCACATTACCTTGGAGTCCCATTGGTTTTTAAGATAGAAGTGCATGGATTCTTCGGCGCATACTTCATGCCTCCGCAGTATATTGTACCGACGGTCTTAGAAGCTTGGGAGGGTATTGTAGCTGGCGCTAGACGTGCTGCAGACATGTTTTAAAAACCGTGACTTCTTAATAAAATTTCACGCTTGGTATTAGTTTCTTTTAATTATCAAACGAAATTAATATTTCAGTCCACCTAAAGTGTGATGTGTTGTTAAAAACCATAAAAGATCGCTTAAGGGGTAAGGTTTGAATGCGAAATTCCTTGAAAAAAACCAAGATGTTTTAAAATATTTAATACATGTCATCTCACGAGTTACAAAATAGATGTTTGCCCCTTTACATTAGCTTATCTGAAGTGCATTTTTTTCCTCGAACAAAACAAATTTTGTGTTAAAATCGTGACAAAATCGAATTAATACCTCGACTACCAGCTCAGAATATCAATGTTCAAATGGAAAAGAATTTCCAATGAGTTTGGATTACCGCTGCATTTTCTGAAACAATAGCTAATGTTTTGCTTTGTTACCATCTCCTAATTGAATTCCGTGCTGAGTGCTTTGAGAGAATCGAAAAAAGGTAATTATTTAGGATTAGTTTCATATTTACTTAACACGTAGTTGAATTGAACGAGTCAAATCAAAATTAATGTGAATTATGAAATTATTTATTTTGTTATACCGATAACATTTTATCGGCGAAATGAGCTACTTTAGCAAATGACTATTCGAAAATGAGCTATTCGATTCTTCTAAACTTTTGGCATCATCATTATCTGAATTAATTTGTCACACACATAACAAATAAATCTTCATAATTTTTATTACACTACTACAAAATATTTAATTCTATGTAATGTTAAGAAATAATGTTTATTACTTAATACTATTATACATACGAAGTTATCATAAAGATGTAGGTGCAACATGAGAAAAAATAAAGAAAACAGATCAAATATTAGTTTAAAAAGATTGAGTTTGAAGTATAATGTGATTCGCAAAGGGCGGAATCAAATTTCAATATTGGACGATCAATCTTTTATGGTACGCTTCTTTGAAAATTGAAAGAATCTCTCTTATTTTAATATTTCCTTGCAAGCACAAGCACCCGCCTTTAACGTCCTCAAAAAATAATAATTTTGCAACACAATATTAATCAAATAACCTAACTATAACTTGCTTCTCACAGAAACATTTTCATTTTACTAAAATAAATAGTAATTTTGCAAGAATAAGTCACTGTCTATTCAACTTTTTATTGATATTATATTTAATACCCACATGCAAACTAATTCTTTATAACTATTCCGTAACAGAGTGAAAGCTATCCAAGAACCCTCTAAAATGGCTTCCTCTTTAGCTTAGGGCTAGAGTTCAAGTTATATAAAATTAGAAGTCAAAAAGAGTACTTCTAAAACATTAACTAAGTAGTGCACTATTATTTGTATTTTAACTTAACCAGAAACGTACAAATTTTGGCATATTATTTAAAACATACGAAAACAAGTATCAAACATCTCCTTTTTGAAAGTTAGCTTCATACTCTCCGACAACTTTAATCTAACTTTGGACCTCTGTGGTTTGACCCTTCTGTATAATATAGAGCGTTTTAACTTTGACTAATTAGTTTAAAAATCCATCTGTTAAAGTAGCTCCGGCAAATTGTTTATTAGGGATAGCATAAAACTCATTCATATTCATGATATTATAGTCAGAATTTTATAAAAATGTAAAGAAGAAAAATGCTATTTTTTATATAAAAAGTGCATATACTAAGTAGTTTTAAAAATAACAATCTTGTTAATCCTTCTAAACGTAATTATTAATTAGAAATTAAATATTTTAAATAGACATGATTTCTTTTGCCAGACAAGATACATAGAACATTATATGTTCTATCGATAACGAATTAATCATAAAACATGCAATCTTTGTTTAAGTACTAGTACAGTTTTCATTATTTTTGAACATGTTAATTTATTCGAATTAACATATCAGGTTTAATATTTTAATTTAAGAAACTATCAGCGGCAACTTTTATCGCACTCCATACTTTATCTACTACATTTCTTATTTCAGCCTCTGGTATTTCAACATTGTCCCTACCAGAACCTTCGACATCAACGTTAAACGCGTACAAAACGCTATTCATTGTTAAATAATCTGTACTCGTTCCTGACGCTCTATCGCCATAAGCCAAGGCTGCGATATCTAGATTGGAACCCCCTATAGCATTCGCCATTTGTAATCCTAAGAGATAATGCTGTCTGAACATCCCACTTGCAGCTCTTTCATACTGCCACGGATAAGCGATGAAACCACCAGAATTCTGAAGAGATATATACAATCGAGTACGATCTCTATACTCCTGGTGTATCGACCTAATAAACCTAGCTTCGGGTTCCGAAAATGCTTCAGTACCACCGTATAAATGGCTGCATGGACTCGAACTAGAATCTGATATAAGCCAATCGATGTCAAAGTTTCGGTTTATATTAACTCCTGGACATATGACGCCGAGATTACTTCGGGTGCTGCGATTCTTTTGCCAGAAACGTAACTGTAAAAGGGAAAAAAAAATTTTGAAGAGTCATAACTTATTATTATTAAACATAAAAGGGCATTTTGTCTTGGAAACAGTAATATAACTAAAGAAAGTACTTTAAGTAAAGAAATAACTTGAACAGAGTACGTTGGGAAAAGAATATCTCAACTGGTGTTGTAGCAAATTGCGTTATTAGTTATCTATCTTTTACATTACCTCTATTTGTTTTTTTTTCTTTATGCCCAGTATAGCCCAATGGCTTTAGGTTTTTACCCCAAAAAAATATGATAAACTACTTGTATATTTGTGGGAAAATAAAACGAAATCATGTTTTTTGTTACAGACACAGAAATGTGTCTGCCCCTATGTAAAAGATGTGGTACTGTTTTACTAACTACCTCAGTACAAACGTATTCGGAACATGCCCCAGACATAAGCAAACGTTAAAATTATTTCATAGTTGTATCATAGAATTAATCTAACAATGCCTTTGTTCAAAGATAGTCTGCACTTGAAAAGGGAACTTTCCATAATACTCACTACTTTAAGAAAGATCTGTTGATGAAATTTTAATCAAAAGTTTCACATCTTACACAATTCACGAGAACAGAATTATTGTTCAAACTATTTATGTGTGCCTTTCAAGTTTGACTTGTCTATTCATTTATTAAGAACATCGCTCTTTTGAGTTACAAAAAAGGATTTTAGGTTAAATACAATTCATACAAAATCATATTAAAAATTCTTATATCCTAAAATAAAAATTTGCGCAAAACTTCTTACATTAGACAACAGCATCAGACATAATATGTGTCCCTAGCCTAGTGTGGCCTCATCAACCTTTACAACATATCATATATACATATATATATATACCAACAGGACATATGGTATTTCAGACAATACAAGGCAAGGCCTTTACGACTTCGATGAGGAAACCAATAACAAAGATATTGGTAATTATTTTTTGCTTTATATATTCTGTTTCAAAAGAAATGGCTTATCATTAGTATATTTCATACTAGTATTATTAAGAGCTTTACTTAATTTACTCATTGCAATACTTACATTAGTGTGTGTATATTCGTAGCCATCTGGATTTAAAACCGGTATAATAATCCAATCGTAATGATCTAACAGTCTTCTTTCAGCAATTACTTTCTCTACGACATTCAACGCAGCTGGTACAGTTATCCACTCTCTAGGATTGATTGCAGCTTCTATGATGATAGCAGAGTTATTGCTGTTTGCTTTGCCCAATTTTAAGTAAGCTAGGGTTCGATTTTCATCTGTTGTTTCGACTTCTAACAGTGTTATTTCTATATCAGTTGAGTTTTGGTAGCGGGCTTCAATTGACTGCATGTAGGCTAAAATCTGAAAATATGTTTATTTATTTAAACATAATACATAGGGTAAAAAAGTGGTCTAAATGGACAATGACATTGTCACTATGTCCAAAACCCAAAAATGAACTCTCCTTTAAGTAGAAAAGGAAAGTTATTTTATAATTATAAAAAGAATAGTATAAAAACATTAGTATGATTAATATTACTAAGAATTTGTACTATCACATCAATGACTAAAGCCTAAATAGGTTGATAGCGCAGGTGTTTATAAGGCTGGAGTATTTTACCCTCCATAATGTGCTTCAACATCTTATGCTAGTCTTTCCTGTTCCATCGTAAAAATAAAAATATTGATTCAAAGTCTAGTATAGCAGTACTTCTGAATAATTATTTTATTATTAATTATAATATTTGTATCTTGTACACTGCAAAGGGATTGTACTTATTAATATTAAATGCTTTATCAAGGTATGTATTTCGGGGATTATAATCCTGTATTAAAAATGAATCAATAATGATTACCAATATTAATACCAACCTTATCATATCTATAGTAACCGTCAAAATCAAATGAAGCTTCGTTGTTTTGTTTTAGATTTGTATCCTGTTGTAACATATACCTGAAAAATATTATACTTTTTCATATCCATTTTCGCACCCGATATAAAGCAAAACAATATATTTGAATCTAGAAGGAGTACTGTGCACGGGTACCAACATCGTATTTTTCAAAACGTAAAACTAAAATTATAATTGTATTGTAAATCAAAAGTTTTAAACAAAATCATGACCAATAACTAAACAGTAAATGTTCCTCCTATGTCATCGATCGTCGTTTGTTATAGGTTTCTTTTAATTGCGTCACCTTAACGTGTCTGTACCATAAATATATACATTTAAATTAGTATATAAAATTGAAAAAATAATAATTACATATTTTTAATACAACACTATAACGACTTAAAACGCAAAGTTTATAGATTGACTTATTTTTTAAATTTATGTTAACTATTTCCCGATATTTCAGAATTATGTTTCGCGTTTGTGTTTTAGTTAAATGTGTACTACTCGCATAACTAACAGACAATAATACTGAACTATTCTTTATGTATACATAAAAATAAATTTCTGATACAAATGTACTTACTGATAAAGGTCTTCTATTTCAATATTTCGTTCCACACCAAGCTCGTGCAATTTTTCTTCAAACCAATGAACTTCAGAAAGCGGAACCATCGCCTTGCCAATAACACCGTATTTAAAGGATGGTTTTCTCAAAAAGTCTATTTCATCACTTTTCAACAGACTAAAATTGTTCTGTTGTTCTTCGGTTACCAATTCTACATTGTATATTTTGAAGCTGAAAGATGAAATGGCAGGTGGTAAAAATTACAAACGTCAACTATTGTCAGCTATTTTTGTAGATTTAATCAATCACTCCGTTTAAATAAAAGACTTTAACGGTTTAAACCGCGATATATATTAATTAAACTTATTTGAAAATAATTGTAACTATGGAGACTGTCTCCTCATGACCACGGCTGCTGCCGAGCATCCGAAACGTCGAGTTTTCAATCTTCAAAGTGTTTTATTTAAATGTGTACTACTCGCGTAAACTACAGACAGTAACTAATTACCCCGTTGTTCTTTTCATTAAATTTAATACACTTACCCTTTGTACTCTTCATTTTTTCCATAAACACATAAAAATATATTTAAAACAACAACTATAGTATAACATATTAAACTAAGAAGCGAAATGTTCATTCACTAAAAGGAAGAAGTGGTTAAAAATCCAGAATACACTATTATTTGAGTTTATTAAGTTACAATTTAATTCATCATTATGTTATACAATAGTAATTAAATGTAAAAACTAATTTCATATTGATTACAATATCATGGGGATCAAATAAGGGATTAATCTTATCATTTACAAAAATATTAACATTGTATGTTAGATATAACTACTGTATATTATCTTAACATTATAAGACGTGTAATAAAACTATATTATAATAACGTATTACTACGTTTATGTCATCTGTATGTGAAACCTTCTCAAATACAAAAAGAGTAATCTAGCTATAATCAATATCACACATTTGAGAGGTCCCGGGTGGAGTGACTATAGTGCAATCACTATAAATAAGGTGACAATCAGTATTTACTATAAATTATATGTAATTTCTTTAAAAAAAATAATTTCACACTAAGTAAAAAAAATCGGGTATGAAACATTATACCAAATAAATGGATTTATATATGATAGGTTTCAAATTATGTAGTACCTATATTAGAGATCAAAATGACAAAACTACATCTAATAATCTCGTTTTAGATATATTTTGGTTACCTTTTTTAAATAAAAAGAAAATTTTAATCCTTTACTTATAATGAACAGTAGTGCACTTAATTGAGTTTAATTTTTTCCCGTCAAAAAAACAACAAGACACAAGGAAAAAAAATACTAAGTAATAGAGTTAGTTACAGGAACCGAAAGGAAACGTCGATATTTTGACAAGGTTTATTGTGCTTTTTCTAAATAATTTTACCTTAATTATGTTTAATAATAACAAAATGCAACCTTAACAAATTCATTCTTAAATAAAACACTTGAACGGTTTAAAACGTGATATATTAGTTAAACTTATTTGAAAAATTACGAAACGTCGGGCCGAAGTTAAAAATTACCACTCGCGTAAACTATAAGACAGTATTTAAATACCCCCCGTGTGTCTCCCCGTGACCACGGCTGCTGCAAAGCATCCGAAACGTCGGGCCGAAGTTAAAAATCATTTTCAAATAAGTTTAACTAATATATCGCGTTTTAAACCGTTAAAGTGTTTTATTTAGACAGTATTTAAATTCATTCTGTTTTTCTAACATTTCAGTCTGTGAACAATCGTTGTAGAATATTAATGTATGTATAATGTTGTCAATGGCGTTTAATAGGATGTAAGGTTTTTTTTTAAAGACTAATTGTCAAGTATAAACCTTGCACCAGTCCTAATTCCCTCCCATGTTTCATATCCAGCCTGTTCGATGAAGTCAGGATCTACAAGGAAGCCTAAAACGTGGAAGCCAAGTCTTGAAGCAGGTAGCTCGTAGGTGTAGGATAGAGGAACTCCAATAGATTGAGCATAATCTGGTGTAGTTCCAGAGTTTTTGTATAATACCATCGCGGAGTTTCCAACTCTATAATCTCGGTTGTGAGACATCTTAACAGCATCGATAGCTTGGGCCATGTTTATACCATTTAGATGAAGGTTTAGTGCGTTTGGTGGTAGCTCTTCTGTTCCATAACCGTAGAGTATTAAGCTTCCGTAGCTATGAATGTCTATGAAGAGTTGCATACGACTCTTGTATTGGTCAAAAATAGTCTTGACTGCCTGGGTCTCCGGTTCGGAGAAGGCGCTTCGGCCGTGGAAGATCTCAGTGCAGACGATGTCACTGGATTGAGTTCCCCACATGAAGTCAAAGTTGCGATTCAGGTCTACTCCGGTGCAAACGTCCAATGGGGCGTAGCCGGTGGCACGGTTCTTGCGCCAGAATCTTTCCTGGATAAAATAAGTTCGTAAGGAATTTGAGTCGGGAACTACTTTACAAATGTTTGCACTTATCATTAATGGAGGCTATTTTTTCTATATGGATCGGTGAAATTTTTTTTTCATATTTATACATAGTAAACACTTATTGTATGGAATGAAACCTACAAAATATTTAAATGTTTTTATTTCATGTCAAAAATTTGATTTTGATTTTGTTTTTTTTATCAAGTTAAAGTTTACGATTTAATACTGTAGATCTCTTTGTCTTTTATTTTAGTTATTCAATTTTTAACATAATTAAAAAAAAATAGGAAAGAAGTACTTCTCCATGCGATGCAATGTAACCATCTGGGTTAGCAATTGGCAGAATGATCCAATCAATTCTATCCACCAAGTCACTTTCTGTCACGTTCACAACTAACTTCTGTATGGCGTAAAGACTGGCTGGGAGGGTAACCCATTCACGAGCGTGAAGCAGAGATTGGACGAAAACTACAGGTTTTGTAGAATCCTGAAATAAGAAGAATAAGTCACTGCCCTGGTACCCCACATCAATTGTTAAATAATTTATTTTTCATTAATTAACTAAAGCTATCTTTATTGTTAGACTATACCTATCCAAAGGATGTTTGTAAAAAATGAAAAATATGCAGTTAGTGTCGTGTGCTCTGTGCCCAATATAATTTCAGTTCTTTAATATAAATTACAACGTATAACTAATTTAACTTACTTGGAAGTTAGTTGTAGAGATTTTAAGGTACCTAATAGGTCTCTTTTCAAAACTTTGACCTGCTGTCACCACGGTAACGAGTTTTGGGTAGGTCCTTGCCAAGTCATCCATGTAAGCTTCAACCTGTAAGATGAAAGACAAAATAAAATTTATATCATTTTCATCTTTTCCCGCTCTAAGATAGCATTCAACGAGATGTGTAATTTTATATTTTACCTTTCAATAACTAAACATTATACAAAGTTTAATTACCTCTTCATATGTGTGAATTTTGTCCAAAGTCAACCTTCCGCTACTTGATAACACCCTGCTCCTTTTAGCAGCATCAGAAAGTAAATCATTCTCACGGTCTAGGTACCTAAAATATTTTGTTAAGTGTACTATATGGTAGTCTATAATAGTCTAGTTTTACTAATTCTAATACTGAAGCTCAAAAATCTTTAGGAATATTGTGTTCATAACGATAGTCAGTTGATCAAAAAGTTCAGTCAAAAAGCTAAAGTATTTGACGTTATGACTCCGCGTGGTTAACTTATTGATTAAATAAAATGTAGAGTCGTTTGTAGTGTTTGCACAGTAAATTAATTCACTTATAGAAAGTGCATTCATTTTGATATTAATAATTAAAGTTTCATCATGTGTATTATTATTAGTTTAAACATTTTTTTAATAACTCACTGATGTTATTTTGATAAAAGATTGAATAACATATTGTAAAATGTAATTTTTCTATTGATAACTTCTCGGTTTTGAATTCAGAGATAGTTAACAACCAGCCACATAACTGTTAAGCTTTAGTTAGAGGTCAAATTAATGCTTGCTTTTTATTAATGCTTAAAGCACAAAAGGAATATTTAAAGAAACACAGAATAAAAGAGAAAACGAAAAAGATAACATTAAAGTAAGTACAGGACTTTGCATCCGTAAGATCTCAGGGAAATGAATTAAGCGCTTCACTTGGCGTCTTTGTACAAATTAAATGAGCCTTTTGCTTAATTCACTTAATACCAGAAGAGCAACATTACCTCTCGAATTTAAACTAAGACACAGAATGATTTGCGCAGTTGGGACTGCTTCATATGGGAATCATTTTAGTATATAATATCTGGTAAAGCTTTATGTCATGGTTAATGGTTAGTAACTGTTGGATTTAATATTGTACATAAGGACTTACCCGAAGTCCTAATGTACGGTCTGTTCGGAATAAACTATCGCCTAGATGTAAATACTTACATAGAATCTATCTTTATACCCCAACTATTTCCCAACTGTACAGACACTACTCTGCAATTTGTTGTTAACTGCAGTCGTACTTTAAAGTTTTTAAAGCGAATTTAAACTATAAATAGTTTTCAATTAGTTTAATCGCGAGTTCTACTTTCGCATCGTATTTCAAGACGTCAAAATCAAGTTAAATGAGTTATTTATTTGTATCTGAATTTAAATTGAATAACGCCGTTCTGTGAAGAGTTTTATTATTTGTTTCTATCGTATTTTGCGTATTCACGGTTTACAGAGTCGGTATCTCGTCGGTCTTGGGATCAGCGCTGCCTGGGTCATCCAATTTATCAATCCTAACAAAAATCTATTAATTAAATCTTATATTTTTGTTGTTAAGCTTTGAAAACTAAATTTCAAAATGTCAACTAGATTTACAACTTTATAGAAATAATGCAAAATTTGTTAATAGAATAATAAGGAAAATGATAAATTGACAGATTGGTATGTGTAAGTTTGTACGAGTAAACGCAATAAGAGTTAGGTACTATCAAACTTCGTTTAAATTTTGTAAAATATAATATATTGTGTATGATAAACAGGATATGGATGTGATGAAGCTTAGATAAAAAAGTAACTTACCTAACCTTACTTACGAAAACCAACATTATTACTTACGGTTTAACATTTTCAACTTCAACGGTGTATGTAAGTCCGTTAAAAAGTAGTGTTGTCTCAACCAGCAGACGCAGTTGCTTAGCAACCAGCACTATAGCCTCATGACCCGGCGCCGCTCGCTGCCAGAAGTCCAAGTTGTTGTGGATCTCCAGGTTATGCAATATCTGTGCATGTTTCTCAGTTTTTACAGACACTCGGTAGACAGCATGGCTGGAAGAATAAATAAAATTTAAGTTTTATATAGTATATCAGTATTCTTGGAGCCATGTATTTTTTTTTGCGATAGAGGAGAGACAAGCATAGAATTCAATTGTTGCTAAGTGAAAAAGCCATCTAAACTATAAATAACATGCGATGGTGACCTATTATGGCTTTGGATATTCGGAAATAAACGGCTTTAATCTGTGGACGGTCGTTCGTGGCCGGGATGAACTTCGCTTTTCCCACCCTCCATCTAATAACCAGATATTCAGGTGAAGTTCTTTCTTTCAGAGAAAATATAAATTGACTAGTAACCCGTGATCCTCCATAAAAGCAATACCTTAGTTATTAAAGCAATCATTCGATTTTAATTACATATGTATATATTTTTATATTTTACCGGTGACATGACTTACCCATCATAGATTTCATATTTGGCTAAAACCGCGGTGAACAACATAAAAAACAGCGCGTATCGCAACATGATGGTGATATGCAAAATAGTGTGCACTAATCGAAAAAAAATAAAAAAGTCCCAATTATATACCTAATTAACAAAAAATGTTAATCTTAGATATCTTAATCCAGATTAATTGAAACGTGACCTCATTATAATAAATATAATTGAATTGATCATAGCACGTTATTACAATATAGTTTATACTTCACAGCTTTATCAGAAAAAAACGCGATTATGGAATGACAAACAAATTGATTGAAAACTGTCTGTTGTTCACGCGAGTATTACACATTTAAATAAAACACTTTAACGGTTTAAGACGCGATATATATTACTTAAACTTATTCGGAAATTATTTTAATTACGGCCTGACGTTTCGGCATATGTTGGTATTAAATTATACATTATATTAAAAACGTAGTGTAATTATATTTACTTAAGTTGTTTCACAGAAAGGTTCTGATAATTTTATTACGCGCTTTCTCGCATGATTCGGGGCATTTATCTTTAAAGCTCATACTTGAAGCTAGGAGTATTTTTGTCAATTTGTCGAACTTTCCTTTTTTCTCTGCACACCCCTATCAATGTTTATTTTTATTTAATCTTTTCTCTTTCTTCAAATCGTATGTGAAGATCAGCAGTTGACTGAGTTTGATTTGTCGTTTATAATATCGAATACTTCTCGGCTCGATTCAGACGCCTTAAACGGGTTGACGAATCGTATTAAGCGTTAATAAATGTATTAAAATATATCTCAAGTTGCTAGCGTAAAGTGGCGTATCTATTATGCTAGAAGTCGTATTAAGCGTGACCTTTTTAAACGCGTTCTACTGTGTTAACTTCGAGAAGTACAAAAAATTCGTAAACCCAAACAAGGGAAAGGATAAAAATGTATAATAGCGTCTAAGTAGGCGCATTTAAAATGTATGTTTGTGAAGCACTCCACACCGGCTCTCTACCATTGTTGACCCTTGCATAACGATGCACTTCGCTTTACAACCCGACTTTTATATTACACCACATACTAATGAGGGTACTATCTAAAATAGAATGCTTTGTTCGCTTATGGCGGTAGCCGACAGATATCTTGTTTCAATTTGAAATATTCTTACGGGGATAATATTTTAAAAGAGAATAATACATTTGAAAACATTAATACTTTTTACGCAAATCTATCATCATCTTTTTGAATGAAAATCGATTTAGATTTTAAAAAATTACGACACTGGCGGAATTTGAACCGGTCCCACAGTCAACATCAACAGTGCCCGTACTGCTGTTCTAGCCAATTGACCTACCGTGTCCTACACGTCATCGTCGATTTTTTTCAACCTATAGATTCGACTACATACACCACTTGCGCGGTAGCTAAACTGGTTAGCAGGAGCATGGAACGCTGTGGATGCCGGTTCAAGTCTTGACAGTAAACCACGTAAATAAATTGTTAAATGAAATACTAATACAAATGGTGTGTTCAGTGGTTCTGCTCGGCTATACCATTTACCACACTCCCCACGTGATACTTGCCCGACGTGGGCGTGAATTAGGCATTCACACAATCAGTTTTAAAAAAAGAAGGTAGCTTAGTACACTTATGAACGTCAAAACAGGTAAAAATCGGTATACGACCTAAATAATTATTTATACTATTTCTACTAATTATAATCAGTTTATAATAAAAAGCCTTATAAGTTAAAGTGTCTAGAGTACTTAAAATTTGTAAATGCATTCAAATAAATATTATTTTAATAGTAAAAACTACATGGAATCGATATTATTTCTTCCACATATAAGTTACAGTAAAATGGACGAATACTTATACTCGTATGGTCAGATTTAATTATATTAAATATGAAGTATACCTTTGTAAATAGTATATGCGCTTTGTTACCTAACTTGATCAAAAATCCAATTTTCACCACGTTGAAGGTGGAAACATTGTAATAATAGAATTCTAAAGCAGGAAAGCACTGGTAAGCCTTATTACACTTTAAACTTTTAAAAGTTGTGAAAAATAAAAAGGAAAACGGGCATTATAACAGGATATTAAACCATTAGCGCTTTCAAGAGTTTCCGAAGAAAACAATTCCTTCACTAAGGGCCTTTGGTACACCGTCGTGTAATGTCAGGTCACTGTGGTGCGTGACACAACATACCTACTGCAAAATCATGTTATGTTTTATTTCTTGATTTAGTATTATAGTTCGTGGTTCTAACATTGCAACAAACTTAAATATTTTTAGTGAGATAGTTTAGATTATGTTAGTAACGATAATCAATTTAAATAAAACACTTGAACGGTGTAAAACGCGATATATTAGTTAAATTTATTTAAAAACGATTTTTAACTTCAACCCGACGTTTCGGATGCTTTGCAGCAGCCGTGGTCACAGGGATCGCATCGGATGTCGCGTTTTAAACCGTTAAAGTGTTTTATTTAAATGTGTACTACTCGCGTAAACTATATACAGTATTTATGTTCAGATTGTAAATCAACATTAGCCCCGGTTTGGGTATAAGCCTCCTCCAAATATGCTAATTATTGTCGGGCTTGTGCTATGCAGGACCAGTCTATGCCATGTACTAAGCATAGAAAACAAAATCATGCGCACGTAAAAAGAAAAACTATTTATTCAGGACATTTTACATATATTGTATAGTCATACAAGATTGTTATTGAAATTAGTCAGTCAGCAAGTTAATTATTTTATATATTTTTAAATTTATATAAACTCACATGTCAGTTTGAAATAAGTTCATGATTTAAAAGTGTGTTGTATGTTAAAGGCTTGAATTTTTTTTTTAAAGCTCCAATGCGTGCTAGCTCGCCACGGTGTAATTGGCGGCCTATTTTATTCTCAACTCGTCTGCTATTTCTTCAAACGACATATTCATATTTAAATTTATGGCGAAACTTGGACTGGGCGGAGGAATAACTCAGACTATTGTAATAGTTTGTTAACTCGAAACTTTAACGTTTTGTAGTTCGTTTGAATAAAGGCTATATTCGAAAATGAGGAAGTTTTAATTCTCCCCGTGTTGTAAAGAGCATTTTGTTGCAAGAATTTCGATATAATTTGACACAGGAAGGGCTGACTTAACTTTGTTTACAGACTAATCAAACATATATTTATCTAAACTTTTATTTTTTGTTTATAAGAAATTAACAAGTTACTTGTAAATCTTGATCTACTTAGGTATCTAAATTGGTAAAATGAAAATCACTTGTAACTTTACATTATAGTTCTGGAGAATTTAATTTTATATTAGTAAAGGACGTCATCATGAGCCGAAAGATTACCATCACAAATAAAATATTAATAAATGAATTATGCAAACAAATAATATAAAATTACACACATTTTTAAAGTACAGCTAGATGTATATATAAATAAATGTAAAATATATAAAGGTGAGGTACCTCGAACAATCATTCTATATAAAATGACACGTGTTAAACATTTATTTGCATAGTGTTTGACGCAGTTTTACTACCTTTGTTTATTAAAAATAACTCTCGAATTGTTTCTTATCTACCGACATACCATTGATTAAAGTTCTTTCTAAATCGTTATTTTTACAAAATTATTTAATAAATTCACATTTTCATTCAAATATTATTGGACATAAAAAAGTTCAATTTTGATATTTAAATCTTAATGAACACAATAAATAGATGAAAAATATTGAATTAGTTTGAAGATGACTATTTTTAAGTTAAAGACATGTACTATGTAAGCTTTTATATACATATAAGTCTGCACCTCTCACACTAGACACCAGTCCCATAATAATAAGTAAATAATTATGTATTCACTATTATGACCGCATCCTTACTTCTAATAACTATAAAAACGCATCCTCGCATATGTTTTTCAAAAATGTTCATATTACTTCTAACCTTGTTCCATGCTGTCCACAGCATCTACGTCATTTCTCTGTACGGAGATGTGTACAATGACGTCGAGTTCTTCACAAAGACCTTCCCCTGGCTCGTGGACAACATAGGGGGGGATATCAGCGTCGACTACTACCTTTTGGGCAGTGGGAAGTACTCTGTGCCACAGATGTGTGCTTTGGAACAAATGAAAATGAATACGTTTTTGCAAGCACAGTATTTGAAGTGTGAAGCTGAAGGTAGATTTGTATATTATTTTTAGTAGACATATTTTTACAGAGAAACAGCACGGATCGCTAGCGATGTCGGTGCAAGTCCTGCCCGGCCGAGTTTGAAAATTTTTCAATTTATTTTCGATTTTTTTAAGACATATTTCTTTATTCTATGAAATTAAGGGTTTAAATACTGTTTTTTTTTTTCGGGGGTTTTTTTTTTTTTTTAAAAAAATTTTTTTTTTTTTGGGGGGGGGGGGGGGGGGGCCCCCCCCCCCGGGGGGGGGCCGGGGCCGGGGCCCGGGGGGGGGGGGGGGTTTTTTTTTTTTTTTTTTTTTTTTTTTTTTTTTTTTTTTTTTTTTTTTTTTTTTTTTTTTTTTTTTTTTTTTTTTTTTTTAAAGGGTTTATTTGGTGGTAAATTTATTGGGCTTGTGTGTTGATGTATGGTGATGGTAATTTTATAATGGTAGCAATGTACGGCTAATAATCAACGGGATGTGGATTCGATCCCCACCTGGTCCAACAGTTTTCTAATTAAATTTGAACTTTTTATGGAAATCTGGATTATTAAATGGGTGGTAGGAATATTGAAATGACGTCATTACTTAGGTCATTAACTAAAGTCCACAGATGAAAAAGCCGTAAAACTAATCACGTTTCGGGTTTCAGTCTGTGGATTTCCGTGGATATCCAAAGCCAAAATAGGTAGGTAGCGTATCTTGTTTAGATGCTATATGCTGGGGTATGTCACCTATCATTATGTGAACTCCATCTGTCTTACTTAATTACATACAGTTTTTAATACTCTTACTAACAGGAGATGCTGTTGACTGCCATAAACAACGCTTAACTACGCTACAACACCGCTGCAGGTTTTCTTCATGCTTGTGACATTTCCTAAAATTTCTCAAAATACTTCCTTAAACAGGTACGGACAGCGAATCATGCCTTTGCGAATCCGGTATTGACCCACATAAATACAGACACTGTGTCCTAACCAAAGGCTCCTACGCAAGTCTCGCATCAGCCAAATACAACCAACTCGGCATAGACGCAAGTCCCATTATAGAAGTGGGATACAAGAACACAGTTTTCGCAGTGGACGATAGCTGGTATTTGAAGAAGATTTGTACTGTATTCGGTGATAACCCACCCCGAGGCTGTGTTAGGCCGTTCGCGTGTAATTCGACTGAAGTTTTTAGTGAGAGACGGGGACTTACATACTTCGATTGCTCTTGCTACAATGAATGTGAGAAAAGAAATGAGTCTAAAACGACAACAGCAGTAAATACTTTTGAAAGGATGTCAACAACGCCTTATTTTTCTAAAGGCAAACATATTGAGGACGAATAAATTATTGTTTGGGGAATATCTGTTTTTCTTATATTCTTTGACGTAGTAAGTAAGTAAGTTTGTTAATTATTTTTACTATCGTTAAGAAGTCAGAAAAGTTATGAAAATCTCGTCTTTAACACGTATTGCTTGCTTATATGTTATTCAAATCAAAAGTTCTTGTTCGATCCAAAATTTTCACAGACAAAATCCGATACGTAGATAAAACAATTTCACGGGCGAACAATATTAACACAAAACCTGTTTAAACAACATATTTAGGGCGAAATTGTGTACCTCCGAACAGTGATCCTCTTCAAATAGACGACACAAAGTTGAAATTGAATAAAAACGAAACGTTTCCGTGTTTTATCCCCTAACTTCGGTCAATGGTGTAATTTGAGAGGTTTTTTTATCAGACGATACAGATGCTACACGATTTTAAATAAATTTATCAGTCAGTGTTAAGCGTTTTTCTTATTAGGTTTATTTATACAATGATTCGGATATATCGGATCAGGCATAGAAAATTAATGCAAAACTTTCGATGTTGTATTATTATTTTTACAAAATGTTTTAAGGAATGTCTCTACGTTCGAAGACTGGCTCAAATCGTTCAAATATACCCATGCACAATCTTTTAGATTAAAAGCTCATTATTTATATAATATTTCCATAGCATCCTGTAAATATAGCTATCCAAGGAAATAAAAAAAGAACAAGACAGTGCGATTTTAGTGCGAGATCTTATATCGTACGATGTGAAAATTGTCGTATGATGTAGAAACCACAGTGACGTAAATAATCGTAATTCCGAGGCCGAGTCCCACTATTCGTAGCAATGTCGAATTGTGTCGGGAATCGACGCTTTTCGTCGGCAAAACTTTGATTACTTTTTTCCTAACCGAACTTCTTCTGGCGTTACGTCCCAAATTACTTTTAAGAAGAGCAATAAGAGTAACAATGGCGTCTAAATACTCGTTTCTTACGAAAATATACAAGGAATTTGTTTAAATTATTAAACATAACATATGAATAAAATATACATTTAGAATCAGATATAAAAACTACCCCCTGTTGGTATGCGCTCACGCAACTTAAAAACTTAGTGAATCAACCGATGTTCCAAAATACGATTAAAATTTTTAATAAATTATATTCAAAAGGTGACAGTTATAAGACTTAATAAAAATGTGTACGCCCGACAGAATGTACAACTTAATATAAATTGAACTATTTAATCCATAAGAAAAGAAGAAGCCGTAACGCGTTACGTAACTAACCGCTTGTTACTTAATTCATTATAAATACTTAATTATAAAAACCATTAGAAGTTTTCTCTTCAATAATAAATAAACTGGTTGCTGTTCTGCATTCAAATCAACGATCTTATTTCACAAGTTACTATCAATATGGAAAACTCTAGAGTTTTATATTTAGGTTTCATTGTTGTTATAAAGCTCTTTCTATCAAGAGAGTATACGTGTGAATATACGTGAAAACAATTATGTTTTCGCGGGCTTCAAACCTACACGCGGCTAAGCGATGATCTTACGCTAGACAACGGTGCAACGAAGGAATGCATCGGTATGTCTACCATTATCATTTACATGTAAACGTGAACACAAAAGCATTTGCTAACAAACTTAGTTTGCAACTATTGTGTAAACATGTACATAGTCTTCGTTATGCACCGTGAGGTAATGTAGCGTCAGCAACTTAGTTTGCACTTTAATATGAACTTAGTTGTAGTTTAAATACGGTTTAAGTCAACAGACCAGGAAGTTATAATGATAATAAATGGAATTTCAGAAGTAAGGGGAAATAATCAAAATTGGTATTTCGTGCTACGAGAATGTTTAGACTGAATAAACTATGAAGTACTGATCTCGTATTAAAATAAAAATATTTAGGGAAACCTCACCTTCATGATTCCTATAGCTTCGTTTGTAATGTGGTTTTACTTGTATTTCGGCCAAACGAAGTGCACAGAAGAACCTCTGTTATCTACTACAATTAATATTTAATTACAGAATAGATATAAATTCAAGAAAAATTGAAAATTTTATTTAAAGTAATGTATTTTCATTCATGAAAAGTAAATTTCACTTATGAATGATTTCACTATAACAACCCATTTTCCTAGAAAAGTAGTAAAGGATTATTAATTAAAACATATTTACCTTATAAAATATTGTCTGAAGCGACATCTCTCATAGATTCGTTGAACCATATACATTATATTTATTCAATCAGCGCCATCTATGACAACCATCCAGAACTTACATATGCACTTCCATAAGTCTATGAACGTAGTTCCTCAAAACCGCGACATTTATTACTCCTATTGCTTAATTATTTAAAAAGTATACTCTCGTCTGACAAGTCGAGATATCTGTACTAAAAATACACTTAATTTTTTTTTTCATTGCTAATACAGTAAAAAATATTATTTTCGCCTTTGAAGCACACAATTAAATAGTTCCTACAACAAATTCATGATTCTTCTAATTGGCATTTAATTGAAAACTAGCTTAATAATTAATATTAGTCTATTATGAAGCAATTATAGGCAAGTGTCTATTTGTGATTGATAAAATTAATTTATTTAGTTTCGTCTCAATTATTTTTCATTTAATGTTAATAAACTAACGAGCGTTTAATAGTTACGACAGTATTTAATAATAATAATTTGAGAGAATTTTAACAAAAGTAATTTTTTTTTAAAGATATTTTAAAGTAATTTTTTTTTAAAGATATTTTAAAGATATTACTTTAAAGGTAGAAATTAAACTAAGACCTTTCTATATTATTTCATTTAAGAGGAGCATCGGTATAAATTTTTGTACTGTTTTATACTAACCTTGCTTTGTTTTTTTTTTATTTGTATTAACAACAGAGTGTTGAGTGTTGAGAGCAATGAAAGAAATAAGTACACTCATAGTCTTTATGTCGAATTGGTTCGTGGTATCTTTTCGTAGTTTTTTGACAGTAATATCTTATTTTAACAACAGGTTTTAATAACACAGTAAGTTGAATAAAAACTAAATAACATCGCATGATAGAATCTCAATTGAAACCACTTGAAATAGCAAAAAACTAATATAATTTATTTTTAAACACATGTAGGACGCATAAGCCGAAAAGATATCTATGTTGTTACTCTACTTTATATCCGAATAGTAAAGTAGAGTAACATCTAGTGATTAACTTTAATTACTAAAGAGATAATTGCCACTACTATTGTTACAAAAAGCGAAGTACTTGAGAGAACAGTGACAGTTCGCAAGATCGACTCGCGCGCATTGTACGCGCGGTCGAATTGAGTTAAACATATTTAAAATATAGTTTTGTGTAACATCAGCAACCTTGAGTGAGTGAATATGTTATTTAATATACGTGAAAAACGTTCTCATAATTTGAATTGTAATCTGAAACTGAATTCCTATAACTTTACTAGGTTCTTTGTGACTAAGAACCTACTTTTTTGATCTTAATCTATGTAGTGACAAGTTGTCCTATGTATCGTAGCAAACTATAGTTTTTTATGTTTTAGAATGTGTGTCAAACACGTTCTTTAATATAGTCATTTCACCAAAATACTACTTAAAGTTCAATTGGATATTTTTATTAAATTATTATTATCTCTCTTGTAATTGCTTACGAATTTTTGCGAATTACCGCCAGACTATTAAATAAGGTTTTTGACGAAGGTTCAAATGCCAGTATTCCTCGTGTCCTTTATAGAGGAAGTAGGATTCAACTAAAGAAACACAATATTTATTTAAAAAAATACAAGCAACTATGTTTATATTGAATAAGACTTTAAATATAATTAATTTTCAATGGCACCGTAAGGCCATAGAGAGAAATATTCAAAGTGTTTACGTCAAATATTCTACTTGTCTATCTCTTATGCATACTGCAATTGGCTTACCCAGTCGTAATGTATGGACGATGAGATATTTCGTATAAAGACACGTTCTTGTTTCTTGTTTTACGTGATTACGTGATTTTACGGATTTTATTATGCTCACGTAATGAGTTCCTCGATCCAGTGATAACTGCTGATGACGACTAAGCGTTCGACACGTAGAATTTAAGTGATTGAAATTTTATATACGTTTCGGTGGATTTAAAATTTTCTTAAGCCTAAATAGGACAAAAGCATAACTGTAAATCATGTTTATTTGAATAAGCGTATGTATCTATTGTATAAATGTACAAATTGTAGACTGAAACAGGCTTTCAATTCATTTTTATATATATATTTTTTATATATATATATATATATATATTTCTAGGTAAAGAAAGCAAATATTCTAATGTAAACAAAACATACACTACATTTGTTAGTATTATAGTTTAAAAGATAGTTATAGTTCTTGTCTGGGCTATGAACCTGAACCCGGAAACTGATAGGCAGTTCTAATTAGTAGTGCAGCATTATTGAACGAAGTGAAATTCACATAAACTCATAAAATTGTTTAATAAAAAAGGAAATTATAAAACAATGTGTATTTTAGGCTAAAACTATTTTTTGTATTGTTACTACGATAAAAATACACCAAATTTAAATAAAAATATACTTACTTTCGTAGGTACGTTCTCAAATGTCTCTATAGTTCTTGGTTTTGAATCCCAAGGATGTTCAGGTACTAGTGTTTGAATTGGATAAAACACCGTCTTATTAGGAGCGAATTTTTGATGCAAGGTGGGTTCGACCACCACCGGGTCCAATATATTTCTAATTCAATATTTTTTTTTTCTAAAACGTCGAGCAATCTAGATATTAACTAGGTGTAGGTAGGAATATCAAAATTTCGTCCGGGATACGAACCAACGTCCACAGATAAACAAATCGGGAAACACATTCGGTCTCCATCTGTCGTTTTTAGTATACAAAAGCCAAAATTGGTCGATTTTAAAGGACTTGTCTGTCGTTCTTTACCATAAACAAAACTATACACTAGGTATATTTTGCACAGTTTATGAAGTCTACTAACGTCATTCTTAAGACGATCCATAATTTTGGTCACCGTAATTAATTTTGCATTAAATACTGTCTGTTTACGCGAGTAGTACACATTTAAATAAAACACTTTAACCACGGCTGCTGCAAAGCATCCGAAACGCCGGGCCGAAGTTAAAAATCATTTTCAAATAAATTTAACTAATATATCGCGTTTTAAACCGTTAAGGTGTTTTATTTTAATAATTTTGAATTGCTTATTATTTCAGCCTTCTTAAAGTCCTTTCCTTCCGATAGCATAGAACAACAGATAAACTCAGTCCTTAATAGCAAAAATAACACAATAACAACACGATAATTCTAGGTCATTAGATCACACGAGCTTAATAACTCACGCTACTATCACGTGTTGAACCGTTTTGAAGTAATTTTAACCGGATAAAATTCTTATGTAACTGTTATCTGCGTTCCTTTAAATAACATTATCTTATATAAACAAATGAGTTTCAAAAGCTATACAAACGTCTTGCTATAGTGATTTTACTGGGTGAAAGACAAGACCTCGCGTTATCTGGGTTTGAATCCTTGGAAATACATAAATTGGTATATATTATTGGTAGATGTATGTACAGATATTAGGAATCTCTTAACTTCATTGTATTTCAATGAAAAAGTTTCAGCGAAGTTTAAAGTGAGGGTATTTTGGTATTTTTCACTTTTAACTGTACCGTCTAAACGACTAAATCGACTTTAGCAAAAAATTCGAAGTAATAGTCCATTTGACGAGACCAATGCACGTATAATACTTATTAAAATGAAGTTCAAATATTAAGGGTGTCTATATGTATAATAGATTTAATTTGATTGTACGTACGTAAGGATTATATATCCTTAAAATCGCCAACTTTCCTGCTTTATTAAAGTGGAGTTGAAAGGCACTTTGGCCTAATTAATGGAATGATTTACAAAAATCTCGCTTTCATCAAATTACGGAAGTTTTTTGCTCAACTACTAGAGCTTGAGCTTAAAGGAAATGACGACGTTGTTATGGGTAGATCAAAATTTTAGTTAATTACCAACTTTAATAATGTACAACTTACTATGTTTGTAAGTGATACAAAACTTCAAGAGATTGTCCTATATTGTCCTAAAAATATGACATAGCTGGATCTCGAACCCGATGTGATCCTCCTCCTATGTAAAAATTATAATTATTAAAATCACAAAAGGACTACTCCTTTGGCAAATATTGATAAAATTGATGACGTACAGTGACACGATAGCTCAATTGGTTAGAGCAACAACATGGAACGTTGTGGATGACGGTTCTAGTCCAGTCCATGTAATTTTCCAACATAGGGTTTATAAAAAAGACAAAAAAAGACAATGACTTTAGGTCTTCTTTCGTTTATGAATTTACATTTGCTGTATTAGAAAAAAATATGTTTTTATTATTCTTAGTTTGTTTTCATTGTTTATCTTCGTCGCATTTTAGTATTATCTTTTATCTACAGACTGCAGAAAAGGTCGCTTAGAATGCATGTCCATATTTTATTAATGTAGTGCTTAAAGCTGAATATGAAGTAGTTTATTATTGTACTTTTGTACATTTTATATTAAATAAAATGCACATTAGTCTACAAGAATCGAGGCAATATTAAAATAAGATATTTAAAATTTAAACTTTAATAAGACTTTGATAGTCACCTCTCACTTTTATGTTATTTAAATGTCAACATTTAATGTCATTCAAGTTATTTTTTAAAAATTGATTTCTTTATTATATATTTGACGCGAATACGCCCAGTAATACAGTGTATTTTATTCTTCGTAGGGATTTATCACAAAATGATTCCTAACCTCATATCTATCTATACTAATATATAAAGGTAAAGAGTTTGTTTGTTTGAATGCGCTAATCTCAGGAACAACTGGTACGAATTGAAGAGTTATTTTTGTGTTAGGTAGTGCATTTATCGAGAAAGGCTATTTGCTATCACTATATGTCTATCTTTTAAGATTAACTGGCAAGAACGAAGGGACGTGACGCGATCGACGTCATGGGAAACAGCTCAAATTTATAGAGTTGAACAGGGGGTTCGCAAAAACAAAAAAAAAAATCAAAATAATTATTCTACGCGTACGAAGTCACTGACTCAGCTAGTTATATAATAAACCATGAAAATCGGTTAAGCCGTTATCGAGTTGTAACAAATTTGACTTGTTTGAAAACTTTATTATTTTTTACTGCACATGAAGGCACTATATAAGTCCTTCACGTACGAAGTCGGTAGCTCAATTGGTAGAGTAACAGCACGGAACGCTGACGATGCCGGTTCAAGTCCTGCCTGAGTCGAAAAATTTTTCAATTTATTTTAGATTTTAAAATTTGATTTGTTTTAATTACTGATTTTATTATTATTTACTAACTGTACTCTGGGGCACAATGGCTTTAATATTTTTCACACGATGGCATTATAATCTGTAATTTCGTCTTCAATGATTTTCTTAAGATGCAAAACATAAGACATTGAACCTTAATTAGGAAATGTGATGGTTGTAATTACATTGCGCGGGAGATGCAGGTATCTATATCTATAGGTTGAAAAAAATCGATGACGTTTAGGACACGGTAGCTCAATTGGTGAGAGCAACAATACGGAAGCTAAAAAATCTAGAATCGAAATCTAATTTACACTTTTAACTTCTTAAAACGCGAAAACATTATAACTTATATAGTATCTGTAGTTTACGTGAGTAGAACACACACGCGATATATTTTAGTTAACTAAAATATCGCGTTTTAAACCGTGAAAGTGTTTTATTAAAATATTATAATTTATTTTAACGGCGGCCAGAGATTTTATTGAAAACTACAGACCGTAGCTGTATGATAATTCTTTATTATTTGAGGGTCGAGTAAAAATATTACCAGTTGAACAATACACGGAAACTTCAGCAACCACACCTTTCACAATATTGCAAACTGGAATTAAAGGTGATTCGTGGTTGATCGACATTCACGTATCCATTTTGTCTGTTGTTAGGACATTATCGTGATTCGGTAATGGTATTAACAAATAACAAAAGAATTGAAAAGCGTACATTAAATTTTGCAAGAAATCAATTCAATTCAGTTCTTAATATAAATATGTTGCCGCGTCTGTAATCTAAGTAAACTTTAGTATTTTCATTGGTTTTAAATATTTGTATCGTGGTACTTAATTACTTCTATTGTAAATAAAAAACAAAAGAAAATGAAGAAATGTATTTACCTATTTTTAGTTAAATAATTGTACCTTAATTTTGAGATTGTGTTAGAAAATATTTAGACTGTAATTTATTAATATTGTACCTTATACATTAGTCTGTACCACACACCATGTTTGTTTTACGCACGTAGTGCCTAGCTTAAATAGGATATGCATCTGCATAAAGCAGTAAAGCTATCTAGCTTTACTCTTTATATTGTTAATACTATATATTCATACTAATGTAACGTAATAATTTTTTAAATAAGTTAAGACATGGTAAAAATATTATATAGGCAGGATTCAAACTCTTGAAGTTAGTTTTATTATTATTTTATTATTTATTATACCTAGTGGCATATTGCATACAAGTAAACAAAGGTCATAGTGCTCTAGATTTGTTACATATATTGCTAGCACACGTGGACAAAACGCAAACGAAAAATCTAATCAAACAGAACCAATTACGCCAAATGTAATGTAATATCTACGTAAAGGAAACTGTGCCATAATAACGCATATATATTTTTTTTTTCAGAAATGTTCCGCTTCATAATACTGTCCATTTTCGTAATTGGCTACACACAATGCAACATCATAGACCAGAATGATGATAATGAGTTACTTTTAGCGTTTGTGGTAAGCTATTTTAATTTGATGAATTTTGAAAAACAGGCCTACATTGATAGGTATTCATAACAATTCATTTGACCTGCAACTGAATTGTCAATATAAAGAATATTTTTGATCATTTACATAAAGAAATTTTAACAGTTTTAAACGCGAAATATATTACTTAACTTTTTTTTACTTTCTTTCACTATGGCCCGACGTTTGGGATGCTTTGTGTTTTCCTCATCGGTATTTTAAACAATTTCATTCTGTATCAAACACATTGTACGAGGAATTCACGTCTTATTTACTTCAGCTGAAAAAGTAAAAGTGAATTTCACTGATAGTTTTAAGAAATACTGAAAACTGTTAGTGTAATTATTTTTTAAGACACGGCGTGGTCGTGTTCTAACTAAATATCATAATACAAGGTAACACGAATTGTATATATTTTTTCCTTTTACTTCAAGGTTAACAGACACGGCGAGAGAACACCGGATTCTGATGAGTTGTCTCTGTCAAATGAACCGGAAAGGATAAAGAAGCTGATATACATTGAAGGATTGGAAGGATTAACTAATGTACGTATATACGTAACGTATGTGTAACTATTGTGATATAATTCCTTAGAGAGAAGTAGCTGAAGAAAAGGATGACGTGTAGGACATGGTAGCTCAATTGGTTAAAGCACCAGCACGGAACGCTGTGGATGTCGGTTTATGTCCTGTCCGTGTCGTATTTTTTTTCAATTTTCATTTATATAAATAAGTAAATAATATGTTATGGTAAAGAACTCTGAAATGGAGCAGGACGTCGAGCGACGTGTTTATGTACGTTCGCCGTGTCGTTAAATTTATTTAAGCGACGCAGTAGCTCAATTGGTTAAAGTCGTAATATAACATAATTATAATTTCCAATACTACACGTAAATGACGTTAGCTCAATTCTTAACGCTTTTTAGTATGAATGAAGCTTGAAGTATAGTCGATATTATCTCGAGTTTTCTTCCGATACCATGCCAAAAGAACCAGCTACATATAATATAAAACTAGTAAAATTTAAAAGGCAATGCTATTTGAGTGAAGGCGTAGACGCGAGTTAAATGTGCCGCAAAACCACAACAATATCGTGTTTTGAGTCCAGATTAGGTTTCAAAGTGAATCGGCTATTGCTTTATAGATCGACTCAATATTGACTCACACGAGACCTCGTTTGGGCCAGGGGTACATAGAATTAACGTTAGGTTTCTGTTATATTTAAAAAAGGAACATGATATATAGAAATTACTAAGTTTTAAACACTTGCATGTGTACTTAGAATAGTCATAAAATTAATGTGTTAAAGGTTTGTATTCAGTTCAGAACAGATACAAAGTATTTACTATTTCGACGGGCACGTTTCTGTTGATGCTTAGTTAACAATCAATGGGCCGCGGGTTCGATCCTCAAGTGGTCCTACATTTTTCTAATCGATTCACAATTTTTCTGAATGTTGGATTTCGTCTGGAAATATGGATGTTAAATTGTTAGTAGGAATTCCGTCCTTGTCACAAACCACTGTTGATGAAAACACTGTCAACTTAATTCAAGGTTTCAGTCTGTGAATTTCCAAATATCCAAAGCTGAAATAGGTCAACAGCGCATAAGGCTGGAGAATTTTACCTACCATCGTGAAACTCATGTTTTTTGCCCTCCTCCATAATAAATAAAACTGAAAACAAAGTTCTTGAATAAAATAATATCATTTATAAAAGCGCCGTCACAAAACACTCAAAGCCTTAATTGTATAAAAACACGAGGTTTAAATTGTTGGAGGTAGGTGAAAACCTCTATTACTATATTTTGTACTGTGTCCAAGGAGACATAGATAGAGTTTTGAATAAACTATCAATAACATTAAAAAAATAAAATATTTTTAGTTAATAAAAAAGGGTTTATTTATGAATTAAGAATCATGGTATTTTATATAATTATCTTTATAGTATGTAATAATAAAAAAACACACCTACTTTACTTTATTTATATATTAAACAAAAAATATAATCTCAGTCCGTCCATAACCTGATTTTTGACATTGAAGCTTAAAAAATAATAGTTCAACACACTTGATAACCTGTTTTTGCGATAATGCTACACGTGAATACTGTTTTTATACAGTGTATATGAGATAAGGTTTTTTAATTGTCCTATATTTGAGAGTTTTATTTATTAATAATAGGACAAATAACACTTTTATTAAACGATATTTTTATCAACATAAATACTAAAATAAAGACATAATAGAGAATTATAATCTAATATTTATGAAACACTATTAACGGTTTAATACACAAAATATCTTATTTAATTATGCTTTCCAACCAAACAGCTCCATGAACCCTTTTTAATAAGGCGAAAAGTGTTTTTATTTACGTGTAGGTACCACACGCATAATATACTACAGACAATGTTTACACCCATTCTTATCAAGATAGTCTGATAACCCAATTTAATAATTGTCGAGGAGATATCTATTTTGTTATGTTTGTTTTAGGTGGGAAAGCGAAGGGCGTACCAAGTAGGAAAATTCGTTCGTCAAAGGTACGGTTCAGAAGGCTACGGACTACTTTCGAGGCTGTATCTTAAAGATGAGTTAATGCTAAGGAGCACGGATAAGGAAAGGACAAAAATGACAGCACAGCTGGCTATGGCTGCCCTTTATCCACCAGAAGAGGACCAGCAGTGGGATGATGGGTTGGGAAAGGTTTGGCAACCGGTGCCATACACAGCAGTACCATTAAAGGAAGATTATGTAAGTGAAGAGTAGGTTCTTCATTTTGCAGTTTGTTTACCATTTGGCATCTAAATTAGGCCATAACAAAGGAGGAGGACAATCTTTTTATAAGAAGGTCTCACTTCAACACACTTCCTATTTGTAAAATACTGTCTGTAGTTTACGAGAGTAGTACACATTTAAATAAAACACTTTAACGAGTTAAAACGCGTAAAATATATATTATAGTCCCAGCCGAATTAATCATAATAGTCGTTAAATATAAATTGTTACCCGCTGTGACCGAATGTCGCCTGTTCAACTACTCGCCTGTTAATAAAACCGATCAGTGAAACGGACACAGGAATGTGTCCGCCCTATGCCCCACGAGGGGAAACGATTTCACTTTTTAACACAAGTATGAAAAATAAAAGTCATACTTCTTATTTTTCCAATTAAATAATAAATATGACGAACAGAATGATACGTTTTCAGCTTCGTTACTATTCCAACTGCAAACGATTCCAAGATCTTATGGCCATTGCAAAAGCGGAGTCTCTCAACCAGGAATTCAAACCTTACACAGAACTGTTCAGACTGGTGAATATAACAACTGGCAGGGATTTCTCTCAGGATCCACTCCTATTTGAGACCCTGTTCGATTTGTTTAAGAGTCAGGTAAGTTATACTTAACAATGTAATTTAAAAAAGAGGGTTGTCAAAAATAATAAAGGACAATTATTAAGTTTCTATTTTATATAATTATTCTTTTCAGGTAAGCTTAGGCCTTGACATTCCCTCCTGGGCCAAACTTGTTCTGCCGAAGCTTGGGGAGACAGCAAGATTGGCGTATAGACTTTACTTCAGAACCGATGAAATGAAACGACTTGGTGGAGGTAAATAAAATACTTTTATGCTCTAAACCAGTTTCTTTATAACACTATCACTACTATAGACACTATATCATTTAAAACTCGAGTTATGGAAATTGGATTGGAATTCTTAATTTATAATTTATTTAGTTCCAACATTTGCAAAAACATATTAAAGTTTTCAAGTACTATAGACACGTTACAGAAGAATTTCAGTCTAGAAACAACAATAAACTAGATCATGAGAGATGCTTACAATGTTTTCTAGGTGTCATCTTGAACGACTTCATCCAAGCAGCATCAGACATAATAGCTGGAAAGGAAGTCACCAAACGTGTCCGTCTCTACTCTGCTCACGATTTCAACATAGGCTCTTTAATGGAAGTCAGCGGAGTGTCCCGTCATGAGCAGCCAGTACCAGAATACGGAGCAGTATTTGCGCTGGAACTGTTCAAGTCTAAGAGTACAGGAGAGATTACTGTATTGGTTAGTGTTACTAGGCTGCTTATATCAAGAATCATATTATAATCCTTCGAGCAATCGAGGAGTTAACATCTCCTGATGATGCCGTCCACACGTGATGGCTAAACGTCCTGAACCTCTTCTCGCTCACGTCCGGCGAACAGCCCGAAAGATATGCTGAACGATGGCCGTGAAAGCCTTACACAATTTATTAATCAAAGATTGATTATTATCAAGCTAATTGTTTTCCATAACAAAACAATGCTCTCCGACCTCTCAATGTTAAATAACAAAGTAGAGAAGATAAAAAGAAAAATAAGTGCGCATCTTACGCGAATTAAACATGAATGAAATTCTCTCATTCGCTCGATATATAAAATGCATGGAATTTTATTGTGATAGTACCGTTTTAAAGCTAAATTTCTCAAAGTGTCGAGAGCCATTTTTCCTTTTTCATAATAAAAAATACTCTCGCTTTATAGTTTTTTTGCGAGTATTTGTTTTGTGGATTTTATAAAAAAATATTTACGTGGAAACTAGGAATACTGGAATATTGTAGACATGTGAGACATTGTGGCACATTTGTTTAGAGTAGTAGCACCGAACGCCGATTCAAGTCCCGCCCCTGTCACTGATTTTTTTTTATCTTAAATTAACCTATTTACACTTATACCTAGCTTCAAAGAAGTTTATTTAAATAAATGAATTCTGAATTTGGTTGCAATAAAGTGACACCTATGTTTTCAGCCAATCTACGTGGCAAAAGCAGGCGAATCGTCCCTCCAAAAGCTTCATTTCAAGGATTGCGAGGCGCATAGTAACTACTGCCATTTCGATAAGTTCAAAAACATGACTCGCCAGTATCTTCTGCCGGAGAAGGAGTTCTACAACACGTGCAACATAAAGACTGAACTGTGATATTAGGACTAGAATAGGAAAGTAATTTAACCGTGAAACAATTTAACGGATCAAAACGTCACATTAATACATTAATACTTTTAACGGTTTAAAACGCTTAATGTATTAGTCGACCTATTTACAACGTAGGGCCGATGTTTCGGATGCTTTTCAGCAGGCGTGGTCACGGGGGGTATCGTTAAAATAATTATATGCAGTACATTTGGCGTTTTAAACCATTAAAGCTGTTTTATTGAATGTATACGCGTAAACTAAGACACCAGACGCTCAGTTTTAATCCGTTAAATTTGTTACATGTTGTGTACATACTACGCAAAATCTCTACTTAAAGTAATAAAAAATTTACGACACGTCACTACTGCATTAAGTGTATATGAAATGTTAACCATTTTATACTAAAACGCCTGCTCATTTACAAAGAGCAATGTTTTAGTCATTACACTAGCAGCAGGTAAAGTTTAAATAATATTTTTTCCTATTAAAACTATATTATTTTAAGGTTCGCGTAAAGTTCTAGCTGTGATAAAAATGTAATTAAAGTTACATATACTTTTTACTTCACTCACGAATTATTGGAAATAATAGACGGATATCTCTTTGAATTGTAATCTGGTAGGGTAAAACATTATGTATTATGTAGAAATATAATATTATTCTTAATCTATGTATGTTCGATATTCGATAATATCTTTTTTTTAATGTGCCAGAGCTTTTAGTACTTAAATAAAGTTTATATTTTATTTTAAACGTTCTTATTTTTATGTTTGCATGTAAAAAGTATTGGATACTAGCTGTGCCCGCGATTTCGTTCGCATGGAATAGAGACTTAGGAGTAGACTTTTTAATTATTTAAGCTGTTTATGTATATATTTATGTTTAATTTATGTATATGTATTAATTTATGTCATTGCGCATTAATCGCAGCCAATCTATGTTGTAAGTGCTACTTTGCCGCAACACTCTCACCTCACATGACTCCTACTCTAACTCTCACTCCCACCCCCACCCCCACTTCCACTCCTATTCCCAAAAAGCCAAAGAAGAAAGTTTCATTGTTCTAGCTTCAAAAACCACGAATTTACATACAAACTTTCATCCCTCCTTTTAACCCCTTACAACCATATTCGCAATAAAAAGTAAAGCCTATGTACTTTCTCAGGGTCTAAACCATCTGTGTACCAAATTTCATTCAAATCCGTTCGGTAGTTTTGGCGTGAAAAAGTAACAGACAGACTGACAGAAAGACAGACAGAGTACTTTCCCATTTATAATATTAGTAAGGATGGTACTGGTTAAGAATATTCGAGCTTAAATATACGACATAATATGAAGTTGAGAGATACGGGATATAAATCAGTTTCTAAACAATAATGTTAGGAACTTTTACGCTTAAGTGTGTTCCTCAAAACGTTTTCCCCCCAAACCCCATTTCGCGAACACTCAATGCGTGGTGATTTATCGTCTAAGGGGTAACGCTTTTCAATTTAATTTCAATGGCCCAGCTTCTTTGTGTTTATTAGAAAATTATATCATCATTTTCCGAAATTCATCTATCTATTGAAAGTAGCCGACTGTTTCAAAGTGGGTTCGCTTACTTATTAATATACAAATGTTTTGCATTTAATCAGCTTTAAAGTACAAGTACTTATAGGGGCTGCGTAATGTAGGTATGTATATAAAATTGTTTGAAAAAAAAATTCAAGTGGTTCAATTAGTTAGAGCTACAACACGGAACGCTGTGGATGCCGCTTCGAGTTCTGTCCGTGTCGAAATTTTTTTCAATCTAAAATCGATTTTTAATGAAGAAAAAAACCTGTCGTATTTAATATAAATAATAATAAAATTACTATTTTTAGCTATAAAACAATGCAATATATGTATAACAATCGTAAACAAAAATTATAGCCATAACTCAATAGCACTAATAAACATTACAAAGAATTGAGAAGACGAAGTTTTATTTATATTTTTTTAAACTACGAAGCAGACTTTCGTCTCAATAATATTGTAATTAAACTTCTTTATCGTAAGCATTTGAATTTTCAATAAACACGTTAAACAATAAGATACAAAAGAGGGTTAGAAAAACAGATAAGAATTACAGTAAAATGGAATTATCATTAATTAAATCCAACGTTGCAGATACGTTTCATTAGAAAATGCAACAGATGGAGCGGTTGCGGTTTGTTTAAATATAATAGTTAAGCTTGTATTAAAGATCGTATACGGTTTTTTTTTCAAGGTTTTCTCGAGCCAGATTAAAATTGGCTCACAAACTTGCTAAGTAAAATGTAATTTAATATACTACCGAGACTATGAAAATTAAAAATACCCACTTTTATTGACATTTTCTAAGTGATTTACGAGAACTCTAAGAAGCACTGGGGTATTGTAGAACTTTTTGGTTCTTATTTAGCTTCAGTTCCAGATAAATTAAACTTAAATTTACCCTAACTTGACGAGGAAAAGTACCGTACTGTAATCCACCAAGACTACAATCCTCTTTCGTTTTTTTTCTGATACTAGAAGGGTGACCAGCATGATAAAACAAATCTACTACCTTCATTTTTTGAAGATAGAAAAGCATGCGTTTTATTGATGGAAGTACCCTCGCCATATAACATCAGAACAATATGTGCTGTCGTCCTTTTTTGGCTTTAGATTTTTTGGAAATCCACAGGCTGAAACCAAAACGCGGTAAAAATTTACGGATTTTTTATCTGATCCGGTGATTATTACCATACATTGCTATCATTAGACCAAGCCGAGAATACCGAGCAGGCCGGCAGAATCCCATCATTGTAGTAATATCCAGAAAAAAACAGTTAATTAACTAAATTGATATTTTTTGACCAATATTAAACGAAAGTATTTATAATTATTTTAATTTTACTCTATTAATCGTAGACCACCTGCGCAGTTCCCTAATTTTTTCCGGTGGCTCAATTCGGAAATCGTCCAGCAATTTAGAATTTAAATTGGGACATAAAGTTATACTTTAATGGTGGTCATACCTATTATTTTAATCTGAAGCCATTCTAGACAAAGATAGCGTAACAAATAGCACTTAACCGACTGGCCCAAAACGAAACGAGGGTAATGTGTTTTGTACTCACCTACATTATAATACTGCAATCAAAATTTGATTCACAAAAACTACTATATCTATTTATAAATAAAAAACTATTTCCCCGTATAGTCACAGGCAAGTAGTTAATCATTTATTATGCTTTCCTGGGACTCGAACCCAAAACCGTATTTAATGAGCCGTGCAACCATTGAGCCTTGAAGGCGGTCATGGTGATATTGTTAGAATAGATGGCTATTAAATTTTCAATAAAATGTATGTTTAAAATATAAGGATTTGTACAGATTGTTGAAAATTTCACGAACTACGTAAGAAATAGAACAGTTTTCGTTACTGCATTTGGCGCGGGTACAGCGTCCGTGCTTCTAACCATAACAAAAAGGCGATTAACCTTATATTTACACGTTACAACACGACCCGAACCATTATTTTAAACTCGAAGTACAAACAAAACTCGCGTCAACAGTTAAATCTCAAGTCTCAGACCTCAAAACAAAAGTTTTTTTTACTTATGTTTATAGTTCAAAAAGTTTGAGCTTCACTCAATATTATCCGGCTAAGTTAAAGAGCATCGCGGTTGTAATAAAGGAGCAGCGAGCTAGCACCATTCATTTCTGCCGGGTTATTCGCGTTTGACAACTGTTCAGTTTCGTTTTAGCCGTGCTGTAGGGCTATTGTGTTGCGCGTATCGGTTGCAAAACTTTTATGTACCCGATGAAGTAGTTAAGTGAAATAAATCGACTCGAGTTTCGAATGATCTAGGGAAATACAGTGTTGTACGGTGTGCTGTGTTAGTTTTTAAGATAATTTGAGTGGAATTGTGCTGTTCGGTGATTCATCTCGGAACAAGATTGTTGTGTGTCACACATAGGTATAATACGTGTGTTGGAATTTTAGTTGAAACTGCAAAGGAAATGTGTGTACGTTGATTTTTTTGGAGTCTGCTTGCTCAGGATTGCTTGCAACGGAAATAAGGTAAGTTACACAATTTATACAAACAAGTTAGTAGCTATATTGCTATCTTTATTGCACTTATAGAGCGTGCATGGTCAATTAAACTGACATGTTACTTTGGAATACCCAATAAAAAGTACTTACTCAAGTTAGCATAGTCGCTTTATACATCAAGTTAGAATTGTTTTTATGTACTATATTATTAATGATTATACCGATGATGCTATTTTATTGATTTATGTCGTCGTCATGCAAAGAGGTTCCACTTCGTTAGCATCGATTGAGTTTTCATGTATCTATACAAAATATGTCTTATTCTATAGAAGAAGTCTAAAAGATATATATGGTGTCTGTGTAAATGCCAATTGTTTCAAGTATAATTCTAATTTTAAATTTGGTTTCTTCGCGCCATTTTATTTAAATACTCAGTTGATATTGTGCACATTCTAAAATGTAGAGATTCTTAAGCGCTTGATAAATTTGACATGCCACTCTCGTACTACTAATAAAGTTACCTACATGCCCAACAGTTAAGTGTAAAAGGAGGTAGATAGGAAGGACGTTTCATTTACATTTTAATTGAATCACCACACATTGGATATATTATATTACCCCATAGGTTATACACCTATTTTTTAAGTCACTTTGATTTTACGCAAAATGATAAATTAATGATTGGGGGGGGGGGATGGCGAAATAAAATCTGTATCGCAGTAACATTGTGGTGCACAACTAGTTAGGTAAGTATACTGCATACACAAAAATAAAACTCATAAGTTTCTTCAAGTCTCTCACAAAGAACTAACCCATTTTGCTTACAGAACAGTAAGACAAAACACTATTTATTGTAAAGCAAATAGAAACAAAGGCGACGCTATCTTTTATTTTTGTTTAAATATTAAAGGCCATTCTTGCGGTAATAACAATCTTTTGTTTCGTGTTCCTTTTTCTTCGGCGAGATTTTTAGGTTAGTAAAGACGGGCTGTGGTCGAGAGATTAAAACCAGTTTGGGTTCAGCGCTACCACGCGATTGGTTAACGGAATCTTGTATTCTAAAGATCTCTAGGTACTTGATGGTGATTATTTTAATTGGGATATACGTCTGGAGCTTTAAAACCTGCTAATCTTGGAAAGGATAGTAATTCTAAAAATAAACAGCAAAAGATATTATGTGTTTGACTGCTATTCTTAGAAACAATTTATTGTTTGTCAAAATTATTTTGTTGCACATTTATCCATACGGCCAAGTGATAATATAAACATTTTCAATAGACTAGTTAATTATGTAGTTGCTTCGAGATGTTTTCAGTTGAAATGTTTAATTTATTTAAATAAAACACTTTACCCGTTTAAAACGCGATACATATTAAATTGTGTAAGGCTTTCACGGCAATCGTTCATAATTCTTCGAGTAATCGAGGAGTTAACATCTGATGATGCCGTCCACACCTGATGGCGAAACGTCGAGAACCTCTTCTCACTCACTTCGGCCGAACAGCGCGAAAGACAATGATATGCGATACATATTAAGTAGTTAAACTTATTTGAAAATTATTTTTAACTTTGGCCCGACATTTCAGATGCTTTGCAGCAGCCAAATTTTCAAATAAGTTCAACTAGTGTATATCGCGTTTTAAACCGTTAAAGTGTTTTATTTAAATGTGTACTACTCGTGTAATCTACAGACAGTATTTACAAATGCTATTGTTTAATTTTCATCCTTTTATGATACACCTAACTTATTTTCATACTTCTACATGATTTGTAAACTTAAGACGAAATTTAAAAAACTCAACAATAAATCGACGAGTTTTAAATCGTCGAAGTTACTTTTTATTCGGTACGTACTAGTCCTTAAAGCTCCAATAAAAAAATAATCTTACCTTATTTTGATCTCTTGATATTCAATCCTGTAATCAATACATGAACATATATGTATAACCTGTACCTACCTACACCTCGCTGTAGATTTCAGCCACACCTGTTTCACAGAGATTGCGCTCAAAAGTCCTCCTGCAACTTTTATAGTGTCTGATCAAATTCCCTAGTACGAAGTTAATATCGATGTCAAATATTCGAATTATAGAGAACACTGTTACGAAATCATATCATGTTAAAAAAACATTATAAATTGATATTGGATGTCGAAAGAACTGATTTCAAACTCGCAAATTATGACAATTGTCCTTCTTAATTAAAAATTCAAGTTTTGCGACTCTCAACTTTAAGTCAGTTATTAAAGACTCAAGATGACGGAATATATATTGACCGAATTTCCGCAAAGCCTTTTTTATGATAGAGGAGGATAGGCTAGCTTGGGTTTCATTTAATTGTTGCCCGGATGGAATTTGAATGTTCCTACTATCCAGTTAATATCCAGATTGCCAGACGGAATCCAACATGTGACATAAAATTTAAAATTGATTCGAAAAATGATGAAACGGTTGGGATTGAACCCACGGCCCGTTGATTAGCCCTGCATTACAACTATAATACTAACGGGCCCGTTAAATAATAGTGAACCGAATATAGTGCCTACATGCGCAATAACATGTAACAAAAATTAAGTTTTCAAACTTTATTTGAATTTATATTTTTGTACCATCGATTTTCACGCTATCACACGCTGATAACGTGTCACACCTCAAGGTCATTTGTATCGATCTATTTTTATTATTTTACGTGTCATGTATGAGACGTATCATTAACTAACCAAAGATACTATATAATAACGCAGTGAAATGTCGAAATTTCTTAGTCCCAATTCTTTGTGTATGTGTCGTTTATGTTGTTGGTACATACAGTAACACATAGGTATATTATATTATTACACATTCCTCCTTTGTTATTTTTCATTATGTTGTCTTATAATGAAGCATTCCTTTCTCAATGTTTTTAAAGTAAATAACACAAAGGTAATGACTACGCACTTAGGCAATTTTTTGAAATTAGTTATTATACTTAGTTTTGAATTCCCTCTCTATCATGTTATAGTAATCATGAAAGCGTCTATTTTAAAGATAGAGATCTAGTTCTGTTAGATACATATATATATCACTGCTACGATACATTGTCTCTTAAAAAGTGATCACAGCAAAAATATACTTGTATATTAGCAAGTTCTAGACGTGAATGTAATTTTTATGCTTTGATTTTGATAAAATATTAAACGTATATGAAAAAAAAAACTAAAATATTTATTTCAGACATTTTTTTATAAATATTTGATCTCCCAAGTTATCTGTTTGGAGTTGTGTCTAGCTACTGTTTCATTTCGGTTACTCACATAAAGCAACACATAGCGAAAATTAAAAAATAAAACCAACGTCAGTCAGAGTTGCGCTAGTGTATTTGCATAACATTCAGCTATGATTTGATATGCACCAGCCAAAGAGAAATATGATAAAAACAGAATATGCATTCTGCATTCATTTTCGTGAAACCGCGGCCAGATGGCGCCACTTTGCATGATGCGACATTTATGTATTGTCACTGTGCACTTTTGAATGGCGGCTGTGTGTCTGTGAAATTATATTCTTTTATGCACCAAGAAAATATACACGTTTGTTCATTAATGGCGAAGTTGTAGTATTTATTTTAATAGCTGGTGTACACAATATTTCTTCGAACTCAGGTTATAAATACTGCGATGTATAAGCGCCACTGAGCCGCTTAATACTTCTTTATCAGATATTAAAAGCGGCCTAAGTTATAACTTAGGCCGCTTTTAATATTTAAATAGATATTTAAGTTAATTAGTTAAGACGATAGACAGTTATTTTCAATTGAAGTTTAAATTTCAAACATTTCAATTGAAATATTGCTTACTTATTAAATGTACCAAAATATTTGTAATTTAAGGGATTGATCTCACTTTCTTAAGTAAATAAATTATATGATTTGTAAGATATAAGCAAAATTGTCTTAACCATATTCCTAAATATATGTAAGTATATACAATAAAGACTACTATTTCCAATAAGTTCTTAACAACTTATTATGTTGTACGTACATAAGTATGACCTGGAGCATAATAAATTGAATAAAGCTATCATTATTTTATCAAGTGACCTGCCGTTCGACAAATAGAATATTTACTTGTGTAAAGGTTATCTAAATCGCTTCTAGAAACTTGACAGCGAACAAAAACTTTTCCTGTTAAACAAAACGCGTCCTCCGGGAGTGATTTGAGTTTTTGTTTCCGAAGTTTTTTAGTTATTCGAGATGGATTTTGGTAAAGGTGATTTTCGGGACTTTTATGCCTTAACCTGTAGTTTTGGACAGGCATCTAGATTGGTATTTTTCTTTTTTAATTCTACTCAAAGGCCTTATACCCAAAGACTTTATATATTGCTGATCCTTGGCTTTTATTTAAAAATATTGAGTAAATAACTTTATAAAGTATTACATTATGTATCTGTAGTTTTTAACATCTACACTGTATTTAGTCTGTATGTCTACATTGTCTCTTTTTGTACTATGGTAACTTGTCAATCTTGTATATATAGTGATGGCTTCGTGCTTTTATTAATATTAAAAGTGTGATACAGAATTCTACTAGAAGTTTTACTAAGATACTGCATAATCTCAATAAAAAACAATGGAAGCTGAGCTCCTTGTCTTAGAATCTAAAATCTGATCTGAGTTAAAACCGCGTTAAGTCGCTATGCAAACACTGATAAGAAAAAAAAAACGTGTGGATTTGTGCTAAAGCTCTCTTAGGCACCATTCTATTAATTTACGAAATATCTTTGTAAAAGTGAAGTTAAAACTAGTGGCTAGAGAATTGCTTAGCTAAGTAATTAGAATAGTTCGAGTTTGATAAGTTTTACCTACTTACACTATGTTATACATAGTGTGTGTATATGTATTATGTGTATGTATATGTACTATGGTAATTATAGATTTTTTAGTACCACACGTTTCTAGACAACTAAACAAGTGTAATTAGTTATTTAAATATCTTAATTCAAACAGTAAAAATTTATCGTACTCCAAATAAGTGCAACCATTTTGATTAAATATGTTAAAAATTAAGATATAGAAAAGAACCGTCTCTTAAAGCCATGACAGAATCGAATCGATCCTATACCGCTTTTACATGCATACGAGTATAATTAATTAGATGTTCAAGTGCGTACATCTCCGAAGGTAGTTTATTTAAGTCTCTCTAAACGTTTTTTTTTTAATTTCTACGTACCTAAACCCAGACCATTTTGAGTAAGGATTTCTTAAATTTATTATAGCCTGAAATGTACACCTCATTAAATAAGACAAAGCCAAAAACTGAAGCTAAGCTTAAGTGAAGATCACTTCCGTGATCAAGTGACCACTCCACGATCAGGGGTGGGTCTCGAATCTTAAGGGAACTGTGTCAACGATCGTGTGAGCAATTAGCAAGGCTCATTTGAGTAGAAATTTCAGAAGGTTTTATGTCTCACCTAAGGTATATATATAATGCTTTTTACCGCTAGATGTGTACATCTTATAGTATTAGTTTGCAGACTTCATAGAAAATACTACTGTCGTCGTTAATAGCAAAGTATCTGGTTCTATGTACATAACGAGCTGTGCCAGCGACTTCGCGAGAATCGTTATTTTGGGCATCCAAATTCGTTTTTGCAAACCCCTTCATCTTTATAGACTTAAGCTGTTGCCCACGACGTCGGTCGCGTCTCTTCCCGTCGGTTTTAAAAGATAGACATTACATAGCGTCGCGGACTTATTTTAGATCATTGAAGGTAGAATCATTTTTTCATGCATATTTTTTGGATATCTTGAACCGTTTTTGCAGTTTACGCCTCGGAAACCCATAATATGTATGTTTTTTTCACATTTCTCGCTGTATCTACGCTTGTATTATTCACAGGGCCTTCGTCGATAAATGCTCTAAGCAACACAAAAAGAATTTTTCAATCCGAACCCATAGTTCTTGAGATTAACACGTTCAAACAAACAAACAGACTCTTAAGCTTTATATATTAGTAAATAATACGAGCTGTTATTTATGTACATAGCTTTTCAAATGTATTCTATATTTTCTGATATTATTGCGTTCAAGTAAAGATACACCCTTCAGTAAAATCAAGATTTAGACCTCGATTTCAGTGTAGTTCTATATTGTGTGTGTATTTTGCAAATAAAACTCCAAATAACAATAGGAAATGTCCTATTCCCTCGTTCCAGAACAACTTTCCTCAATCGAAACATTATTTTCCCAGTACGTGACGCAATGATACTTATTTCTTAACGAAAACTTACCTAATAAAGGTGAGAGTCGAACCAAAAACTATAAACTTATGTCATTGGTCTTAGGAGTTTTTCACCTATTTGTAACTTAGTACATATTACTCTTTTAATTTAGTGTTGATCAACTTCCTTGTTGGTTCAGGTAGGTTTCGGAATCGGTTTGGGACATTTCTAGTTCCAGCAGTAGAAGTTGGAAAAAAATTATTATCCATTGTCACGTTGATAGACACGTTAAGCGGTTATCGTCCTTATTCACTGGCTATAATAGCCCGCAAAGCCAGCTTCGTAGTGGCCTGGTAGGTTTTTTTATTTTTTTATTTGCATAGTAAACGAGACAGATGCCCAAGATGGAACATTAATGGTTTAAAACTAGTTTAGATCATTAACATTTTCGGAACTTCACCTGGCCGTTGACTCCGGCGCATGTAATTATGTACATTTTCTTAGTTTTAAGTAACTTTTATAATTGCTTAAAGTGTGCAAACTGCTGGCACACAAACTAGATTAGTCTAGCGACTATTTAATAAGTAACTTGTACTAGAGCATCTCTATTAGGTCCCGCATATTAGGAAGCCTAGTAACATTTCGGTTAGCTCAGCAATTTATTAAGCCGACGTGAGCGCAATATAGGTCAATGTAAGGATATAGACAAACACTTGACATTCACAGCGTTCAACGTTACAATGGGCAAATCCCATTATGGTACAATAATGTGTGTAAAGATGTCTTAAAAGTGATCTTAAGATCTTAGATATTAATTAGGTTTTACGAGTAGCTATGAAATAATTTAAGCCAAAAATATATTAATTTGGAAACTTTTTTTTTTTTTCCCCCCTTTGGGGCGGGGGGAAACCCCCCATTTTTTTAATTTTTTTAAAAAAAAAAAAAAACCGCCCGGCGGCCCCCCCCCCCCCCCCCCCCCCCCCCCCCCCCCCCCCCCCCCCCCCGGGCCCCCCCCCCCCCCCTTTTTTTTTTTTTTTTTTTTTTTTTTTTTTTTTTTAAATAAACAAGCCTATTTATTTATTTTTTGCGTTTGGAACAGTACCTAGGCTGTAATATTATATTATTTTGATGTTTAAGCAACATTCAAGCATTCGTTAAAGATAGAAAAGGAAATATGTTATCAAAACGCCAGAATAAGCTATGGCTTAGTGTACTAAAGTATGCTTTCGTACACTAAGCCATATTTAGTACTAATTTTGAACCTACTTTTGAGTATGGTAAAAACTCAAACGCTTCTGAAACTTCTGACGTTTTTTAAGTGCAGCATTCTGTTTGGCACAATTCCACATTAACTCTCATCACTATAAAGAAAGGTGCACATCACTAATTACCCCAGTAATGAACTAATTAATCGAGTTGCTCCGAACAACTTTGACAGAGTTACTGCACTAGTTCAATTGAACAATGGGTTCCTTTTCTCTAAGCTCGACAAAGGAGAGCTTCGGCCACTGACTTTGAGTTAAAAGTAAATAGCTTGGGTTTTCCAGGAATGGAATAAACATTTCACCAAACATTCAACAATTTGACATTGGCTTTCATATATATATTTAATTACAGAGCACGATTCGATGATTAGAAGACTTCTGAAGAATTACATAAGTTTACCTTTGAGGCTGCTTGAGGCAGAGTAGCCTAACTGCAATTTTAGGACTAATTTTTATTTTCATAGTCTAAAATAGTAATCTACAAGAGTACAGTGACTTTTCTCCTAAGTTAAATGCGCACTTTTTATTTTCCTTCTTATTGAAAACCATGTTTTTTGTTATTTAGTCGCCTTATATTACGCTACGCTTTGTATTTTACGTACGTACATTGCATATAGCATATCGTTCTACGTTGAAAACACAGTATTCCTTGTAATTGGATCAAGTTGAGTTCAATTGCAAATAAAAACAAGATAATAACAGTTATCATCAATACTCAATTAATACGTAATGAGGCGAGAGATTATTTACTTACCCATTACCTTAATAAGTGATACAAACATAATATGTTATGTACTTACTTTATTAGTAATATGTTATAGCCAGGAAAATTTGACTCCTGTAGGACTTGAATGCAACATTCGTTATTCAAAGCTACCTCAAAACAGTACAGTACCTTAGCCTCAGTTAGTCTTGGGGATTTTTAAGCTCTGTAATTTAAAAAAAAATTATGAGTTCAGATTGTGTCGACTTTTTTTATTGCCTTTCTCGTCTTTTGGTGATAACAACGAGTGATCTTTAAAAACACTTATCACATCAACCTTAAACATAAGTGACTGTAGAGTTTTGCGTCTAGGCAAAAGACACTTGAACGGTTTTTTGTATTAAATATGACAAAAAATTATGGAACACGAAATAAAAATGTAAACGTAGGGTTTTATGTTTCTGATCTATTGTTTCCGACTGACATTGAAACAGATGCAGATATTTAGACCCGAAAACTTATTTCGTATTTGGGACATTTGCTCAATAGATTGTAGAATCTATGTAACAAATATCTACTACCTACAATATTTTTAATGATTTAAAAAATATTTTTGTCTCGTACTTAACTTTTAGTATTTATTACCACATCCCCTCTCTGCTTCCTGTCTCAAAGTTACATACCCAGTTTTGCGCGGATAAACCCAGTAGTTTGATATTAATCTCAAACCGTTTCTAAGAAAATAATCAAATCAGATGTTTTAGGTGATTCAAACTTTAAGCTTTTATATCCTGGATTCAAATCCCTGTGAAATATTTTTTTTAATAATTTACCCATTATCTACTTGTGCTTAATACTTTGGACATTAACAAATCCCATAAACAAAAAACTAAAATTAAGAGTTTTTGAGGAGAGTACATTATAATTTATTTATTTATTTTTTGTTAATATTTCAGCACTCGTACTTTTAATGCTTGTGTTTTATATGTCATTAGATGCGTATTTTAATGCTTTAAGTCGTGTTTAATTTTGCTTTGTGGTAACTGTAAGCCGAAATAGTAGAAGCACATAAGTCCATTTTGCATATAAAATATTTGTTACGATTAAAATTTTATTTTCAATAAAAAGGCCAAAGTAAGAAAAAATAAAAGTGTATTATTAAAAATTTCATCATACATATGTTGAGGAGATAATAATCTTACATTAAAAAGAATAACATAAAAATCCTTCTTTTTGAACTATGTAATTTTTAAAACAAATCAACAACTCAACTTTTATTACAAAGAAGTTGTTTTACCACCATAAAAAATAAGATAAAACAAAACATTAAAACTTCTAAAACCTCAACACACAATTTTAAAAAAGCGTTTCATTTATTATTAATTAACAACTGCTACTTACTATTTTACGCTTAATCAGTCTGTCTGTAACAAATTTAACTATGTTTAAAGATTAGAATAAAAAGCTTCATAATACTTTGATATAAGAATACCCTGTTTTTTTGTATCTGGAACATTTAGCTTTTAAGAATACAATTTTTTGTGTGTCGTGGTAACTACGTTGTTAGAGTTGGATTGCCTTTTGGTCAAAGTAGGACACTGACTTAAACTCCTGGTCGTCGTCAAAGTCTTAAAAAAGAGCTTTTTCGGTTTTCTTGATCAACTTTTATATCTGCCCATCTCAATTTTTTCTCCATCTTCTTACGGTGTAGTTACCACACCAACGGTTTTAAATCGAAGAAACTATCGTGTGCCAATTCTCTGACAGTATAAGGTGCGCCTTTTTTCTTAGCTGTTTTAATGAATGTTGAAGATTGGCAAAGATTTCAACGCATTTGTAATATTTCTCCCAATCATGGAGTGTACTGAGTCACCCTTGTTTTGGGTATGCCCTTTTATCAAATACTTGTGTGTTAGGCTTCTTAGTTTTGGAAATTCTCATGAACACCACAGGTAACTTTTTGAGATGTGGCCCTTTGTCACCAAAGTGATGTGCGCTCTCGCCGAGCGTTAGTCCGCAACTAAAAATATGGCCGTTTTGCACTGAACTTATCCGCAGATTCGGGGATATGCCAAAATGGCGTTAGCATAAAATTGAACAAAGAGGAATTTTGACTGGTGTCTTTGGGAAATATTGAAATATGGCTTATTCTAGATACATTTTTATATTAAAATAGATTTGGATCAATTTTGACTTATGGCCCTTTTGTTTATAAGCAGCGAAATGTAGGTATTTTTTTTCCACCTAAAATATTTTGTTTCGACGTTGGTTTATATTCTTTAAACTATTTTTATAACATAGTTAACTCATCAATAATCACAAACTATAAATGTTATTATAACACATGGAGAGTTATATTGTATATTTTTTATTACAGTCATCTCCTACAATGCCTAGACTTCAATGATCCATGAAAGCGTATCGAATCGAGCTTCAGCCCGTATTTTTGCGTGATTTTAATATAAGGTAACTTTCACTTGTTCTAGTTTCAAGTGATCGTTACGAGAGTAAAATATTGTCTTTCTACAACGAAGATTAACTGACTTAAGAAACTTAAAACATTGTCTAGTTATAATCTCGGGAACATATTAAATATTAAGTAGGTATACAATCTAATCAATTAAAAATAACTACATCAAAGACGAACTAAATCTTCGTCAAAATAGCTGATTATCAGAGAGTATTTAACGAATTTTTAAGAAGCGAAGAAAATGCAATCCCTCTTTTCTATTCATAAAAAGAAAATCCAAGTTTCTTAAGAAGAAAATTCCCATGTTTTTCTCGCCAGACCGTTAAAGAAATTGAAATTAACGACGACACTAGTTCAACAAATTTTTAAATTAAAATTCTAAGACCGGAATGGTGTTACTAATTTCCATTACGATAATGTTTGAAGGATATTTTATAGAAAATTCGAGGACATTTTTAGATTGCTTCTACACTTCAATTACTTAAAATCATGTTAATATTTTCAGTGCGCAAGAGAAGTTTAACCTATACATATTTAGACATTGATAATTTAGGGATTGAGAATATTTTAATACATTATAGTTATAAATTCCAATGCATTAAAATTAATGTATGTTACAATTATAATATTTAGTTTCGTACTAAATATCTTCCTGATAGAAATATCTGGATTAGGATTTTAACTTAAATATAAATCATTCATTTTAAATCCGTTTCCTGTTTATTTCTTCATATTCTTTTGTTAGTCTTTAATTCTAGATTTTTTTGACGTTTACATTAAATCAAGTACGTTACAATTTAATATTTTTATAACAATAATCGATGGCACGACCACTCCCAAACGTGTGTAAAGCAAATAGGTTTATCTGTGCAGTTACAACGCTGCTGTTAAGCAACTTTAGACCTAACGCTTTTGAATTACGGCACAGTATCACGTATGTCCTCTTATCAATTGCTACAGGTTGAGTTATCAGTGTTATCTGTTATCATCGACAGTATTGAAGACTGTCGCAACCGGCGCGTTTGAATGTGCAAGATTATTGTTGGTCGGTAATATTGATCCTTATAAACCTACTAGCCCGCGACTTCGTCTACGCAGGATTAGTGTTTGGAGTAGCTTATATTAGCGTGGCGTAGAAAAGAACTAACATTATGACATAAATATGTGTAACTAACGTTTATGGTAGCGCACGCCAAAATAGCTCGCAGAAATGAAGGTTTTTTTCTAGTTACTTGACACTTAATGTCATATTTTGGACAGCTCATACAATATCTTTATAAATTTTAGCCTATGTGTTATTCTGATGTATAAGCTATATTTTTGGAAAGTTTAATTGAAATCCATTCAATAGTTTTTGCTTGAAAGAGTAACAAACATCCATCCACACATACAAACTTTCACGTTTATAATATTAGTAGGATAACAAAGACAGGATTCAAACTTGCGACGAAAGTCCGGATTGTAGAAGGAAGCTTCCGATCCTCCAGACACTGTAAACCAAAAACTCTTCGTAAGAAAAGACGTTTCTTGGTGATTTGGCAAAGGTTCTTTTACCAAATGATGTATTTCGACTCACATTTTACTACCACAAGAACTGTTGTTGTGTGTTAATCTTAAAAGATAGACAAATAATGTCGCGGCAATTTACTCAGATCATTTAAAGCAGAATAATTCTTTTATACATATATTTTGGGTATCTTTAATGTAAACCCTAAAAGATTAATTATTTTCCCCTTATTGCCACATTACCCTGTGTTTTTTCACTCCTATAAGTCACAGCCTCATGTCTTATAACCGTAAGCCTTCCTCTATAAATGATCCAAACAACACAAAAATAATGTTTCAATTCGAAGTAGTTGTTCCTGAGATTATCGTGTTCCAATAAACAAACAAACGATCAAACTTTTCTTATTTACAATATCAGCATAAATATGAATGCATATTTTCGCAACTATCTCCTTATACCATATCTACAATGGTCCCCTTATGCAATATACAATGCCCGCGCGAATTAAATTAGCTGAAATTCAATCTTTCACTCCAAGATGCCTCGATGGCTTTAGCTTCACTAATTTATTATCAGCTACGCTGTAAACTGATTTTGCACTTTGAAAAATATTTTAGAGAAGATACTTTTGTACAAAGAATTATTAAGCTAAGTAAGTTATCGCATAAACTGTAAAGTTTTAAAATTGCTTTCGGGGCCTAATTGAAAATAAATTCGATTTGGCCGAAAATAATGTTTCGCATTAAGCAAGTACGACAAGTTTGTGCAATCTATTGAAGTATACGTCAACCCACGACACGAGCATAATCTCAATGGCGTGTACTTTAAACTTTTTCAATATAGAAGAGCATATATGGTTACGTGTATATCCGCCCTAAGACATAAAACAAACTTAAAATTGAATCAGTCTCCACTCAGCGCTTCCGCGGCGCCTCAAATTGGAACTTTTGTTTCTTCATTTTTTACTTCGCGATGAAATGTTGGTGCCAATTTGTATTCTCATCAAAAAGAGATAGCTGTTTGTACATAAATTTATTGTCGCGTCTGGTGGCCTCATTTTGGTTAACAGATATTAGAAGACGAAGGGTTGATAGCGTTTAGGGAACGATTGAAGCTTGCTAATTAAATGTTTTAATACTGTAATACGACCCATTCACGTATTTTATGTAACATATAACATATATGTAGAAAGTCTTGTACACAAAATACGACAGTTTAAGTATAATGGCTTGGTTTGGCTATCAAAACCATCAATTAAATGAAAATATTATATAGCTAATTGCTAGTTTTCCTAATAACAGCTAATCCGAAAATAAATAATGATATTGTATTATTATATCACTTAAACACGTGTCGTTTTTAGTATGTTGTAATGTTATCACCAACCCAAACAGTGCGTTAAATAAAACTAATTATAACTTTGATATTACGTGGTCTGTGAACAAAATACACAAAACCCAAAGGTGTCGTGGACAACTAAACAAATTAGGACTTTGATTAATTAGCCGAACGCTTACAAATTACGTAAAAGGAGGTTATCATGGAAATCCTTTCAAACGTTATCCTTTGCTGTTCAATTTTATTGATGGAAGGGAAAGTTGGAAAGGGCGTACGATATCGATTACCTAGTGACCGATAGGAAAAAGATAAGAGGATAATGTTTTTTGTAATTCGTTTTTATTGTTTGGAAAATATAATCATTTTTTTATTTATTTATAGAAGGTTTACCAACTTCATACAAAATTAAACTTACCAGATGTATTTCTAATAATTATTATTACTACTTATGTACTCACTTAAAGGTATGCACAACTTTATCTAAATATATTAAATAAAGATAAAAAGAAACATTTTTTATTATTTTCTATCGGGGACACCTGTAGTAGGCCGCATGATCAGTCCTCGTCATTAGCCGACCATTTCACCCATTTCCCCATAAAGGTAGGTTAGGGATTAAACAAAAAAAAATGTAATTGATCCAATTTAAAAACAAATTGTTCAATTTACACAGTGTTTGAATGGGATAATTTAAACCATAGTTATTTTAACAATGTTTTTATGTACAGAGGACTATAGGTAATAATTCTACAATTAAATGATGGAATGCAAATACCGATAACATAGAAGAGATGCAGCGGGCAATCAATGTAAATATTTAACAAAATGTGGAGGCATAATAATGGAGCGATGAAATAAAAGATTGCAAAATGGCAAAATTTGCCAACTGTGATGTTCACCGAGAACATATTATATGTACTAAGATTACTTTAACAAAATGTAAATATATTGACTAACAAATCTTACGTTTTGATAATTAATCGAATTGATCCCCTTTCTCTAGGACCTAATCGACTACCCGTATATATAAATATGGTGCTTTAAGTTTCGTTAACGAAATTAATTTAAATTCTTGATTGAAACGGGTTACGCTGCGGAACCATTCATCTTATGTAAGGACGTTTTGTCGCTCAAATGTGTTTCTGTTATTGTTATGGATGTAATTGGGCATTATGGTTATATCATTGTCTTGCGAATACCCGAAAACTAATTTAATTACTACTTACGAAAAGGGTACATGATGGCACTAAGTACTACTAATACTAAGATAAATTAAAAATATATATTTATTTGAAGATCAATAAGGTTAGAGCATTAGCAGAGAACGCTGTAAATGCGTTTCAAAAACCCTCCCCGAGTCGTTTTTTTTTTTTCAATTTATCACATACACTATCAAAAACGCGTCGGTAGGTAACTAGCATAGTATATTTATCTTAAATATTGTAAACATTACATGTAAATACTCCGGCATTACGAATTTAACTTGCTAAACCCTAATTGATAGCATTCTGTTACCATACACAACTTATAGCTAATTAGACGGGTATTAGCCGTGTGTTGAATCGTTGACTATTCGTTCTACGATTCACCACAGTATATCCAAAATACAGTAGTGAAACAAAAATAAAGCGAGATTAACGAAGGTATTTTTACGGTATTGTAACTTTTAAAGATGACATCTTTAGGAAAAGATTAATATTAACTAATTTTATATTAGCATGACATTTCACAGGCAAATTTTTCTTACGTACTCATTTTTAAATTAATAATTACATAACAAACCTAAATATTAAAAAAAACACATTAATAGTTTAAAATGCAATATGAGTTAGTTAAATTTATATGAACTACCGCCCGACGTTTCGGATGATTTGCAATGCTCAAACTAAAATAACCGATCAAATTTTTATAATTACATTTAAGTAAAATTCCATACTGTTCGAATGTAGGCTGTGGTCTACTTAATTTATAATTCATAGTTACCAAAGCTTTACTTGACATTAGAATATCTAAATACGTGATATTAGAGTTGAAATGGATTTCTGACTTCGGGGAGTGTGAAGTTCCCGTAGTAAATACCCTTGCTTCCATCGTCAGCATATAATAAGTATGTGGTCGGAACGCTGTGTAGTGGCACAATTTACTCATGCAAACTGTTACGTAATGCGGTAGGTGTTTTCAGAAACAAAGCGAAGTGCCATATTAATGTTAAATACGAGGAAGCGTGTGGAAAAAGAAAAATATAAATTATTTCATGAGAACCTGAAGTACGAATGTAAAGTTTAAATAAAACACATTTAACAGTTAAAAATTACAAATTTAGGTAGTTTAAATGTAAAAGGTAAATTAGTGAACTAATACATTTTAACCATTCAAAGTGTTTTATTTAAATGCGTACACGCGTGAACTACAAATAATACTGAATGTAATGAAACAATTCCGTAATCAGTTTCTATTTTATTATTCTATTCATTTCACAAGGAGGCTTAAAACCAGACACACACAGATAATTATATTAATTTTAATAATATGATCAATGGGGAGAGCAACAACGGAACAATGACGTTTGCGGTTCAAGTCCTGCCCGAGTCAAATGTTTTTTTAATCGTTTTTCGTTTTTTGAAATATGATAAATTTAAAAAAATGCATATCTATTTCATCATATTATTTAAATACTGTCTGGGCAGATTCCCCCGTGACTACGGCTGCCGTCAAGCATCCGAAATGTCGGGCCGTAGTTAAACAAGTTTAACTAATATATTTCGCTTTTTAAACCGTTAAAGTATTTTATTTAAACAAATAACAGCTAGGCTTGAATTTAGTTTTTATAATTATTACGTTGGAAAACCAGCATATACCTATTTTTGTAAACTTTTATTGCTTCATTAGGACTCTATTATGCATATTGGAACTGGGTATTCCCCCGTTCGATTTTTGCTAAGCGAAGGAGGACTACACATCATTTTCGTCACGTCTTAAGATCACTCACAATATCAGTGGGTATTCGATAGCACTCGGTAAGTTATTGTGGCAATATCACGGACAAAAGCCGCGTACAATGACCGCTGTAATGGTCCCCTACAATAGAATATAGATAATAGATGGTGTGGGGCGGGGTTTTTGTATAGCGCTCAGGTAAGGACTGAATTATGTTGCTCTGCAAGTTTAGACTTATGCTATGAACTTACCATCTAGAACTTCTATTTGAGCTATTCGGGCAGAATATTGGGAGTAGGAACGCTTGTAAAGTGAAGAAGTGACAATATCTACGGGATAGATGCACTGATGAAACATTTTCTCAGCGATTATACTACTTAAAAAATGGCATTATTGTCAAGCACTCAAGCTAATTTTATTTAAATTAAACATAATTATAATCTAAAATTTCTCATTTGTTTAGCTATCTGACATCCCTCTTTTTCGATTGTAAACGACCGAGTTTTCACCTCTATTCAGGGATCGCTCGAAAATTATTGGATTGTATATTTTGAATGACAAATCAAGGTAATCTGTGTTAGATATAACAATTCGAATCTTGTTAAAAATGCAAAATAGCTTTCGTAAGCTTCATTTGTGACTGATGTTGACATGGCATTAAGGCGTAGACTTAAGCGACTAATAGTAAAGATAATTAAAGCCTGTAATATTTAACACATTAAATTAGACTTATAATACGTGCTGAGAAAATTAGTAAGAGAAAATATTATAAAATCGAAATATTTATATGCATTTCAAGCATATTTATAATTCGCCGTCTCAAAGCATGCACGATCAACGTTTTTATTATAGGTAAAGTAATCACACGATCACAGTGACCTAAGTGTGTTTACAACCTTCTCGTGTTTTACACGTACCTTTTCCTTAGTTGTTTTTAACCATATTGAGTACTTTACACACTTTACTGTAAATACTGTCTATAGTTTACGCGAGTAGTAGACATTTAAATAAAACACTTTTAACGGTTTAAAACGCGAACTGTATTAGTTAACTACAGTAAAGTGTTTAAATTAAACAATTTAACGGTTTAAAACGCGATATATTAGTTAAACTTATTTGAAAATGATTTTTAACTTCGGCCCGACGTTTCGGATGCTTTGCGGCAGCCGTGGTCACAGAGAGACACGGTCTCGAAAAAATCATTTTCAAATAAGTTTAACTAATATATCGCGTTTTAAACCGTTAAAAGTGTTTTATTTAAATATACTGGTGTTGTAAAAACACTAGGGTAGGTATAACTAATGTTAATAGTATGATTATCGCTCATGGTTCATGCCTTATGCCATTCTCGTCTTGCCCTTTAGTGCGTGAAGTGAGAGCGATAGGGCACGATTTTTTTTCTTTATTACGCGGCCTTTTTAGGGCGATTTGCGATGACATTTTGATGAAACCTATCATGGAATATTACGCCCGCTCTTCCTAACGAATGATACGATCGGTATGGATAATGTTGCTGAAATATTACTGTCATTTATATGGGTTGCTTTTCTTAGTATGGGTCACGCTTTTTTGTTAGTTCTCCGCTTTTAGCTTGAGTAATTATGTAAGTTACACAATAGTTTAAAGATAGGCGTTAAGTGACATTAAAAAAGGCAGTGGGAGTGTACACTAATATAATAGATGTAGGAATAAATTAATAACGTTATCGTCTAGTTGTACAAATACAGTGATGTTTATTTTCAAGCATCATTGATTTGTTTGTAAGTGGACTATTTAATGATGGTGAACGTGTCTAAATATATAAAGTTGAAGCTAAACATTACTTTTCAATGCGGGTCAAAGTTTTATCATCGACAATACTGTACCTACTATCATTTTCTAAACTGTGCTAGGTAGGCTGCGCTTTACACATTATTCTATTTACTATTATTATACTTACTTACGTCCATCTCGATTTAGCAGTCATATTTCCTGCTGCAGTCTAAAATGCCTTTATGAACACGAACGTAACACAATTCGCATGCAAATCGGCTTGAAATTCGCTTATCGTATATTGGCGTTTGTTTTGCAAGCAGACAATTTCCCTCGCTAGCTGCACACCTGTCTTGGGGCGGTATTGTATGTCCGTTTCTTTGAATTCGCCTTCTTTGACAGCTTCGGCAAATATACGGAGAAATTCGATTGCATATTGTTTATTTTAGAGACGTCCTTCCTACAAGATTTAACTGGTTACGATGTAAAATTCTATATTCGTTAATATTGTAAGTGAATACTGTCTGTAGTTTACGTGAGTAGTACACATTAAAATAAAATACTTCAACGGTTTAAAACGCGATATATTTCAGTTAAACTTTAACGTTTTATTTAAGTATTGTAAATAATATAGCTGTAAGTAATTAAATAAACGCCTTTATAAAACGAATTGCGACAGATTGAATGTGTTGCTTAGTAGTTCGAATCCTATGAAAACTATATTGTTTGGGTCGGATGCGGCACAGAGGTCTGATCAACCACTTGCTTGTAAAACGAACAGTGAAATGGACACAGAAATGTGTTCGCTCCATACCCCACAGGTGTTTTTTCTACTCTATGTTATTGACTTGATGATTGGAAATGGTACGTTTCAAATGTCTGCCCTTCGTAAGTCTCAAAGGCTGAATGGAAATAGATTTTGGAAATCCATAAGCTAAAACGAGTACGGGTTGCTTGTACTTTTTGGCTGTTTCGATATTCCGAATTTGTGGTCGTCTAAAATCTTCGACGAAAACAAACTATGTATTCTGACAAGCTTGGCACTGGTGTTTCACCAAACTATCACTTTTAAAAAGGTATTTAAACTGTAAATATACCTATTTATGTTATATTTTATGTATAACTGGAAATCAAACCGCCAGTTAAGCCGTGAAGTTTAATCGCGTTTCGGTTTGAGTCAATGAATTTCCGAATCCAAAATAGGTCGGCAGCAGATCCAGTTTAAATGTTATGTGACTGAATCTTTCAAGAAGTAAACTCCAACTGAGCCCGATTAAAACACAACAGATTTATCGTTTAGGTATTTTCTGTTGAACGGTGATGAAAAATGTGAAAAGGCATTTTAATAATATACGGCAACAATTTTGCATATTAATTTTCTGCATTATATGAGGGATGCCCTAGAAGCAGTATTAGAGTTACATGGCACATATGATAATTATTATTATAATGAGCAAACACCGAGTGGATTTGTCGAGTGGAGAGTTGCAAATTTTCAAAAAAATCTTACGTTTAAATAAAACACTTTAACAGTTTAGAACGCGATATATTAGTTATTTGAAAATGGTGAAATGAGCCGTGGTCACGGGGAGACGGCTGCTGCAAAGCATCCGAAACGTCGGGCCGAAGTTAAAAATCATTATCGAATAAGTTTAACTAATATTTCGCGTTTTAAACCGTTAAAGTGTTTTATTTAAATGTGTACTACTCGCGTAAACTATAGACAGTACATATTTAAAACTTATGCGGGTATCATTTTTATCTGCCTTTTTTATTCGAATGTTTTGCGCAATAAAGTCATCGTAATAAGTATTTCCGATGAATAAAATTCGATCATTAGATTTACAAGATTAACAACCTATTATTTTATATTACGTTTTTGATGTACTCACTTTTAAAATATCGAAATGGAATTTCATACAAACACTGTTCTTGCGCACCTTTGTCTTTATGTAAAGATAAACCAATAAAAACAAGTGACATAACACCAAGCCATATCAATTAAGCTAACACCATTCATAATTACTTCTACAAATTAACTTTGACACCCTAATTGGCTGAACTCTTAGCCAAGTTAAAGTTTGCCAAGTTATCGTCATAAATTCCTCGTGTACCCTCATCGCTGTTTCAAAGATGGCGTCGACTTATAAATATTTAACTGGCGTATCGGGTAAATATGAAGATATTGTTGGCTAAATAAAATAGACGCTCATACATAAGGATTATTCGGGCTTGTTACTTATCTTGGCCTAATATTTCCTACGCTTCGTTACTGTAACTGGGTTATCAGTCGCATTTGTCGCTGCGTAATTCTGGGCGCGCCCGATTTTGAGGATAACAGAAGAGTACAAACAATACAAGTGGACATACATACTGCTTCGCCAACATCCTTAGGATCGTAAAGCTAAATTGCATTAAATCTGGCCCAAGAGTTATCAGTCATTTGTATTTTGTAACCTAGAAGATTTTTTTATTATAGTCTACCTTCATTGATTTTTCTTCCTATATATATGTTTGTATAATATTGATAAGTTTATTATCATTTAAAAATCAATTTTAGATTTAAAAAAATTAACGACACGGGCAGGACCAACCAGGTTCCAACCATTTGAGCTACCATGTCATTATAGTATATCAAAACTTTGATCATACTATTGACTAATTAATAAACAGTTATCTTATAGTCATCTTTACTTCTAGCTTATACTATCTACCTTGTGGAAATCACCTTTTCAATTATAACGTTTTTACAAGTCTGTATCATAAAGAAACTGGCGACAGTGGCACTTCTAATATTATCACTTAAAAAACGATTATTCAGTCACGTAGAAGCCTTCAATTCCCTTCAGAGAAATGCAAATGCATTCTTTGAGACGTCTTGTAAGCTGCAAGGGAAATTTATTGGGAGATTCTGTCTGCTTCGCTTTAATGGTAATTAATCGGGTTCAAAAAACCCGGAGGGCGTGCCTTTGGGACTTATTAAATTTTATTAAGTTTTAAAAAGGGGTTATTTTATTTAATGATAAAGTAATATAATGAGTCAATTGATACCCAATAAATTGTGTAAGGCTTTCACGACTTACGTTCAGCATAGCGAATTGAGGATCTCCTGATGATGCCGTCGGCGCGTCTCGCTCACGTCTGTATCAATATTTTCTGGCCGTAGGTTATTTTATGCCATTCTTATAAATGTGTGTGTATACTTCCTTACCTTACTTTTTGGTCCGTCAGTCTATGTTTATCTTTGAATGCAAATCTCGATATATCTTGTTTGACATATCCTATAAAGCCTAGAAGTCAGCGTCGCGGCAACGTGATCTGCCAGGAAATACAGTAGACAGAATCGTAATTGGACGTTGAAACAAGATTTTTAAAATTCCTTTTTTCAATCCCTTACTACAACTTTGCGTTTTAAAATTTAAAGATTTTGGTAGTGTTATTGGAAAAGAACGGAACTTCGTTACAACAATTATCACTAATCTACAATATAAAATGAACATGTATATAATACACGGTTAAAATTGCTTCATCTCCGCATTATGGTATTTAAACAAACGCGTCAACAATTACGAAACAACTTTTGTAACTACCTGTATTGAAAATGTTTAAACAGGAAACAATAGTCTAAATTCGAACCTTAGTTCTAGTTTAACACGAGCGTGGATAGCTTTTAATTCTCTAAGAGCATTTGAAAAACAACCTTAAGGGTTTAATAATAGAGTACAATATAAGATGGATTTCTACATAATAATGCGCTATACAGAAGTAGGCTTTAGACCGTGGTATTAAGACCTTTTGTTTTTATGTACATGTGAATAACCGGTCCGGTGTCTGGCTTAGCGCATATTAAAAATCGCAGTATAGTTTTAAGTTTATGCCACTCCACCTGTCTGGGCATCTAAATTGGTTTATGGTCTATTAAAGGAATACTTTTACTCGGCGATGGTCCACTGAACTAAATCACACGTGCAAAAAGTAAAAGGACAAAAGACTGAATAGATAATGTTTTATTTCATAGGCAAGTACTAATTGTTAATTAGGTTAGAGGCTCGATGTCAAGGCGTGAAAATCTAGTGACTGTTTCTGTTTTCCATGAACCCATATTGAAGACTTGAATTGAATTGGAGCCGCGTCGACCGTCTGTTCTATCCTGGCGTAGTATTTGGGATTCAAGTCCCACCCGTGTCACATTTTTTATTGCTTACTAAATCGTCAGTGCAGAAGTCGAACACATAAATTGCTTTGCCTACATTGTTGTGCTTGAATCCGATTGTAATAAAACACAAACATTGCAATATTTACGACGGCCGCTGTGTCAGCAATATTTTACAGTTGCTATTTAAAATCACTGTTTACTAGAATTTTTTACATTTAGGCGAGAGTGTTGCGGCAAAGTAACACTTACAACATAGATTGGCTGCCTTTAATGCGCCCTTAAATAAATTAATAAACAGCCTAAATAATTAAATACTGTCTATAGTTTACGCGAGTAGTACACATTGAAATAAAACACTTTAACGGTTTAAAACGCGATATATTAGTTAAACTTATTTGAAAATGATTTTTAACAGAGAGACTTCCCCGTGACCACGGCTGCTGCAAAGCATCCGAAACGTCGGACCGAAGTTAAAAATCATTTTCAAATAAGTTTAACTAATATATCGCGTTTTAAACCGTTAAAGTGTTTTATTTAAAAGCCTAAATAATTAATAATTCTACCTCAAGTCATTATTCCACGCGGACGAAGTCGCGGGCACAGCGAGTATGTATATAAACCGACCAATGTCTGCGGAATTATGTTGTAATTTTTTTTCTATTCTTCCAGAAGCTAAATAAATAAAATAATAAAAAATGCTTCTTTATTTCCCTGCATATTTATACAGATTTGTTTACATTGCAAAAAAGTTGCTAATAATGTAGAGACCGCATTTAGTGGTATTTGTATGCAAAAATAGTATGGTAACAATAAAATTTCCACATTGTCAATAGTTTTAACTTAACTTCTATGCTTCACTAGTAAACCACAGCAGCAAGTGATTTAAAATATCTCTGAAATTAGCTTAGTGGAGAAGTTGCCGTGACGAATGAAAGAAATAACCAGGTTTATATGTTTAAATAAGTACTGATTATGTATTTTGTTTTATGATTAAGTATACATTAATGACGAATTAAATTTATTAAATAAGTAATTTTTAAAATATCCAGGTAACCTAAAGAACTGCTGACCAAAAATGAGAAAGAAAAGCAAAATTTTTACAACCATTATGAAGCAAAATTGAAAAATGTTTAAATAAATTCCGAGCCGAGGTCCTCGCTTAGATAAAGAATAACTAATTAGAAGTTGAAGTTTGCTCAAATGTCCCAATTAATTTTCCCTTATTAACCTTACCTATTGGCAAGTGGCACGGCGATGTACATTTTTATTAATGAAATTTTCAAACATAAAACGTTCCTAAGAAAGAATTTAATTTCCTTTATTCGTGCTATTGACAGAGTATAACTTGTCAAAAAAATATGCATAAAAATTTTTTATGTTCATGTCAAATTGATAACCTTATTAAAAGCATAACATTATCAAAAAGCCCCTGCAGCTGTCCGTCGGTTTTAAAACTGAATAGCAGTCCAACCGTTTGAGTGTTTAAACAAATGGACAAAATATTTTTGTTACACTTTAGTAAGTATACACATTCTTAAATAAAAACTAACGGTTAAAACGCGTATAGTATAGTATTGTATAGTATATTCTTTTTGGAAACCCCCAAAACCCCCAAAAAGGGCGGCCCGAGGAACCCCCCTTTTTTTTTCCCGGGGGGTACAAAAATAAAAAAAAAAACCAACGGTTTAAAACGCGATATATTAGTGAAACTTATTTGATAATGATTTTTAACTTCGGCCCGACGTTTCGAATGCTTTGCAGCAGCCGTGGTCACGGGGAGACTGTATGAAGTATACACATTGACTTTTGTACGTCTTTTAAATAAAACACGTTAAAAATCATTTTCAAATAAGTTTAACTAATATATCGCGTTTTAAACCGTTAAAGTGTTTTATTTAAATGTGTACTACTCGCGTAAACTATAGACAGTATCTTTCGTACGTCTACTATTGAGGTTTTTGGAGTTCCCAAATAGACTATACTATAGAATAGACACCTAGTTAGGTGTGCGCTAATAAATAATAGCTATGCGCGATATGTGTCAGTCATAAAATTATTCATTATATTAATTATAGCTAAGTTTAAGTTTAATTTTAAATAAAAAAAATAGCCATACGGGCAAGACATTAACACGCTTGACACGGTAGCTCAATTGGTGTCGTAATTTTTTTTTTCAATCAAAATCGATGTTTAGTTAATATTATGCCATCATGTGCAAAATATTAAAGTTGCCAAATATAGAAATGATCTTTGTCGGATCAGCTGGTAATATTTGTAACCACTGAGCCGTTGCTCCTTTTATTTATGTAATTCCTATCTCCATACATTCTATCGCCACAAATTCCTTATAAATAAACGGTAAAGTGTCGCCGTAACATGAGGGGAGTTTTATCATTTACTCTATGGTAATTTATGTATTTCATAGCTTTTTTCCCCCATAGCGATAACGATAAAGGCTGGTGTATATCCCTTTTTGTAAATATAGATTAGTATTAGGGATAAGAGCGCTTTTGACCATATATTGGTTTAGTAAATTCATTTGATCAACCGAAAAGTAGGTGTATTTTTATCGTATATTCGCTTGGAAAAATCTTCGTTTCTTTATTAAAATTTCATAACGTAAAATAACATAGCCTTGCTATAAATTAATAAGAAGATTTCTATTAATTTAAATTATAAGAATGATGTTAAACAATTTTAACAACTATTTTATAGACATATTCAGTACTTGTTTAGTTTTTTATACATAGACAAAAATATTACTAAATATGCTATGAAAAATAGCCGACCGCCTCTGTAGCTAAATAGTCAACCGTGTTGCCTAGCATTGTGTTAAGCGCAATAGGGCCTGGGTTCTAATCTCGGGGAGACAATAGATTGGTTTAGGTCTGGCAGGGCAAAGAAGTCTAATCAAATGAAAAATATAAACGGACACAAAAATGCGTTCGCCCCATGCCCCAACGGGGAAATGGGGATTTCACTATAAATAATATGTCGTGGTGAATAAATAAATGGTCCTACCGAGTTGTTTGAAATGAGCCATATTATATAAGCTTTAAATTATTATTAACGTTTGGAACTAAATTATTTCACAGACAGTAATTTTGAATGTCTACAATAGTGAAATCTCAATATAACGAAGCACTTTGACTCAGAATCTTAGAGCAATCCCTTCAGCAGTTCTGTGAGTTGATCAATCAGCTAGTCGGCTATGAGATCCATTTAAATAGATTAATTTTAAACTTGATACCATTCCAACGCTGGGTTGGAATTGTAAAATTTAATTGTAATTTTGCGTCGCAAGACGGCTGATAGGCGAAAGCGAGATAAATGTTATAAAGACTTCTTTGTGGGGGTCAGACCTTAACTGTTTGTTTAATCTGCGCGGAATTTGCGCGAACATTATGAATATGTAAATATGCGAATGGCCCGCTTTATTTGGACCGCTCAAAAATTGTTCAAAGCGAAAGAATTAGGCTCATAACCACCATTATTCTGATATTAACGCTGCTTTGTAATATTTGTTTATTCGGAACCGAATTTTAAATTAATACATTAATTCATGTAATGTAGATTAATCTGTAATAATCCAGCTCTCTATGAAGTGATGTCTGTAGTTTATGCGAGTAGGACACATTTAAATAAAACACTGTAACTGTTTAAAACGCAAAATGTATAATATTCTTTATTATAATTTGTTTAAACCGAGGGCCGTAGTTAAAATAAATTGTTAATAAGTTAACTACCTAATACATTTCGCGTTTTAAACCGTCAATGTGTTTATTTTAAAAAGTTCTATATGATTTACAAAGTACTATATGTTTAGTGCTTACGTTGTAAGGGAAAAAGCCATATTTTTTTTAATTATAAGAGTTAATTGTTCATATACAATTAACTTTTATAATTGAAATTACTGAAGTAAGGTAAAGCATTTATTTAAAACACGATTGTTTGTTGCGACCCAATTTCTAGACTTTGTTAACAAAAAATAAATTACACATATATATATTAATGAGAGTGAAACCAAGTAATAAATACAGACTGTTTAGACTAAAAAGTAGGTTTTATTGCATCGATACATTATTTATAATAGGAAGGTATTCATTTTGTGACGTATACAATAATTATATTCAGCTTCATACAGGTTACGACAATAATACAAGGACGACGCCCAGACTTACCTGAGGCTGTAATCATGTGGGGGGTGTAATCAGCGAACGACGGGGTGGGGACTACACTGGGAATAATTAAACATTTGTCTTACCGGATGAGAGAAATTGTCTTTGTATCCGTCTGCACAGTTGCACCTACATATATTTATTGCTTTGTAATTTGCATTCAATCTTGTAAACACTACATGGTGAAGCTCAGAATCGCTGTCTAATTTTCACTTAAAACATCTTAGTAGAAATAGCGTACGGTAACATGGTTTTAAATATTGAAATAATCAGTTATTTACTTAGTGGTGTTTATATTTTTTAGTTTACCTCGATCTATACTAATATTTAAAGCTGAAGAGTTTGTGTGTTTGTTTGAACGCGCTAATCTCAGAAACTACTGATTGGAATGGAAAAAATCTTTTTTGTGTTGGTTAGAGCATGTGACTAATAGAAGCGAAGAAACAGCGGGAAATGTTGAAAAAACGGGGAACATTATTCATATCTGATGTGTACGCTGCGAAAAAGGTTCAAGATTACTAAAAAAACTATGTACTAAAAAATGATTGTTCTCTTTCTAAATGATCTAAAAAAATGTCCTTGACAGTATCTTTTAAGATTAACTTGCAAGAACGACGGGACGCATCCGTCGTCATGGATTATAACTTAAATGTATAAAGATAAAAAGGAGGTTTCTAAAAACAAATTTGGATGCCCCACATTATTCTACGCGGACGACGTCGCTGGCACAGCTAGTGTAATATAAAACGGCTTCAAAAAGAACATGTACTTTTTAAGTAGATGACACACGCATGAGTCGAACTGACGACCCACTTATCCGTTAAGAGCAGTTGTTGCGAGTGAAATTTCAAATTCAAAACTTTATTGCCATAAAATATATATATTTACAACTTATAACTTATAACTAAATGTGTACATAAAAAGAATAATAATATAGTAATAAATATATAAGAGATGGCAACGAACCAGTCCCAGCTATGCTGCTGAATGCTTGTCACACTCAGCAGCGTGGTTTTCAGACTGGCCCGCGAATAGAAGTAAAGAAGTGATTTATAAAGTGTATATAATAAATATAATTCTGATATACGCATAATTTAGAATAACATATAACCATTAATTGTTGGACATCTCTCTAAGGAGGTCCAGTTTAAATGACTATTGAACGCGTGTAATAATGAATTAATCCTTGGAGTTACCGATGTCCTGTGCTTTGGGGTGGGTGAAAGGTTCTGTGGCGTGGGGTTTTTTCTTACCCTTTTCGAATAGTCGCTCTAACAAGACTAATGAACTAATAAATTAATTACCTATTCGAATCGAACAAAAAATCCGAATCGTCTACTTTTCGTCCGTTACCGTTCGACGCGGCTGACAGCGTGATTTACAATTGCAAATTCAACGGCAATCAGGGTACACTGGATGCAATTCGATGCAACGGGGCCCCTACACGTTTCTTGTAGAGCCTCAGTTTAATAGGGCCTCAAAAATGTACAAAACTGTAGTTAGACAAATTATTAAAGATTGTCTGCCTGTTTTTGAGGTTGAAGAATATTTCAATGTGTTTGTGCTACGATATAAGTACTTACCTCTAGTAAGCAATTAACTCAATCCCAAAAAAATACTTGAAAGAGTTACCTACTGTTTATGCAATGATTTACTTATGTAAAAAAAAATATATGCTATGTTGGTGACTCTAAAATGAACATAAAAACCACAGAGACAGTACTAATACTTTTTATTTAGGTTTGCATTTTAAAATGCATTAACTGCACGCAGACTGAAAGTCAACAAGAACATTCAGTTTATTCACTGTTTCAGAGCTTAAAGGGTTTTTAAACGCAAATGTGTGACCGTAAACCAAGAGCTGTACTGGCTTTATTCTTTACTTGCATATTATATTACTTATATAGATTACAGCCCTTTCGCTTACGTTCTCAATAGCTACGAATTACGGCGAGCTAGTTTTGAAATGTCAAGTGAAACAATACGGGGCCCTTAATAAAATTAAAAATGTAATTTCATTTATTAGCTACAGTAAACTTTCTGATCTAGAGCAGAGCAAAACCCACTCGGGGTGTTTCAGATATTGTAAAAAAAAGTCGTACAGTATTACAATGTGATATCTGATCTGTGAGCGGTAATAAAGCAATAATTATGAATTATGAATTCATTTGTAGATATATATTCCTATTTTTTTTATTTGGCTTCGAAAAAAAATGTCTAATAAATGTGTTTTCTCGTTATAAATATTTAGAGTTAAAATTTCTTTTTATATTTTATTAAATCTACATTATCTACTCTCTTATTTGTTATCTACATTATGTGCATACTACTATTACTACGGGGGCCTCATATTTAAATTTTTGGGGCCCCTAAAATTTTAGTTTTCCACTGTTTTAACGCGGCGACCCAATTCGGGGAGCCTCGGGCGGAATGTTTCATACAGCTGAATCTTTAACGGCTCTTCGATAGGTTTTTGAATTTTTTATTTCTTTATAACGATAGCTTTCAAATCCTATTAATCAACGCGACTTGATTGGGCTTGTTTCAAAATGGATAGGTGACATATATTGGCTTAAAGTTTTCACAAAAAATATACCACAAACCTCAATCAAGGAACGACATATTGTAACACTTTAGAACAATTTGATTTGACCAAAATTGTTGCAGTAATTGAGACAATTTGTTCGGATTTAGAATTTATTCTTAATATGAATGAATCACAAATGTAAGTTAACGCCCATGTCTTTAAGAGCACTGGAAATATCTTCCGATTTCTCCGGTCTTTCTTAGCAAGCCGCATAGATACTCTTTGAGAATCTTTTATACGTAGAAAATGCAAAGGTTTTCCTATAAAAGAAGTGTTTAACGGTAAAAGTTAGTGGAGTAAAACCTAAGCATCTTTGTACGCTTTCATTACGCAGTCTTATGGAAAAAGCTAAATGTTAAGGCCCTTTCAAATAGCTTAAAGATTATTTTGTATTAAAAGTAAACTATATTTTATCACATATATCGCCCTTCTTTCCTTATAATTCGTATCTTTTTAACAGAAAAATAACATCATTCTAAATACATAAACCATCGTAGTATTGCCGTTAAGAGCCACTTTCTAAAATCATATTTAGTTTGTGAACCCTGTATGATGTAGGCTTAATAGGGTTCATGAAATATCAAGTAGGGATGGGTCTTAGAGCTCTTTCCTAGATACGTTTAATAGTTCTATGGAAAGTTGGATGTTTCGCGCCCATTTGCGGGTAATCGAATTAATTTATTATCAAAGTTCGATACAGGCAACATTGACCCTTATACTACCCCTTGGTACATACTTTAATTAGATTATATACTTGTGTATATTTAAGATTTCAAGGATCGATAAATGTTTCTCTTTGATGTCCAAATGATTAACATCAGATCATAACCAAATCAAACTTGGTCAAGTGTACATATTATAGTGTTCAAGCAATTGTCACAGAAAAAAGTGTAGGTATTGTTCCTGGTTAAAAGAAGAATCGTACTAAAAAAATTTATTTTTTTACACGCTTCTAAAATCGAAAATAAATTGAAAAAAATTTTTAACTCGGGCAGGACTTGAACCGGCATCGTCAGCGTTCCGTGCTGTTGCTCTACATTGTTGCTTTCAATTTATTTTCGATTTTTAAATTATATAGTGCCTTCATGTGCAATAACATGTAAACAATATTAATGTTTTCGAACTTTTTTTTAAACGCTTTTTATACTTCATTATCGGATGTATTCTTAACACAATGCTAGTATATACTATTTATTTAGAAAAATAACTCAAAAGCTGTCGTAAAAAGGCTTATAACACGTAAAGTTTCGCTTCCTTGCGCAGTAGTGGCGTTTGACAGGAATTTCACTCAGCCGTATTAGATTATTTTTATCAGTACACGACATAGAACAATTCATTCCAATTTGACTGGCAGCCAAGATGGAAGGATCGTTCCAAGTGCCAGGATTTAATAAGACGCATTGGTGACTCATGCTCAGCTTATGTATGAACTATGTACCTTGGACTTTGCAAGCTTTTAAGTTCAGTTTAGTTTTAGAACTTCGAGTCGTCAGTTTTTGTTCTAAGTACTAGCTGTGTCAGCGGCTTCGTCCGAGCAGAATAGTTATTTCGGGCATACAAATTCGTTTTTGCAAACCCCTTCATCTTAATCTTAAAAGATATTAGACATATAGCGTCGCGGACTTTTTTTAGATCATTTAAAGAGAAATCATTCTTTCATACATATTTTTTGATTATCTTGAACCGTTTTTGCAGCATAATAATTTTCGCAAAAAACTTCACGTTCCTCGCTGTATCTTCGCTTGTATTAGCCACAGGGCTGTTATTGTTGTTATATAACCTATAACTTTCCTCGATAAATGCTTTAACTAACACAAAAATAATTTTTCAATTCGAACTCCTAGTTCCTAAGATAAGCGCGTTCAAACAAACAAACTCCTCAGCTTTATATATTCGTATAGATAGGTTTGGTTAGTGAACCTATAGCAAATAATTCTAACTTAAGTATATGAAATAAAATTATGAGAAACATTCCACAACACGACTAAAACTATAAAGCGCATTGTGTTATTTCCAAGCCCCGAAAACCTAGTTTATAAATAGGCCGAATAAGCAAAACGCAAGGATAAAATTAAAACCGGATTAAAAGTCGAGCGTTGTATGCTCCAACTTCACAAAATATGATTAAACCGGTAACTTATTAAAGCGTCGCGAGTGCGCAAGCTGCCTTTGATAGTTACACGAATATTAAAAAGTTTTAAGCGTGCATTATGTGCTGAGCTGATTAAAGGATTTTTACAGTGTGGTATGAGATATCTATGTACCTACTTATTAAGCCTTTTTTATTATTTCTTTTCTCCTGTACTTCAGGTTGTCTGGAAGAGATCGCTGCTTAGCGATAAGGCCGCCTTTTATTTATAAGTTAGTACGTAAGTTCAAATAAAACACTTTAACGGTTTAAAACGCCATATATATATTAGTTAAACTTATTTGAAAATTATTTTAATTTCGACCCGACATTGTGGATGCTTTGCAGCAGCCGTGGTCTCCGCGGGACTAAAGATGGATGGTGTCGTCATAGTATAAAAACTGGTACTCTAGCGCCATCATCGTCGAAGTTGGTATTTGGCGAACTACTCGCGTAAACTACAGACAGTATTTTTATCTCTTATTGTTTTTGTGGTATGTATTATGAATAATAAAGATGTAATAATTAAATATGTAAACGTAAATATAATGATGACATTACCAGTACTAGTACTTGTATGTAAGCTATTGTTTATGAAGTTTGTGTCCATTACAATACAAATAAAGATATAAGCTTATGAATCAGAGGGATATTTGTTTTACTGACGCTATAAAAGGAAGTGGCGACACTAGTTTTATTACTATTGCGTTCGACTTACCTATTTCTAATGTTATTGTTTAAAAAAAATCTGTTTAAAATGCTGGGAAATCTATTTCTGGTGCCCGATTCTCGTGTAAGGGACATTAATATCTCGCTACATACGTCCTATGAATTATTCATAAAGCAAGTCCTTAGGATGAGAATTTAACTTTTGTTGCTTCGTTTCGCCATCAAAAACTCCACCCGCTTAAGTTTACAACATAGCCATTATATTTGTTTTTATTTAATTATTAAAATTAGAAGGTTCGTCTGATTAAATTTCTGTGTTCAAAGCTGTCGTGGGTTCAATGACCTTTTTTAGTGTTTTATTAGTCTGTTTGGAGTTGAAGTATTATTTATATGATCTGCTGATTTATTATCTTTCGTGAATTTTAAATAATAGCAATAACACTTCTTTCACCGCAAAATATGCATAATTTCAAACCTTAAAAATATTATCTTTGTTTCAGACGACCCGACCTTATGCTAGACACTACCTGAAGCAGTGTAACTGTGAAAATAAGGTAATTAAATTATTCTAAATGTTTCACCCATTATCTGAGGTGGTTTGAACTAAATGTCGTTCTATATAGATATTTAGTTAACTACGACACACTACCCTTATGTTATTCTAGTCCTGTTTCCCTGTTTATATATCCTTGTATCAGTACGTACGTTCCCATTACGTCCAAATTGTATCGTGTTTGCTTTGTCGCACCAATTTCTATAATAAACGGACAACTTCCGTTGTTGTATTGCGCGCTAACTTCAGGGCAATAAGATTGGCGTTTAGTCGATTTTTTTAAATAATTAGTAACCAGAAATTTCGAAGATTTTGTTGTAGTAAAAGAAAATAAATTCAAAGTATGTAATTCATGCAAAGGTTTTAATTTACGTAAATTTATGTATCTGGCTGATGATACTCGAGGACATGTTGAGGACATTTTCTACACATCCAGAATTCCATCAAGTGGTGCTATTCGGATAAAAATTATTATGGAGGTAGTAGGTATAATTATCAATTATATTAAGACAAGTGTCTTAAACATGTCGTCTGTGGAGATGTATAAAATTAATTTACCTCCCTTTCGTCTTTACGTTTCTGCTGTGTTCTTCCTGTACACACAGTCCATGGACCTTATTGAACACATCTTGCTTGATTTGTACTTACCTAAAAACTCGCTCCGCTGCTCGTTCCCTACCAAGCTGTCCTTAAAATTGGCGGTGACAATAATTTCTGTGTATACTGTTTCTTGAAAAACAAAAACCCATCGATACCTTTACTAAAACCGCGCCATAATTACAATGAGAGTTTTTATCGCTATCTGCTTAGCGTATAACTCGCTCATTTAGTATCCCCAAACAAACACTCGCGGTCTTAAGTCTCCACCGCTGTGTGCAGGGACCTAGTTACGTTGAGACAAAGTCCGCGAATTCGCTTCGCGTTATTTTCAACATGTGTTTCTATTAACCATTGTCTTCTTTACGAGCGGATGTCGCTTTTAAATCTTGCTTATTATTTTCACCACTCTTGATATTCGCTTTGCGTTTTTTAAGTGCTGTTTTGTGTAATGGACAACGCCTGGTTTAATGTTTTATGTAGTTTGTACACGTAGGTAATTCGTGTTGGTTTTCAATAATATGTTTTGTATGCGATATATATTTTATTGCATCTACTTAAAAGGTAAATAAATAAATTACCACAAATACCGTTTCTTATCATATTTATATTATAATATATACGTAACTTATAATTACGTTTACCTATGTGAAGCCTTACTAGATATTTTTCTATTTGGCTAGAAATGAGAATGGAACTATTTAATGAACTTGAAGACCATTAGAATACAGAATTTGTTGCCACTGCCTCAGACAAATGAGCGTGTCAAACAGCCCACTCCAAAGTGGCACCGTGCTTAAAAAGGGTTGCAGAGATGTCCCAAAATTAATTCGTAACCGCAGCCCTCGAACAACCCTAATCTGCTATAACAGCAGATTAAACGCATATTTCATTGATGGGATTACAAGATTTGTCGTTATTGCCAGCAACATGTCGCGCGACTGTTATTGCCTGACATCGTTATTTATAATACTGAGGTGTGCGAAATATGCTCGTCAGCTGATGAAATGCGAGGATTTAATACCATTTATAAAGCTTCATAGTGCTGTACATAAATCAATCACGGACAATTAACGAATATTGATTTCACCTATTTTTCAGTTAAAACATTGTTGGAAGGGTCGAGACCGACACTAAGTTGCCTCGATTGAGTAGTAGTTTGTTGCGGCGGGTTCGAATCTCGCTTGTGTAAAAGATTTTTCAATTGGTTAGCGCAACAGCACGGAATGCTAACGATGCCAGTTCAAGTCCTGCCTGAGTCGAAATTTTTTTTAATTTATTTTCCATTATTTATCAGTGTAGTACTTAAAAATTTTTTGTTTGCTGTTTTTGGACCATGATGTTGGAGGTTCCATCTTTAAACACGAAAATACATTTAATTTGTATCTTATGTTAATATGACTTACACTACAGGACGACCTTCAAAATTTATTTAAAGGTATACCTTGAAATAGTGTTACATATCTAATTATAAAACTTTTGTGTTGCACAAATATTTTGTATCAAACTAAAGGAACGTTTGGTCTTGTTTGTTCGAGCAGGATGTCTGTTGGCTGTCCCTTTCGGACAGATGTCGTTGCACACCTGGCCTTTCTTTGTTGCACAAAACGTCATAGTTTTCGTAGAAAACCGGTTTATATAGTGCTGAGATATCGAGTTTAAAATTTTAAATGGACAGTTGATAGTCACCGTAACTAGGAAAAGGTGGTACTTACAAATATGTCTATACCTAATAATTGTAAAATAAGGATTCACATTAGCATTAATATGTAACGATTATAATCTTTCTACGTATTTGAACTTATGTCACTAAGACTCACCTTCTTGCTTCAATACGAGTTGGTAGGCTATACCACTATAGGATTAAAAATGGGGACCGAACTTGCTTCTCTAAGCATACTCCAAATTCAAGATATGATTTATATATGTCTTCAATATCATCACATAAACATCACATTTTTTAAAAAGGTAGGTACAGAATAGTGATTGATCTTTTTTCTTTGGGTTCGATCTCCACCGGGTGTTACTGGAAGCTTTAATCTGGAAATCTGGATATTAAACCGCTGGTAGAAATGTCAAAGACTCCAGGTCTACAAATAAAGAGGCAGGCAAGTTTAATCGTATTACGGTTGCTTTTAGTGGATATATTTTAACATTCGATGCTTGTCTATCCGCAGCTATTTAAAAAAAAATCGCTTTACAGACACGATGTCAGCTGTATTTCGCTCTAATATAATTCTTTGAATATTTATGTGTCTCTAGATTTTTTCAGTTAATTTTGTATGTTAGAGTTATATCGACTAGCAACAAGTCACATTAAAAGAGTATATATGAATGAACTTCAATCAACATAATAATTGCACCGCTCAGTGCAAGCAGATGTTTTTAATTGAACTTAATTATGAATGAGTCGATCCCATCTTGCGTAATAAGACGTGACGATGTACATTCCGCACTTCATTAAAAGATACATAGATAGACACATATCAAAAGCCGATGTCAAAAAAGTTCAATTCCTCTGTTACATTTTAAGATTATGTCATCTTTTTTGCATCGATGGACAAACAAACATACGGAAATTATAGATAGTGCTTGCTAGCGTCCACGCTTGATAAAACATATCTTCTCTGATCATAATTTTTTACTGTAGTTAATTCAAATGTATGTTCTATCAAATGAAGTAGCTTAACTATTATTGTTTTTAAAAAAATATCCAACATGATTGTTAAAAACAATAATAGCTAAAGTACTGTCAACGTTAGACTATCAACAAATTAATGCTTCTACAGCTTTTATTAAAAATTGAATAGTCATAAAAAAATACGATTAGGGCAGAACTTGAACCGGCATCTACAGTGTTCCGTGCTGTTGCTCTATTGAGCTACCAAGTCCTCGTGTAGCTCAGGACTCGGTAGCTCAACTGGAAAAATTTAAAATTCATATAGTTCTATAATGTCCATGTGAAAAATATTTTAGCTAGTTTTCAAATATAGCTTTTAGTTGTATTATCTCCGTCGTTAAATAGTTTCACAGCTTAACTAACTTTACTCAAATATATTAATCGCACGAATTACGAAGCAATTGTCGTGCACAAAACTAAACAGGTGGATTAATTAGTGGACTTAATTTAATCTACATTTCCTGAACTACTGCTACTACTGGGGTAACATTCTTTGGTTGGGACTTTACAGGAATTTTTCGATAGTTAAATAAATATATACTTACCTATTATATTTTACGGTTTATACGAAACCGTCTTCGTATAAAGGTGAAAATATGAAGTATTAACACAGAAGTTACTACAACTACAACTACTTTTAATTAAAATTTATTTGCAAATAAGTCTTTATTTTGAGTTTATTTTCAGAAATTTTAATAAGTTCTATGGCTCTAGGGACAAAATCTTTTTTTTAATACACTTGTTTTTTCATTACAAACATTACTTTTCTTACACAAGAAACTATTCTCATACAACCTTTAATATTAAATGCAACACATGAGCTACCGAACTACAACGGCAGTTTTACTAATCGCGATCGCTTAACCGTGTCCAATATCCCATTTTAGCAAAATAAATGGTTTTCCTAACGCACATATTTCAGCATACATTATCAGTATTGTAACAGCTTTTAGGAACACAAACTGTTTATCATACAAAGTAGTTTATGTATATCAACTTTATTAAGCTTGTGCATCTAAACAGATTTCAGTAAATTTCGTTATTTTGACTACACTGCACTAATGTGCTAAATTAAATTAGTTATCGTAGTGATGTGGAAAATTTAAAATAACAGTCTAATTATTATTTAGTCCTTTGTTTTTTTTGGGTCAGATCTATATCAGAGTAATATTCTACATCGGCCAAACAAAGCGTAGCGTATACAAAGAACACATATCGAATATAAAACATAAACGTCTCTCCAAATCTACGGTATACCAACACTCATCAGAAAGACCCAATCACTACTTTCGCTTTGACCAGCCAAAAATCTTCGCAAAGGAGTATCGATGTCGTTTTCAAGAATGGTACGCGAAGCAATCGAAATTAAAAAACACAAAAATTTTAATAGGGCGGATGGCCTCAAATTATCAAACACTTGGGATCCCATAAAAAAAATCTGGTCCCAATAAACAGCATACCGGCAAACGCGAAGACACCGTCAGTCAACTCTGTAAGGACCCGGCCAGTTTCGTCAAATACCAACTTCGACGTCAGAGACATCCTCCATCTTCGGAAAGGTCGGGCCGAAGTTAAAAATAATTTTCAAATTTTATGTTTAACGTAAAGTGTTTTATTTAAAATAGTAAAATTCTTATTTAAGTGAATAATGCTAACATTCTTCTTTTTATCCCTAAGTAATAAATAACGTCAATACATTTAGATTTATTTTATTTAAAATTGAAAGGTTTTTAGAAAAATACATTGTTGTTTAATTTTACATTGTATGAGGGTAGTCAGTTAGTAATATAATATTAACGTACTGAAAATACAACGCAATGTTACTAAATCGATAGTCAATCGATTCATAAATAATTGTACTTCAACAGTGAGGTAATCGAACAGCATCATACCACCGGCAGCTTTAATAAAACTTAAACAGACTCATTAAAGTGCGTTATCCAACAAATTAGAATATCAGCCGGCCATATAATTAATTCGGCGCCAGAGCATTGCCCGACATAATTTCGTCTAAATCATAAACTCAATTAAACTTTCCTTAATTTGCAGTTTTAATAACTGTTTGTTGTTGCTGAGTTTCAAAATTGAAAACGCTAATACAATATGTATAATAATTCGATGCGATGACATATTTAGGCCAATTTCATCAGTAAATAACGATAAGTATTAATAAATACATTTTTAGAAAGATATAATATTTATTTTAATTTAATAAACATCCTTGCAAGGATTTTAGAATTTACTATTTATTAAATATACAGTAAAGTTAATTAATATTGTAATTATCTATCTTCTTTATTCTTCTGCTTGATATGACCGTTTAATAATAAGATTTAACTGGAATCTACAGCTACCGTGTCTTACACGTCATTATATAAATTCTTACGTCCATTGATACAAGCGCCTCTCGTCATGAGACATGTTACACGGTACCTCTATTGTGGATACCGATTCAAGACCCGCTTCTGTCGTAGATTTTTCTTTAATCTAATTTCTTTTTTATATATCGCCATTATGTGCAAGATGTTAGAAAGAATAAAGTTTTAAATCAGTAACTTTGGTGAAATTTATAAATGTAAATAGTTTATACTCTAAATAAATACTCCCAGTGGACACTGAAAATAGTTTTACTAGCTTAAATCCACTATGCCACTGTAGTACCTGTTGGTTTAAACCATAGTTACTACTGAATAAATCATAAATGTAACTTAGGTGACACCTTCAACTTTTGTAAATTTTCCCTGGACACGCGAGTCGTATCTTGGACCTCCTGATCAACAGTCAACAACAGAACAACAACAACGACAAAAAATCTTAGATACATAAACGTCCTATATAATTCAGCGCTTCATAAGAACTTTAGCAAAGCCGAACGAGTTGGCAAGGTGAATGATCTAACGGTATCCTCCATAACAGATAACATTTGAGAACACGAACCTTAGTCGTGACTAAGAGCTAGATATTGTACTCTAAATTGCCTTACACTTAGCTATAACGTTCATGAACGTTGGCGGAGCCCAAAACTTGAGTGTCCGTAATTGCCTAATTGGACTAGGGTTAATATCGTGAGATTAATTTATCAGGTAGGTACAAGTTGATTCAGGTAGATTTGTGGGAAATATAGTGCGAAAAAATAGTTTAGTTCCTAAACGGTAGTGGTTTTTAATCAGTGTATAGAAAAGAAACTCTCATGTGACACGTATTTAATACTGTCTATAGTTTACGCGAGTAGTAAATTTAAATAAATCACTTCAACGGTTTAAAATCGTGGTCACGGGGAGACCACGTCTCACGCCTGCTGCAAAGCATGTGAAACGATGGGCCGAGTTTAACTAATATATCGCGCTTTAAACCGTTAAAGAGTTTTATTTAAATGTATGCATATTACGAAATTATAATGATTTTTATTTTTTCATTAATGGTAATAAATCTAGAAAAGGAGATTAAAACCGATTCAATACTTGTCTAATACATGCAATCTTTTTGTTATATTTTTTCATATTAGCCAAAAGTCAATGTGATTATTGTTTGTAAAAGAAAGAAAGTAAGATAATGATATAAACTTAGTTAAAGGAATTTTAATAACATTGTTTATTTTTTATTTACTGTTAAAGTTTGTTATTTTATAATAACGTCCTTATTATGAAACAACATTAAAGATTTGTGAGTAGGGTATATGGATTTTGTACAAATAATATTCTTTTATTTCTAACAAACACTTCAATAACATAAGATTGCCTCTCTGCGAGGAATCCTGACGGAATTTTTACAAGGGTTTGCAATTTAAATAAAAAAATGTGATAACATTTTCCACGGCAGTCAGAGATAATACAGCTTAGAGTATTAAAGCGCAGGGGATGCCAGAGGTTAGCAGATAAAATAGCTCACTGAACCCTGCAGTCTGCACTATAATTTTCCCCACGCCCAATACCCTAGGGTTATCACGACTCTAATAATTTATTACATGGGTTTTTATTGTCGTTGATCTAACTTGGATTACAACTTTGCACTATGAATCAGTATATTTCTGACAGACTCATTGGTGGAATGTATGGTTCAACGGGTCGTAGGTACGATCCCCACCGGGTCCAACATTCTTCAATCAATTTATAATATTTCGGAACACTGACTCGGATTGGAATCGGGATATTAAGTGGTCGTTAGGAATACTTAAATCTTTTAAATAAAACACTTTAACGGTTTAAAACGCGATATATTAGTTAAACTTATTTGAAAATGATTTTTAACTTCGGCCCGACGTTTCGGATGCCTTGCATTGCCGTGGTCACGGGGAGACTACGGCTAATATATCGCGTTTTAAACCGTTAAAGTGTTTTATTTAAATTCGTTTCCTGTATTTATTTGATTATTATATTTTTCTAATATCAATAATTTCGGTGTGAATAGCCCTGCTCACCCATATAGCCTAGCCTATTGTTATGGGTAATTTCACGCACTAAGCCTCAAGCTCCGATGATTGTGGGGGTGCAGTAGTTCGTTTCTGGACTTGAATCGGAATAACATTGTGTTTCTTAAGACTTTCAAACAAATGTACAGTTTAGAAGAAACTTATTAAGAAAATAAGCGATTCAGTAATTGTGCATTACATGTATTTTTGTTTACATTACCATACTTCAGGCACTGGGAAAATTACCCAGCGTGTGAAGACGGGAATGTCTTATAAACAATCCGATCGAGAGTTCGAGTCCCACCGGATCTGACATGCTTTTTGAATCAATTAAGAATTTTTCTGAAACATGTTGGGCTTCATCTGGAAATCTGGATATCTAATGGCTTATCACCCTACAACTAAAACAAAAAAAGTTACAACATTCCTAGGGGAGTGTTGTACATTTTTTGTTTTTGTTTCAATCTATACATATCCAAGTGTCCAAAGCCAAAATAAGTGGACGCCGCATCTTATTTATGATGTATTTCATCTTGCTCCAAGCTTATTTCTCGTCCTCTATCATAAAAAAAACAGACCTAAGTAATAGATGTGTAATTTAATGTTGTGGAAACTATCATGGGCTTGCGTTGTATTAACAGTTTTATGTAAGCTTGTGTAAAAGATGGCATTACATTTAACAAAAAATACTTATAAATAAGCAATATATTTTACATGTAAAATAATATTGTAAGTTTAAGTTCTGTGGCTTGTCTGAGATCTTTTTGTAACTTCTATCATTGGAGAAGTCCGTTTAGATAATATCATACTTCTGAGTAAAAGCTGCTTTAACCGGGATTTTGCCTTAAGTTTTATCAAAAAATCTACATTTCTACTAACCAGAACAGAACATTCGATATAAAAAGGACCTGTTCTTGAAGTTGTTACAGACATAGTTATTAGATTATTATTAACAAAAAGACTGCAGAAAGATATGTTAAAGATGTTAACCTTTTCAAAATCTTAAATATGTTAAAAATCGAAATTTATTTTAAAAATTTTTTCCCCCGGGGGGGGCTTGACCCCCCCGCCCCCGCTTCCCCCCGGGTTTTTTCCCCCCACTTTCCCCCCCCCCCCCCCCCCCCCCCCCCTTTTTTTTTTTTTTTTTTTTTTCCCCCCCCCCCCCCCCCTTTTTTTTCCCCCCCCCCCCCCCCTTTTTTTTTCCCCCCCCCTTTTTTTTTTCCTTTTCAAAAAAAAAAAAAAAAAAAAAAAAAAAAATTTAAAATTTTTTTAAAAAATTATTTTTTTTCTTTTTTTTTCCCCCCAGAAACCATTTTATATTTAAAAAAAAAAAAAAAATTTAAAAAATTTTTCCCCGGGGGGGGGGGGCCCCCCCCCCCCCCCCCCCCCCCCCCTCTTCCCCCCCCCCCCCCCCCCCCCCCCCCCCCCCCCCCCCCCCCCCCTCCCCCCCCCCTCTCCCCCCCCCCCCCCCCCCCCCCCCCCCCCCCCCCCCCCCCCCCCCCCCCCCTCCCCCCCCCCCCCCCCCTCCCCCCCCCTTACATCATTTAAAAAAAAAATAAAAATTTATAAATTTTTTATTATTAATATTTTTTTCTTTTTTTTTCTCCTCCAAATATTATATTTTTTTTAAAAAAAAAAAAAAAATAAAAAATATTCTCTCACCCGGGGGGACCCCCCCCCCCCCCCCCCCCCCCCGCGGGCTCTCCCCCCCCCCCCCCCCCCCCCCCCCCCCCCCCCCCCCCCCCCCCTTCTTCTTCTTCCCCCCCCCCCCCCCCCCCCCCCCCCCCCCCCCCCCCCCCCCCCCCCCAAAACACAAAAAAAATATTTTTTTTTTTTTTTATTCATACATGTTGATTGTTGCTATAAATAGATGAATAATTTTGATATCCTCTTCCTGTTACTGGATATAAAGTTGATCTGGTAAAACTAATTGGAAGATACAGTACAAAGCCAAGACATGATTAGGAAGGTAGTGCACGTAAGATTACCAAATTGGAGTCAAGTTGTATTTGTACAATTCTGTCCTAGGGGCAAGTAGTGTCTAACAAAGAACATTTCCTTTGGAGCATTTTAACGAAACTGGTTCAAAACGTGTTCAGTGTATCGAACTCTCAACGCGGTGGCTACGAAATAAGCGGGAATTTGTTTTATTCTCTCATAACGATATTGTTATTGTGAAAGATCACTTTATATACTTCTGGTAGTCAGAGATCCTATTTTTATGATGTAGGAGGATGCTTGATGGAAGTTAAAATAATCCATGCATATACAACATCTAAACAACACCTATTATATGATTTAACTTTTACAGTTTTTTTCACCTGTGGACGGTAGGTCATGTCCTGGACGGCATTTCGATATTCTTAAGTCCAACCTATTACAGATAAAATATAAATTGATTAGAAACCAACGTCTGGACAACATAAGTAAATTTTATTCGCACCAACCCATACCCTAGGTCGGTCTTAGTGCTTTCGATTGTAATGTTAAAAATATTTTACGGGTCTAAACCCCGGACCCCGGGTGAAACCCTTTTGTAGTTTATAAAGTTAACATCTTATTGTAGGGCTATACTAATAATTTATAAATTCATGTCGAGTGTAATGGCCACACATATCGAAATTCAACTCAGGCGCATTGTTCGTGACCACAGCGGGCGTGGTCGTAATTGTTTATACGTTCATATTTTAATTAATAATTTATTTATCGAAGAAAGTTTAATAACTTTACTTGAATTGTAAATTTGTCAGTAGATTTAACTAGTAAATCGAAGAAAACACTAATCACTCGTTTTTATACTTAAAAATTAATGGCTTACTACTTGATCTCCTTGTTATGGACTTTTGGACAATACAATGAAAACCTTTAAAAACCAGTTCCTTTCTAGCGACTATTGGTATCGTGCCAGAATATCACACATATAACAAACACTTCAATAATAAAGAAAGAACCCCACAATATCGCGTATCGGGGGATGCAAACGATAAATACCCCACGGGGGTAAAAAGGACCCCTTGTAAGTTTGTAGGGTTCTCGAAATTTCGGGGATTATGGCTGAGTTTCAGATGTACAGTTATTATGTCTATTTGTATTTCCCATACACGCAATTCCAAGCTCTTCAAGTATGAGATGGAGAGAAATGGGACAAACGATAGGAGCATATCTAATGTCACTTAGGGAGGCTTCAAACGATAGAAATAAAGTTATAGATGTATTTATTGAAATATTAGTCGCGGAAGCTTATTCGAATATTAAAATATCTTTTGGATATTTATTACTGATAACTTAGCATAGTTGTGTTAGGACATTTGTTACTATATTGCATGTTCTACTGAAAAGAACTCAATAAGTGCATTTGAAATTGATTTTTATATGTTAAAGTTATGTCATTACGCTAACCAATGAAAGGAAAAATTTTATATGTATTTTTATTATGTAGTTTGCTCACACGAGAAATTTTGTATAAATAAAGACAGGCACGGTTTAAACATAACATATTTAGCTGAGTCAGCGATACCGTCCGCATCCCGTCGCTTCTGCAAGTTAATCTTAAAAGATATATACTGTGGCGGATTTTTTTTGATTATTAAAGGAGTAATCATTCTTTTAAAGATATTTTTTTGCGAACCTTGAACCGTTTTTTCCACATTTCCCGCTGTTTCTTCGTTCCTTTTAGTCACAGCGCGATGTTTACCTATTACCTTCCTCGAGAAATGCTCTAACCAATACAAAAGAATTTTTCAATTCGAACCAAGTAGTTCCTGAGATTAGCGCGTTCAAACAAACTGTTCAGCTTTATTAGTAAAGATTAAATTTTGTATATAAATAAAATGTTAGGCAGAGGATACATTTATAAAAGCGTTTATAATTGTTAATTTTTATTATGAATTATTTTCATAATAATGTATTAATGAATTATACAATATTATTATGCGCCCCGGCAGTACCTCACGACTACACGTAGCGACATCCAGAATTCATTACGGAACCATTGTTTTATACTCCGCTGTGTTTACAAAGGTTTCCTATTTACCAATGACAAATATATACAAACATACACTTTCGCAATTTACCATTTCTAAGAATTCAACAAGGGAATGAAGAAATTATACATTTAGAATAAAGCCTTAAATTTTTGAATTTGGAACTAAAATTGCCAGTTGAAAATAAGTAATTAAATACTGTCTATAATTTACGGGAGTAGTACACATTTAAATAAAACACTTTAACGGTTTAAAACGTTAAAAAAATGATTTTTAACTTCAGCCCGACGCTTCAGTCTCCCCGACCACCGCGGCTTTAAAAAAACACCCCTGAAATAAAATTCAAATCAATTTAACTAATATATCGGTTTTAAACCGAAAGTGTTTTATTTAAATAAGTAATTAAGCTGTTTATATTATCTATACATTCAAATAAAACACCTTTAACGGTTTTAAAAGCAAAATATTAGTTAACTTATTTTAAATTTACTACGACCCGACATTTCATGACCACGGCTTTTAATTACATGTTTGTTTCGTTTAAATATCTGTCTCAATATCAATACTTTTTCTAAATTACATCTGCTTGACGATAATGGTCTTTTGCTTTAGGTCCGTTGAATGTTTCGGCAGACTGGTAAAACCTCTATTTTATTTACACCGATCAATGCACGAAGGTATGAATATATTAAAATTCAGTGTGTAATCCTACTCGTTGGGAGATATTGAATAGGCCTTCCTTCTGAAATCAAGAGGGGCAGCTCTTGATTTAAAACGAAGCGTACACACTGTGCTAAATACCTTTCCATTTTAGATATGTTAAATATACATATGACTGTCTAGCTCACTGAGTATTTAAAATGGGACCATTTAGTTTCAAGTTTCTGAAGCTACCCAATTTTCCATCACAATTGTCGTTCTAAATAAAATTATACATATATATGTATTATTTTATATCGATTAAATTAATGTATCAAACTTGAATACAAACATTTTAGTAGTAGTGTACTGAAATCCCGTTTCTCCTCGTGGAGTATGGGGCGAACACATTTCTGTGTCCGTTTCACTGCTCGGTTCGATCGGTTTTATTTAAAGGCAAGATTGTTTCCCCAGGATTCAAATTCAGGATATCTTGCGCTTAACGTAATGCTAGTCAACACTTTTGACCATTTAGCTACACAGGCGGTCCGAAATATCAGTATGTAAGAAAGCCCGTTTCCCCTCGTGGGGCATGGGGCGAACACATTTCTGTGTCCGTTTTTTTTCGGGTAAGTTGATCAGACTTCTGTCAGATGATCAGACTCCCGACTGAAACAATTTTAAGTTTCCCTGGGATTTGAACCCGGGACCTCTCGCGCTTAACGCAATGCTAGGCAACGCGTTTAACCATTTAGCTACAGAGGCGGTCCGAAAATATTAGTAGTAAATGTTAATGTCAAATCTTGTAAAGCCTTATTATGTCTTGCCATATTGTAAAGACAAAAGGGATTATAATATTATCGTATTTCCAACACCGCAGATACCAAAATAATTCGTTCGATATAACACAATTTCTCGCATTTCATGACAGCTCGCTAAGACCAAGAAGCCTATTGGAGTCAAGGTGTTTGAGATTAGTGTTCGCTTTGAGTTAATCCTATTAAGTTATTTGACCTTCGAGTCAAGATTAAGATATAGTTTTATGTGCGGTCTTCGGATCACGAAGTTTGGCTTATTTCTTGAAATAACATTCGTAGCATAAAGTAAGACTTTTTTTTTAATGTTTTAAGCCTTAAATATTTTTTACTTTACTTATAACAATATTTCAAAAAGTATGAAGTTGTGTGTTTATCGTGCACTTGATACAAAATATATATTATATTTTGTATCAAGTGCACGTTTTTTTTGTGAATTTCTTGTGAGTTCAACAGTTATATTTTTAAGAAATATGTTTGAAGACACTCTGTCTTCAAAACAAGATTATTAAAATGTAAGTGACATTACTCGAATCTAGTCAAAATTAGTCTCCGAAGTTATATATATTATAAGGATAATTCAATTTGTTTCATGTATAAGGCAGCGATAGTTTGTATCTTTAAAGATTTTGTCTGTTTATCAATGTATTGAAACCCAGGACCTATATCTTAAGACTTCTTCTGAATGTTCCGAAATCCGTACTAACCCGAAGTTTTAAAATAAAAATAAATTACAAGTTTTTTTAGTACTTTAAATTATTGCACAGTGGGTAAACAATCTCGGCACGATTGTATTTCAATAAGGGTCTAGGTACTTGTATTGATGGGCGCGAGGGACATAGTACGTGTTTTTCATTTCAATTACTCTAGAGCGTGCAATTAGAGTGATTTGAGCTACTCCAGCGTTATTGTTTTCGTTGACACGAAGACTCACTGGTTTTACATCAACATTGTTTGCTTTGACAACTTAAAAACAAACGAACGAGCGATGTAAAATTGACTTTTTAAATGTTTTAAGTGAGTGTGTTGCTTTGTAACCTTTGTGCCTGGGAAATTGCAGAGTTTTCAGGGAAAATAACAAGTTTTCAATTCGCGTTGTTCGAGATACTTGTGAACACTACACTGCACGACGCAATATGCTTCATCTAGAAAAGTATTAATTATAGGACAAAAAATGTTCTACAAAAAACACCGCGAAAGCATATATAGTCTAACTATTGAAGTTACGTTGCTCTAACTACTTTTTTACATTTAACAAATTGATAGAAATGCCGGTCAAAATCGGACCGTGTTATCCGTACCATTTATAAATTTTTATCCGAATAAATAATTTAATATTCAAGACTGTCTCAATACATGATGATTGTTTTTTAATTATTGAAATCGGACATTCCATTCAAAAGATATCACGAAGTTAAAACAAAAATGCATGCCGGTGGCGGCTGCCACGCCGCGATCGAGTATCTAATTCGACGATAGAGGGGCAGATCGCTGGCTCCTTACGCAGTGGGCGCGAACGATATTAAATATTTCGATTTTTTGTCACCTTTTTATGCTTCACTTAAAAAGTTCTTTTCAAAGCTACTTAGTTTTAGTATCCTTCATAGGAATATGCCTAGAAGAAGAAGGTCGCAGCTATCTAAGAATAGTTCCCAAGCGAGATTAGCAAAAGTTCGTCGTATTGGAGAGTCTTCTTCCTAAACTGATCGTCTGGAAAGTATTAGGGTGTACGCGTCCCAATCGCGAGCCAGAAATTCTATCGTCGAATGGTTAGGTTCGTCTTGCAGAACAAAATGCAAGATCCTCGCAGCGCCTCCTGAACCAGCGAGATAGACCACAGTCGTTAACAGAGAGGACGCGCGATACTTTTTTTTCTAATTTAGTGATTCATGGTCGTTTTAATTAGCATGCTTATAATTTAAATGTCTGTACTTATTTATGTCTACCCGTGCGAAGCCGGGACAGGGCCGCTAGTATTTTATAAATAGAAATGTTTTATTTCTAGCTAGAAAAGTAAAAAGTTCAATAAATAAATCTCCATGCTTATAACTAAACTTTACACAACAATAGAAAAATGTACGTTTCCTTTTTAAAATTATGTCTAATGTCCAAGATACAAAGCGTACAGACGAATTTTTTTTTTAATTAAACAGTTAATAATCCCAAGGCTTACTCGGACATTGTCGTCTGGTAACGAATACCTTCATTTGTAAGTATTTGTTATTCAATGAAAAACAATGAGAAAGTGTTAATTACTGGTTATAATTATTATAGGTTTTAAAACCAGTAGGAGCGCATCTATTCTGCAGTAAAAAGACTCGCTAACTATGAAAAATCTATCGGCAATTTAATTAAAAGTTAAAAGTGCCAGAACTATTTCCAGCGAGGGTATAAAATTCTTCGTTTTGAAACTTCAAAACTGCGGCGTCGAATTACGTTTAATTGTTCAAAGTATTCACGCGAAACTTTTCGGAATTATCATATTTTGAGAACTGATTGCCGTTTGAGAACGGTTTTGCACTGTAAACGGTATTATTCTAAGGAAAATATCCCAGCATATTTTAAATCTTAATAAAGGTAAAGACATAATACATATATAAGTAAATAAAACTAAATATCAAAAAAAATAAAAATAAATCGGATCAAACCTGTTGACTATTACCCACACATTGCTACCATTGACCGACCAACGATCCCGTCAGTTCTTATAGTAGATAGTGATATATACCTAATTATTCTTCTACGTTAGAGCTTTATTTATTGTGATTATAGTATTTATTACTCCTGGTGTTCATGTCTCTTACTTGATGTGCCTCGTAGATTTTCTTCTCCAATTCGAAATGTCTTCATGAATTTCCCCTCTACATTGTTTGAAGACGTCCATATTAAAAATTTAATTCAATTTTGATATGCACGAGACGTCCGAATTCCAAATGTCACCCTCATTCACCGCCTTAGAGAGAGAAGTTTGCATAATGTTGTTGATAAGTGAAAGAGGATAAACTTGCGACTTCATAATGTATTTTAAGATCACCTATGTCGTGGGTTGGTGAATCTCAACATCAACGACGTTTAATATCATAAGAATATAAAAGTAATCCTTTCCTCATGCTTAATAAATTTGTCAAGACTATTTTATTTAGTTCTAGTTAATTCATTACGTCCACATTTTCATTACCGACCCATATTCAAATGACGTAATAATCGCATTCTCAAACGAACCGCTCGAAATAACCGCACGCAGTTATTGTAATTCTGTTTATTTTTAATTAAACTTCCGTAAACCCGATAATTAGTGCATTCCGCGACGAAATAATATCGCGCTTAAAGCCAGTTTTAAACAGTTTTATTACACATAAAACATTTTAATTAAACGTTGTGTACAACGGGTAATAGTATCGTACGCAATTCACAATGGCTCGCGAAATGTTCGCTTTCATTTGCTTTTCATCATTACCTTAATGATATTTCGAGAGGGGTTTTAACTTAACAACGTATTTAAGTACGTTTTCGCTGTGGCACTTCTATTAAATTAGTTGTTTGAGGTTTATAAATACACAGGTGGGACTTAAACCTATTATAACAGCATTTTCATGCTGATGCTTAACCAACAAATGTGGATTACATTGTTACGCTCATTTGTTACGACCATTTATTCATGTATGTATTATATTGTAGTTATATTAAAGGGTAGTATGTCGCGCGCAATACAACACTTTTAATATGAAATATCACCCAAAGTAAATATGTGTTTTGATGCGTCTAATAAATCGCAACCAGTCGCAAGTTTGCACAGATCGAATCCCCTATCACCAAGTTGTCCCCAGCTGCATTGTGCAAGTTTAAGGAATTCTCTCCCCTCTTAGGGAACGAACGACGTCTCATTACCGTAACTTATCATTAACTTTCTCCGTCGTAATTTTGACGTCTCTGTCTTCGTATTTAGGCATTTTCCACGTCTATGTAGCGCATATAGCTTAAAGCTAGCCTATACTAGAGGTCCTTAGAGGGTCAACGAGGCGTTTTCAGTAAAGAATCTGATGCAAACAAGATATGTACCTTCGACCGTATGGAATCTGTCCCCTTTTGATGAGTTAAAACAAAATCATTCTACTATGAAACCAATCGCACAACTCATATCAAGCTACAGAAATATCTTCTATCGCTCACTACCCTTCGAAAATAAGACACGTTAACTCGAAAAACCTAGAAAAAGTACAGCTAACATTACCATGACTTATCCTAACGTTTCCTAAACTGTTATGCGCGTGTAAACACTTTGCCCGGGTTCAAGAAAATGGCGGCAAAAAATTATTAAGGCCCGTAATTGGATCTTTGTGAATAAACATTAAGTAGGGGTGCTAAAAAAGAAAATATTAGACTTTGGTGTGCGTGGCGTGGTTTAATAGATATTTATTTGTGCATTATTATTTTTATTACCACGATACGAAGTATTATGTTTTATATTACCTAATAAGGTTATATTATGTTACTTTGTTAAGATTATTATAAAAGGGTGATTTAATTTTGATATGGTTAGACGAAAAATTTAACGTTTTCATTAAATACATCAAGCCTTCCCTTCATTTTATTATATTATTGTAGAAAATGTATGATGAGGCTTTCGTGACCTTTCTTAGTAGTAGGTTTATAACGAAAACCCTAGTAAGTAAAGTAGTATATATTTATTAGCTGGTATAGCTATACCCACATCACAAATTACTAATTAATATTTGTAATAAATATTAATCCCCACCTCTTAGAACGAAGAAAAGGTCGATTAATTAATCACGAAATAATTTTCTATAAATACGCTTTTATATACTTTCTTCGGTAAGAAGTGGAATTTTCTTAATTCATTTTCCGCAAAATTAAAATTAATGAGATCACCATGAAATCGCTTTTCTTTATCTTTTATTTGGGGAATGCTTATCTCTACACAATGAGATGTTTTGTATTTTTCACAGATTTGTTGTGCCTTAATGATCTCGTTTTTCCGCATTACTTGTCTCGGAAAATAAATTATGTGTCGTTAAAACAGACTGCTTGATTTTATTTTTAACTTAAAACAAATAAATTGAATTATTTGACCAAATCATATCATATATTTAACACATATCACATATATATTACTTGTAAAAATACTAACAAACCAATTTTTGTACTGTTACTTTTTAATCAGTTTTAATTACATTAGGGAAGTAAACGTAATTTTTAATAATAACTTTCATCAAAACATGCGTTTAGTTTTGTTATTATATTTCATAGTGTAGGTTATATTATATATAGTCTACCATCACATGAACTATAGTTCCCGGATCGTCACAACTCCCTTTGCTTACTTTATAATTAATTGTACGAGTATAAATAAATATAATTACACATTTTGAAAGCTTTTCTCAAAATGTACCTTATTTCTCTCAAAGTCCTTTAAAAATAACTTCAGGATCTGTTAAGGGATTTGTCGTTACATAATGGGTGTCTCAATGTATCGCAACACGTCTTATGGGATTACGGACACATGCCATGAATACTCCACATTCTGAGACTTTTACGGGAATTCCTTTTATATATTGCTTTCGCCCTTTAAACAGACAAAGTTGGATTTCTCGTGTCTATATTTATGTGGTAAGTTTTAAATGGCGAGACATTGTTTTGAAGTTGTTTTCGATTTAGATTCTAAATGTTAAGTGGAGTGGGCAAGAGGATCTACGATTTTCGCAGTCCACCAACGTTTTTTTAGAAAAGATTGTAATCACTAAATAAAAATGTTAACATTGAGTTTCGATCGTTTGTTTATTTAGTCTAGCTACGTCTTCTACAAGCAAGTCCTGGTTCTATACATTTTTCGGCATGTTGCATTGCAAATACAGATGTCTGCATAGGCATTAATCGTAAGACACTCCGTCGCTTCGGACTCCATACAATCGATTACGAGTAGTTCTATCAACTGAAACCAACCCCGACAGACACCAATACCTCCATTTTTACTGATGCTGTAATGCATAATTCAAGCCTACGTCCCGCAATAGTGACGTATGAATAACGTCGCCTCCTTGTTCTTAGTTTCGTCGCTCGTAATGGGTCATGAAACTTTTTTACCTTTTTCTAGCTAGATTCTGCAGAAAAATCATGTTGAGATATTGGCCGAAAATTTTCCGCTTCTATTGCTAAGACGACTTAGTCATTTCCTTCCTATACGCACTAAGACCATCCTAGCTCAAACTCTTCTTTTACCACTGCTGGACTATGCACGTATGCTCCCGGATTTGAATGAGGAACTGTTGGATAAACTGGAACGTTTACAAAATTCTTTAGTTCGTATTTGGTTTGAGAAAATTGTATGTATCCGGTTCCTAAAAAGCTAGGATGGTTGCCCATTCGTTCTCGGCGAGATGGCATATCCTTAATCTTCATTCTATCCTTTTTTGCCCCAAATATCCTTCCTATCTAAAATCTAAGTTTAAATTCAGGGTCCGTACGGTAGCTACATTTGCGATCATTGACCGGCTTATACTTGAAGTTCCTTCCAAGTCATATCTAGGCAAATCCTTTCAAATTACTGCGGTCAGGTTATGGAATACCTTACCCGTCTCCATACGTATGGCGTCTTCCCTCCTATCCTTTAAAAAGCTCCTCTACAAGCACTTTATGTCACTTAATTACCCATCTTAATAAATTGTCACTATCTTTTAATATTTTTACGCAATCCTTATTTTAGTTTAGTTTCCCTAGATAAGTTTTGAAATTGTATGTAAGTTTTTTGATAAGTTAAGTTATATTTAACATTGTACATTTTGTTTCGCCCACCTTCACATCTCGTTTTCCCGTAAACTTTTTCTCTCATCTTGGGTTGCCTGGAAGAGATCGCTCGACGAAACGCCCTGCCCATATATAAGTATATTTTGTTATTTTGTGCAATAAAGTGTAAATAAATAAAATAAAATAAATAAAACTTGTTCGCAGAAGGTGGCGACCATATTCCAGGCCTTTTTTTCACTGGAAATAGTCAATACCGATGACATGAATCAGGACCACCAATATTGTAACTTCTTACGATTTCGAAACTTTACGCCTAAGTACTTTATACCTCACATACATAATTGGTAAATACAAAAACAATGTTATAATATTTCTATTGTTCACCTCTGAACCTTTTCTAAGGTTCACCTACGATGTTGTTACGAAGCGGTCACAATAAACACGCTCATGTATTATTCAATACGTAACTAGCGGCTCCATAATCGCCCCATATGACACAAACGGACAATTGTATGTCCTTATCTGTCTAACCGTGTAATAAGCGCTTCCCGAATGGACTAATACGTCTAGATGTTAGATTGTACATATTACTGAGTATAGTAAAATTACGTGATGAGGCTTAATTTGAAGACGCATTAATTTCCTATACAGTTTATTTCCTATACATAGTAGTTTTATATACGTTTATCATTATATTTATGTACCTATGACTTAATTTACTGTATGTGTAGTATTCAAATATTATAGGGAGATTTCATATTCCCGGAAAAGTGAGTGTAAGATGTAGAAATCGTATTATTATATTTTATTGGAGACATAAGGCCGGGCGATCGGACCACACCATTTAGTAACTATTTTCACCCATAAGTCTTCGTATAATAAAGCAATTCTTTACCAAAATTCCACAGTTCGATTATTTAGATTTTACACGAATTTATGTGCTGTTGGCACACCAACAGGACTTTAAAAACGCAGACATACCAGTTTTGGAATGATTTCATAAGTAATCTGAATCTATAGCATGTTAGCCCAAGTCTTTAGTAATTATGATCAACAACGATCCAAATATTAAACATTTCTCTTTCAATTACAGGTACACAGCAGATTCCATTCGATTCTAGAACCCTGATTTATTATGCTTGATTATGCAGGTAAATAACGAAAATTTGTTTGTATTGTGGTTTATGGTGCATAATTACTATTTAATGATCTGCACCAGTGCTCGACAGCTTATTGGCGTACAAACACTTTGTTCTGTTACTAAATGTAATTATAACAAAACCACGTTAATTATTACACTGCAAGCAACTCTATACGCGGAAAGTTTGTCCATTTTCTCTTGAGAATAATGAATTTTCGAATATATTTTGCCTATGAGCTGCCAAATGTGTGGCGGAATCGTTTGTAAAAAGGTTATGAAGATAACTGTGAATTATCAACAAAGAGACAAAACTTAAAAAAGACATTTATAAGGTTCGTCTTACGAAAGAAATGCAAAAACTTGGAAGTATTTAATTAGTTAATTTAATTTTAAACTTACGTACCTCATTCATTAGCAACTAAATGCAAATAAATTCTGAAGAATTTAACTGTTTATTGTTTAGGTAAGACAGTTAGTTAAAAATAATTTAAATATTAAAAGATCCAATACAACGTTTTAGAAACTTCACTTGTTTTTAAGATTATTGACAACACAAATTGTGTGTTTAGGCTTTTATTTATTATGAATTCTACCCGGATTGCTTATAAAAACGCTTCGAAACAGTAAGTCAAATCTAGGGAAGCTTATAGCAGCTTATCAGGAATAGAGCCTGAAGGCTTTCAATAGAAAAACACGGCTCACCTTTTCCTCAAACGAAGGCTTTGCATTATCAATTTGTTGTCACCCAAAAATCAATATTTTAATATTAATCTCACTAAAATAGACAGTTTGATTCGTGGTGAAATGTAGAACACGTTGCGTTCAGTTGCAAGGTCCTGAGTTTGAATTATTATGAATCGAAAAAATTACGACTCGGGCAGGACTTGAACCGAAATGCACAGCGTTCCGTGCTATTGCTCTAACCAATTGAACTACCGAGTCGGTATACTGCCATCATGTGAAAAATATAAGAGTTTTGAAGTGTTTGTTCCATCAATTTAAATATAGTTTATCGCCGAATGACAGGTCCCGCTCATAATATGATTTTTATAAATCTGATCTAAGGCTTAGATTTTTATACGCTCTCATGTGCATTATTGTTGTGCAAAGATCACATAGATATAATATATAATCGTCAATATTGAGCCACCCAGGAGTATTGTACACCTCAAAGCTACCGTCAAAGCCTTGAATATACAAAAGAGCCATGCAACCGATCGAAGTGAGGAAGCGAAATTGCGTGATGCAACAGAACAATAGTATTGTATTCAAAGTGACCGGGTCACTTCACTTTCATTTCGACTTGTGACGAACTATCGCTTTACTGCACTTTCATTCAGACTAACGTCGGATTAGGCGACCGTAATCGTATTGCTGTAGGAAAAAACCGAACTTGTGAAAATTTTTACGTTACCATTATTTTATTGTTCTTACAGCTCTACACTAAGTGTTTTTTTTCACTTGTTATTTGAACATGATTAGTAATATAATATAAATTATAAATCTAAAAATATTTTTTTATTGGATAAAATCCGAAATACATTAGTTAATCATTTTACATAGGCATTTTACATATTTAGCGTTTTAAACCGTTAAAATGCTTTCTTCAAAGGTGTTCTACTCGAGTAAACTACAGACAGTATTAAATAAACTGACAGAACACTGTGGATGCCGGGTCAGGTCCCGCCCATGTTGTAAATTAGTTAAAGCTTAAATAGATTTTAATTTATACAATATTCATTTACTTAAGTATATAAGTCTAAAACGTACATGAATGTCATCAACACGATTGTCAGTCGTCATTTCTTCGTTGGAATAACTAGATTGCGATAAATAAAAACTTAAACATTTATATTATTGACCAACGTTCCTTACAGCTGGAGGTTTTCACATACTTTTAAGCCCTTGTTTTTATGTATATCTTAATATATCTATGCTAATAATAATAAAAACTAAAGAGTTTGTTTGTTTGAACGCGCTAATCTCAGGAACTACGAGTTCGTATTGAAAACTTATTTTTGTGTTGGTTAGCGCATTTATAGAGGAAGTCTATAGGCTTTAACATCGCGCTGTGACTAATAGAAGCGAAGATACAGCGGGGAATATGAACAAAACGGGGGAAATTTTTCATCACTGTGGGTTTCAGATGCGTACGCTGCGAAAACGATTCAAGTCATCTAAAAAATGTCCGTGACACTATATGTCTATCTTTTGAGATTAATTTTTGCCATTGTGGGCCTCTTAAATTTATAAAGATACATCTTTATAAATTTGAGAGCTTTGCAAAAACAAATTTGGATCCCCAAAATAACTAATATACTACGCGGACGAAGACGCTGACACAGCTAGTATATAATATAGCCAACGTTCGTTGTATCAAAAAGGTCAGTCTATTACTTAGTAAACTCGTAAGAAACACCGTACTAACTTGAAGTAATCTCAACTCACTATGTGTGTATTGCGAAAGTAACATATTAACTGTAAGATCGAGAGTACGAGTGTACTAACACTTTGCATAGCTTTTTATGTTAACGGGGTAAATAACTTTTGGTTCAAATTTAAATAAAACACTTTAGCCGTCAAAAGACGGCTGCTGCAAAGCATCCGAAACGTCGGGCCGAAGTTAAAAATCATTTTCAAATAAGTTTAACTAATATATTGCGTTTTAAACCGTTAAAGTGTTTTATTTAAATGTATACTACTCGCGTAAACTATAGACAGTATTTAACTTTTTGGTTCGTTTTATTTATCTTACAGAGCTTACAGAGATAGGTTTCGAGAAATTCTAGTCTAAAACTATTTTAAGATTTTGAACAGTAGCGTATACAACTTATGGATAAAAGTATTTTTTTTTAATATCATGTATTCAATAGAAGTCATAAAAACCTGCTGTAGTAAATACTGAAGTTAGGTTGTATGCCTGTGGCGAATCGGTTCGTGGAGTGTACGTCTCAGATATGGAATTTAATCCGAAAAGGTTGCGTACATCTGCCAACACCGATAAACCCTATCGTTTCTACTCGGCTGCCTACTTACGCCATTAACTTGCACTGTTTAATTTTATAGAAGCTGTAAAAAAAACCTAACTTCGCAAGATAATTCGGTCAATTTGTGTATCATTGAAAAACCTACTCTACACCCCTGAATTAAGTTATTTATTCCCTTGTCACGCCTAACCCTCAACCTCTATGACAGCTGAAGACCCATTTCAAGGAAACGTCCAATTTAAAGCTCACTGATATTGGGGTCTGACGTACCCCGAATTCGATCAGATGACACAACATTTGGTAATGTAGTGTACTGTTAGAAGGGTTCCGGATTCGATTACCGATTACGTTTTCTTTGAAGTCGTTATGACGACATAGTTTGTGACCTGCTGTCGACCGCTGCGGGATACTCGGCATTTTTGGCCATAAATGGCGTTTGGGGTCGAATGCCTTCGTAAGATGGCTTTATACGTTTTAATGACGAAAAACATCTTTAGATTTATAAAGAATGTTTTTCTTTAAGGATTTTGAGTGACATTCTGACCTATTGAGTGCGCATTTCTTTTTCAAAGCAATTGTCTCGGGTACACCTACCATAGAGCTTTACTAAAATAATTTTTATTTTTATTAACTTACATTTTTCAAGCTAGAAGAGAACAGACAAGCACGGGGTTCACCTAATGGTGTAATACCACAGTCATATATACCATCACAAGGAGATGGGCTGTCGACAACTTTGGCTTGTCCAAACGCATAATATAATATTACATAGTTACCGTGGTAATAAAAGCTGATTGTTCTTACCATTAGTGCTTTGGTAAGACTAGTATTTTATTTTAAAAATATTAATTATAACTCAATTATGAAAGAAGCTACGTCATAGAATGTGTCCTTCAGTATAGAGACAAAACATAACATCGTATATAACTCGTACTAACAAATTACATCTCTATGGGTAAATAGAAAAATATAGGCCAATAAAAGAGTTCGAGAGGACTTCTCATTTCTATATAATCTTGTCAAGGACGAAAACAACTCGGATCTGTTTTTTATTCAGAACTAATTTAATTTGCGTTTTTTTTGCGTTTAGCCCAACTTCTCAATTTGTTTGTTAAAAATAGACTCGTAGAAAAACTGCCATGTACAGCGATTGCCTACTGCCTATTCATATTTTTTTACAAACCAATGTATATAATATGTTTCGATAGTTTACTATTTTTTATGTACAGAAGCATAAGTATTTTTTGACAAACATTTTTTTGTGATGCGGACAGACAAACATGAAGTTCAGTTGATGGACATGAAATACCCCAGCCATATAACATCCATACAAGATGCACGGTCGAACTATTTTGCCTTTGGATATTCGGATATAGTTTAAATATTATGAGTTCAATAACTTAAATTAACTTAGTATAGCCTTTCCCTGCTGCATACTTACTTGATGCTATTATTAACTAGGTGAGTCAGCGACTTCGTCCGCGTAGAATAGTTATTTTGGGCATCGAGTTTGTTTTTGCAAACTTCCTGTTCAACTCTATAAATTTAAGCTTTTACCTACGACTTCATCCACGTCCCGTCGTTCGTGTAAATTAATATTAAAAGATAGACATATACTGTCGCGGCCGTTTTTTTAGATAATTGAAAGAGGAATCATTCTTTACATATTTTTTGGGTATCTTGAACCGTTTTCGAAGCGCACGCAACGGAAAGCCACAAGCATAAATAATTCTCCCCGCACAGCGCTCGATAAATGCTCTAATCAACACAATAATAATTTTTCAATTCGAAATAGTAGTTCCTGAGATTAGCACGTTCAAACAAACAAACTCTTCAGCTTTATATATTGGTATAGATTGTTATCTAATTATTATTATTAGACGTTAATAATTATTATTATCCTGGCTTCAAAATGATCTGTATCTCTTTTCCGTGAATTCAAGCGATTCCCTTTTACTGTGAATAACAAACAAACCGAAATGTCTACATATAAATTTATCGGAATGCAACTGTAAATGTAAACCGTTCAAAGCACTATAAATAAACTTTGAATACATCTACAAAGCACGATATTTAGAAAGTATATCTGCTCTTACAATAACGAAAGGTGAACGCCATCCACCTTACAAAACGGCATCAACAAAGAACCACTTTAGATCGCTCTCAGGGCTGCCTTACGATTATGATTATGAAGATCTATATATATAGATTGTATATTTTATGCATACTCATGTCATACTATATATTGAAGGAGGATGTTTATAAAAAAAATGTATGTTCCATTTTTGTTACTCGTAGTCTATGTACATTCAATAAAATGTGACTAAAAATACTATTAAATTTTCTTAATACTGCTTCTATTAACAATTTATTTTGTTAAATTTTAGCTTTAATTCCTGCATTACGGTGTTAATAGACTGCTGTGATAGAATCTTATATTTCAAATAAGGGGAGGGGTTGCCTATTTTTTAACTGCCAGGAATTATTTTAAGGTTCCCATTTATTGTGCACAGATTACTTACTTATCATTTTCTCATTAAATAATCAATAAAACAGGCGTAGAAATATATCTGTCTAATATTCTTTGAGGTAGAAACCTTATTATAAAATAAATATATATTTAAAATTGCGTTAAGTTATATCAGCTTTAATAACGCGTAATAAATAAACGAAAAAAGAGGAAATGAAAAAATATGTTTAAGCACAAAAGTTGGCAAGTTCCGCGGTTAAGTAAGTAGGCTGATAACAATGTACGTTGCGTTTACGTAAAGCCGTACTTGGCAAAGACGTCTTGTACGTGATTTGTACGCAATATCACGTGAATATCTAATATTTAACTTGCCATAAATCTCGCGACAGCGATGCCAATATTTGAACTGGTTTGGTAACACTAAGGGAACTGTATGTCTGTGTATAAGTGTTCGTTGGTTTGATTTCCTCTATGTTAAATATCTCTATGATTTACTATGATCCTTCACTACGTATGTTTAGTCTATAGTTTCTTAGAGGCATTTTAGTTCTATGTGCAGTTTAATAGTCTTGATTTTCGTCTTTCTTATATTTAGTAAAATACAGCATAGCGGCATCCCACCACAACATAAAAATATTGCGTAAAAATATTGCGCAAAAATTATTAACATTTTCTTAACGCCGTGCTTGTACTGGGCTTCAATATCGAGGGAATAGGAGGTGGGGGGTAGGGGGTATCTTCGCCTATAAAAAAATTGTTTTGGTCCTGAAGTAAATTTCTTTACCTTTTTAAAAACATCGCCGAAACCAATATAAAATTGTTTTTGCCTTACACTTTGCGTTATACACGTATATATCTTGTGTATTCTTAGTTGAAAATACTTAAATGAAAACTACAACACAAAGTTAGCCCAAACGTGCTAAATCGTTTGCCACTTAGTCTCGCAAGTACTGCAGTGCACCCAGACGGTATAAAGTATGCACAGAGCAACAATCGCACAGAGGCGCATTAAAATTCACCCCGGCCCGACTCGCAATAAATCGTCGTCAACGCCCATCTGAGTTCTGGGGCTGTTTCCTTCGCGACGCCAGAACCTGTCAGCTTAGTCAGTTCCGTTCGTGACTATTGTGTCTCTCATAACTTACTCTGTATTTTTATTGTACGCTTAGTGTTGCGTGTTCCACAAAATGCTAGGCAGTTTTGTTCTCGGAAGCGAATGACCTAGACCAAATTTGGATGATAGAAATTAATTCAATGTTCCGGTGATTCATAAAATATACGGATATTAACACACTGTGGTGTCATTGGTGTATTAATGTAGTGCCAAAATGCTCTGCAACCACCATTCTATATTGTATTTCTCGCCCAATATAATTTGTATTCTTTTTTTCCTTTCTATTTTTATGATACATGTATCGATACGACAGTCAAGATTAGTGTTCACTTTATGGAAGTTGAAGTGCCCCGGATTTTGTAACATCTTAGTAAGATACGCTGTCGACCTCTTTTGCCTTTGGATATTTGGAAACTCACATTTCGGAAAACCGAATAGACTTTACGGCTTTTTTATTCATTTAATAGTCAGATTTCCAGACGAAATCGAATATGTTTCAGAAACAATAAGAATTTATAAGAAATTTTTATTGTTTATTATTATTGGCATACATTGCTACCATTAGACCAATAAGCGAGACCTCACAAAACATTTATTCATATTAAACACGATAAAAATATTAGTATAACTTCATCGTAGAATAATTGTTCGATATGTCGAGGCAAACGGGTTATGATCGCGTGACACTAGCGCCGCGTAATTGCAGTCACGCTGGAAGGTCGACTCCGATTTAATTTATAAAACAATTAAAACATAACTATTACATTAAGCGATGAATCTCCTAACCCGAAGCCTGGGTACATTGGGATTAATGTACCCAGGCAGGTCTTAGATTCGAACTACGGACAATATTTTTTTTACGCATTTATATTGATATGGATAGAGGCAGTCTAAATATTTGTATTTGAAGGACTTGGCTGCCAAACTTTCCTTAATAATACAAATAAGCGAAGATAATTTACTTAGCTTAGTATACATATGAATTACAGGAAATAAGGTAACCACAGGTTAGAAAATACATTTACATATTTAATAAGTACATTTTCTAGATATCGTGGTTCTTGAATCACAACATAGTCTAGACATGCAGACGGTTAAACAGCAACGTCTTATCAATAGAGGCCCGTTTTACCCTTCGTACGGAGCCCTAAACATGATTACTCCTTTATAGGCAGCCGTATATAGATTTTTTTTGGTACCTCAAACATTTTATGATTCACGGGCTAGTTGGTCTAATGGTAGCAATGTACGGGTCCAACGTGGTTCTCTTTTTTCAATTTATAATTTTTCTGAACCATGATGAACTTAATCTGGATATTAAACGGATGGTAGGAATATTGAAGTTCCGCCCGGTTCACGAACCACCGTCCACAGATGGAAAAGCCGTAAAGTTTAATCGCGTTGCGGTTTCAGTCTGTGGTTATCCGAATATCCAAAAGCCAAAATAAGTCGATAGCGCATCGCTAATCGCTAGGGTTTTTACCTCCTATCAACTGAATTATCTATCCTCCTTCTATGTTAAAAAAAAAATATCATCGTTGAAAATGTAACAATGTGCCGAACAAAAGTTGAATTAATCTTTTTGTTGTTAAATACGGCAATGTAAAGTTTGCCACGGTCCGGCTGTTTGCCGTAGCCAATTTATACTTGTTAATCCCGAATAGCTGTCTGCGGAACCGCAGTCGGAACTTGCTAATTTATTCGTTCGAAATCTAAATTTAAGCCGTTAGAAGATAACGCCACTTCAGTAAAAAAGTTATAGCATTTTTTATATATCGTGCGATCCCGGCGTGGAAATTATTTCACATTTAGTTCGCAAGGTGAAAAGGCACGGAACGAAATGAAATGGAAATATTTAAATTAATTTCCTGGAGTTCGTAAGTTCAGTCCGTGCTTGATCTAATTTTGTAACCTTGGGGTGAAATTAAATTTATATCCGCTCTTCGCTTTTTGTACTCGTTGACAGCGCCATGTTTACTCTATCTAGTGTAATATAGGATGACAAGTTTCGCAATTTATAAAAGGGATCTTTTTAATTACACATTATTTTTTTCATAAAAGTTGCCATCGTTAGTTTATTTGAGTACGAGTACTACAGGTGAAAATAAATTATAAATAAGGCTATATATTACTTTTAATCGTATATCACTCAAAAATGAACGAGGGTAAAAACTATCAGCAAACTCCTTGTTATAAACATGTACTCCCACGTAAGTAAACTCGGTGACTCACATGATTTATGCCACTTTGTTGATATAAGTTTATCTAAAATTACACTGAAAAGTCTACAAACAATAGCTGTGTGAACACATGGAATATTGGATTTATACTGGAAAATATAATTCAGACTTATTTATTTTCAAGAAACTTCCCACGAATCTGTAACCATTACAGCACGCTTCGATTCACAGAACGTTATAACCTAATCGCAAGCCACACGCCAAGTTCCATGTCCTTTGCAGAGTGAACAATCAGCATCCGATATTTATTCGCAGTTCAGATCGAGTGCAAAGCAATAGCCGGGCGTTTGAAGCTAGCTCATTAGTTCGGGTGCATTCTTAATGGCTTCCCCGATATGCCGCTATATCGCCGGCTTAATGCCACTCTGATATTCGTATGCGCCTAATGTTCACTGAAAATTGGAGCACGTTTTAGTCTATTTGCTGAGCTGTGAACTGGAACTTTGTGTTACTCCTTACTTTGGCTACAACTCTCAAATTTATTAAGCTTAAAGTTGTGAATTGAGAGGATACGAGGTAATTGATATAAAGTAGCGCTTGGTGGGATGGGGACACCGATTTTGTCGTGTCAAGGTCGAAACTGTGCTTCCGATACATTGTAACTGGACTTTAGTAAAGTGGTAAAGGATTTATGCTCATATTAATTGCGGTTCAAGGTGTCATGGTCTAAGTGAATATTAGTAAGTAGAATTGTATTTATTGCTTTGTTATCTATTTTGGACATTTCTTTAAACATCAAAGGGATTATACTTTTGTTGTATAATATGAGATTATATTACACAACGATTACCTCGCTAACATCTTTCTATCTATATCGAAACTTTTTCAGTAAGTTTATGACTAACTTGTGCCGGGACAGTCTCGCGCTTTCCCGGGTCACATTAAAATATTGACATTTAAGATGACGTTTAAGATTATAATTACGTTAGTTAGTTAAATAATACAACAATCCAAAGAAAAATGCTACTTCTATTGTTAAATAAAATAATTGAGCGTACTTGTACGAGATAATTATTTATTTTTTTCCTGTAATTTACGTTCGTTGTAAAGAAGAGAGGGTATGCTTGAAGTCATGGAATGCGATAGACAATTGCCAGTTTCACTGATCGATGTTATATAATGGCAAGTTGAACAAATTTCTCTCCCCTGCCCAACTAATATAAATGTAATAAATGATTTTGCCATTTTTTGTATCATGTACCATTTTTTTACGCTAGACAAGCACGGGGTTCATTTCTCGACTATGCGCTGTCGACCTACTTTGGCTTTCGATATTCGAAAATCTACAGACTGAAACCAAGACCTGAGACGCGACTAAGCTTGACGGCTTTTCGACCCTGGATCGAAAACCTACCACCCATTTAATATCCAGATTTCCGGACGATGTCGAAATTGATTCAGAAAAATTTTACATTTATTAGATGGCAAGATCAAACATCCGACCCGTTGATGCCATGCATAGTCATAAGACCAAAAAGCCCGCCAAAACTTGTTTACCCGATATTAGCTCTGGTAATATTTCATTCCTGGATTATTATTTAATGCTTTGGATAAGGATAATTAAACCGTTCAGGCAAGTGACATTACGGCACGATATCACTGAACAGGTGGCCTGTGAAATTAATTGAATCTGAACAATCCACTATTGGTTATTGGAGTACAATGGGCGTGTAGC